>JAVGWX010000017.1:37894889-38592389 GCA_036924085.1 Ariolimax columbianus
CTGGACAGCCTGAGAGAATGGCAACAAAGTTGGTAAACGACTTACGTAATAGATATGAATGGAGGTCCATCATCGCCAACGCCAACCGGCAGGGCACCTGATGATGATGTTACACAGATATAGCAACAACAAAAAAGCGAGCAGAAAATAACGGAATATTAACCAACAAAGCAGATGTTATTTATGTAGCTGTTAGAAGAAATAATGTATTCAGATTGATGTACAAGATATTCAACATCATCATCATCCGCATCATCATCATCGTGTTCCTGTAATTCCAGATGGCGGATCATTGGTCCAACATTTGGTTTAACTGTACTAGCCTTTAGTAAATCCTGAATGCCGTTGAAGCAGTGCAGTTTCAGTATTAATAGTTTTTACATGATGATGGTGCTGCCCAATGACTGTAGTATTAATAACAATGAATATATGTATTTTGTTTGTTTCTTTGCTTAATGGTTTGCCGTTCTATATCCTACTGGGGGAGGCACGCACCTTTCCGCCCCAGACCGTATTCTTTAGGACGATACCAGGACGTTTTAACAAGTGCTTGGATGCGTGTGTGCGTCTGTATGTACGAGGCGTGTTTAAATGTAACCAGACCAAACTGCAACAAATGAACCTACGTTCGATGCGCATGATGACGTCACATATCAACAGTCAAGTTTGAAAAATGTCATTATCCTCCGACTCATAGTTTCCTCAGCAGACCGTTGAACACAATGCGTGTGTGATACGAAATCCGCCCAGAGAATATTAAAGAAAAATGTAATTCGGTTTCTAACAACTGAAAGATGTCAACCATTTGAAATTCATCGCAGAATGCAGACAGTGTATTGTGACAAAAGTGTATCGAAGACAACAGTGAGGAACTCTGCAACGATGTTTAAAGAAGAACGCCAGTTAACGAAAGATCTACCAAGACCAGGCCAGGCGCATTGCGTCAGAAGCTGTCATCGCCAAAATGGATGCATCGATTCGGGTGGACCGTCGCGGGAGCATACGTTCGCCACACTTTTGTCACCGTACACTGCATGCATTCTGCGAAGAATGTCAACTGGTCGACATCCATCAGTTGTTAGAAACCGAATCACCGCTCGCTGATCAACACTGGGGATTCCGTATCACACCCGCCATGTTTTCAACGGTCTGCTGAGTAAACTGAGTCGCAGGATAATGACATTTTCCGAACTTGACAGTTGGTATGTGCTGTTACATCACAAGTGACGCAATCATGCGTATCGTATGTATGTTCACTTGGTGCAGTTTGGTCCGGTTTAATCTGAACACGACCCATACCTTTGCTAGTTAGTGCGATCGTAGGGTCAACCCAAACGAAATGCAACGGCAGAGCCCCACATTAAGGGCGCTCGTGAGAGGTGTGCGAATAGTGGGAATAGTAATATTTGTTGTAATTTTTATTTCGTTTAGAAATGGCTTGGCTTCGTTCGTTCTCAATCTCCCGCTACCAAACCCTGACACGGACCTAAGTAGCAGAATGTAGTTCAGAGAACGGAATGCGTTGTGTCGTAGTTTACAGCGTGACTGCGATATTTGCACCTTTTGGTCCAACACATCCCACTTCAGCAACCATTTTTTTAGTACTGGGTTAGCATTCCCTCTTCGACCCCTTCTCCTTAGCCAGTCTGTTCTACTGCAGACTGTTATCCAGGATCACCGCGTAGAGGTGTAGAAGGGTCTTGGCAGCTCTCTGTCACTGGCCCTGACGCTAGCAGTCAGCTATGGGTCGCTGACCACTGCAGCTCATGCGCTGCTCAGCGTCGTGATCCTTAGTTTAGATATCAAAGATAACTCTTGAGTTTATATGGTTTTGTTAAATTGATAACAGTTTCTTTCTCGTACTAAAATCTCTGCTTCTTTGTCTTCTTCTTGATGTGAAGTTCTGACTTGGAAAAGCGATCAAGATCATTCATAACCTGCTAGTCATCTGTTTACTATATTGTGCACCATTCTGTTAAACTCTTTTTCGCCATTTTCATCCCTTTTGAACTGACCTTCGTGCTGTAACAGCATTCTCGAATTCTCATAAAATACGTCGAGATTATTCATGACTTCTGTCATACAAATTTTTTACTAAAATGGCAAAAGTAGTCCATTAGCAGACACGGTTGTCAGGGATGAAGTGTAAGAGAGTTCTTTGTGCGATGTATGGTCTTTTTGTTATGTTGGATAACAGTTTTCTTCATCGCTGTCATGAACTCCTTAAGTATAAATCAGATATAATATATTGCTGAGTAATGAAGCTAATGAGTTCTTCAATTGTATCTTGTGCCGTTGCAGTGAGACGCGCGTTTTCCAATCGCAGCACTGTTCTGACGCTATATCAAGCTGTAAATGGGTACCTGATTTGTTTATAAGGAAGTTCAAGACAGTGAGACGAGAAGATGGTCACACCATCAAAAGAAACAGACGAGACCGAGCAACAATGAAGACTAACACTGCATCCTTCACAACAGTATTTACTATAAGATCGCGAAAACTTTAGCACATGTAAACAGTTTGCGAACTTTGAACACACGTAAGATGATCTGAAGATAGAGATACACTAGTCCGTCATCACCCCTGTGCCCCCACACCCCACCCCACCCCTAAAGTGGAATGTAAGAATTTGAAGAGGAAAAGTATCTGTATTGTAATTAGTTTCGAATATGCTCTATTGACGTTTTCTATTTAAATTAAATTTGTAAAACATTACATAATTAATCGAACTAAATGTATATAACCCTCTTCTTCGACGTCTTTCATAACAATAACTGTGTGTCTTAGATTACAGCGAGGCTGCGATATCTGCGCTTTTCGGCCCGACACATCTGTTGATTTTCTTAAAACAGAGTTTGCCTTTCCACTGCTATCATTATTCTCTTAGCCAGACTCCACTACTGCAACCTGTTTCTAGGGATAGCCGCTTGGATGCTAAATAGGGTGTTGACAGCTCTGGTTCGCTGACCCTGATGCAAGCAGCCAGTTATAAGTCGCTGACCCTGATGCAAGCAGCCAGCTATAAGTCGATGGCCCAAATGCAAGCAGCCAGCTATAAGTCGTTTACCCAAATGCAAGCAGCCAGCTAGAAGTCGTTTACCCAAATGCAAGCAGCCAGCTAGAAGTCGTTTACCCAAATGCAAGCAGCCAGCTATAAGTCGTTTATCCAAATGCAAGCAGCCAGCTATGAGTCGCTGACCCTAATTCAAACAGCCAGCTATGAGTCGCTGACCCTAATTCAAGCGGCCAGCCATGAGTCGCTGATCCTAATTCTTCTTCTTCTTCTTCTTCTGCGTACACAGTCAGACAGTAACCATTATTTTTTCGAGAAAAGCGGCGGTCATCCTGAGGCTCTCGCCACTGCCATAGAGCTTGTCTTGCAGTTCCACTGGTAATGGCCACATCTGCTCTCTCTGATCCTCGTATGTTGGGCAGTTCTGCAGCAGATGTTCAGTGGTCATTTTACCAGTACCGCACGGGCATTCGTCGGTACACCCTATCTTCAATTTGTTGAATAGGTGGTACCTCAGTCTGTTGTGGCCAGTGCGAAGTCTGAAGACAACTACCTGCTCTCTTCGGTTCAACTGGTAATAGGCATCGTTTTTGGTGTAACCAGTATGTTCGGTCTCCCATTTGGTCATGTATCTGGCTTTGATAAGCCGTTTTGACTCTTCGTACGTCATACTGGTATCTGTTTGTGGTAGTCTTGCACCTTCTTTTGCCAGTCTATCTGCCTCCTCGTTGCCTTGGATGTTGCAGTGTGACGGGACCCACTGTACCACTACCCTTTTTGTTGCGGACTGCTGGCACAGTTTGCAGAGTGCTGCTCTTAAGTCATTAAGCTCAGTGTTTTTCTGGCTTTTTAGCGCTGTGACTACGGCGAGAGCATCTGTCAGCAGGACTATATGGCTCTCATTTTCACTGTGTGTCACCATTTCTTCCACTGCCGCCCTCAGTGCCTCTGCCTCCGCTCTGAAATTGCTTGTGTACTTACCAGTAGCGAATGACAGTGTTATTTTTCTGCCATTTGGTAGGTTCAGGAATGCTCCTGCCCCTCCGTTCTGTGTAGTGTTTGTTACAGAACCGTCGGTGTATGCATGGGTCTAGTCCATGCTTGGGTAGCTTTTCGTTATGAAGCTTAGGGTAGTGTCTCTCCTTTCTTTTTCAGTCTGGCAGTTTTTGTTTGCAATACCTGGTATATTTTCTACCACCTCTGGAAATATATCCTGCCTCCAGGTAGGTTTTCGTACAGTAGTGATGGGTTTTGGTGTTGTTAGTGCGTTTATGGGATCTTCGGGCATCTTTGCTTTGGCTATTTCTGCAAAGTTCGCCTTCGCTGCTGTTGTCCATGCCGCAATGCCATACTCGAGAACTGGTCTCACTCTTCCAGTGTACAGTTTCTTTAGTATGCCTTCGTCTGCTCCCCAGCTTGTGCCAGCAAGTTTCCTCATGATTGCCATTCTTTCTCTGGCTTTCATTCGGTTTCTCTCAATCTGACTTTTCCATGTCATGCGCCGATCAAATGTGACTCCCAGATAGGTTAGGTTGTCGTTTGGCTGCAGGATTTTGGCTGATCCTAATTCAAACGGCCAGCAATGAGTCGCTGACCCTAATTCAAGCGGCCAGCTATGAGTCGATGACCCTAATTCAAACGGCCAGCTATGAGTCGCTGAACCTGATACAAGCAGGCTACAGTAAGCTTATTCACATTGCTCCGTCATTGGCCCCATAAATGTATATGAAGTAACGTAGCAAAATAACAGATTTTCCCCTTTATATTTTATTTTTCTGAATGCACATTTTGGATCAGACAATCTTAAAAACTTGGAGATGACATTCTGACATATAGTAAAACGGATGCACGGAACAAAAACAAATTCAAGACCACTGGTCATGCTATATATGTAAGTAGATTGGAACTATTGCGAGCTGTTAATATCGCTGATATGATCTGAAGATAGAGAAAACAAATGTGATAGAAGCTATGTGTTATTCCACCAAAACTGCTGTCAGCGTTAAGTTACACATATTTTTATTTGATTCGTGTTTTAGTTTTCCTTAATGCGTCACAGTGTCACAGTTACGTTCTTTGTGGATCGTTGGTATCATACCATTTATTGTGCCTATATTCATTGTCATTGATTTTACATTATGATGTTGCTAGCCCTACGCACATCCATTCTTAGTCGTCTATTACGACTTTATCTGAAAGTTATAGTGGATCTATTCTTACCAAATGTTGCTATGGTATGTGCTGTTCTGTTCCTAAGCACCCCAATCATATCCATAAGTGCTCAGTCTCTCTCAGTAAATGGGAAAAGGTGGATATTGATGGTTCCTGCAGCTCGCTGGTTGCACTTACATACACCTGCTCCATACTCTCTTAGCACCCCAGTCTGCTCGATCCTCATTCAAATTCAAAACCCCACAGATTGTGAATTGCTGATTCACCAATTGCGGTGTCGTTATCTAACAGGCGGTCATTGACAGACTTCAAAATGGCATTCCTATCCATATGAAATACTCAGAGATCAGGGGAAATGTTTACAGGATGATCCAAAAAAATCCCGGTCTCCACCGGGATTTGAACCCACGACCTCCAGCACCCGAGGCGAACACCTTACCTGGAAGCAACTGGGTCCCAGACAACGATGACTGCTCCTGTTAAAGCTGTCTCAGATAGTCATCTCAGAGCTGCAGTCACTGATTCAATCTTTATTCTCGTGCTGGAGGTTATTGCTCTGAATATCCCACTCTGTTCAGCAATAACCTGACCTTTCACACTAGCGGAGAAGTACCTAACCAGATATTTCACTTCGTAGCACAGAGTCATTAGTATACATTTTGACATCACTATTCCGAGCAGTATCATATATCAGCTGGTTAACCTCGAGCTCTGCATTCTCATTGCGCAACTCTCTGCATTCTCTGCCTATGGTTATTGTCTGTGGTAATATGACATTATGATATGTGGTAATCTGTCATTCTGTCACCAGTGTGATGCCATTCTACTCCCAAAGCTATCGTCACAACTGTGATCATCTGTCTAACTGTTCTCTCTACCTGTGCCATCCATGACGCTCATATCTTTATTATTAATGCCTTGATGGTTGAGATATTATTGTGTAGTGAGTGCAGCATGTCTGTGGAACCCGTATGTAGTATTTGGTCTGTGCCAATTTATGACTGGATGCCACAAACATTACTCCATCGTGTACCTCATCTTCAATATCGAGATATCTCTAGTGCCCCTCAAAACCAGTCGCATCCCTTCATTCTGGATACATTCTAATCATTCAAATGGTAACCATGATAGTGTGAGGATTCTCAGTCCGTAATCAATAACTGACAGCAAAAGGCAAAGGCCGCCGTCCATCGTAGACGGGGATGGCATAATTAATTATGCTAGCGCTCTTTTTAGTAAGGATTAACTGCGCTACTTGTTATCCTCACTCTCTGATCTCATGCCGCCCGACCCTAGTGGCAAGTCAAGGACAAGACGACTAGGGGGAGACTACGAGATGCAGGGGACTCCGTATCAAGCACCCGTGAAAAAGACGGCCGAGTCCGGAGTCGAACCCACACCACCTGATCACATGGCCGACGGCTTAACCATATCTCCACGAAATCCCTAAACTGACAGCACTAAGTGACGATATAGGATGAAATTCAGTCGTTGTTACAAGTTTGCCGCTGTCATAGTGTGCATTGCTCCCAGGCCTTGCTTGTATCTCTGTATTGTATGGTCGACGTGGCTTTTTTCTATAATAGAGATTTTGATCTAACTTTACTCAGAAGTATTTCAACCTGTCACGCCTATCAATGGCACATCCATCAAAGGTAGCACCCAGTAGATCAACATTCACTATAAAATTGTTCAAGGGGCACCAGAACATGCAGGCCTTGTTATGATTGATTTGGGCGCTAGAATTCGCCTACCACGTTGAGAGTCTGAGCCAGTCATGTACTTCATGATGTCTCTGACCATCGCATGCATATCTGAGCGTCATGTACGTCATGATGTCTCTGACCATCTCATGCATATCTGAGCGTCATGTACGTCATGATGTCTCTGACCATCTCTGACCATGAGCTTGTCAGGTACATCAGGATGTCGCCTGCAAACTTGGTATCACGCAGGTGACGTTACATAGTATTCATTCATAGTTCATGTGTAATCAAGAACTTGAGGTCCCGGATAATATTCTGACCTGCAGCTAATCTTAACTTGCGTATGGTCTGGCAGTCAGTTAGATAAAAAATTATTAGTTGTTCTCACTACGTTATCAAAATTTATAGAAACGTATTATGAAATCACATTTAGGCTACTTATTAAAGCACGCCTTGTCGGATCCCTAGCGGGAAATAACGAAAAGTTAAACTGTAACCTGTTGAGCATTTCGTAATAGACGGCTAAGGAGGTTTTTGGTTCAAAGCTTGCCACCCTATTCTGTTGAAACTTCAATCCTCAAAAACTATAAAGTTACGAGAAAAGCAACATTTAATGACTTGATATGTATTTGTTAAAGCCTATGCTCCACTGTGTGCTGAAACGAATTTGATTGACTGATTGATTGATTGATTGATCGATTGATTGGTTGATTGATAACAATATGCTTTTCTTAAGACACTGTCAGAATTGTTGCGTCATTACGGTTATGGAACTACTCTTTGTGGAAGAACTGTATTGCATGTCTTAAACAGATGTGTGTGCTATTTTATATATAACTCGTTTAGCTAGGTGGTTTCAGGTTAGTCTCTGTATAACAGAGAAGAGAATAACACCACAGCCACACTGTGAGCATGTTTTAATAATCAACTTACGCTGCAATCTAATTCACCATAGATATGAAGCTCCTCCAAATCAGTTCATAACACTACCTGAGATTCATAAGATTTAAACGTCACCAGAGTGTGGAGTTGCCTAGACAGGAGAAATGGCTATATATATATATATATATATATATATATATATATATATATATATATATATATATATATATATATATATATATTATAAATGAATGAAGAAGTGACAACGTGGTTTTATTTTGGATAATAAGAAGTAGATATTGTTCACAGTTTCTTCTTCTGGAGAGTCATCAGGCTTAGCTTAAGGTCTCTGGGTGTTATGTGAGAGGTTGCAAGGGGTCCTGTGAGAGGTAGGTAGAAGTCCCGTGAGAGGTTGGTAGGGTTCCTGTGAGAGGTTGGTAGGGGTTCTGTGAGAGGTAGGTAGAAGTCCCGTGAGAGGTTGGTAGGGTTTCTGTGAGAGGTTGGTAGGGGTTCTGTGAGAGGTTGGTATGGGTTCTGTGAGAGGTTGTTAGAAGTCCCGTGAGAGGTTGGTAGGGTTTCTGTGAGAGGTTGGTAGGGGTTCTGTGAGAGGTTGGTAGGGTTTCTGTGAGAGGTTGGTAGGAGTCCCGTGAGAGGTTGGTAGGGTTTCTGTGAGAGGTTGGTAGGAGTCCCGTGAGAGGTTGGTAGGGTTTCTGTGAGATGTTGGTAGGAGTCCCGTGAGAGGTTGGTAGGGTTTCTGTGAGAGGTTGGTAGGGGTCCTGTGAGAGGTTGGTAGGGTTTCTGTGAGAGGTTGTTAGGAGTCCCGTGAGAGGTTGGTAGGGTTTCTGTGAGAGGTTGGTAGGGTTCCTGTGAGAGGTTGGTAGGGTTTCTGTGAGAGGTTGGTAGGGGTCCTGTGAGAGGTTGGTAGGGTTTCTGTGAGAGGTTGTTAGGAGTCCCGTGAGAGGTTGGTAGGGTTTCTGTGAGAGGTTGGTAGGAGTCCCGTGAGAGGTTGGTAGGGTTTCTGTGAGAGGTTGGTATGGGTTCTGTGAGAGGTTGGTAGGGGTTCTGTGAGAAGTTGGTATGGGTTCTGTGAGAGGTTGGTATGGGTTCTGTGAGAGGTTGGTATGGGTTCTGTGAGAGGTTGGTATGGGTTCCCCTTAGAGGTTGCTAGGGGTCCCGTGAGAGGTTGGTAGGGGTCCCGTGTGAAGTTGCTAGGGGGTCCCGTGTGAGGTTGCTAGGGGTCACGTGAGAGGTTTCTAGGGGTCTCATGAAAGTTTTATAGGGGTTCCATATCAAATGCCTAGTGGTTCAGAGAGAGTTCAGTAAAGGTTCCGCGAGATCTTGCAAGTCGTTTTGTGAGAATTCGCCGAGAGTTTCAGGAGAGCTTTCTGTGACTTCCGGGAGAGTTTGCTCAAGTTTCTGACAGAGCTTGCTGAGAGTTCTATGAAAGGTTGCTATGGGCTACCCGATTGGTCGGAGAACCACGATTGAAAAAAAATAAACTTTTCTTATCCTTTACTGGCAGTTGTGGCCAGAGACCGACCTAGCTGCCTGTATTATCGTGCAGATAATAACTATATTTTGTATACATATTATCTTTTAATTATGATCTCTTCTAGGTTAATTATTCAACATGTATCAATAGTTTTTTTTCATTTTGTCTATAGTATTCATTCACATATCATTAAATTATTGTGTTTGTAATTTTCTGATATTGTTTATTTAAATCAAAAGAAAATTGGATCTCAACCGAAATTACGAATCTTGGACTAATGTCAAATCCGTCCTCTTGTGTGCGTCTGTAACATGGGTTACTATGAAGGCTTCTATGAGAAATGTTCAAACTTTTATCAGTGGGTGTCCTCATCGGATAGTTTGTAGCGGTACGATCATTAATGTGGACCACTAGTGGAGAACCGGACAAACTCCAGTTACGTTTGTGGTAATGAGACGGCGCTGGTGTTGGGTTTGGTATTCATATGGATTTCCGCTGATAGTATTAACAGACAGTCCATGTTCTGGAATCCACAGGTCAGAAGACGTAGAGTCAGACTTACACACAGGGAAAAGGAAACTTATGGACACAATGAATGAGAAGAGGCCAGATCTTGGATGGTCGGTACACGTGGTGAATATATGTTTATGACATATCCTCGACAGGGTACTGAGAGACGTTGATTGAATGATCGGTACACGTGGTGAATATATGTTTATGACATATCCTCGACAGGGTACTGAGAGACGTTGATTGAATGATCGGTACACGTGGTGAATATATGTTTATGACATATCCTCGACAGGGTACTGAGAGACGTTGATTGAATGATCGGTACACGTGGTGAATATATGTTTATGACATATCCTCGACAGGGTACTGAGAGACGTTGATTGGATGATCGGTACACGTGGTGAATATATGTTTATGACATATCCTCGACAGGGTACTGAGAGACGTTGATTGAATGATCGGTACACGTGGTGAATATATGTTTATGACATTTCCTCGACAGGGTACTGAGAGACGTTGATTGAATGATCGGTACACGTGGTGAATATATGTTTATGACATATCCTCGACAGGGTACTGAGAGACGTTGATTGAATGATCGGTACACGTGGGGAATATATGTTTATGACATATCCTCGACAGGGTACTGAGAGACGTTGATTGAATGATCGGTACACGTGGTGAATATATGTTTATGACATATCCTCGACAGGGTACTGAGAGACGTTGATTGAATGATCGGTACACGTGGTGAATATATGTTTAAGACATATCCTCGACAGGGTACTGAGAGACGTTGATTGAATGATCGGTACACGTGGTGAATATATGTTTATGACATATCCTCGACAGGGTACTGAGAGACGTTGATTGAATTATTTGAACGATAGCTCATACAAACCTATCATGAGCTATGAAACAAATGTAAGCAACATGTCCTTGTAGAACGTCTTTACTTACAACTGTCAACCTTTTTTGTCTATTATAAGTTTCCTGGCAGGTGTGCAGTACGGTTGGTTGCCATTACTTTCTGGACGTGAAGAAGCGATGGTACTGAGAAAAAGCTTCGTGTCTGCCAAACTGGATACGACTAGATTAGTACCCAATGCGTTTCCCCTATTACCACCTTGCTTCCTCCATGGGCTATCATTGGCTTTATCCGTCTTGTCAGACGATAGTAATTGTGCTTTGAAAAAAAGGAATGTAAATACAGTCCATGACGGTAACGAATGTGACTCGTAAGACCAATCCGGGCTGAGAAGCATCTTCCACAGTGTATACAAGAAAAGTCAGGCCCGTATGCCGAATCGCATGGTATGACGTGTCTTCTCAAACTCTGAGTCTCTATCTTATGAGCAATCAGTATCTCCTTTGTCTGTATTCCATGCTTAATCCTGCCCCTCCATGTAACACGATTCCTGGCGTCCTGTTCCCATGATTACAAATCGATGCCTGCATCATCCATTTCCCGGTTGCATACATCCTTATGCCGAAGAAGTTGCCAGCCCCGAACTCATGAGCTATATAGACTGCTTAAATTTGATACAGGGATTAAGTGAAACTTGACGATTGTGTCAATGGTTACTCTGAAATAAACAGGCTGGTAAAGGCTGTTTAAGTTAGTTCTACTAAACCATGCCTTTATAACTATGTTAAAAATATCATCTGTAAATAATCATGCTCATATAAGGCATACCATTTTACTGTGATTGATGTGTTAAGCTTTCCATTTTTACATTCATTGTAAATAATGTATTTACGTTCTGTTATCGTGATTGTTATCTACCATGGGTTTCCATGTGTAATTGTTGAGTTCTGGACTTGTTGTTTTAGCTCTTTTGGTTATGAGAAATGTTTAGGCGCTACGCTGAAGTGTTTATATGATAAGATGAAGAGTTTATGTGGCAGGATGAAATGTTTATGTTTTAAGGTGAAGTATTTATGTGATCGACTAAAGAGGGTATGTGGTAAGGTGAAATGGTCACGTGATAGAAGGATGACTTTATGTTGTAGGATGAAGTGTTTGTGTAATAAACGTAAGTGTTTATGTGATAAAGAGAAGAGTTTATGTGTTATGTTAGGATTAAGTGTTTATGTGATAGATTAATGTGTTTATATAATAGAATGAAGTGTTTATGTGATAGAATATTTTGTTTAAGCTGTTGGGTGAAGTGTTTATACGATAATGTGATTTTTGTATGTGGTATAGTAATGTTTATATGGTGATGTGAAGTGTGTATAGAGTAATGTGCGTATGTAATGGATGAAGAGTTTATATGGTAGAGTAATGTGCGTATGTGGTAGGGTGAAGTGTTTATATGGTAGAGTAATGTGCGTATGTGGTGGGTGAAGTGTTTATATGGTAGAGTAATGTGCGTATGTAGTAGGATGAAGTGTTTATATAGTAGAGTAATGTGCGTATGTGGTGGGTGAAGTGTTTATATGGTAAAGTAATGTGCGTACGTGGTAGGGTGAAGTGTTTATATGGTAGAGTAATGTGCGTATGTGGTGGGTGAAGTGTTTATATGGTAGAGTAATGTGCGTATGTGGTAGGGTGAAGTGTTTATATGGTAGAGTAATGTGCGTATGTGGTGGGTGAAGTGTATATATGGTAAAGTAATGTGCGTATGTGGTGGGTGAAGTGTTTATATGGTAAAGTAATGTGCGTGTGTGGTGGGTGAAGTGTTTACATGGTAGAATAATGTGCGTATGTGGTGGGTGACGTGTTTATATGGTAGAGTAATGTGCGTATATGGTAGGGTGAAGTGTTTATATGGTAGAGTAATGTGCGTATGTGGTGGATGACGTATTTATATGGTAAAGTAATGTGCGTGTGTTGTGGGTGAAGTGTTTATATGGAAGAGTAATGTGCGTATGTGGTGGGTGAAGTGTGTATATGGTAGAGTAATGTGCGTATGTGGTAGGGTGAAGTGTTTATATGGTAGAGTAATGTGCGTATGTGGTAGGATGAAGTGTTTATATGGTAGAGTAATGTGCGTATGTGGTGGGTGAAGTGTATATATGGTAAAGTAATGTGCGTATGTGGTAGGATGAAGTGTTTTTATGGTAAAGTAATGTGCGTATGTGGTAGGATGAAGTGTTTATATGGTAGAGTAATGTGCGTATGTGGTAGGATGAAATGTTTATATGGTAGAGTAATGTGCGTATGTGGTAGGGTGAAGTGTTTATATGGTAGAGTAATGTGTGTATGTGGTGGGTGAAGTGTTTATATGGTAGAGTAATGTGCGTATGTGGTGGGTGACGTGTTTATATGGTAAAGTAATGTGCGTGTGTGGCGGGTGAAGTGTTTATATGGTAGAGTAATGTGCGTATGTGGTGGGTGAAGTGTTTATATGGTAGAGTAATGTGCGTATGTGGTAGGATGAAGTGTTTATATGGTAGAGTAATGTGCGTATGTGGTAGGATGAAGTGTTTATATGGTAGAGTAATGTGCGTATGTGGTGGGTGAAGTGTTTATATGGTAGATTAATGTGCGTATGTGGTAGGATGAAGTGTTTATATGGTAGAGTAATGTGCGTATGTGGTGGGTGAAGTGTTTATATGGTAGAGTAATGTGCGTATGTGGTAGGGTGAAGTGTGTATATGGTAGAGTAATGTGCGTATGTGGTAGGGTGAAGTATTTATATGGTAGAGTAATGTATTAATGTGGTAGACTTTGTTTATGTGGTAGACTTTGTTTATGTGGTAGACTTTGTTTATGTGGTAGACTTTGTTTATGTGGTAGTGTGAATTTCTTTATGTAGAGAAAAAAGTGTGTATGGTAGAATGAAATTTCTATGCTGTGCAACAAAGTGTTTATGTGGTAAAGTGAAGCGTTTACGTGACACAGTAATGTGTTTATGTGATAAAGTGTTAAAGTGGTTTGTAAAGCGTAAATGTTGTCGAATGAAGTGTATATGCAGTTCTTGTTCCTATTACTTCTATTATTATTATTATTATTATTATTATTATTATTATTAAATTCAGCTTCTCCTGACGATTAGCTTTTGTGGACTAGATAATATTGCTTAGACTCGCATGGCTTTCTTCCCACCTTCGAGCAAAACCAGAATTGGCTCTGGCTTCTTCCAGACCACAAGGAGAAGCGTGATATATCCGAACACGTACATTGTCGAGTTTATGGCGGGTCTACTATCTCAACCAACATACGGCTATTCGAATGATTATCGTATCCATCAGTTTCACCATTTTTCAGTTGCGAAAAGGGACATTGGCTTGGCTTGGCTTCGTTCATTCTCAATCTCCCGCTACCAAACCCTGACACGGGCCTAAGTAGCAGAATGTAGTCCAGAGAACGGAATGCGTTGTGTCGTAGTTTACAGCTTGACTGCGATATTTGCACTTTTCGATCCAACACATCCGACTTCAGCAAGCATCTTTTGAGTACCGGGTTAACAGTCCCTCTTCCAAGTTAGACATACTCAGTTCGGTGCAATACTGATGTGTGCACCTCCAGCGCAGTGTAGTACTGAGTATGTACTAGAACACTAAAGGTCGACCACCTCCACCAACTTACAGAGCCTTGTGAGAATCCCGTATCTGTCAGTTCCACAGTGTTTCAGTATTGCAATAATGCACATGACACGTTACTCTCCGAACAATGCCGACTTCGGCAACACGGTTCTGAGTAATGGTGAGTTAGGCACCCTCAGCGTAACGCTGGTAGAGTGAAGTGTATACATGGTAGTTCGAAGTGTTTACGTAGTAAGCTGAAGTACGTACGTGGTAGACTCAAGTGTTTAGGTGGCAGTGAGAATGTAATGCTACATATTTAGATTAAACCATCAATGTATACATACATACATACACACACACACACAAACATACATACATACATACATACATACATACATACATACATACATACATACATACACACACACAAACATACATACATACATACATGCATACATACATACATACATACATACATACACACACACACAAACATACATACATACATACATACATTCATACATACACAAACACACACACACATACATACATACACAAACACACACACACACACACATACCTACTTTAATACATATATACATACATACATACTTACATACATACATAAATGCATACATACATACACACATATATACACATACACACACACACATCGTAGTGACAGAGCCCATACCACTCACAATAAAACGGATCAGGTACGTAGTCTAGAACCTAGTGTCACGGTCCAGTCAACCCAACTTATAAATGCATACATGATTCATTTAAAGCTCGCATAAAGAAGACAACCTGGAAAGGGACTTTCATCCCACCATACAGAAACTGAAACCTGGTCCGATGAAGTTTGTATGACTTCAGCAAGTACGACAGTCTTTGCTTTTTGGAGATTATACATCCAATATTTCTTCTTTCCATAAATACTTTAAGATCAAGATTGTATCTTTCTGTCATTTTATGTTCACAACATATCCCATTCTCTGTATATCCCCATATCTAAGTCTATGGCGACCTGTATTTCTACAGAGGCAGATGCCCCTGTGCAGGTCCCATATCTGGTATGAGCTGGATGTAGCCAGGAAGAGGATGTTCTGCTAAGTGGGCAATGCTCGAGCAGCTTTTTTGGAACAAGTAAACCGATGTGCGAGTTCATCTTAAAAAACTCAAACATTAGAGCAAAGCACCCCGCAACCTGTTGGGGGCCATCTACGTTGCTCTTAACAAACCACGAGCGGTGTTATGTCGTGTCACACAGTCGCCTGCTACCTGTGTATGTAGTAGTGCTATTTTGTCTTTGTTATGCACAATGACCGCGGCAGACCACTCGGAAATTATTGTAACAATTTGCATCGACCGACATATCTATCTGTGTAGTTTTATTTTCACATTATCCGTCGTCATTATTCTGGCTTGCCTGGCTTGGCTTCGTTCATTCTCAATCTCCCACTACCAAACACTGAAAGGGCTTAAGTAGTAGAATGTAGTCCAGAGACCGGAATGCGTTGTGTCGTAGTTTACAGCTTGACTGCGATATTTGCACCTTTCGGTCCAACACATCCGACTTCAGCAATCATTTTTTGAGTACCGGGTTAGCATTCCCTCTTCGATCCCTTCTCCTTAGCCAGTCTGTTCTGCTGCAGCCTGTTATCCAGGATCACCACGTGTAGGTGTAGAAGGGTCTTGGCAGCTTTGGTTCGCTGGCCCTGACGCTAGCAGTCAGCTATGAGTCGCTGACCACTGCAGCTCATGCGCTGCTCAGCATCTTGATCCCATTATTAATATATCTCCATTTCCCTCTGCCATTTTATTTTCACTACTTTTCCGCGTTCCATCCATCCGTCTTACATAGAAATGAAACAGTTTTGTTCATGCAGCTTGCTATGCTTCGGAAAAAAGCTCCAGTTTGGTTTAACCATGTTTGACTTTTGTATTTCTACGCGTTAGACATATAGTATGGTTTGTGACAACAATGTTATATGTTATGTGCAATAATTCACAATTAAATTTTTTCATAACAGCCCCGTGTTATTGTGTTATAATTTGTATTATAATTATAATATAATGGAACATCATTTCAGTCCGCGTGTCAAAGTATTTGATGTTGCTTATGTCAGAGTTTACAGAATGCCTACGGCGCAGCCAAATACATGTCATTACTGTTTGTTGTTGCTGTTGTTGTTGTTGTTGTTGTTTCGAAAGCCCACAATGAGTAGGTTTGCTCTTTTGTGCGCCAAGAAAACCACCTTAAGCGGCGAGTTGTAGTAGTATCCCGTACATCTCGAGTGTGCTGATGAAGGTGGACCTCGGTCCTCCAGGAAGTTGTGCTATGCTTGGCTTCATTTACGTGACGCTCACTACTACGTGGATCACGTCGTTCCACATCTCGTCAGCTAGACTGCCTTGAAAACAGCTTTTTCCAGGATACGCTGCATAGAGATAGATTGTGGTCTTAGTTCTTAGTCGACCTGTACTTCTACAGGGGCAGATACCCAATGCAGGTCCCAGCTCTGGAATGAGCTTGATGTATACGGGAGCAGAGTTTCCTGCTTAGCGGGCTAGGCTTGGGCAGCTTAATACTCCTCTGTGTTGGGGCAAGCGCTTACGGGGGGGGGGGGGGGGGGTGGTTAACCGATGTGCGAGTCCATCTTCATAGACTCAAACACTTGTGCAAAATAGATCCGCAGCCTGTTAGGCGCCATATATGCTGCTCTAAATTATCCACCTAACCATGGCCGGTGTTATGCCATGTCACACAGTTAGTTGCCTCTTACGACATTCTCTGTGTGAGGTAGTGGTGCTATTTGTGTCCTTGTCCTACACAAAGACCCCGGCAGACCATTCAGATTGTGGTCTTGGTTAGTATATTGTGCCTGAACCTGGTCCGACGTCCTGGACAGTATGTTACTCCTGACTCTGACCTCACGTCCTGATCAGTATGTAGTGCCTCACCCTGGCACGACGTCCTGGACAGTATGTTACTCCTGACTCTGACCTCACGTCCTGATCAGAATGTTGTGCCTGACCCTGGCCCGACGTCCTGGACAGTATGTTGTGCCTGACTCTGACCTCACGTCCTGATCAGTATGTGTGTGCCTGAATCTGACCTCACGTCCTGATCAATATGTTGTGCCTGACCCTGACGCGATGTCCTCTTTTTGTCTGGATGTTGTGCAATACAAGATTGCACATGCTAGCCCTGAAAGAAGGATACACTATCATATAACAATGACCATCTTAATCCAACTTAACTTAACGTCTGTATACTGGTTTAGAAGACTCTGCAGCGTCTGTAGACAACCAGTTTCTTGGAGATGATATCACACCAATTGATGTATCAACCATCTACAAAATAAAGGAGCGTTAACCCTGGCGTAAGTGCAACAGCGAGAATGAGTAACTAGACCTTACTGTGAGGTGTACGTACAGCCATACACTTCAAGTTTCTTAAGAGGTCTGCGCACCTATTGATCTGCCCAGAAATCAGAAATCAGGGATATCGTACCTGCATAAGGATAATGCTGGTTGAGTTTAAATGTCTAGCGAGCTGTGACTTGTGTACCTTATGGCAGTTTGCATTTTGTGTGTGTGTGTGTGTACATGTAATCTCTGTTAGAAAGTATATATTGGGCTTCAGGGGTCTTGAGGTAAGGTGTTCGCCTCGAGTGTTGGCGGCCGGGTTCGAATCACGGTAGTGACATATATTTTCACGTGGATCTGCTGGTATAAATTACCCTCTCTGAGAAGTGAGATCGGACTCCCGTGTTCAGCGTCGAGCACGTTAAAAATGTCATGGCAGTAATAAATGGACAAGACTAGGCCCAGCGGCCGCTGCCCTGACAAAATTCCCTCAAAAATAATAGTTAACAAACCTACCCACACTGTTTGTACCTTCGTCCAAGCCTAGTAAGTGACCGGAAGTTCAAAATAACTACTACAAATAGCCAGGCAACAGTTATTAACAACATGCCTGTTTCAATACCAGAATTTCATGTATTCCAATTAAAGTATGTATCAAATCAGTAGTCCCAAAACTATTTCGGTCCACGGTACACTTAGTATAGCAGAATTTTTCAGCGAAACCCCAAGTCCGATAATAAGCCTACATAATAGTTGCTGTGTTGGTTAACTATACACAAGTATTGAAACACGTATTTCAAATTCACAAACAGTTTATGTAAAAACTAAATAATTACATACCTTAAACGATCATATCATTGAATAATCGTAATTAGTTGGACGGGTGAACCTGTTGTTCACTGCACATCTTTTTAAATCTTGGAATCAAACTGCACACATCCACCCTAAATGGCAGTAGATGTTCCTCCTATCATCGCATCGATGGTCCTATTCTAAGATCACGAAGGCTAAGTTTTATTTCAGTGAAAATATGGGAATGTATCGCTGCATCCATATAAACCAGCCACAGCACAAAGTTTGGGAACCACTATATCAAATTGTGTTTTTCACATCCTATTTTTGCACCATTAATTAATGCTTTTTGATTACATTCACAGGGGCGTCGACCCTGCTACCGTATCTCTAGCCTGTTGTTGTTGTTGTTGTTGTTTTTGTTATTGTTGTTGTTTTGATAAGCTACCCGTGCTGACATTATCAACCATTTTTTTTTCGGTAGCGTTTTACATTGTGTCTCGAGGTAAGACGTCGGCCTGGGATGCTGAATGTCGCGGGTTCAAATAACGGTGGAGAACGGGATTTTTTTCACGTGAACTTTCTGGTATTTCCCCTATCTCTGGGTAGTAGAGATGGGATGCCCGTGTGCAGTGTCGCGCACGTTAAAAATCCTCCGGCAGTTGGAAATCGAAAAGAGTAAGCTTAACGGCCCAGGCAAAATTCAAAAATGATGTTTAAAATCCTTGCAATGTATTACGGGATCCTCGCCGGTGCTACAGAATTCGTGCATTGTGCTGAGATTCTCTAAGAATATGAAGAAGAACAGAGCATGTATCGGTTAAACCATGTGCAAAGACGCTGATTCTTCGACTAAACAAAGCCGAACTAAACTATGGTTCTTCTTAAACTTCGTTGCATACTGAATAAAATGAACCTAATGCATCCAAACTGTAGTGCGAGGCCTCTCAGTAGACTCAGAAGAATGGCAATCTCAGAGTCGGTCCCACCTTCCCCCCCCCCCCCACTCTTCTTTGGGCTAGACCACTTTAATACAGCTTGTTTGCATAAACACTGTGAGAAAGTGATGTCGGGAGTTGATGAGTACGTTACGCTAGAGTTTGTTGTTACACTTCTTCAACTTGTAGCACAGCCCATTCCAATTGGCAGCAAGTGCAACTGAGCGTTTGTTATTGTCCCCGAGGATACCGATGTAAACGACACTATGTCCTTCCTCCACTTGGTCGGGCATCAAATCATCATCACCGTCTTCATTATTACAATCATCCTCATCATCATCATCACCATTCTTATCATCCCCATCCGCTTCATCATCATCACCATCCTCTTCATCATCATCATCATCCTCCTCATCATCATCCTCAACATCACAATCTCATTATCATCACATTCTCATCATCATCACCATCCTCTACATCATCACCCTCCTCATCATCAATACCATCCGCATCATCATCACCATCCTCTACATCATCACCATCCTCTACATCATCACCTTCCTCATCATCAATACCATCCGCATCATCATCATCACCCTCCTCATCATCATAACAATTCTCATTATCATCATCACCATGCTCATCATCATCTTATCCTCATCATCACCAGTCTCGTCATCATCATCATCACATCTTCATCATCATTATCACTATCCTGATCATCATCATTATCATCATCACCATCCTCATCATCAGCACCAACCTCATCATCATCACCTTCCTCTTCATCATCATCAGCATCCTCATCATCATCTTCATTCTCATCATCACCATCTTCATCATCATCACATCATCATCACCATTATCATCATCATCATCCCCATCATCATCACCATTGTCATCACCATCCTCATCATCATCACTATCACTATCTTCATCATTATCACATCATCATCACCATCTTCATCATCATCATCAGTAGCATCATCACCATTATCATCATTCTTATCATCATCACCATCCTCACCATTATCACCATCCGCATCATTATTATCATCGTTATCCTCATTGTCATTATTATCCTTATCCGCATCGTTATCAACACCCTCATCATCAATCCACATGATCTCCATCTGCCGCTCTTCTTCTCAGCATTCTTCTTTTGTTCTGTCCTAGACGGTCATCCCCAAACATTACTTGACCTCCACACGCCTCCCTTTTTCCAGGTGGTTTCCAATCCAGCACAAGTGTGGTTACATTATCTACGTTCATTCCGACCCATCTCTACTTTGTTATTCCGATGTGTTGGTTGTATCAGTAGACAACAGCTCTTATTACCATACCTTCTATCGTTACGATCAATGCGAATTCAATAAATATCACATCATCATAGCCTCCTTACCTACACACACACAAATTGTATCGACAATCAAATATATAGACAGCCATTAACGACTAATTGATGATACAGATAAAGAGAGCGCCATGGCAGACTTAACAGCTGGTGGTAAATGACGAATTAAAGGTTTTATATTACTAAGTGGGATCAAGACGCTGAGCGGTGCATGAGCTACAGTGATCAGTGACCCATGGCTGACTGCTAGCGTCATGGCCAGCGAACCAGAGCTGCCAAGACCCTTCTACACGTCCACGCGGTGATCCTGGATAACAGGCTGCAGCAGGACAGACTGACTAAGGAAAAGGGATCGAAGAGGGAATGCTAACCCGGTACTCAAAAAGTGCTTGCTGAAGTCGAATGTGTTGGACCGAAAGGTGCAAATATCGCAGTCAAGCGGTAAACTACGACACAACGCATTCCGTTCTCTGGACTACATTCTGCTACTTAAGCCCTTTCAGGGTTTGGTAGCTGGAGATTGAGAACGAAGAAGAAGAAGAATTTTACTAAGTCACAGCGTGCATGAGATACCAAGATGGCAAGTGGGTGGTGGAGAAATCAGCCCCCTACTCCACTGTGACATTGAGTATGACGATGGAGATTAAGGCATTAACGGCGGCACTGATTTGGTTGGTAACGCAACCGCTGACACAGGCAGTGATACTGTCAGACCATGGCCATGATCAGACTCGTAGGGCATGCTCCGTAAGATTGACAGGTGCTTGCTAAGAAGGGAGTGGGCCTCTCTTCTGAACAACTCTGGGATACAAGGTGCCACGTGGATCTACTGCCCAGGACATGCAAACGTCTGAGGCAACGGCGGAGCTGATGCAGTGGCGGGACGAGCTGTGGTGGGCGACGCGATGATGATGAGAGACAGGGTTGAGTTGATAAGGGCAGTTATGGACACCCTACAGAATTATGAAGAGAAAGAGGGTCGCGAAATAGCATATTTGCAGAGGATGATGGATTTTGGGCTGACTAAGAGAGAGGAGAGAAAGTGTGTTCTGTCTAGAAAGATCCGAAGAACACGAAATCAACACCTGACTGAGACTCTGAGTATATGTTCCCTTAGCTGGCTGCTTGGACGGAGAACGGAGCACTTATGAGAATGTCCCATGGGTAATGATGTTGGTTTCTAGAATCAAGAAAAGAATCAACAATCGAGAAAAGAAGAATCAAGAAAAGAATCATGAAAAAAAGTGTTTGAGATAGGGTGGCCAGTTCTCTTCTTCGGTGCCTTACCTGCCCTAACCGAATACCATATACTCAATCCCATGTGGATCGACATGAGCGTACGATTAGTAGGAGTTAGACCTTACCGTTTCCATAGTGGAGATAGAGTCAGCTAATGCATTCAAAAATAGATTCGATGCATATAGTGAAGTGTAGATCAAATTGAGTGGAAGAAACTGGTTGTATGCGTACGCTTCAGAACCTTCTATACAAGTATACAGAAATTAAGTTTCAATTTATTTATTCCGGTAGTCATTCGTTAATTGACCATGTTCTTTTAGCGTGGCAGACAGGTAAGAGTATGTGCAATGAGAAAAAAGAATGTAACTACAGTCCATGGCCATAACAAATGTGACTGGTAAGACCAATACGAAAAAATTCGAGAATGGTCTGTAAGCTGGCAAATGGAGTTTAATGTAGATAAATGTACAGTCATCCACATGGGCAGATCCAATATGGAACATTATAACAGAATGGGAGAGAACAATATTAGAAAGATAGATAAGGAAAGGACCTAGGGATTATAATAGATCATACAGGTAAGGTGAGTGAGCAAGTTCAGGTAGCAGTGAAAAAGGCAAATGCAATGTTAGGTATGATAAAAAGAAATATTAAACATAGGAACAAGGAAGTGAGAGTCAAACTGTATAAAGCTTTAGTTAGACCTAGATTGGAGTACATGTATGCAGGTGTGGAGTCCTTATCATAGAGGGGATATAAACCTCCTGGAAAGAATACAAAAAAGAGCGACAAAGCTGATGGTGAGATTACAGAATTACAGTTATGGGGAAAGACTCAGAAAAACCGGCCTACATTGTCTAGAAAAGAGAAGAATTCGTGGTGACTTAATACAGGTTTATAAGATGATCAGAGGAATGAATAAATTAGACTATAACAAGTTCTTTTGTAAAATACAGCTACCCATAATAACAAGAGGGTATAGCTATAAGTTTACTAAAGAGAGGTCCAGATTAGATATTAGGAAATATTTTGTTAGTCAGAGAGTGGTGAATGCTTGGAATGCATTGCCATGGGGGATAGTGGAGGCAGGGACAGTTTATGCATTTAAGAATAAATTGGAAATGCATAGCTTTTAGAGCAAGGTGATGTAAATTAAACTGATTGTATACAGACTCTACAGGGTCTTCTAACCCAGTATAAAGACGTTAAGTTAAGAGAAGAAGAGTCTTCCACGGTGTGTGCTTCGAAAATCAGGACTGTTCGCATCATCACATTATAGGGCGTGTCTTCTCAAACGCAGAGTCTTTAGCCAATGCACAGTCAGTATATCCTTTTTAAGTAACCCATAGCATTACTGCGTAGGTTTGTGAGATGTTAGCGATCTCACATTTCAAAGGATCGGCTATATGAGGACGGTAGCCATCTCCTCTCCCTCGCCGCTTTTACTTCCTGGACTGAACCGGTACCCATTTAAGGCTGGGTCGATTCGGGAGCCGTTGCCTGAAAAAGACTGAAAAAACATTTCCCCCTCAACTGGGGAATGAACCCAGTACCACTCAGATGCGGAGCCAGCTCGCTAACCACGCGGCTCCCTAATCTTTGTATCTAAAATCGGTGTCTGTATTTGATGCTTAATCCTGACCGTCAAAAAAACAAATCGAGACCCTCCTCATTCATAGACCGGTTAATTTATTATAACAAAACAAACAGTGCTGACACGGCAATTGGTTTGATGTCGGTATTCGGGCTTTATATTTCAGACTGATAGTCGTTAACTGTTCTTGTTTTGTGTGTTCTTAGTTTGTCCAGTCACCGACGAAGCTCAAGTAGGTTGACACATCGATTGTTGGCATCATGTAAACCTGATTGTTAATTTTATTTGTATTTTACCACTATTCGCATTATCAATAATGTATCACCTTTATTGTCCCAGCAAACTTTCAATACTGTAACAAGCGCCTTCTACACACATTCTGAAAGATTTACTGCAATTGAGAATCCACACCGTCCACCGCCATCTAAGCCACACAGTCAAGTACAACTTCCTGTCCTTGGCTTTCAGAGCCTGTCGTCTATTTCCGTTAGGTGGCCAGAGCTGGCGGCTGGGAAAACTATATCGTGAATAAAATCTCTTGCTTTTTTTTCCCTGGCAAAATTATTGTGACTTTTACGGTCATTACGTCTCAATCTTCTTCTGATCTTCGAGAAGACGAGTTATTCATTCTTGCTTGAGTCGAATTTCAAATGCTGGGTAGTGTTTCTATAGCTGATCCTTCTAATCCAGAAAGTTGCTACACATTTGGCCTGTGTTAATTGCTTCGTGTCCAATGCGTTAGTCTTATATCCATTATAGTGTTACGACGTGCTCTGATTGTGGCAGTGGTTCTGTTCAAGTTTCTGCCACATACATAATCTTTCGTAAATACGAGGTCATTGTTTATAGTTTGGGTAACTTGTAATAATTTATAGTCAATGGTCATTGATGATGACATACGTCGTAGATGTGGTAATGGTAAACGCCTAGTAGCAAAACCTAACACAGTGACAGCTGAACGGTTGCCAGCCCTACAAACGGAAGATCATAGAAAATGTACTACTGGGAAGGCAAAAAGTAAACAGGGAAAAAGATGGCGGCTGTAAAACCCAGGGCCACACCTTCCCCAGGCCTAGTAAACCGCAAGAAAGAAACCCCCACAAACTTACTACTAATAGCCAAACTAATGTTTGGTCCCTATAGTGATACCTATCTCAATGTATGGATACATGTATATACTGATGCATTTGCATTTAAAGTCACCATCAAAGCAGGTTTATATAATGGCGTTTATATAATTACCTAGACGGATCATCTGATGTGCTGCCTGACGCTTGCGGAGAGGTTTGCTCTAACTATGAAGATAAAACCACTGCACTTGAGGCCGCTTTGTACAATCTGAGGATAGATGTTGTATGCCTTTCCTTCAAAGGCCCAAAACATTGTTATTTTAACATTCGATGTCAGTCCTTCAAGTAACAGAAGATGCTGTCATTGTATACCTGAAATAACCCAAACATGTCTAGTCATTGACCTAATCCAAACATGTCTAGTCATTGACCTGACCGAAACGTGTCTAGTCATTGACCTTGGCCAAACATGTCTAGTCATGGACCTAATCCAAACATGTCTAGTCATTGACCTAGCCCAAACTTGTCTAGTCATTGACCTGACCGAAACGTGTCTAGTCATTGACCTTGGCCAAACATGTCTAGTCATGGACCTAATCCAAACATGTCTAGTCATTGACCTAATCCAAACATGTCTAGTCATTGATCTAATCAAAATATTTCTAAACATTGACAACCGTATCACTTCTCATGTTGTCAAAATAGCTCTGCAGTCCATACCTAGACACTCCTGGCAATGACAACGCAGACAGACTAGCAAAGAAGAGACTAAGAAAATAACAGCCACACACAGTAACAACTTTACAAGCAGCCAAACAGCTCATAAGAACATCGAACAAAGATACTTATCTGGACAGATGTGTCATGGGAAACATGAGAGGGAGGTCTACAGACAAATGACAAGCCTAAATTCAAACGACAAAGAAGAATCCGCACCATGTTACGACTGATAAAAAAAAAACATCCCACTTAACAAGCACACGAACACAATCCAGCCACAACACACTACTGAGTGTCAGCGGTGTACACACCCATATAAAACCGTTGATCATCATCTCTTTGAGTGCTCAGAGCTCAACAATTTTAGCAGAATTCTTCTTCCTCGGGGGCCAGATACATGAAATGGCACTAGACGATAACAACTGATAAACACATGAATATACCTTTAGATGACATTGAGCCGAAGAACGAGAGCTGGATGCTGTTGGATCTGTAACAACAACAACAATGTGTGATAGACAAACATTGGAAGACATGGAATGCCACTTTATATATCATTTATCTATATGAATGACCTCCTTATATGTCTGTAATGCTGCCAAGGTATGCGAAAGGCTTCACATTCTGAAGGTGGATGGCACTCAGTAAAATTATATCATTGTTACTTGCATGTATTCGATTTATTCAGATTAGTCAGACTGCTGTAAAACAGCATGGTTCTATAAAGGCGACGAACGGAGGAAGGCAAGCGTCTGATTAGAGAAGACACACTGATCAGTTATATTAGTAAGGGTCAAGCAAAATATACTGGCCAAGACCTCCACCTCGACTTCCTCGTAGTCCTCCCTGGAAACGGGCTGTCCTATTATGCAGCCTGGCTAACAAGAAGGGGGATCGACGTAATCCCAGTAGTAGTTAGCGTCACGCAGATGAAGTCAATCATAGCACAACCGCCTGGAGGACCCCGGTCCGCTTTATCAGCACGCTTGTGATGTGAGAAAAGCTACTGCCCCTCAACGTTCTTTTTCAGGGAACACAAAAAGAGTAAACTTACTCATTGTGGGCATTCATAACAACAACATGATCTCAACGAAAATTAAAGGTACGGTCTTGGTCAGTATGTTTTACCAGACACAGACGGTAATCTTGGCTCTCATATCATGTCAAACAATGTGCCGCAGAAACCACCTCAACAATAGCACACAATTCATTTGAGACGGACAACTTAAAATTAAGTCAACTCTAGTAAAGGTCGAAATGTTCTGTGGAGAAGACAATCTATTAATCTTGATTATCTTATGACTAGTCGAGAAGCTAGGATAAGTGTCTTTTACTTTGGAATATTAGAATACGGGAATTATAGCATTCAATAAGACAAACCATTGTTTGATGCCAGGTAGTCAAAAGCAATCATTTTGTTCCAAATGCATCTGTGAACTCTTAGAATGTGCCGTCCTGGTTTGTCTTTCGAACTCACATTTGACTATTAGTAATAAATGTATGTCCTCAACATAAAAGTTTGACTAATGCGCTCATTGGTGCTATCAATATTTGTGTATGCCTGTGAGATTTGGACCACTACTGCGGATATCCATTGTAGAATCCATGCAATGGAAATGAGGTGATTTAGAAGCCTTTTAAATGTTACATATAAGGATCGTGTCACGAACGTAGAATTACGACTGAGAGTCGAAATTGGTCTTTTTGATGATCTGTTCACAGCTATTAAAAGGCGATAAATGGATTGGTATGGACACGTCACAAGGTCCAGCGGAATTACAAATTCGATACTGCATGGTTCCTTACCAGGAAAGAGAGGACTAGGACGTCCAAGGAAGAGATGGACAGACAACATTACAGAGTGGTTAAACCTTCGTCCCGGTGAGGCACGACTGGCGCACAGCAGACAGAGAGATGGTGTGGGATTGTGGGGATAGCTTCAAGTTTGCCCCACCGACCTGATGTTTACCTGATGAACTGAACTGAATAAGTTTGTTGGCGGTTTCCTTGCTGTGGCTTACTAGACCTTGGGAAGGTGCAGCACTGGGGTGGCTCATTCAGACGTTTCCATGTTGACATTTAGCACTCCAAGATTAAATACAGTCTCCCTTTGGCTGTGCTGGTGATCGGTAATCTGTCATTGTGGGAAGTCATTCTACAGGGCGGCTCCAAACGTGTCCTCTAGGTGCTATGTCAACATTGATAGAAACTCGAGATTCGCCGATCAAACCAAGCTAAAGTCTACTTTTTCTTAAAGCGGATACAAATGAAAACTTAGCCTGCACACTCCTTGACAACTGCAGTGGCAAGCAGCCTTTTTACGTTTTACTCATAAATCAATCGGTGGACCGAAGAGGAAACTACTATCAGTCCTGAACCAAAGCTGGAAAAGGGGTATTGTACCCCAGGCGTGGAAAGACGCAATACTGGTACCAGTACCAAAAACAGGAAAGGATAAAACAGATCCAAATGGATACAGGCCCATCAGCCTACTGAGCTGTGTCGGCAAGCTGATGGAACGGATGATAAACACCAGACTGATGTGGCATCTGGAAGAAAAACGAATACTAATTCCACAGCAAGCCGGCTTTAGACAGCACAGATCCACTGAGGACCAGGTCATCCTCATAGCCCAGGAGATAGAAGATGCCTACCAGGCACAGAAACACACAGTAGCTGTTTGGGTGGATCTGGAAAAGGCATTTGACAAAGTCTGGAAGGACGGACTTAGAGTCAAGCTAAGAAGAAGTGATGTCTGTGGGAAGATGTACAAGTGGATCAACCACTACCTCAAACAAAGAACGGTCAGAGTCCAAGTACAAGGGCAGATGAGCAAAAAGGTGACACTCGAGCAGGGAGTACCCCAAGGGGGAGTATTGTCACCCACACTCTTCCTGGTATATATAAACGATATTACAGAGAATATACCAAGAAGAGTCCATAGCTCAATGTTTGCAGACGATCTGGCTATGTGGACCTCTGAAAAGAATCTCACCATAGCAAGAAATCGGATGCAGACGGCCCTAACATCGCTGGAAGAGTGGGCGAACTCATGGCTGGTCAAAATAAACGAGGAGAAAACCACGTGCACAATATTCTCGCTTTCATTAAAACCCTAAAGTACCAAATTAAGTCTAAATGGCAAAATCCTGCAGCCAAACGACAACCCAACCTATCTGGGAGTCACATTTGATCGGCGCATGACATGGAAAAGTCAGATTGAGAGAAACCGAATGAAAGCCAGAGAAAGAATGGCAATCATGAGGAAACTTGCTGGCACAAGCTGGGGAGCAGACGAACGCATACTAAAGAAACTGTACACTGGAAGAGTGAGACCAGTTCTCGAGTATGGCATTGCGGCATGGACAACAGCAGCGAAGGCGAACTTCGATAAAGTTAACAAACTTCAAAACCAAGCCATGAGAATTATAACAGGTGGCATGAAGTCAACGCCAATTGTAGAACTTGAAAAGATTACAAAACTGCAATCCATGACCGATAGAAGAGACTGCAGAGCCCAGCTGCAGTCAGAGAAACTCCGAAGACTGACGGACCATCCAATGTACCAGAGACTAAACAATCTGGGAAATGGGAAACTAAAGCGGAGAAACTTTGCAGAAATAGCCAAAGCAAAGATGCACGAAGATCCCATAAACGCACTAACAACACCAAAACCCATCACTACTGTACGAAAACCTACCTGGAGGCAGGATATATTTCCAGAGGTGGTAGAAAATATACCAGGTATTGCAAACAAAAACTGCCAGACTGAAAAAGAAAGGAGAGACACTACCCTAAGCTTCATAACGAAAAGCTACCCAAGCATGGACTGGACCCATGCATACACCGACGGTTCTGTAACAAACAATACACAGAACGGAGGGGCAGGAGCATTCCTGAACCTACCAAATGGCAGAAAAATAACACTGTCATTCGCTACTGGTAAGTACACAAGCAATTTCAGAGCGGAGGCAGAGGCACTGAGGGCGGCAGTGGAAGAAATGGTGACACACAGTGAAAATGAGAGCCATATAGTCCTGCTGACAGATGCTCTCGCCGTAGTCACAGCGCTAAAAAGCCAGAAAAACACTGAGCGTAATGACTTAAGAGCAGCACTCTGCAAACTGTGCCAGCAGTCCGCACCAAAAAGGGTAGTTGTACAGTGGGTCCCGTCACACTGCAACATCCAAGGCAACGAGGAGGCAGATAGACTGGCAAAAGAAGGTGCAAGACTACCACAAACAGATACCAGTATGACGTACGAAGAGTCAAAACGGCTTATCAAAGCCAGATACATGACCAAATGGGAAACCGAACATACTGGTTACACCAAAAACGATGCCTATTACCAGTTGAACCGAAGAGAGCAGGTAGTTGTCTTCAGACTTCGCACTGGCCACAACAGACTGAGGTACCACCTATTCAACAAATTGAAGATAGGGTGTACCGACGAATGCCCGTGCGGTACTGGTAAAATGACCACTGAACATCTGCTGCAGAACTGCCCGACATACGAGGATCAGAGAGAGCAGATGTGGCCATTACCAGTGGAACTGCAAGACAAGCTCTATGGCAGTGGCGAGAGCCTCAGGATGACCGCCGCTTTTCTCGAAAAAATAATGGGTACTGTCTGACTGTGTACGCAGAAGAAGAAGAAGACAATCGGTGGACCATAATCACGATTGCAATATTTGTTACTGGCAAAAAGAAAATGTCTCAGTATCATTACATTAAAGATTTATTAGAGAACATAATAAAACACAGGTTTACAGTAAGCAAGATTGTTTGAACTACGCAGGAAGGAAAATGTAAAGTGCCTCGTGCCTTTAGACATCGGTCATCAGAAGTAATTCAGTCGCAGGGCTATTTAGCAATTAGCGAGTACAAAAAGTCAGCCAGTCTCAGATTTTGGTCAAGTCATGAATCCATGTGCATTGAGCGTGAAGTAGATGTGCTTGTTCTCAACCCTCGTGTATTTCACATATTTATTTTTTAACTGGAAGACAAGCAATAGGTAGTAAATAGCGCAGCTCTCCGGGACGTGATATTTGGCAGCTCTCCTGGATTTCGCGGCTTCAGTTTTCAGTGCGCTATATGATTTGTTTTCCCCACTTGGCTCTTGAAGTTTACTTACGTAACATTTGGTTGTCCTGTAGAAAGTCAAACCTACAAGTGAACGTGAGGAAGGCGAATTGGTTTATTAAAGCCATCAATATTTCTGTCATGTCGTATACAAATATCAACATTCGTTTGTAGTTGCTTTCGACTTCAAATCAATTTTTTACACATTTCAACTTAAATTTGATGAAAACTTGAGCACTTTTGGCAGTGTTTTCTACATTTTCTATGACCTGGGAACTGATCTAAACTGTTACCATGGAATTGCTACACGGTTGTACTATTCTTTTTGCAATTATTTGTCATCTCAACTGGATCTTCGTCTCTTCTGGAAGTAAGTGAAATCAATTAACAATGTTCCATAAATTAACATATAATTATTGTATTATGCAGCGTGTGCGTTTATGCCTCGTTTCCACTTACAACGACGAATATTACTACTTCAGCAAAATATATTCTTACATGAAACCTGGGTTTTGTCAAATTACCGTGTGCGCTTTCAAATTTGTTGTTGGCCTTAATTGTTTTTAGTTAGAGTCTCTTTGATATAAAGTTGCCGTCAGGAATAGAGTATTAGCGACTTCATTGTGTGCATTCTCAATTTTTGGGAAAAGAACTGACCAGTGCGACGTTATTGTATGTATTCTCGGATGTTGGGGAAATGGACTGACGTTATTGTAGGTATTCTCAAATTTTGAGGAAGTGGACTGTCATCTGTCATACCTTCTATATTATAATTCGGATACACACTTATGGATTGGTAATCCTACTGGTGTCATGACTCGAAAGTCAACCCTTTCTCCTGAGAGACAATAGTTTTTATCCCTCAGCCACACAGATACACATGTGGTGTCCGTATCACTTTTCTCCTTAACCTTGAGATTACCAACATTAGTCGATTTTTACGACATTCGTGGACGACTGCAGTGTTCCTATTAGTTGCTCTTATACTTTTACGTAAGTGATATTCCAGCTGCACATGAGTTAATAACACATTATTAATGTGTTAAAAAAAAGACTGCAAATTAATCTGAGTGAAGTTGCACAGTGTGGCTGTTTCTTGGGGTGCAGAGTAATTATTTATCCTGGGCTTTTCTTCTGTGGCCCAAAGTTTCGATATATGCTTTTATCGTTTGATAACTCAAGCTTTTTTAAGCACCATCGTTTTAGATGTGTTCCATGAACTGGACATTCTGGTCCGGATGTTTTACAATTTTATGTATTCACTCTTATATAATTATTTGAGCTGAAGATAAGGCACAGTGAATGGGCAGATATCAGTCAGCAACTCATAGCTGGCTGTTTATATCGTGGTCAGCGATTCAGAGCTGACCCAGACTTTATGCTGCTTGTAAGCGGCGGCACTGGAAACAGGCTGCACTAGTGTAGCCTGGTTAAGAGAATAAGGGCCGCAATGGATAAACAAACCCGGTACCCAAAACATCCAGCTTAAATTGTGTGGGTTGGGTCGAAGGACGCGGATATTGTATCCTGGCTGTTTGCATCGTGCAGCGAATCAGAGCTGACCCAGACTTTATGCTGCTTGTAAGCGGCGGCACTGGAAACAGGCTGCACTAGTGTAGTCTTTTTAAAAGAATCGGGATCGCAGTGGGTAAGCAAACCCGGTACCCAAAACATCCAGCTGAAATCGTGTGTGTGTCGGCCTAAAGACACAGATATCGTAGCCTGGCTGTAAACTACGACACATCATACAAAAACAAGAGGGCACAGCTAAATATTAATTAAATAAAGGTCCAGATTAGATCCTATTAAACATTTTGGTAGTCATAGAGGGCTAAATGCTTGGAATGTATTGCCACGGGAAATAGTGGAGACAACGTCAATTAATGCATTAAAGAATAGATTGGATGCCAATAGTTTTTAGATTTTTAAAAAGTGAAAAATACTAATTGTAAATAGCCTCTAAAGAGTCTTCTAAACCACTATAAAGACGCTAATTTAAGTTAAGAAGCATCACAAAGTCTTTTTCAGGCGAATGTCAAAGCAAAAAAATTAATAATATTTTAATTGTAACAATTTTTTTGTTGCCCATTCTACTCCATATCTTTATTATGTCGTCATTTTGCTCCAAATCTTAATTATGTGACCAAGCCTGTTTTACTTAATGTCTTTTATTATGGGACCAAGACCATTCTGTTTAATATATTTATTATGGGACTCAGTCAATTCACTTATTGTCTTACTTGTGTGGACAAGACCACTTCACTTATTGTCTTGCTTGTGTAGACAAGATCACTTTACTTATTGTCTTACTTGTGTGAACAAGACCACTTTACTTATTGTCTTACTTATGTGAACAAGACCATTTCACTTATTGTCTTACTTGTGTGAGCAAGACCACTTCACTTATTGTCTTACTTGTGTGAACAAGACCACTTCACTTATTGTCTTACTTGTGTGAACAAGACCACTTTACTTATTGTCTTACTTATGTGAACAAGACCACTTCACTTATTGTCTTACTTGTGTGAGCAAGACCACTTCACTTATTGTCTTACTTGTGTGAACAAGACCATTTCACTTATTGTCTTACTTGTGTGAACAAGACCACTTTACTTATTATCTTACTTATGTGAACAAGACCACTTCACTTATTGTCTTACTTGTGTGAGCAAGACCACTTCACTTATTGTCTTACTTGTGTGAACAAGGGGACTTCACTTATTGTCTTACTTGTGTGAACAAGACCACTTCACTTATTGTCTTACCTGTGTGAACAAGACCACTTCACTTATTGTCTTACTTGTGGGGACAAGGGCACCTAGCTGATTGTCTTAATTGTGTGAACAAGACCACTTCACTTATTGTCTTATTTGTATGAACAAAACCATTTCACTTATTGTCTTACTTGTGTGAACAAGACCACTTCACTTATTGTCTTACTTGTGTGAACAAGACCACTTCACTTATTGTCTTACTTGTGTGGACAAGGCCACTGCATGTTTTATCCTACTTGGGTGGACAAGACCACTTCACTTATTGTCTTACTTGTGTGGACAAGACCACTTCACTTATTGCCTTACTTGTGTGGACAAGACCACTTCACTTATTGCTTTCCTTGTGTGGACAAGACGACTGCACTTGTTGCCTTACTTGTGTGGACAAGACGACTTCACTTATTGCCTTACTTGTGTGGACAAGACCACTGCACTTTTTATCTTACTTGTGTGAACAAGGCCACCGCACTTATTGTCTTCCTTGTGTGGACAAGGCCACTTCACTTATTGCCTTACTTGTGTGGACAAGGCCACTTCACTTATTGTCCTCTTGGGTGGACAAGACCACTTCACTTATTGTCATAATTGTTGTAAAAAGTCGTGGCATGTTCTTCCATGCAGTATGATGAAAACCGCTCTCTATGTTCAGCCTAGTGGACAACTTTTTCCTTTTACTCTTCTTCTTCTTCTTTCGTTCCCTTTAAAATATTGTCTATATCTGCAATGTTGTCTCTTGTATAAACTTCACTGTCTTTTGTAGTTCACACACAGGTCCATAAAGTTTCTCTTCCAGTGGTGTTTTTATGGGCCAGTGAGATTTTCTCTGTATTTCATATTCGGGGCAGTTTTGCAGTATGTGCTCTGCTGTCTGGGGCGCCTGTCCGTATGTACACATGGCTGAGTTGCCAATCTTCATTTTTGTGTACATGTGGCTACGGAGTCGGTTGTGTCCTGTTCTAAGGCGCAACACAACAGTTTGCTCTTGTCTGTTCATGTTATGGTAATCGTCTGGTGTTACTGTTGGTGGCTTTCTGATTGATTTGATCATCCTTATCTTCTGTTGGTATGTAACTGGCACATCTGGTTGCTGGTCTGCAGCATCCTCCTTTGCCAGTCGATCTGCTCTCTTGTTTCCTGGTATTCCACAATGACAAGGTATCCACTGCATGACAATCTTGCGCTGGTTGCTCAGTTCAGACAGTAAAGCCTGTAGATCTGGCAGTTTCTCAAATTTAAGTGCTTGGGGTGCTGATTCTGCATCTGTAAGAAATATTACAGGTTGTGGACAGACATTGGTATTCAACAGTTTCTCAGTTGACACCTTGATTGCCTGTATTTCTGCATCATATATATGACAGAATTTCCAAGTTAGTACTTTGACTGTATCCCTAATGTTGTTTGGGTATTCTATGTACACTCCCGCTCCACCATTCTTTACTGCATTCTGTGCTGACCCATCTGTGTATACTCTGATCCAGAGGTCTTGTGGGTATTCTTCATCCAGGAAATTGAGGATCACTATCCTACGTTGCACACTGTTCTGTTCATCCTTGTCTTCTTCTTCTTCTTCTTCTTCATCGTACGCAGTCAGACAGTAACCATTATTTTTTCGAAAAAAGCGGCGGTCATCCTGAGGCTGTCGACACTGCCATAGAGCTTGTCTTGTGGTTCCCCCAGTGATGGCCACATCTGCTCTCTCTGATCCTCGTATGTCGAGCAGTTCTGCAGCAGATGCTCAGCGGTTATTTTCCCGGTACCACACGGACATTCGTCGGTACCACCTATCTTCAATTTGTTGAATAGGTGGTACCTCAGTCTATTGTGGCCAGTGCGGTATGTTCAGTTTCCCATTTGGTCATGTATCTGGCTTTAATAAGCCGTTTTGACTCTTCGTATGTCATACTAGTATCTGTTTGTGGTAGCCTTGCACCTTTTTTTGCCAGTCTGTCTGCCTCCTCGTTGCCTTGGATGTTGCAGTGTGATGGGACCCACTGTACCACTACCCTTTTTGGTGCGGACTGCTGACATAGTTGACAGAGTACTGCTCTTAAGTCATTAAGCTCAGTGTTTTTCTGGCTTTTTAGCGCTGTGACTACGGCCAGAGCATCTGTAAGCAGGACTGTATGGCTTTCATTTTCTTTATGTGTCACCATTTCTTCCACTGCCGCCCTCAGTGCCTCTGCCTCCGCTCTGAAATTGCTTGTGTACTTACCAGTAGCGAATGACAGTGTTATTTTTCTGCCATTTGGTAGGTTCAGCAATGCTCCTGCCCCTCCGTTCTGTGTAGTGTTTGTTACAGAACCGTCGGTGTATGCATGGGTCCAGTCCATGCTTGGGTAGTTTTTCGATATAAAGCTTAGGGTAGTATCTCTTCTTTCTTTTTCAGTCTGGCAGTTTTTGTTTCCAATACCTGGTATATTTTCTACCACCTCTGGAAATATATCCTGCCTCCAGGTAGGTTTTCGTACAGTAGTGATGGGCTTTGGTGTTGTTAGTGCGTTTATGGGATCTTCGTGCATTTTTGCTTTGGCTATTTCTGCAAAGTTTCTCCGCTTTAGTTTCCCATTTCCCAAGTTGTTTAGTCTCTGGTGCATTGGATGGTCGGTCAGTCTTCGGAGTTTCTCTGAATGCAGCTGGGCTCTGCAGTCTCTTCTATCGGTCATGGATTGCAGTTTTGTAATCTTTTCAAGTTCTACAATTGGCGTTGACTTCATGCCACCTGTTATAATTTTCATGGCTTGGTTTTGAAGTTTGCGATGTACATCTAAAATTGATTAATTCTACACATGGTCATCATCATCATGTAGCATGTGCATTGTTGAACGTCGCTCTCATCACAGCTAGCCGATATGAATCTCGGTCTGCAGTCAATCTTCCCGTCTGTTCCATGTTCATGTTTAGAGTATCATTGACATATTGTATCCACCTTCCCCCTGGTCGAGCCGTGCGTCGACTTCCAGGTAACATGCCCTCTATGACCGATCTTTCCAGTCCGTTATGACGTTTGACGTGACCGAAACAATTATATTTCCGAAACATAACATTATTTATCTTCGGAGTTTCTCTGACTGCAGCTGGGCTCTGCAGTCTCTTCTATCGGTCATGGATTGCAGTTTTGTAATCTTTTCAAGTTCTACAATTGGCGTTGACTTCATGCCTCCTGTTATAACTCTCATGGCTTGGTTTTGAAGTTTGCTAACTTTATCGAAGTTCGCCTTTCCTGCTGTTGTCCATGCCGCAATGCCATACTCGAGAACTGGTCTCACTCTTCCAGTGTACAGTTTCTTTAGTATACTTTCGTCTGCTCCCCAGCTTGTGCCAGCAAGTTTCCTCATAATTGCCATTCTTTGTCTGGCTCTCATTCGGTTTCTCTCGATCTGACTTTTCCATGTCATGAGCCTATCAAATGTGACTCCCTGATAGTTTGGGTTGTCGTTTGGCTGCAGGAATTTGCCATTTAGACTTAATTTGGTGTTTTGGGGGTTGATTAAAAGCGAGAATATTGTACATGTGGTTTTCTCCTCGTTTATTTTGACCAGCCATGAGTTCGCCCACTCTTCCAGCGATGTTGGGGCCTGCTGCATCCGATTTCTTGCTATGGTGAGATTCTTTTCAGAGGTCCACATAGCCAGATCGTCTGCAAACATTGAGCTATGGACTCTTCTTGGTATATTCTCTGTAATGTCGTTTATATACATCAGGAAGAGTGTGGGTGACAGGACTCCCCCTTGGGGTACTTCCTGCTCGAGTGTCACCTTTTTGCTCATCTGCCTTTGTACTTGGACTCTGGCCGTTCTTTTTTTGAGGTAGTGGTTGATCCACTTGTACATTCTCCCACAAACTTCACTTCTCCTTAGCTTGACTCTAAGTCCGTCTTTCCAGACTTTGTCAAATGCCTTTTCCAGGTCCACCCAAACCGCTACTGTGTGTTTCTGTGCCTGGTAGGCATCTTCTATTTCCTGGGCTATGAGGATGACCTGGTCCTCAGTGGATCTGTGCTGTCTAAAGCCGGCTTGCTGTGGAATTAGTATTCGTTTTTCTTCCAGATGCCACATCAATCTGGTGTTTATCGTACGTTCCATCAGCTTGCCGACACAGCTCAGTAGGCTGATAGGCCTATATCCATTTGGATCTGTTTTGTCCTTTCCTTTCTTTGGTACTGTTACAAGTACTGCGTCTTTCCATGCCTAGGTTATAATACCCTATTTCCAGCTTTGGTTCAGGACTGATAGCAGTTTCCTCTTCGCTGTTTGGCCCAGCCCCATCAGCATTTCGTTTGTTATCCCGTCTTTTCCGGGAGATTTCCTTTTCTTTAATGTTCTCATGGCCTCTTCCATTTCACTCATTGTTAATTTGGCCATCATATGCTCTTCTGGTGCCGTATTGATGTTGTCGTGCCCCTTTTGCTCTTCACTAATGTCTGTATGTTTATCTACAGGGACCTCGATGTGGTTTGCTCTGGCATAGTGTTCTACAAAAGCGTTTGCGGCTTTTTTTCCAGTGAGCAGATTTTCACCCTGCTTGATGGTAATTTGTTTGTTTGAAGGGGTTTCGTCATTCATGGCTCTGACTAGCTTCCATAGCTTGTTCCCTTCTTTGTCTAGGTTGAGGCTTTCAGTTTTGTATTTCCAGCTCTCTCTTGCTGTTTGGTTTAGAGTGCATTTGTATTTCGCCGTGGCGGCTTTGAGGGCGACATTTGCCTCCATAGATTGTTATCGCTCTGCCGTGTTCCTAGCATTTGTGACTGCATCTTCCGCTTTCTGCAACTCATCATTCCAATAGGGCTTATAGTTTTTCCTAGCCCCTCTTAGGATGGTTTCAGTCTCGGCTTGCATTATTGCCTTGCTTAGGCTTTCCACCATGGGCTTCATTTTGTTTTTTCGTGTGTTGATGGTTTCACACACCCCATCGGTCAGGATTGGAAATCTGTACCAATCGGCTCGTTTGTAATTCCAACGTGGGAGCGGTTTTGTTTCCTGTGGGCCTACTTCCATATCAATGTCTAGCCTGATCGGTCTGTGGTCGCTACCTGCCAATTGGTTTAGCACCTGGCGGTCTATTTTATGGTGTATGTCCTGTGTGGAGAAGGCCAAATCTGGAGTCGAGGTGGTATGCCATGTTCTAGAATAGAAACTAGGGCTATCCTCCGGCCTATTGATTAGGGAGAGATTTGTGTCTATCTCCCAATCTTCCACTTCGTCACCTCTGCTGTCTGTGTCCGAGTATCCCCATCTCTCCGAGTGGCTGTTGAAGTCTCCAACTAATATGCAGTTGGAGTCTTTGACTTCCATACTCGAGAGCGATAGGTCTTTATTTGGTGGTCCGTACAGATTGAAAATGCGGAGCTTCGTCTCTTGAGCCATTATGTCAACTCCTACAATTTCTGCTTGTCCGATGTGATTGACAGATACCGCGCTACTCGGTATGCAGTTTCGGGTCAGTATCAGGACCCCTCCTTTGTGACCTTCTCTATCGAGACGGAAGGTCTGGTATCCTCTGATTGAGAATTTATGGTTATTGTTGAGGTGCGTTTCCTGGATACATGCCACGTCAATCTTACCTTCATGCAGGTGATGTGTTAGGGAAAGCTTTTTGTTAATGACTCCCTCCGCATTCCACTGTAGTATTTTGAGGGTCTTGAGTTTTTGGTCAATAGAAATTGCCCCATAGCCATGTGCCTTGACTCCACAACACATGGGTGGGTGACCACCAGTAGTCAAGGGTGGGCCCCTTCGAGGCGTGAGGCCCGGCACTCTCGCTGCCTGGCGGGACTCTGCAGGATGAGCGCCATACGTTTTTCTGATCGGTTGTACTGTCATCATACTGCGATTTACGTTGCACTGTTTCGTTAGGCTTGTGGCCCCGTGCATCCGATTTCAACAGGCGTTTCTGTAGGGATGCCCTCCTTAGCCTTTGGCTGTCCCCAGCCTATCTGCAAGGCAGCAGTTGTTTGTGATCAGAGTTGTCTCTCTTATGGAAGTTCTCTTACCAGACTAACGAGTCTTCACTACTCGTGTCTATAGGGTGCGGTGATGATATATGAGATGATATATGATATGGACTGTTTACCCGGAAGAGAGGCAGTCCAGTGTGTCTGTATCTCAGGATCGTCACGTCCTGCCAGAAACGTAGCATTTGCATGTGAGTGGGGTATCTCTTTGCTCCATTTATTTTCTAGGCTTCTATGCAGGGATGGTACACCTAGCATTCCCCGCCACCTGGGATGTTGACACAGTGGGGCAGTTGTGCAATGTCCGCTAGTCTGCATCTCTTCTGCGTCCATTGGTATGGCTGATAGCGTACAGAGGTAGAGATCGAAGCAGAAATGCATTTAACCAGGGGACACGCCTGGTAATGTCACGGAGGTGTTGTTCGCCTGGTTTGCGGACATATCTCGTGGTCAAGGAATGAGTCTCGACAGTTCACAGTGAGGTGGCTGCTCTACTGTTTTCGACACTCCGACCAAGAACTAAGTCTTATGTTGGTGGTTTCGCATCCCATCGCCGTATAGGGTGAAAATCGAGCAGCTATCCGCCCGCTTTGATCGGCGGATGGAAGAGTACTCTTTCTGTGGCTCGACCTGAAAGGGTTGAGGCGCGATCCCCAGGTCCCGACCAAATCGAGGCCTCCCATTGCAGTGGTGCTGAGATTTTGGGCGGGATTCCGGCTTACAGGCGTCCGGCCGTAATCCCTCACATAGTAGCCTCGCGCCATTGGCTTATCAGCCTGGTACGTGAACCAAATGTCTGCGGCTCCTCTCGAGTTAAGCAGGATTTCCGTAGCAACGCCCTGTCATTTGTAGGGTAAAACTGACCTGTCTTCCGATGGTCTATTTCCAGCACCCGTTCACTATTTGGTCAGGACGATCTAGGGCTTTTGTTTGTCAGTGAGCAGGTATCTGGAACCTGCGGTTTCTGCGGAGTTAAGACACGATTTCCGTAGCGTTCCTTCATTAGAAGGTTAGAGAGCTGACCTGTCTTCCGTGGGTCTAATACCAGCACACGTTCACTATTAGACCCAACGAAAGTGCTCTCGATTTGTCAGTCGTTCTACAGTATTTGCGTGTTGAGTCAAATTAAGCCGCAGGCTCCACTCATGGTGGTGCCCTTCCGTCAATTCTTTTAAGTTTCAGCTTTGCAACCATACTTCCCCCGGAACCCAAACACTTTCGTTTCCCGGAAGCTGCCCGCAGAGTCATCGAAGCAACTCTTGCGGATCGCTAGTCGGCATCGTTTATGGTCAGAACTAAGACGGTATCTGATCGTCTTCGCGCCTCTGACTTTCGTTCTTGATTAATGAAAACATTCTTGACAAATGCTTTCGCAGTAGCTCGTTTTGCGGCGATCCAAGAATTTCACCTCTAACGCCGCAATACGAATGCCCCCGTTTGTCCCTGTTAATCATTACCTCCAGTTCCGAAAACCAACAAAATAGAACCGAGGTCCTATTCCATTTTTCCATGCACCATTATTCAGGCAGCCGAGGCCTGCTTTGAACACTCTAATTGTTTCAATCCTTGTCTAATATTCCTTTCACTTTTGTTTGAATGCATACTGATAGTCCGTGCTCCTCTCTCCAAGGGGTTTGTTCTGGCACAGACTTTGGGGGGGATGTCAACTTCAGGTAGATCCATAATTTGCCTGCGAAGTCGTTTCGCTTGATGCATAAAACTACTTCTTTTCAGTCTTCCCATTGCTAAGTTTTGAAATCTGTCTTTCATTGGATGGCACGGCATGCAGTGGAACTTTTATGCCTGTGTTAATACCTTTGTGTCTCTGCGCTCTCTTAGTGCTTGTATCCTTCCCATTTTCTCCATCTCCACAATAGGTGTTGATTTCATTGCTCCTGTAATGACCCTAAGTGCCTGATTTTGCACCTTATCCACCTCTTATAGGGTAGTGTTTGCTGCGGGGCACCACGCTACTGACCCATATTCCAGATGTGGCCGTATACCTTGTTGGTAAACTTTGTTAAGTATTTTTCCACTAGCACCCCATGTGGTTCCACTTAATTTTCTCAGAATGGCTAACTTCCTCCTGGCTTTTTTTGGCTGCCTTGTTGACGTGTTCCCTCCATGTCAACCTATCATTAAATGTAACTCCAAGATAGGTGGGTTGTTAATCTTCTTTGAGGTGTTCTCCATTTATCTTGATAACTCCAGCTTTTTGTTTTGGGGAGAGGGTGAAAAGCGTAGTGCTACATGTTTCGGTGTTAATGTTTACACACCATCTGTTTGTCCATGAGGTCAAGGCATCAATAGCTCTTTGCAGCATTCTGGTGGACACTGTTGCTTGCTCATTTACACACCATATTACCAAGTCATCTGCATACATTGCAACTTTTGTTCCTTGTGCTAGCTCAGCAATCAAGTCATTGATGAAGACTATGAAAAGTGTAGGGGAAAGAGCTCCTCCCTGAGGCACACCATGACGCAGTAGAATTTTCTTACTCTTGAGACCATCTAGTTGGACTCTGGCTCTTCTGTTATGTAAGTATGCTTTTATCCATTTGTACATCCTACCCATCACTCCATTATTTCTCAGTTTCTTTAAAAGTCCCTCTTTCCAAACCTTATCAAAAGCTTTCCTTAAGTCTATCCATGCTGCTAATACTAATTTCTTGTCCTGGAATGCGTCCTCGATCTCTTGTGAGAGGTATGTTGCCTGATCTTCAGTGGAGTTGCATTTCATAAATCCTGCCTGTTGTGGCACAAGAAGGTTTTGGCTCTCAAGATACCACTGGAACCTTAGGTTGATGATACGTTCCATTGTTTTACATATGCAGCTTGTGAGGCTGATTGGTCTATAGCTGGATGCCATGGAACTGTCTTTCCCTGGTTTTGAGAGTGGTATCATGATTGCTTCTCTCCAGGTCTGTGGGACTGTACCTGATGTCCAACAAATGTTGAAGATCTGAAGCAGCTTTGTTTTTGCTGCTGTTCCCAAGTTCTTGATCATCTCATTGGACACTCCGTCTGTTCCTGGCGACTTTCTCATTTTCAGTTTGGATATTGCAAACTCCAGTTCTTTGTATGTGATTGGTGTTTCCATAACTTCGGGCATGGCACCATCTCGCTCTGTATTTTGTCGTTCCTCACGAACACTTTGTTGTTTCTCTCTGTCTACTTCAATGTTGCTATCTTTTGCAAAAGAGTCCGCAAAGTAATCAGCGGCTTGTTTGCCTGTGAGGATGTTTCCATCTTTGTTTAATGTAATTTTTGTGTTTCTCTGTGCACCCTCATCATTAAGTTGTTTTACCAACTTCCACAGTTTCATAGTATCCTTTTCAAAGTTCAGAGACTCTGTTTTCTCCCTCCAACTTCTTCTTCTAGCCTGCAACTTTTCCCTTTGAAATTTGGCCTTAGCATGTTGATATTTTTTGTGGTGTTCTTGACATGGACTAATCTTTGCTTGCTTTCTAGATGTTTCTACCTCGTTTTGCAGTTGTTCTAATTCCCTATTCCAGTATGGCCTATATTGTTTGCGGGCCCCTCTAGGTATTGTTTCATGGGCAGCCTGTAGCATGCATCTGCTGAAATTATCAACTACCTTATTTATGTATTCATCTATTGTTAGATTTCTAATCAGCACACTAGACCGATGCTGGTATATTGACCAGTCTGCCTTCCTGTAATTCCACCGAGGCAGGGTACTACTTTCCTTGACATATTCATTATCAATAGTTAGAAATACTGGTATGTGGTCACTACCTCCAAGTTGTTTCCCTACAATGCGTGTAATGTTTCATTCCATGCATGGTGAGTGTAATGCCAAATCTGGTGTAGAAGTGGTGTACCATGATCTCGAGTAGAAAGTCGGTGGTTCTGTTGGCTGGTTAATCAGGATAAGTCCATTGTCATCCTGCCAGCTTTCTAGCTCCTCACCCCTCCTATCCATTTGATCATAGCCCCAGCTCTGTGAGTGGCTATTGAAGTCTCCACACACAATCAGTCTTTCCTTTGTTGCAATCGTATTCGGTGCGAGTGGACGATCACTCGGACAGTAATAATTTAGAAGGTGGAATTCTGTACTTTCTGTCTTGAGATGCATCATCTGGTATTCTGCCCCCTCCATATATAATTCCTGCTGATAAGCATTGATGCTATTTCTCACAAGTGTCAGTATTCCACCCTTCTGCCTGTCTTGTCGGTCAGACCTATAGCACTGATATCCTCTAATTTTGAAGGCTATATCTTTATTGAGATGCGTTTCTTGCAAGCAGCATACATTTACTTGCTCCTCATATAGAATATTCTCAAGTTCTAAATTTGTTACTATATCCATCTCTTTTGCTGTTGACGCCTTCAGCATTCCAGTGCATTATTTTAAGTGTTCTTTCCTTTGTTTTTGGTTTTGTTTGGCCAGTAGCTCTATTCTCGTGCCTCCTGACTCCACTAGGCATCCGAGAAGGACCTCCAGTAATAACGTTTGGGCCCTTTCGAGACGGGGGACCCGACACTGTACCTGCCTGGTTGTCCAGCATAGGCCGAGCGTAAAAACCTTTTGCAGATATAGGCATACTCTCATGTTGCGTATTTGCGTGGCATCCTGATTTCTGTGGTGGGCCTTTTGGCTGGTTGCCTCCGTCTTCAGCACCTTAACGTTGCTTGGGCAGACTGTGGTCTTGCTCGAAAGGATGTGTGATGATGATGATATGAACTTATGGACCCATTTTTCAAGTATCCCTGAAGAGAGGCAGTCCAGTGTGTCTGTGTCCCAGGATCGTCACGTCCTGCCAGAAACGTAGCATATACATGTGAGTGGGGTATCTCCTTACTCCCCTTTAGTATTCTTGGCTCCTATGCAGTGATGGTACGCCTGGCATTCCCCGCCACCTGGGAGGTTGCCACAAAGGGGCAGAGGTGCAATGTCCTCTGGCCTGCATCTCTTCTGCGTCCATTGGGATGACTGTTAGAAGACAAAAGTAAAGAACGAGCCAAGAATGCATTTAACCCATGAAGTTGGGGTGGATTGGTTTAGCCCAGAGCGTGTACCACTCGCCGGTGGGTTCTGCAGCTCCACCTAAAGGGCTCCACCTGCTCCTCGGCCTCTTAGTCTGGCACCTCTTCAAGGACCTGTCCGGCTTGGGTGACCCTAACAGGAGTAAAACTCCCGCCGGCATAGCCCCCTGGATCACTGGGACACGCAAGCTCTCCAACCCCGTCAAGGTAGGCCTACATTTGGAGAGCCTCCTTTTACTCTGGCCGCTATGTGTGACTTGCGCGGTGATTTGGATTAAAGTAAGGAAGGGGTACACAAAATGTCAACCTAACTCTCTCGTCCTAAGCTGCCTTTGGTCAGTGGCAAGACAGTATAGAGACAACTGGAGATAGAGACATAATTCAGATTTTTATTCTGGGTTTGCTCCCAAAGACTTTCTCATCAACAGGTATCCTGCAAGGAGAGAAGCGGACAAACGGACTTTCTACAAAGGATATTCATAAGGAAATGGTTTTTTACGGTATATAGAAAGAGAAGTATTTGTCGCGTAAAGCGATGCATAACTGGATCGATACATTTCATCAAGAACTCCCGAAAATTGCTGATGAAGCCCAACCTGGCAGTACTGTTAATATTGCAACAGAATAATCTGTACAGCGGGTGGGGAGGGGGGTGATGATTCGAGTTCAAATGCGAGTAACGATAGAGTAACTGCTATCACATGGTTTGGCCTACAGCACAAAGAATGATCTCACCTTTGTGGAAGATGTTTCACGAATAACGGAAAGTTTGAATGTGAGCTGCAAATGTGACTAAGACGTCAAACCAATGACTTCTATTCTATTCTGCAGGTTTTCTTCTTCTTCTTCTTCTTCTTCTTTTTCGTGCTTAATCTTCCGTTACCAATCCCTGAAAAAGTCTTTGAAAGTAGTAGGATGCTGTCCGGAAAACGGAATTCGTTTAAAGCTTTACTGCGATATTTGCACCTTAGGGTCCGACACATCCGACTTCAGTAGGCATTATTGAATATCAGGTTAGCCTTCCCTCTTCGATCCCTTCTCCTTAGCTGATTTGCTCTGTTGTCGCTTGTTATCGAGGTTCACCGTGTGGGGCTGAAGAAGGGTCTTGGCAGCTCTGATTCGCTGGTCCTGACGCTAGCAATCAGATGTGGGTCCATGACAGCTGCATCTTAGGCACTTCTCAGCATCTTGATCCAGCTGCAGGTTTTGATGCGCTGATAAAGCGATGAAATAAGTTTATCAATGTTGAGAAATAAGGGACAATGAAAGGGCAAAAGTAAATGGATCTCATTTATTTTATTTTAATAGTTATTGATCAGAAGAATGAAGCCCAAAACCAAAGTCGCTGGCGACATAATCAGAGAACTTGTCTTTCCTGATTACTGCGCTCTGAACAGCAACTCAGAACTGAACATGCAGGTGAGAATGGACCGGTTCTCTGCCTCATATGAAAATGTTTGTCTGACAAAAAATGCCAAGAAAACAGACGTCATGTACCAATCAGCACCAGACATGCCGTACACAAAAATAATGATTACAGTCAGCGGGCTGAAAGTCGTAAATAAATTCACGTATCTGGACAGCACGCTGTGAAAATCTGTCAGCCTCAATGATGAGGTGGCAAGCAAATTAGCAAGGGCCAGCATAGCCATTGGTAAAATGCGCTCGACTGTGTGGGAACGTCGTGGTATCTGGCGGCAAGACCAAACTCAGTCTACCGTGCCACCATTATTCCAACCCTACTCTATGCCTGCGGAAGCTGGACAGTATACTCTGTATGCTCCACGTTGCTTGCAAGACCCCCATGGATAATAACCTTTCCCCCACGTTGCCCGCAAGATCTGATATATGATGACCTTTGCTCCACGTTGCCCGCTAGATCCCATTGATGATGACCTTTGCTCAACGTCGCCCGCAAGATTCTATGGATTATGAGCGATGCTCCACGTTGCCAGCAAGACCACATGGATGATGACATATGTTTCTCACACTGAAATTTTTAGTGATTGATTCTAGAAATCAATTTCGAATTATCTGTATTTTCGTTTAATTTTCTTTTAAAATTAGAATATCACATTTTCATTGGGTACTTCTTTTTCTTCATCTTCTTCTTTTTCTTTTTATTCTTCTTCTTCTTTGGCGTTCGTCCTGAAAAAAAACGATTCACATTTCGTAGTTCAGAACAAGGCTGCGATATCTGCGCCATTTGGCCAGACATCCGATATTTAGCTTGGCCTTTTTTGGTGATCAGGTTTGCATTTCATCTTCGACTCTTATTTTCTTATCCAGGTTGTATTGTTGCGCTCTGTTTCCAGGGCCACCGCTTTGAGTTGGAATATGGTCTTGGTCTGTTATGGGCCACTGGTTCCGATTCACGCAGCCAGCTGTTAGTCACTAACCCTGATGCAGGCAGCCAAATATGTATCGCTGACTGACGCCAGCTCATTCAGTACTGTATCTTGTGTCACCCATTGTATACTAACAGTGGCTGACTATTTTTATTGCTTTCCTTTAACACAGAGTCCCCCCCCCCCCCCCACCCGCCCTCGCCCCAAACAAATAAAAATATTGGGTTTGTAAATCACTTGCTTTTCACGTTTCAATTGTTTATATGTATTTATATATAAATATCACAGGATATTCGATAGCTTTTATTACTATTCTATTGTTTCTTTCTTTCAACAGAGATCAGCTGTCCAAGCATAAGGTTTCCAAACGGGCAAGCCAGACTTAGGAGTAAAGGGCGACTCGTCAACTTTAAATGTAAGCGCAACTTTGAGCGCGTGGGAGTTAAGTTTGCTGTATGCCTGGACTCAGGACAATGGAGCCAGCAGATTCCTACTTGTGTGGGTAAGTCATTCCTTATTTAACAGGCAGATTAACAAAAAGGGTCTGGGAGAACAAGAAGATCACTGTTGAAACAAAAACACTTGTCTACCATTCATGTGTCCTCAGCACTCTTCTTTTCGGCAGTGAGACATGGTCTACATGCACCAGGAGAGGTTACTAAACAGCTATCACGTGAAGTGCCTGCGCAGAATCCTGGGCGTTGGGTGGCAAGACAAGATCACCAACGCAGAGGTGTTGGGGAGAAAAGGCATTGTCACAATCTTTTCTATGCTAAGTCATCGAAGGCTCCGCTCCTATGGCTGGGACACCTTCGGAGGATGGATGATGGCAGAATACCAAAATATCTTCTCTATGGGGAATTACAGTTGGGGAAAAAGGTCTCGGGGCCGGCGACTACTTCGGTACAAGGATGTATGCAGGAGGGATATGAATGACGTAGGCATCGATTTGGAATCATGGGAACAGGATGCCATAGATCCTGTTACATGGAGGGGCATGAATAAGTATGGAATACAGACAAAGAAGTTACTGGTTGCTGATAGGCTAAAGATTCAGAGTTTAAGAAGACACGCCACATCATGTGATGCCGCAAACGGTCCTGATTTTTCTTGCACACACTGTGGACGATGCTTCTCTGCCCGGATTGGTCTTACGAGTCACATTCGTTACCGTCATGGACTGTAGTTGTATACCTTTTCAAAGCACAATTACTATCGTCTGACACGACGGAAAGAGCTAATGAATGAATGAATGAATGAATGAAGGGTAAGTTATTCCTATTTGATTATTCTCTTTTTATGGTGGCAGTTATTTCTTTGTATGTCAATATTTGCCTCATTATGGTGGAGCACAGTGGCTATCGAGCTGACTTTCCACCTGATTGGTCCTGGGTTCATTCCCCAGTTGAGGCGGAAATCAGAAAGCAACGGACCCCGGGTCGACTCAGCCTTAATTGGGTACCCTGATGTAAAAGCGGCGAGGAAGAGGAGATGGCTACAGCCCTCATATAGCCGAACCTTTGAAATGTTAGATCGCTAACACATCACACCCTTTTGGCAGTAACGCTATGGGTTTACTTACTTTACTTTACTTTATGGTGAAATCAGTTTTTGTCATCAATATTCTCTTCTTGATCCATTTCATATTTATCATCTTCAGTTATTGTATTTTCAAGTTAGAAGGAGCTCGCAGTTTTCATTATGGACGTATGGTTTTTACTCGATTGATCCATTCCTGTAGTTTTTGTTCACTTTCGGCCAGCAGATCATATATTATATATATATATATATATATATATATATATATATATATATATATATATATATATATATATATATATATATATATATAAAATTAATCCTGGTATTCCCGATAAATGTAGCATGCCTTTAAAAAACGTCGCTCCCATTACAGTCTGTCTAAAAAAAACTCGTTCCATTGCCAAAACTCCGACCTCCGATACTGTCATACCTAGGCATTCCTAGATATCTTGGTACCATCGTCTTCTTGGTCTACCACTACCTCTTTTACCATACCTTCCATCACTGTTCTCTTAAGACCGTTGTGTCTCTTGATGAAACCAAAGTATTTATATTTTCTGGCCATTTTGAAATTGATAAACCAGTTCTCTATGTTCAACTCTTGCCGAATGTCTACATTTGTCTCTTTATCTATCCAGGGTATTCTGAGGAACTTTCTGTAACATTTTGACTCGAAGAATTCGATTCTTTGTCTAAACGTTTTGGTAATAGTCCATGATTCGCAGCCATAAGCTGCCGCAGGAAAGACACAGGCTCTCAAGACTTTTACTTTTGTCACTGTTGGTGCTCTGCCATAATTTCTACAGGCGGTTTAATCTCTGCATTTCCATGCCTAGCCTCTTCTGATTTCTTTCGAGCAGTCGCCATTTTTGTCAATTCTGGAGCCCAGATATTCAAAATGTGTGACCTGATCTATTTCCTCACTACCCACTGTAAATTTATGTTGAAAATGTATTTTGTCGATTGTCATTATCTTTGTTTTATTAAATTTTTTTAACAGGTTTTAATCTTTAATGTGTCCATTTACGGCTGAAATTAGTTCCTCTAACTCTTCCGCACTTCTTGATAGTATCACTGAGTCGTCTGTATCGTAACGCTGGAATCTCGTACGCGACAATCGTAAATGTATCGATACTTTCAATGTTCTCGTCTTCTCTAACATTTCTCATTATACACTCCGCATATATGTTGTACAGATAAGGTGAGAGGATACATCCCTATCGGACTCCCTTTTGTACTGCAGACCAATCTTATGTTTGCCCAGATACTCGGACAGCGGCTTGTTGATCTTGGTAAAATGTTTCAATGAGATGGATAATGTGCAAAGGAAACCGCATTTCCTTCATGATGTTCCATAGATGTTGATGTTTTACTGTATCGAAGGCTTTAGTGTAATCAATGAAACATGTGTACAGGTCTACATTAAACTCTCTACACTTTTCGTAGATATTCCTCATATTGAATATGTGGTCCCTCGTCCCTCTGTCTTTCCTAAAGCCAGATTCAACCCATTTCTCTTTCCCTTTTAATAGGATACCAAACAGTATCCTGCTAGCGTGGCAGATTAGGGCAATCGTTCGGTAGTTCGTGCACAGCTTTAGATTGCCTTTTTTGGTTAGGGGAATATAAATTGATTTCTTCCATGCTTCTGGCCACTCCGCGCTGTACCATATCTGTTTACACAGCTTGTGATAAACTCGAGCACTGGCCTCGCTCATGTTTGTATTAGCTCTGCTTGGGTATTATCACATCCTGGGGACTTTCCCTTTTTCAGGCTTTTAATTGCTGAGCGTACTTCCTCCAATGTTGGTTCGGGTTCTTTCCCATCCTTTGGTAGGATTGTAACTGAACGCTTTGTACTATCTTCATTACTGCAGTACTCACTCTATCTATTCAGTATGTCTTTGGTTTTTGTTAATGTGTTATCCTCTTTCTCATTGATGACGATGGAACAGGCCGGAATTCTCTTGTCAGTGTTCTTATTGCCTTAAAGACTTTTCTTTCCCTACCTTGTTGCTGTAGATTGTCTATGTCCTTACACGTTTCCACTATGTATCTTCTTTTATCTTTTCTTATTTCTCTTCTAACTTTTCGTGTGTAGTTTTTAAATACTGTGTTGGTCACCTAACTTCCCATTTGTTTTAATTGGTTCCTTTCTTCAATTAGTTTTTGTGTTTCATCGGATATATAGCTGTTTCGTGTGCAATCATTTCGTTCGATGTCGAGATTAAAATATCGCTTGCCTGTGATGTCTACTCCGCAGATGTCATCTCTTCATATACCGCAAGCAACGCCTCAATTTTTTTTTTCTACTTTGAAGTTGAATTCAGTAAGTATCGCTGTTACATTGAAGCGTATTAGCTGGAAACCTTTCATAATCCTACGTAGTCTTGTCTTGAAAACTGCAAACAGTAATTCGTGGGCCGTTTCGCAGTCCGCTCCTGGCAGAGTTTTTGTTGCCAATATATTTGACCTCCATCTTTGTTGTACCAGGATGTAATTTATTTGATTTCTGCTATTACCATCGGGGGAGGCCCACTTGTATAGTCTTCGGGGATGTTTAAAAAAGGTTTTGGCAATGGAGAGGTTATTTTCCATGCAGAATCCCATCAGTTCTTCTCCTCGCTCATTTCTGTGTCCCAAACCAAAAGGTCTTAGTACACCTCTCTCTTTTTTGGCTCTTTGCTGTCCAAACTTTCGCATTAAAATCTCCACTGATGATCAAGATGTCTCTTTTTTTCTACTAAATTTCATTGTTTCTTGTAAGGTTTTATAGAAATCGTCCATTGTGTAATCATTAGCTGCTGATGTAGGTGCATAAACTTGAATTATTGTTAAATTTCATGTCTTCATCTTTAGTCTGTTTACAATTATTCGGTCGTTAACTGGATTGTAACCGAGTAGTGAAGGTGCCGTCTTCTTTAACATAATGAAGCCTACCCCGATTGTTCCACCCTTGTCCATCCTAGAGTATATGAATGTTTCTCCTGATGTGCTAATATACTGCCCTTAATTGTCTCATCTGTGTTCAGAGACTCCCAGAACATCTATCCTGGTTCTCTCCATTTCTTTTCCAATCATGAACAACTTGGCCCAGTATAGCCTCCCGCCGTTCCAAGTGCCTATTCTTAAATTTCTTTTTAGTTCCATTTCAGAGTTGTCCACTGTAATACAGTCGGGCTTTAGGCCGTCATCTGTATTACTTGTACTGGCTCTGAAATTGGCCTTTTTCCCAGTTGGCGTCGACGATCTGCCTGGCCTGAGAGCATCATCATCAGATCTTTGCGTTTCATTTCTATCAACCATCATAGGTTTCTTGGCATTTTACGTCCACTAGTTTGCCATTGCTTTTGGGACGTTGTTCCGGCCGCTTACCAACTATGGTCTCTGGTGCGCCATTTGCCAGATAACAGGTGTTTCCAGCTCCCACCCTCAGAGTCGTTGTAGACCAGGTCGATCTTCCGCCTCTTTCACCAGAAGCTGTGTGGACTAGTCACGGGTGGACCCCCCACCCCCCTTTTGTCGTTTCACTCACGTAGTTTAGCCGGAGAGCAAAAGCCGTTAATTTATCTCCTTCTTGTTCTTATCGTGTTTCAAATGTTATCTATCAGCCACACTTAATTTGTTTTTTAATTCTTTTTTTTTTTGTAGAGTTTTATTTGCAATTCGCGTGTTTCTTTTTACAAATTCCCACTTTGTGATAACTTTCTTTCGCGTTATTTTATGCTTTTTGTCAATAGGCTGGCATGCTTATATTGAACATTGATATGCTACTTTTTTTTTAAGGCTGCTTTTAGGGCTTGTTTCCTGGTGGCTGCGTGGCCTAAGTGTTAAACTCGCTCAGTTTTCACAAACCCAAAGCACCGTGTTTGATTCCCACCGTGTCCAGTTTAGCAGACACTGGATTTTTCTCTGTTCCTTCCACGTACGGAAAATAATGGCAACATACCGTACCGCCCACTTGCCAAGAAATTTATAAGTCAAATAGGTAGCGGTTGTAAGAAGCGACGTTTTGCAAAGGACATGCTACTTACTTTTCTATCTCGAATTCTTTTTATAGCATGGTTCTACATTTTTCAGTTTTACTTCTATTTTTATCATTACATAAATGTGACCAAAATGTACGTATGTGCCGCTATCATTGTCACACTATTTTTTAATATTTAATTTATCATAATACGGAAAATTTGGTTTTATGACTATATATATATATATATGTGTTGGACTTTTCTATGTGCATAGACTTCGTGTTGGAAAATGTGGTTACATATAAATAATCGGTTTTCTTTACAAACGTATATCTGCTTGTCTCTTCTGTCGCTTGTTTTTCCCCGAATTCACATTGTTGAACTATATTCTTGTGTTTTCTTCTCCTAGTTAGTTAGTTTAAATATAACCAATACTATCGGAACATCTATAAATGTTAATGGTTTGTTGGTATGTTTTAAGCTCTCTTCTTCTTCTTCTCAATCTCTCGCTACCAATCCCTGAACAGGGTTTTGCAAGTAGCAGGATGTAGTCCCGAGAATGGAATGTGTTGTTTCGCTAGTTTACAGCTTGACTGCGATGTTTGCACCTTTCGGTCTGACACATCCGTCTTCGGCAGCTTAAGTTCTCTAATATCCGTCCATTTTTTCCTCGCTGTTTTCCTATGTTGTGAATTAACAACGTCAAATAGTTCGGTTAATAACTTCACCACTATAATTCATTGAGGTTCAATAGACAAACATATTTTTCGATATTAGTCTTTAACAAGATTTCCGCTCGTCGTTCTTTAGTCTTTCTACCTGAATTGGCTTGGCTTGGCTTCGTTCATTCGCAATCTCTCGCTACCAAACCCTGACACGGGCCCAAGTAGCAGAATGTAGTCCAGAGAAAAGAATGCGTTGTGTCGTAGTTTACAGCTTGACTGCGAAATTTGCACCTTTCGGTCCAACACATACTTCAGCAAGCATTTTTTTAGAACCAGGTTAGCATTCCCTCTCTGATCCATTCTCCTTAGCCAGTCTGGTCTATTGCAGCCTGTTATCCAGGATCACCGCGTGAAGGTGTAGAAGGGTCTTGGCAGCTCTGGTTCGCTGGCCCTGGCGCTAGCAGTCAACTATAGGTCACTGACCGCTGCAGCTCATGCGCTGCTCGGCGTCTTGATCTCTCTACCTGAATTGATACATTTATATTAGTCTTCCCTCGTGTATCCAGCGTTTGTTTACCTTATCTGCGCCACGCCCACATTATCAAATTACATAGCACTGGCTCTTGAAATTAAATTATGTCTTTATTGCTAGTTCAATGTTCGAATATTTCAAGTTTCAGTTTTTTAGTGACTTTATCAGAAAACGTCTTTCTCCTTTCAGTATAATTTTTAAGCATTCGTCATTATAACTCTTCGTACACTTTAGAGGAGTTGCCTCTTCCCTGTTAGAATGAATTACAGATTTGTCGACATGGGACAAAGGGACATCTGCATACATGTACATGTGTCTTTGTCTTGTCATTGCTTACGATAGGGTTTATAATTGTTGAGGCCCAAATTTCTTCCAAGGTAGCCAGTCGCTATCTTTTTGCATGTGCCGATACCACTCCACTGTGTACACACGTTGATGTTCCGCTAAGGGAACCATTGATCTTGGCGATTTATTCACTTCTCTCGCCATCTCAGTCTTTGTGTGCTAGGGATGAATATTCCCTTAAACAAATTGTCTCCTACTTTACTCATGTTGTTTAGATAGTCAGCCAAGACTGTTGTCTGGGATTTGGCCAACGCGGTACACACCCGGTTTCGTGGATTCATACATAAGTAAAGTAATGAGGGATATGTATACGGCTGTCATTCACCGTGCAATACTGTTCCTCCCACAATACCAAACACCATACAGATATATTAAACGTTGCTACCCAATACTTAGAGATGGCTGTCCTTTCATTACTCGGTCCATTTGGTGTCTTGAAATGTATGTCAATGAGCTTTCACTTTGGTATCTTTCAATGAGCTTTCACTGTGGTATCTATCAATGAGCTTTCACTGTGGTATCTTTCAATGAGCTTTCACTGTGGTATCTTTCAATGAGCTTTCACTGTGGTATCTTTCAATGAGCTTTCACTGTGGTATCTTTCAATGAGCTTTCAATGTGGTATCTTTCAATGAGCTTTCACTTTGGTATCTTTCAATGAGCTTTCACTTTGGTATCTTTCAATGAGCTTTCACTGTGGTATTTTTCAATGAGCTTTCACTGTGGTATCTTTCAATGCGCTTTCACTGTGGTATCTTTCAATGAGCTTTCACTGTGGTATCTTCCACTGTGGTATCTTTCAAGCAACACAAAAGAAACAAAGGACCTGGGGATTGTCCAAGGAACATACCCATTCGTTCTTATGTTCGTAATCCCAAGTGAAAAACAGTTATTCTCTGATTCGTAACAGCTGCTTTCTAACCTATCACGAATGCGTTAATTCACATTGCATCACACAATCTGCTAAGGTTTCAAAGTCCGATCTGTTCAATACGTTATCAGATCCATGGCCAACAATCATAGGATCTATGGCCAACAATCATCAGATGTATGACCAACAAAGTACAAGCTGTTACATACAGTATAAGATCTATGGCAAACAATTATCAGATCTATGGCAAACAATTATCAGATGTATGACGAACAATTATCAGATCTATGACAAACAATTATCAGATGTATGACGAACAATTATCAGATGTATGACCCACAATTATCAGATGTATGACGAACAATTATCAGATGTATGACAAACAATCATCAGATCGATTAACAACAAAGTCCGAGCTGTTGCATACAGTATCACATCTTTGGCCAACAATCATCAAATCTCTGGCCAACAATCATCAAACTATAGACAACAGAGTAAGTGCTGTTACATTCATCATCAGATCTATGGCCAACAATCATCAAATCGATAGCCCACGATCATCAGATCTATTGTCAACATTCATCAGATCTATGGCCGAAAATGATCAGATTTATGGCCAACACTCATTATATATATGGTCAATAATCATTATATCTATGAACAACAAAGTCAAAGCTGTTTTATACATTATCAGATCTTGGACAACAATCATCAGATCTCTAGGCATCAGATCTATAGCCAACACTCATTATATGGTCAATAATCATTATATCTATGAACAACAAAGTCAAAGCTGTTTTATACATTATCAGATCTCGGACAACAATCATCAGATCTCTAGGCATCAGATCTATAGCCAACACTTATTATATGGTCAATAATCATTATATCTATGAACAACAAAGTCAAAGCTGTTTTATACATTATCAGATCTTGGACAACAATCATCAGATCTCTAGGCATCAGATCTATGGCCAACAATCATCTGCGCCTTTGGGCCCGACACATTCTTTGCACCTGGCTTTTTTATGTGTGGGTACTGCGTTTGTCTTTCTACAACGATCACTATTCTCTCAGTCAGACTACACTAGTGCAGCCTATTCCCAGGGCTTGGAGGCGGAATAGGATCTTGGTTAGTTTTAGTTCTCTGACCCTGATACGGGCAGCCAGCTATGATTCGATGGGTCATGTTAGATTATTCACTGCTGCAGCTTCGTCCAGAAATGCATCTAAAGTACTAGATGAAGCTTTGTCTCAAACTAGCTAAGTGGATGAGGCATTTGTCTAACAATCAGAAGATTGTGTGTTCAACTCTAAGTACGGGAGTATCGAGCCATCAATGAGAATGACACATACCTGTCATGACTCCATTCGGCCTGCTCCACTTAAACTGGTGTTTCTGAGCCGAAACACTAATGCATCGGAAGAGTATCTAGGGGTTTGGTTAGAGGTGAAGAATTAATCAAATTAAAGCTGCGTTTATTTTTATATTTAAACAACTTAGCTGCCAGTTATGGACAGAGACCTAGCAATCACGTGAGTCAGGGAGAAGTTGATATATTCTTCTCACCCGATTGGTATCCGGGTCGAAATAATAGGACCTTTGTAACCTTTCAATCATGTCGTAAATGGAGACTAAAGAGTGTTATGTATAGGGACTAACAAAATCACGACGCAAAATATTTCTACAGGATTCCTGGAAATGGGCTAGTTGTATTGGTTGCCCTATGTTTTATATGCAGTGAAAAGTGACTGGTGTTCGTCATATACTTTAATAGGCTACGAAAAAAAATTACAAAGTAATACTACTATTACCTGTCACGTATTTAGTAAGAGTCGACTAAGAAGAGTTGGGCATATCACCGACAGCCTCATCCTGAAGACAGTATCTGTATCTTAGGCGTTACTTGTCTATCATTTCGGGAGGTAGAGGTAATTTTGAATATACTTGAAATCAAGTGTGCAGACAAAGAGCTAATTAACATGTTACGTCTTTGCATGATGGAGGGGCCGTAACCTTTTAGTCTTCATACATAACAACGGGACGGCGTTGGCCAGTGATTAAGTGACACGGCTCACAACCAGAAGGTGCTGGGTTCGATCCCCATCACAGCACCGGCCGTTACCCCGGGGAAGCAAACCCTTAGAAAATGCAGGCAGCAGACCCTTACATGAAATGCATGCTGAAGTTCGATGCACTGGGCCGACAGGAGCAAAATAAAAACCACAGTGTAAAACATGAAAAAAAATACATAACAATATTAAGTAGGAATCGCATCACCTTTAAAATTACCTACATTATTTTCCGTGTCCAAACGGCTTATCAAAGCCAGATACATGAACAAATGGGAAACCGAACATACTGGTTACACCAAAAACGATGCCTATTACCAGTTGAACCGAAGAGAGCAGGTCGTTGTCTTCAGACTTCGCACTGGCCACAACAGACTGAGGTACCACCTATTCAACAAATTGAAGATAGGGTGTACCGACGAATGCCCGTGCGGTACTGGTAAAATGACCGCTGAACATCTGCTGCAGAACTGCTCGACATACGAGGATCAGAGAGAGCAGATGTGGCCATCACCAGTGGAACTGCAAGACAAGCTCTATGGCAGTGGCGAGAGCCTCAGGATGACCGCCGCTTTTTTCGAAAAAATAATGGTTACTGTCTGACTGCGTACGCAGAAGAAGAAGAAGAAGAAGATTTTCCGTGTCCAAGAAACACGTTATACAGTATGCATACAATATTTAGCGATATGGATTGCCTTGTCATTTGCCTCTAGCATGTCGCGCCTATTGCATGATTCTTGGTGGTTGGGGCACGTCATCAGGTGGTCTGTGTCCTGTATTGTGCCGCAGACACATGTGTCCTCATCTGTATCCGCATCGTTTCATATTCCTCTTCTACAACAGTTCGGAGTCTGTTCAGCGACTTGTACGTTATGTATGATAGATGATGTCCGTGATCCTCCCGAAGTTCCATCTCTGGGCTCTGCATCCATTCGTGCCATCTGTAGAGCCCTTTAGAATTAATTTGAGAGAATACTAATAGTGTGTTCTTTCCAATTTCAACTGCCAAAAGTTATTGCAAAAGCACAGCGTGTACATGGGCTCTCTGAGTTTATCGTTCGTCTCCGAGAGGACTGGGCATCTGATTTCACTTTTCTTGAAAAGGCACCTGATATCACTTTTCTTGAAATCAGGAAACGTTTGAAACTGCTGAGTTCACATACGTATCGTTTTCCGCTTATGTTTCTTGATATGCAAAATCAACCTTCCTTGTAGAAACTATTCCATCAAAACCTAACTGTAACCTCGCTTTTTTAACAGTCCTAGTTGATCACATGAATACATCGAAACTGAAATCACAGTGTATAAATATGGTGATATTGTATTTCTATAAGTGTGTGAAGTCATTTGGAGTCAATTTGTAACAGAAACAGCTGACTCATTTTTCTTGTGAAAAAACACAAACTCTGTAGGAAATATGTGATACTCTGGTACACAAGAATAATTTGTGTTACGATTCAAGGTCTTTGAAAACTTGAGCTACATGATATGTTCTATACACACTTCTCTGTTAATATTGAGAACATTTCTGAAAACTTACAGCTGGCAAATGGAGTTTAATGTGGATAAATGTACAGTCATCCACATGGGTAGATCCAATATGGAACATAATTACAGAATGGGAGAAAACAATATTAGAAAGATAGATAAGGAAAGGGACCTAGGGGTTATAATAGATCATACAGGAAAGGTGAGTGAGCAAGTTAAGGTAGCAGTGAAAAAGGCAAATGCAATGTTAGGTATGATAAAAAGAAATATTAAACATAGAAGCAAGGAAGTGATCGTCATACTGTATAAAGCTTTAGTTAGACCTAGATTGGAGTACTGTGTACAGGTGTGGAGCCCTTATCATAGAGGGGAAATAAACATGCTAGAAAGAATACAAAAAAGAGCGACAAAGATGATAGTGGGATTCCAGAATTACAGTTATGAGGAACGACTCAGAAAAACCGGCCTACAGTGTCTCGAAGAGAGAAGAATTCGTGGTGACTTAAAACAGGTTTATAAGATGATCAGGGGAATCGATAAATTAGACTATAACAAGTTTTTTTTTTAAATACAGCCACCTACAATAACACGAGGGCATAGCTACAAGCTGACTAAAGAGAGTTCAAGGTTAGATATTAGGAAATATTTTTTTAGTCAGAGACTGGTGTCTGCTTGGAATGCATTGCCAGGGGAGGTAGTGGAGGCAGGGGCAGAAAATGCATTTAAGAATAAACTGGATGCGCATAGCTTTTAGAGCAAGGTGATGTAAATATAACTGGTTGTATACAGACTCTACAGGGTCTTCTAAACCAGTATAAAGACGTTAAGTTAAATTAAGATAGATCGTGTGAAGCTTCAGTCTATTGATAGTGTTTTGAAACAGAAATATACGGTCTTTAGCTTTCCCGAATTCTACACGTTTCTGTCTCCAGATAGATTATGAGTTGCTTTCTGCAGCTACAAAGATTATGTTCATGTTTGGTAGCGCTTATATTTGAGAACAATTATTCTCGTCAATACTTACTGTCCTTGTCCAAGTACTAGTTGAAGAGACTAGTAGGACAGAAATGTTACGTCATTAGGGACGTACTCCAAAAGACAACACTATGATAGCTGTCACATACCAGGCAAATATTGAATGTAACATTTTGAGGAATTCATTGAAGGATGTGTTTTTTCATGTTTATCTTGGTCAGATACTGCTGTCGGGGATAACGTGTTGAAGACTTGGAAATGCTCATTCTTCCCTATTATGATGTGGGGTAACCCGTTAACTTCCTCTCTGTTTTTAACCTTTCTTAACCGAAATCATGTACTTCTTTTCAAAGCTATTCAAACAGATGCGAGCCAGAACTTGGTGAAGAATTCGAGTACTTTAGTTGTCAATCGAAAGTTCTATCTATTTAATTTGGTTGTATTGTGCCTTCTCACTTGCACATTCATAAATCGTAAAGATGTAGAGCTTAATATGTTCTCGATCGTCTAAGTATCAAAGTGCTGGAGTGCTACTTCAAGTGATAAAGCTGCTACGTTCAATCCCCGCTTTCGTTGTTGTTCGTCCATCGCATGTGATGAAGACCACTCTCTTTGTTCGGCCTTGTGGACAGTCTTTTCCCTTGCTGTGTCCGCTGAAATGGGTGACTTGCGCTGGGATTTAGATTAACGTGAGAAAGAAACTGCGCCTTTTGTCAACCTCACTCTCTTGTCCTGAGCTACCTTTGCTCGGTGACAAGATTTTATTGAGATGACTGGAGATAGCATAGGATGCAAATTTTTCTCTAGGGTGTACTCCCGAAGTCTTTCCCGTAAACAGTATCCCACAAAGCAGCGGAAGGGGATGACATCTATCGTTGTGTGTCGTGACTTTTCCATAACCACAAGAGGTCGTAGGGGCATCTCTCCCGGACCGTGTTCTAGTCCATTATAGTCGTGTCTAAATTTCCGTCACACCAAAACCCACGATGTTTGCAGCCAGGATGAAAGGCGCCAATATCGGTAAGTTCAGCCGTGTGAACTAGACCGTGAAAACACGACACAAGCTCAAGCGTGGTGCTAACTAGTAACCCATATAGCCGATGTCCAGGCCAGGATAATCGGAAGGAAGAAAACACACAAAATCGAACGAATTAACCAGTCCAAATGGAAAACAACGACACGTTTCCGTGAACACAAGTGTTAAGTCGTCGACTAGTGAAAAATCCAGGCAAATTCGTGGCCTGGTGGCATCTATAATGAACTAAACCACCAGAGCAATGTAGACCCAGAGCCGGTAGGGCGCCATCTTTGCCGCTCGTTTATTATCAGAGCGAATAGAAATCAGGGTCAGGTGAAACGCATTCGTATGTCATACTAGTATCTGGTTGTGGTAGTCCTGCACCTTCTTTTGCCAGTCTGTCTGCCTCCTCGTTGCCTTGGATGTTGCAGTGGGATGGAACCCACTACCCGTTTTGGTGCGGACTGCTGGCATAGTTGACAGAGTACTGCTCTTAGATCATTAAGTTCAGTATTTTTCTGGCTTTTTAGTGCTTGTACTACGGCAAAGGCATCTGTAAGCAGGACTATATGGCTTTCATTCCTTTTACCTGTCACCATTTCTTCCACTGCCGCCCTCAGTGCCTCTGCCTCCGCTCTGAAATTGCTTGTGTATTTTCCAGTAGCGAATGACCGTGTTATTTTTCTGCCATTTGGTAGGTTCAGAAATGCTCCTGCCCCTCCGTTCAGTGTTTTGTTTGTTACAGAACCGTCGGTGTATGCATAGGTCCAAGTCCATGCTTGGGTAGTTTTCCGTGATGTAGCTCAGGGTAGTATCTCTTCTTTCTTTTTCAGTCTGACAGTTTTTGTTTCCAATACCTGGTATATTTTCTACCACCTCTGGAAATATATGCTGTCTCCAGGTAGGTTTTCGAACAGTAGGGATGGGCTTTGGTGTTGTTAGTGCATTCATGGGGTTTTCGTGCATCTTTGCTTTGGCTATTTCTACAAAGTTTCTCCGCTTTAGTTTCCCATTTCCGAGATTGTTTAGCCTCTGGTGCATTGGATGGTCAGTCAGTCTTCTGAGTTTCTCTGCTTGCTGCTGGGCTCTGCAGTCTCTTCTGTCGGTCATAGATTGCAGTTTTGTAATCTTTTCTAAAAACAGTCTGTTGGAGCGTACTTTCAAGGCATGAAACAAAGCATTTTAGAGATCCATTGTAGAGAACTTGTGATGCGGAGACGGCACCCTAGCTCATTGTCATGATCAAAAATATAATAATTTCATTGTCAAAGTAGCTTCAGAGCAACACGCTTGACAAATGCTTCATTACGCACAAGAACTAGCATGGTATAATGGGCACCCAACCGTATTAACTTAACTTAACATCTGTATACTGGTTTAGAAGACTCTGCAATCTGTACATAACCAGTTTCTTTTACATTCAATTGATTTAAAAATACTTATTCGGATCCAATCTATTTTTGAATGGATTAATTGACCCTGCCCCACTATTTCATGTGGCAATGCATTACAAGCATTCACCACTATCTGACTAAAAATGATTTCCTTATATCTAATCTGGACCTTTCTTTAATTAATGTGGGGCTATGCTCTCTTGTTCTTGTAAGCGGCAGTATTTTGAAAAACTTGTTAGTCTAATTTATCTTTTTCTTTGAGTATCTTATTATTTGTATTAAATCACCTTGAATTATTCTCTTTTCTAGACACTGTAGGTCGGTTTTTCTGTCTTTCCGCATAACTATAATTCCGGAATCCTTCTATCAGTTGTTCCGTTCTTCGTGTGTCTTTTCAAGCATGGTTATATCCCCCCTACGATAAGAACTGCACATCTGAATACAGTCCTCCAATCTAAGTCTAACTAATAGTTTATACAATTTGACTATCACTTCTTATGCCACATCATTTACTGAATTTTCAATAACTCTTACAAATCTAATGAGGGTAATTGTCTTGGAGAAGGAACCAGACTATTTTCCCAAGAGCGAGCATAAATGTAGCTAGACCGTGTGGTTAAGTAGTCATCGTTGTCAAAGTAACTGCTCCTCCGTTTCCCGATGCTGTCTTCTCGCATAGGGCTGACCTTGTTTGTAGAATTCTCGAATGTATTGTAGAGCCTTTGATAGCAGCATTTGTACGCTAGGAAAGCCACTGCGCCTGCCAAACCAGCGAACAAGCACAGCATGAGAAGTGAGAACACAGCCACAAACCAGTCGTATTTCCATAAGTCTTTGTCTGCTTCCGTTGTAGTAGGTGTTGAAGTGGTAGAAAATGTAGTGGTAACAAGCACTGTGTAAGATACTATAACAGTAGCCAGAGAGAATTTCGTTGGTGTAGTTCCATCTTTACAACGGATGATCATTATGTATGACGACCCGCTCTTGGCGGTGGGAATAGCACCTGTATAAGAAACAATTCCTGCATCTGACACTGAAACGTAATTACGGGTTTCTGGGGGGTTGACCGAGACGACTTGAATATGTACGTCCTTATTGGGAGAAGTCAAGTCTTCGTCTGTGCCAGTAAAGGTGTCCAGTTGACCCAGAGCAGTAAACTGGTCAACCTGACTAAAGCTGATCTCTTTGTCAAGTTGGCATATCTTATCATTGGCATCGCTGACTGTGATGCGTACAGTAGCTGAAGCTGTTGTCCCAGCGATGTTAGTAGCTATTAGAGGCAGATCCACTGATGTTGGCATCATGTTGTTGTCCACCTCGTACTTGACATCAATGCACACACGTTTCGTGTCTTTGTCGTAATAGAAGTTGTCGCTATTAGGGGGTGTGTCAAACGCTATAGAATCAACAGGGTAATTATCTTTATCTGTCACTGTCAGCTGAAGCGTACAGCAGCTCTTTCTTGGTTCTCCTTCTGTTAATTGGCAGTTATAGTCTTGGCTGTCAAAGTTCAAACCTTCGTCAACATTCTCAACATATATAGTCAGTATGTCTGGTCCACTTGACGATAAAAATCCGTCAGTCGCAGAGCAGGTGATGGTGTACATCTCCCTGGATTCAAAGTCGAGGATGGGGTCGTTGCCAGATAATGTGAAGGTAGAACTTGAAGGGTTGTACGGGAACTTGGAACTATCGGCGGAAGGTGATGTGATACAAGTCGAAGTGATGCTGCTTCCGTACGTAGGATCATCAATAATTAACTTGTACAATGAAGTCCCGGTTAGGGCGTCTTCTCGAATCGTGACAGCACCAGGCAGGTTCAAAATAGCAGGTGGTGTATTCATATTTTCTATTGTTACCCGGACCTTGAAGTCAGTTATAGTGTTCTTACCGTCAGAGACAGACACCGTTAAGAAAAATGACGGTTCTGTGACAGTACGCAAATCTTTGGTGGTCTTGATCGTGGCTGGCGCCTGAGCTGTTTTGAAAGAAAACATTTGCAGTACGTTAATTTAAAACGACGATTGGACGATTCACTATCTGTAAATATGGCCACTAGAAACTGTAAACAATAAATGGGACATCTCGTAAAAAGCACTAAAGAAAATCATACGTACAGTAAAATACAATATATTAGTCTCTGAAAGTGGAGACAAGACTAACTTCAGTCAGGTGAAATATCTTTATTCTTCTGCAAGCAGGCTGTTTTACAGCATTGCCATCAACGAAAAGTCTCATTTTGCACTAAAGCCAGGCGGAACCAAATCGACTTTCTCTAGAACCTTTTTGAGATACAAGAAAACTCACTGCAACCCGTTAGCAAAAGAACATTGCTAAGATTGAAGAACTTACCAGGGAAATACAAGCAACAACTGTCAACCATAAAATATGTCAATGTGAAAAAGAGGAAGCGCTAATGTAAACCTAGAGATAACATTGCTAGTAGTTTTTTATAGTTCTTTTCTATGGCCCTTCGCTCTAAAGAAATAAAGCACATTAATATCCATCAAAGGTAGCAATCAGTCGTATGCGTCTCTCGTGCCCATTCATTGCGTCCATCAAAAGGGTAGTGGAAGATCATTATAATCTTTTCGTGAAGCAGAAAGTTGTGTAGAGCATTTTAGTTTGTTAGCTTTATCCTTGAAACTGTATTGCTCCTGTTGCAAAAACAATCTGTTTTATCTTCAATCATCTGTTGTTTTTACTATTTCTATCATTGGAGATGGATAGGATTCACGATCTGGCGTGGAGAGGAGACTAACGTCAGGTCAGGCAAAATATTCTGATCAGACAATGTTAGTCAGTGTCAGGCAAAACATAATGATCAGACGATGTCATTCAGGGTCAGGCAAAACATGCTGATCAGACGATGTCATTCGGGGTCAGGCAAAACATGCTGATCAGACTATGTTAGTAAGAGTCAGGCAAAACATACTCTTCAGACTATGTTAGTCAGGGTCAGGCAAAACATACCGAAAAGACTTTTCTAGTCAGGGTTAAGTGAAACATACTGATCAAACTATGTCAATTAGGGTCAGGCAACATTTGCTCATCAGACTATGTCAGTCAGAGTCAGGAAATACATACTAATCAGGCTATGTCAGTAAGGTTTAGGTGAAACATATGAGTAACAATCAATATACCACCTGATCAGACTGTCAGTGAGGTTTAGGTAAAACATACGAGTACCGATCAATATACCACCTGATCAGACTGTCAGTAAGGTTTAAGTGAAACATACGAGTACCGATCAATATACCACCTGATCAGGCTATGTCAGTAAGGTTTAGGTAAAACATACGAGTACTGATCAATATACCGCCCCATTTCTAATCAGTTCTCTCTGGAAACAGGCTGTTTCATGGCAGTCAGGATAACAAATGAGGACGGGTATTGTGATCCCCATAGGGACAAGCTTAGCGAGATGCTAGCATTGCATTACAGCTAAGAACACCACGGTATCACCCTCCCCAGAACGTTCTTTGGTGTGAAGAGAGCCACTGTAACCCGTCACCAAAGAGAGTCGTCCAGAGTACCTGACTCAAGTCTGAGTTGCATTAGCAACAAATGCTATCACCCTGACAGATAACAATAGAACTAGGTATGTGCTGGATTATCATCTGTTTTTCTCGCTTGTCATCTGACACGCATATCGATGGATTATCATCTGTTTTTCTCGCTTGTCATCTGACACGCATATCGATGGATTATCATCTGTTTTTCTCGCTTGTCATCTGACACGCATATCGATGGATGCAGCAGTCATTTATGTTGCATGCCCTGTATGATGTTCTTCGCCAACATGCCCAGTGTGACAGACTTCATCACGAATTTATTTTGGGTTGCTTCTCTGTGATTTGGCTGTTCTCAGTCTACCTGCATTGCAGCAGCTGCTGAATCAGACAGAGAGAGAGAAGAACGATAGACCCACAGAGCACCTAGCCTGCAACAGCATTAGCAGGAAGGTTGGAAGGATTTATTACACCTGATCATCAATGGTTTCGTGACCTAGAGTCATCATCATCATCAGTAAGCATGTCCTTTATAGAACGTCGCTCCCATCACAGTCTGTCTGAAAGAAACTCGTTCCCTTATCAAAACTCCAGCCTCCGCCAGTCATGCTCAGGCATTCGTGGATATCTTGGTGCCATTGTCTTCTTGGTCTACCCCTTCCTCTTTTGCCTGGTACCATCACTGTTCTCTCAAGACCTTTGTGTCTCTTGATGTGACCAAAGTATTTGCATTTTCTAGCCAAAATAGAATTGATAAACCAGTTCTTCTCTATGCTCAACTCTTGCCGAACGTCTACATTTGTCTTTTTCTCTGTCCAGGGTATTCTGGTCTGAGGATCTTTCTGTAGCATTTTGACTCGAAGGATTATATTCTTTGTCTAGAAGTTTTGGCAATCGTCTATGATTCGCAGCCATAAGCTGCCACAGGAAAAACACGGGCTTTCAAGACTTTTACTTTTATCATGTATTTGGTGCTCTGCCATAATTTCTTCAGGCTGTTCAGTCTCTGCATTCCCATGGCTAGTCTTCTTCTGATTTTCTTTCGAGCAGTCGCCATTTTTGTCCATTCTGGAGCCCAGATATTCAAAATGTGTGACCTGATCGATTTCTTCACCTACCACTGTAAATGTATGCTGACATTGTGTTTTGTCGGTGGTCATTATCTTTGTTTTATGTATGTTTCTAAACTGGTTTTGAGCTGTACTATGTCCATTTACGGCTGAAATTAGCTGCACTTCTGCACTTCTTGATAGTATCACTGTGTCATTCATCTGCGTATCGTAACTCTGGAATCTTGTACCCCTCAATCGTAAATGGGTCGAAACTTTCAATATTCTCGTCTTCTCGAACATTTCTTTATTATACATTTCGCATATATGTTGTACAGATAAGGTGAGAGGATACATCCCTGTCTTACTCCCTTTTGTACTGCAAACCAATCTGATGTTTGCCCAGATACTCGGACAGCGGCTTGTTTATCTTGGTATAATGTTTCAATGAGATGAATAATATGCAAATAAATACCTATTCCCTTCATGATTCTCCACAGATTTTGATGTTTTATCGTATCGAAGGCCTTGGTGTAATCAATGAAGACCTAGAGTAGGACCCACAAATAGCAGATCGGGAGAAGTGGAACGATATGAGAATTATTGTGACAGTTGCACCACAGCATGGTTAATAATAAAACATGCTAGTTATAAAGACGACAAACACTTACAATCTTGCGTGAAAAGACCAGTGTTAGGCTGCTGGTCAGTGAGAGAAAACGTCAGAACATCATTTTCAGGGTCCGTGGCTGTGACTGTGTACACTGTGGCCGGCACAGGTTGAACCGTTTTGACGTCTAAAGGCACAGAATCGATTCGATATTTGTTTATAGTAGGTGGTGAGTTTGGCTGGACGTATAAGAACAAGTCCAATATTTCTCTTGTATTCGTAGCACTGTCACTGCAGTCAACCTTCAAAATATTAAATATAAAAATCAAATGGAATGTGAATTTTAAATAGGTCATATTAAATGTCATGTTTCATTGATTACACCACGGCGTTCGTTACTGGACAGAGAAAAAGACAAATGAAGACATTCGGCAAGAGCTGAGCATAGAGAAGAACTGGTTTATCAATTCCATTTTGACTAGAAAATGCAAATACTTTGGTCACATCAAGAGACACAACGGTCTTGAGAGAACAGTGATGGAAGGTATGGTGCCAGACAAAATAGGAAAGGGTAGACCAAGAAGACGATGGCACCAATATATCCAGAAATGACTGGGTATGACTGTGGCGCAGGCTGAAGTTTTGACACGTGAACGAGTTTCTTTCAGACAGACTGTGATGGGAGCGACGTTCTATAAAGGACATGCTACATGATGATAATGATTAAATGTCCATCTTGAAGCACTTTCACTTTGCAGTAGCGACGTCTCAACACTTTTCACTTGAGATGACTACGGCGTATATTGAGAATTGGGTGGCAAGAGAGTGCCATGTAATGTGATTTTACAGAGATCAAACATTCCCCCAGGATGTACTCGCTGTTGAGCCAACTACGCTTTTAATGGTTGAGGCATGTTTACTGCAAGGATGATAAGAGGCTGCCAAAGGATATCCTATATGTACAGCTGGCTATTGGAACTAGAAGAATCGACTGTCCCATACTGCAATTCCCGGACGTTTACAACAGGGATATGAAACATCACATACAAAAGCTGAGAAACGATTGCTCAGGATCGAACTGTTTAAAAACAGTCAGCAGGAACGAGCTTAGTAGCTTCCGCCTTTATAGTCATCTCGCTACAGAGACAAGAGACAGACTGAAACGATCTTGGTACACCCTGACAAGCCAGAATCCTCAGCATGATTGTACGATCTGTGGCAGAGACTGTAATTCACGAATTGGCCTTTACAGTCATAGCAGACAATTTCGAAATGCATGAGACGGAGATGGACATAACTCACAGTGCGCTCCCCACATGGACCATGGTCTACGGAGACTGAGACGTCAATAATGAATTTAAAAAATGTCCAACTTAAATACATCAAGCAAAATGTGTATCCTACATATAAATATATATGTATATATATATATATATATATATATATATATATATATATATATATATATATATATATATATATAAATATATATATATATATATATATATATATATATATATATATATATATATATATATATATATATATCTGTAAATTTAGCAAAGAAGAAAATGTCCATAAATATAAATTATTTATTAATTTAAACTGCCTATCTTAAAGATATAAAACAAAATGTCATTTTAAATATTTCAAACAAATTGTGTTATATCAAAATAGAAAAGAAAATGAAACCTTAACCCTTGACAGTCTAACAAAAATGATGAGATTTGTCTTAACCTTTTACAGTCCGATTAAATGTATTTGATCTGTGTCTTAACTACAGTCTGGTCTAATTGATTATATTCATGTCTTAATCCTTTACATTTCGGTTTAAATTACTAGATAAATGTCTTAAGAAACTATACAGGGTTAAATATATCAAGCTAATTGTATATTTATTTTGTGAACATATTAATAAATTGCCTCTTAAATATTACAGAGGTTGTCTATCGAACAGGATCAAAGAAACAAATTGGGTTTTTTTTAAATACATCAAAGGCACAAATTATTTCTCTGGAAGATATGAAAGAAAATATTCTTCTTATATATATTATAAAACGTAAATAACCATATCCCCTGTAAAATATTGTTCTGAAGTACACAATTGAAAATACATATTTAAAGAAAATGGAATGGAAATGTTATAAAATAAACAAAGTAAATATCCATCTTAAATACAAAATAGAGAATGTCGATGTTAAATTTATCCGCAAAACATGCCCATCTTCTTCTTCTTCTTCGTTCGTTCTCAATCTCCCACTACCAAGCCCTGAAAGGGCTTAAGTAGCAGAATGTAGTCCAGAGAACGGAATGCGTTGCGTCGTAGTTTTACAGCTTAGCTGCGATATTTGCACCTTTCGGTCCAACACATCCGACTTCAGCAAGCAATTTTTGAGTACCGGGTTAGCATTCCTTCTTCGATCCCTTCTCCTTAGCCAGTCTGCCCTGCTGCAGCCTGTTATCCAGGATCACCGCGAGGAGGTGTAGAAGGGTCTTGGCAGCTATGGTTCGCTGGCCCTGATGCTAGCAGTCAGCTATGGGTCGCTGACCACTGCAGCTTATGCGCTGCTCAGCATCTTGATCCCCATGCCCATCTGAAACGTATAACTTAAGACAAATACGAGACAACGCTAATTTGGGATAAAGTAAGAATCCCGTTAACAGTACAGAGAAGCATATTGAGAAAATGATGGTTTTCCTATCATTTATCTTGACCAACGGCACACTAGGGGTCATGTGGTCAACATCACGCCGGTCGCCTTTATTTTCCCAGATTAATCTGGTACCCAATTTGCTACCAGGGAGCGAACCCCTATCGCTGGACTGGAAGCTAGTACCCTAACCACTACGCTTCCTCCGCTGCCTTTGGTATACTTTACTATTAACACAATTCCGTCGAGGCTAAAACTACATATGTTTATTTGATTGATACATTCAACTATAAAAATGTAATAGAAACGAAACTTAGCCAAAGATAAATATTTGCTCAATTTAATAATATGAAAGATGTTCTGGGTTTTTGTATTTATTCTTTTTTTTCTTCTTATCGTGATAGCATCTTTGATGTCTACACCGTCAGACGAGATCTTGAGAGGAGCTGGATCGTTGTTTAGAGATCCTCTTTAGCTTCCTACAGTTCTGAGCTTAATGTCAAATCGTTGAACTGAAGTATTTTCCCTAACTGGCCATACGTGGAACAGTTCTCTAATATATGCACAGCAGCTTGTATTATTACAGTTCACATGTGCACAACGGTAAAGCAGACAAAACGAAAGCTTATACATGTGTATCTTTAGTCTGTTGTGTCCTGTCCTGAGACGAATTATGGTGATCTTTCAATGCAGGTCAAGGGAGTGATAGTCGTCGACTGGTTGGCGCTCCTCTTGCACTCCTCTTCTCTCTCACATCCCCATTCTACTCCTCTTCTCTCTCACATCCCCATTGTACTCCTCTTTGTATGTGTGTACGTATGTGTGTGTGTGTGTATGAATATATGTATGAATAATGTATGTTTGTATGTATGATTAACAGTTAAATACATTAATTGTTTGTGAAGCAGAATAATAAAAACATTAAAAATCGTATTGATAATAATAATAATAACTAAAGCAGGCAAACTGTAACCATTAACCAGTTAACCCGCTTCTTGACAATCGAGTTAAGCGTAACTTCAAAAACTAGATAACTCGTATTTCACATTTATCACTGTTCTTTTGAAAACCACTAGGTCATGCGGTGTTGTTATATTTAATGCCGACTCGTTTGAAGTTAGACTTCATTAACTTTGAGAAAATATATTTTGTTATTGTTTTTATAATATTATGAAATGTATGATTAAGACAGTGATAGATACTCGCTTCTAATGCAAAAGTATCAGGTTCGATTCCAGTTAACGCCCCATGTGGATGTATATCTAACTTACTGTCAGGGAAAGAAAATACAGAGGTAAAGGCAAATGGTCATCGCTACTCATAAAAAGCTGAAAACCTTGAACAATGAAATCTTTAACACTTCGTCCCTGACTGCAATGTCCTCTATGGGATTATCTTTTAATTATGCAACCTTTTGGTGCAACTCACGTCACTTTCAGTCATAGTCTGTGAAATATCAAATACTATTGGCCGTTATAAAAAATAGTCCATATTGACGACAAACTCCAGAGCAACGTTGATAAGCAGATAACTCTGAGAAGGCGAGAACTCTTGAGTAAAAAGGTGATTGTAGAAATATAGTACAAACAAAACTCGCTTTCAGATGACGACGATTAAAGTTACGATAACCACGACAAGAGCATTTCAGCTCCCTGAGAAAAACACATACCAGATAGCAGAAAAACAGTACAGAAATAGGTACACAATTATCTATTTTGCTAGTGATTCCGTGGCGAAGTGGTTACGCCGTCGGCCTCGTGATAAGTAAGTAGTGGAAAAGCAAACACTAAAATGATAAAGCAGAAGCAAAAATTGGAAAACCAACAACATTACAAACTAAAATGTTTTTATGCAAATGTTAGAAGCATAGTAAATAAAAGAGAAGAATTGGAACTGTAAGTAGGAGAAGAAAAAAACCAGATATAAAAGGATTAACAGAAACATGGACATATGAGGACATTGTAGATAGTGAACTTCAAATAGAGGGACATACAATGTTAAGGAAAGATAGGATAGTTGGAGACAAGACTAAGGGAGGTGGCGTTTATTATACTGTATAAATTATGTTAATAAAACGATCAAAGATGATTTATCATGTGGTAACAAAAATGAAAGTGTATGGGGAGAAATAGAAAAAGGGGTGAAAAACAGTGATTGGAGTGTGCTATAGATGTCCATCAAGTCAAGAAGAGGAAGATGAGGAGCTTATTAGTAGCATAGCAAAGGCAAGTAAAGGGAAATTATTATTAATGGGGGATTTCAACTTTCCAGAAATAAAATGGGATATGGCAGAAGCACTTGTAGAGTCATAACCTTTTGTTAAGTGCATAACTGAAAATTTTTTAATTCAACATGTAGAAGCAGCCACCAGAGGCAAAAACTTACTCGACCTAGTTTTTACTACAGAGGAAAATATGATTGAAAACGTTACCGTTGGGGAACAGTTTGGCTCAAGTGACCATCAAATCATCCGTTGGGATCTTATTGCAGGGAAAGAAGTAAACCTAAACACGCGAACATACGACTACTCTAAGGCAGATGTTAAGAAGATAAAAGAGGCAGCGAACCACATAATCTGGAAAGATATTGTCGTAGGAACAGATTTTGAACAGAAGTGGGAGAGTTTTAAAACAGTTCTAGGGAGGTAAACCCCAAGCGTAAAAAGTGGATAACTAGATTTGTAGTGAAATGTAGAAGAGCTAAAAATAAAGCATGGAAAAAATATATAGAGACATGTAAATCAAAAAAAACGTATTTAAAATATTTGGACAAGCAGAACATATCTCAGAAAGCGAATAAAACAGCAAAAATAGACTTCGAAAAGAAACTTGCTCAGAGGATCAAGACTGACAGTAAAAGCTTCTTCTCTTATGTTAGAAACAAACAAAGAACGAAAGACAAAGTACAGGGAAAATAATAAGTGAGAATAGGGAGGCAGCTAATCTACTCAATCAGTGCTTTGGCACAGTCTACACAAAAGAGGACTGCTCCAAGATCCCAGAGCCTATAGAAATTTTGCAATCTGTATTACCGAGGAAATGGTTTTTTAAAAATTGGAGGGGTTGAAAGTGGATAAATGGCCAGGTCAAGATGGGATTCATCCAAAATCGCTGTATGACATTAGAGACCAACTAGCAAAACCATTGGCTATATTATGTTCTCAATCACTTACAAAAGGGATTGTTCCACGGGATTGGAAAGATGCAGGAGTGATCCCCTTATTCAAAAAAGGCAAAAAATCAGATCCAGCAAATTATAGACCGGTGAGTTTAACGAGCATAGTCTGTAAATTGTTAGAGTCAATAATCAAAGAAAACATTGTAATGCATTTAGACAAATTTAATCTAATTAGAAATAGTCAGCATGGGTTTACTAGAGGGAGATCATGCTCAACAAATATATTAGAATTCTTGGAGGAGGTTACTAAAATGATAGATAAAGGGGAGCCAGTGGAAGTTATTTATCTAGATTTTGCAAAGGCCTTTGATAGAGTACCACATCAAAGATTGTTTCGAAAGTTAAAATCACATGGAATAGGTGAGGAAGTTGCCAAATGGATTGAAAATTGGTTAACATGAAGAAGGCAGAGGGTAGGCATAAATAAGGAGTACTCTGAGTGGTGTAAAGTGAAAAGTGGTGTGCCACAGGGTTCGGTTTTGGGACCAATTTTATTCTTGATATATATAAATGATTTGGACATAGGTATGGGATCCATGATTGCAAAATTTGCTGATGACACAAAACTATGCAGTAGTGTCTCATCTTAAGCGGAAGTTGATATTTTGAGGTCGGATTTAGATAAAATTTGAGAATGGACTGTATGCTGGCAAATGGAGTTCAATGTAGATAAATGTACAGTCATCCACATGGGTAGATTTAATATGGAACATAATTACAGAATGGGAGAGAACAATATTAGAAAGATAGAAGTGATAGACAAACTGTATAAAGCTTTAGTTAGACCTAGATTGGAGTACTGTGTACAGGTGTGGAGTCCTTATCATAGAGGGGGTATAAACCTGCTGGAAAGAATTCAAAAAAGAGCGACAAAGCTGATAGTGGGATTCCAGAATTACAGTTATGAGGAAAGACTCAGAAAAACCGGCCTACAGTGTCTAGAAGAGAGAAGAATTCGTGGTTACTTAATACAGGTTTATAAGATGATCAGAGGAATGGATGAATTAGACTGTAAAAAGTTGTTTTTTTAAATTCAGCCTCCCACAATAACAAGAGGGCATAGCTACAAGCTGACTAAAGAGAGGTCCAGGTTAGATATAAGGAAATATTTTTTTAGTCAGAGAGTGGTGTCTGCTTGGAATGCATTGCCAGGGGAGGTATTGGAGGCAGGGACAGTTAAAGCATTTAAGAATAAACTGGATGCGCATAGCTTTTAGAGCAAGTGATGTAAATGTAACTAGTTGTATACAGACTCTGCAGGGTCTTCTAAACCAGTATAAAGACGTTAAGTTAAGTTAAGTGATCATGTGGTGTGGGTTCAACTCTGGACTCATCCGTCTTTTTTCCCGTCTTTTTCATCTCGTAGTCGCCTCCTAATCGTCTTGTCCTTGATTTGACACTGGGGTAGGGCGGCTCGAGACAAAAGAGTGATGATAACAATTATCGCAGTTAATCCTTACTAAAAAAAGCGATAGCAAAATTAATTATCCCATCATCATCTACCATGGCCGGCGGCCTTTGCCGTTTCTTTGCCTTGTTTTAACAATTGTATTTAGTGTTATTATTTAAATGGAAAAGTAAAGGAAGTCATCAACCGATTGTCAGGAATGACGTGTTAGAAACTTCAGTATACTAAACCTCAGCTTATGTGGGGCGGGGGAGGCCAGTGTCCTTCCTCACTGCCTTTTCTTTCCCTAACAGTGTCAGGTATCTATTTGCAGCTGGGTTCAATGGAGCTGCCTGTAGTGGGAGGTTTGAAACCTGTATCTTTGTTATGAAAATCTAGTGCTCTACCACCGCGCTATTCAGGGCAATCATTATTTGTTATATTCATATTAATATTGTTTATTAATATATCAGCAGCGGTTAGAATACATGGTAAACCTCAGATTGGTTTGAGATACACAAGGGGGTCAGACAGGGTTGCATTCTTTTACCATACCTGTTCAACATATATGCGGAAAACATTATCAGGAATGTAAAGGCAGAGCTAATTTATACAGACTTCAATCATTTCATAATAGAAGGAAAGGAAATACCGGAAATACTATATGCCGACGACACAGTTTTTCTTTAGAATAGCGCCAAGGTCCTAGAACAAATAATTACATCAGTCCAGAAACACAATGAAGCCCAGAATCTCTACCTGAATATAAAGAAAACAAAAATAATGACAACTGATAAGACAAATCTACAACCTAAGATCGAGACAGCTAGTGAAGAGATTGAAAATGTTGCACATTTTTAATGCCTGTGATCAATACTGAACAACAATGGAGACTACAAAAGAAATAAGAAGACGACTGACTATGGTAATGCAGAAGATAAGGAGTATGCAGAACCTACGGCATAATACAAACAACGAACTAAAACTAAAGATCCTAAGGACGTGCAAATCCTGTGGCAACCTATGGATGTGAAACATGGACGATTAGAAAAGCAATTTGAGCGAAGATCGGTGATTTTGAAACACAGTGGTACAGAAGAGTCCTGAAAATCATGTGGACAAAGAAAGAAAGAAACAAATCCATCTGCCAAGACCTGAATGTATAGGAGAATTGGCTCATAAGTGACGTAATGACCTGAAAACTGAGGTTTTTTGGACACGTCACACAGCACAGTGAACTGGAAAGAGAGGTTATGGAAGGCATGGTCACTGGAAAGAGAGGTTATGGAAGGCATGATCACTGGAAAGAGAGGTTATGGGAGGCATGGTCACTGGGAAGAGAGGTTATGGAAGGCATGGTCGCTGGAAAGAGAGGTTATGGAAGGCATGGTCACTGGGAAGAAAAACAGGGGGCGACCGACAAGACGATGGACCCAGGACATCAAGGAGACGCTTGATTTGACTTTGTGGCAGGCCAGAAAGATTGTTTCCTACAGACAGGCTGTTATGCGAGTGACGTTCTGCAAAGGACATGCTACATGATGATGATGATAAATATTGTTAACAGTTTACCAGACTCGGAGTATCCACCTGTTAATTTTTGCAATAACCATTTCTTTTTCATCTTCAATGTGAAGCTAAACATATTCAAATATTATATAAGTGTGTGTCAGTGTTTCTTTGTGTGTCTAATGAGCGTGTTAAGTTAAGTATTTATACATTGTATTCCTGCCCGAGAATATACGTTTGAAAAAAATGCATTATTTATAATATAGTTGCATGTCTTAGATAGGTTATGTCGCTTGTCTCTTACTTTAAAGGGTCCAGTCGGCTCGCTGTTACAGAAAGGCAAAACGTCGAGTAAAGAAACATATCAATCACACCCCCACAACTAAGGAAAAGTACAATATATCTTCGAATGTAGCGGTTCTTAACTAGTTCGTTACCGCGGACCTCTTTTAAACATATTTTTTTAACGCGGGCCCTTAAAATACTAAATTCTTGAAAATGTTCACGAATGAATTATTTGTGTTTCCAATAGTACAAAATGAAGGAAATTGAAAATGTTAGTCGGAAAATGTTAATAAACAGGAACACATAATCAAAAGAAAATAACATTTTCACTTACGGCACAACTGAATTAATCATCCACATCTGTAAATCATAGTACTAATTTGTTTTCATTCTACATCAATATCTACATAATCTGGAAAAGTACTATCAGTTGTTCAGCAAAAATGTTATTTTAATAAAAGTTTATAGTGTTCACAGTATGAGAGCGAGGTGAGAAATACTAATGTTCACGTTAAATTAAATTATATTTATTGAATATATATATATATATATATATATATATATATATATATATATATATATATATATATATATTCTTCTGAATCAGTTTTACTGGTACCCGACAATTCGTATTCTCTTATGTTCATTTCAACCCACTGAGCGCATGAGCTGCAGTAGTTAGCGACCCATAGCTGACTGCTAGCGTCAGGGCCAGCGAAACAGAGCTGCCAAGACCCTTCTACACCTACACGCGGTGATCCTCCATAACAGGCTGCAGCAGGGCAGACTGGCTAAGGAGAAGGGATCAAAGATGGAATGCTAACCCGGTACTCAAAAAATGGTTGCTGAAGTCGGATGTGTTGGACTGAAAGGTGCAAATATCGCAGTCAAGCTGTAAACTACGACACAACGCATTCCGTTCTCTGGACTACATTCTGCTACTTAAGCCCTTTTTGGGTTTGGTAGCGGGAGATTGAGAATGAACGAAGAAGAAAAAGAAAACAAGAGATGGATAGAAACAAAATAGAACCCTATTCATCTCTTGATTGTAAATGTAAAAGCACTCAAGGATTCGCGAACCCCCTAAAAGGACATCGCGGAACCCACAGGGGACCGCGGATCACAAGTTAAGACCCGCTACTTGAAGTCATCGTTCCTGGCGTCAATCTTCTCTCGGACTACCTTTATCATTATCTTAGTTTTAATTTTGTTTATCTGCTTTCTCAATTTTCTTCTTGATTTTTTCTCAAGGAAAACAAATTATTAATTTCAATCCTAAAATTGTCTTCCCGCATTCTACTACTAGACCAGCATACTTCCCTTTCTCTGTCTTTTTTCTTTATCACTTTCTCTTTCTCTCTCTCTCTCTCTCTCACTCTCTCTCTCTCTCTCTGCCTCTCTCTTTTCCTCTTCAGTCTTTAATTTCAGTACACGTACTTCACATTTGTGGCCTGTGTTCTAACCTACCTTAAGATGGTAAAAACTAGCGCTCTTGTAGCTAAGAGCTGACGTGGCATCATAATAAACCCAATGGTTCGCATCACCCCCCTTCTTGACAGCATTAAACGGACCATTGGGAATGCTTCCCACACTGCATGATTGAATGGGGTCAGAGCCAGGTGTGATTTTAATTTCTACAATTTTACTTTCCTTTAAAGGGTCCTCTGCAACGTTAGCCGGTTGTGTGAAGTTCATGACGTCAAAGAATGGCAATTGTCCAGAGACAACAGCTACTAGCAGAAGAAACAAAATCATCCTGGTGCTGTAGGCCATGATGAGCCAAACCTGTTGGAGGAGAAAACACTACACATGTACATAATATATCAGATAGAACATTCAAAACTAAAATGGTTACAAATACAATGCAAAACACGAGAAAGATATATTTAATTTTACAGAAATACTACAACAAATAAGGCCTGATATAATATATATATAATTTGGCCTGATATCATGCTCAGGGCACACCAGGGATTATAATTGGTAAACGGCCAAAACCTCTGGGAAAGCAACGCCAACGGTATTTCCAAGAAATGTATGAAAACACTTGAACTACTTTGAATAACTTGGCTCTATGATAACAAAGTTACTGTGCAAGTAAAATAAGGAAACGATTGTCAATAGCCATGCAAAAACGGAATAGTCTGCAAAATATGTGGACAAAACTAACAAAGAATTAAAATTGTAGATCCTAAGAACATGCGTATTCCCTGTGGCAATGTACGGATGTGAGACATTACACAAGTACACAGAAAGATGATCGGGGCCGTTAAGACAAAAGGCTACATAAGAATCCTGAAACTGCAGTGGGCAAAGAAAACAACAAATAAAGCCATCCTGTAAATGTCTGAGTGTCGAAGAGAACTGGTTTAAAAACCACGTTATGTCTCGGAAAGTCGAGGTTTTTTTTCTGGTTTTTTTGGTCACATCAAGCGTCATGTCGGACTGGAGAAAGCAGTTGCGGGAGGCATGAAGATGAGGCAGAGGTCGACCAAGGCGTAGATGGACACAAGACATCAAGGACACGCAAAATATGAACATGATTGAGGATGGTAGACTGCCTGCTGATCGAGATCATGAATGAGGCTGGTAGACTGACTGCTGATCGAGTAGACTGACTGCTGATCGAGTAGACTGACTGCTGATCGAGATTCCTAACGAAAGGCTGTGATGAGAGGGACGTTCTGCCAAGGACATGCTACATGATGATGACGATGCTACAACAAAACGTTATTATAATAACCAGAGCCACCCGCTTTGGGTAAGAAAGGATACTTCATCTTTCCCTACATCGCTTTCAATACCAAGTTCCTGCCTAACACAGATGTGTTGGGTGGAAAGGTGCAAATATTGCAGCCAATGTGTAAACTAGCGACACAACGCATTCCGTTCTCCGGACTACATCCTGCTTCTTTCAAAGCCCTGTTCATGACTTGGTAGCGGGAGATTGAGAACGAACGCAGAACAAGAAGAATACCAAAATGACAAGGAAAGAAAACTAAAGAAAACATACATTAAGAACATGTAGTATTACATCAGTTAGATCGTGTGTGACTCACAGGAAAGGAATCAGACTCACGGCTCTTTCGTGGTACGCTACAATTGTCCTGATATTAATTGTTAGCCGACTTACAGTTAGAGAAGACACTGCAGCGAAGTGATAACCGTTGTTTGTCCACCTCAGCAAGTTGTACGTCTCATTTTGCCACGAACACGGTATATGCCTCCCGGGTAAAGAACCTTTGTCTGTGAACCTCAGCAAATTGTATATCTCATTAAGCCAAAAGCACGGTGTTTTCTTTCCTAGGAAGGAATCTTTGTCAGTCCACCACAGTTGGATCAAGAGGCTGAGCAGTGCATGACCTACAGTGGTCAGCGACCACTGACTGCTAGCGTCAGGGGTAGCGAACCAAAGCTACCAAGACCCTTTCTACACCTGCACGCGGTGATCCTAGATAACAGGTTGTAACAGAGCAGACTGGCTAAGGAAAAGTGATGGAAGAGGGAAGGGTACCCGAAAATGCGACGCTGAAGTGGAATGTGTCCGACCGATAGGTGCAATGGATTGTTAACGTGCTCAACACTAAATACGGAAGTCCGATGTCACTATCCAGAGATCATGGAAATTTTGCCCAGAAGATCAAAGTGAACAAACTTCGCCGTCTACTGTGAATCGAACCCCCAAACCTCGGTCCGATTCCCGAAGCGGACACCTTGTCTCGATAACACTATATATATATATCATCATCATTATATAGCATGCTTTTATAGAACTTCGCTCCCATCACCATTTTGATCTTGATGACCCGTTACTCAGCGTAGCTGCGGGTCCCAACTTCGTCTCCAGCGAACCCTGTCTTGGGCCACTGAAGTCTAATGCGTGGCAAGTGCTCCCCTAAAGGCATCTCGGATGTTGCAGCGTACAGCAAGGGAGTCAGACCAACGCATTGTTGGTCCTGCTTCCTTGCCCGCTTCATCGAGTAGCTGCATCATTTGGTTGGATTCTGCTGCTGACTCTGTGATGAGCACTATGTCATCGGAAAAACTGAAATTGATTGAGGCGTCTACCGTCAACAAGGATGCCAAAAGTGTCCCAGTAGCATCGGCTAATGACTGATTGCAGATATGCGGAAGAGGTTTGGTGAGATAAGATCGTCCTGTCGTGATCTTGAGTCCCTCTTTCCAAACCATGTCGAATGCCTTTTCCATTTCTATCCACACCGCTAGTGTGTGCTTCTCATCCTGGAAGACACCCTCGTTTATTGCGCAATAAAGGTCACCTGGTCTTATGTTAATTTATGTTGTCAAAATCCACTTTGCTGTGTCGTTATTAGCAGTTTACATTCTACATTTCAAATAAGCATCGGTTTTCTTGTAGCTCGGTCTTTCTGAGTGGATGTTGAAGTGATCTACCAAGATGCAGAGTTTTTATGTACATAAAAGTTTTTATCATACGGGTGTCAGTCAATAGTATGAACATTAATGCGATCATATTTTGTGATGATTATGCCGTGTGGGGTGATCAGTAGCTACGTTATAAAAGCTACGTGAACAAGTTAACAAAATAACCAAAACGTTTGGCATGACAGTGAGCACATTGAAAACAATGAATATGGTAATAACTAATCAACATAAACAAATAAATATAAGTACCAATGGAGAAACAATCGAAAAACCCACAGAAGTTTACATATTTAGGGCCAATGAAAAGAGGAAATAAGCTACCAGGACTCGCATTTGCATCTGACATGCAAAGGCATCGTGGTGCCAGCCTTCGTTGAAATGAAGAGAGCTGCAGAGAACATAATCAAATAGAGAGACATGCTCAGACAACCTTACAACCCGTCACAGGAATGACCAGCCAGATGATGAAAGGTTGCATAGAGCTCAGGAAATGTCTCAAGAGTTCCAGAAATATGTGATTCTTTGAAAACCATCAGATTGCAGTGTCAAGTGAAATGAAGAGATCAGCGGGCTTGCCAAAGAGGGACTGAAACATATACCGGAAGAATGCTTGGTCAGCTACGAAGAAAAGAAAGGCCAAAATCAAAGGTAAATACAATGGAAAGTGACAGTAAAAACGCCGCAAAAACCAATGAGTTGTGAGATACTGCCAACTGTCCAGAAATTTCCAGTTTATCCTACTTTGTCACCAAACTGGCCACAACAGAATGAGAGACCACCTGTACACGAAATTGAAAAAAAAGCACCACCAGTATGTTATTTGAAATGTCAATAACATTTATTTTTTTCTGTTGCTATGCTGATTTATTTTTCAAATGATTTCAACTATTTCATTTTCTGCTGACATCTGTTCAATTATTTAAGGACTTACTGTCTTTCAGTATCGTTGTTCAAAATTGTAAATGGGATAATGTTCATTGTTTGTATTTTTCTTTTTCGTCGTAATTGACTTTCATTTTTTTCCGGTCATACCGTTTTCCATAAAATGAAGGGTCATTGTTATTAATAATAAAGAAGCTTTAATTATTACATGTTGTTATTTCTTTGATTTTGTACAGTTTAAATGTCCGGCAGATGTTCTGCACGGGTCTGTTAGTTATACATTATTTTACGTAGGCGATAAAACGGAATATAAAATTTAAAAAATTTACCAAATAGGTTGAAAATTAGGAAAATAAACATGTTTGCTGCTTGGAACTTGTGACAAATATATTATAAGTATTTTCAGTGTTTCGTGCTTCGTTTGCTTTGAGAAAGTCAACTTGGCCGACACAAAATTGCTGATTTTACTTTATAAATGTGGAAGAAAGAATAGCACCACTGGACTTCCATGCATGCCGCAAAGGTGACTAGAGAGGGTTGTGCGTGGAATTATCTACTTCATGGTACCAAATGAATTGCAACAGAAATCTCCACTGCGATATCCCTCAAAGTGCTTTGAAGCTAGCTTTCTAACGAGTGATATTTTAACAGTAGTTGTATCTCTATACTCCGACTGGAGGGAAGAAGATACAAGACACGACTATATATGTTACATATATAAGTTATATCTGCCCTGTATTAGAGAGATGTATAGGTTTTATCTGCCCTGTGTTAGAGAGATGTATAAGTTATATCTACCCTGTATTAGAGAGATGTATAGGTTTTATCTGCCCTGTGTTTGAGAGATGTATAAGTTATATCTACCCTGTATTAGAGAGATGTATAGGTTATATCTGCCCTGTGTTAGAGAGATGTATAGGTTATATCTACCCTGTATTAGAGAGATGTATAAGTTATATCTGCCATGTGTTAGAGAGATGTATAAGTTATATCTGCCCTGTATTAGAGAGATGAATAAGTTATATCTACTCTGTATTAGAGAGCTGTATAGGTTATATCTGCCCTGTATTAGAGAGATGTATAGGTTATATCTGCCCTGTATTAGAGAGATGTATAGGTTTTATCTGCCCTGTGTTAGAGAGATGTATAAGTTATATCTACCCTGTATTAGAGAGATGTATAGGTTTTATCTGCCCTGTGTTTGAGAGATGTATAAGTTATATCTACCCTGTATTAGAGAGATGTATAGGTTATATCTGCCCTGTGTTAGAGAGATGTATAGGTTATATCTACCCTGTATTAGAGAGATGTATAAGTTATATCTGCCATGTGTTAGAGAGATGTATAAGTTATATCTACCCTGTATTAGAGAGATGTATAGGTTTTATCTGCCCTGTGTTTGAGAGATGTATAAGTTATATCTACCCTGTATTAGAGAGATGTATAGGTTATATCTGCCCTGTGTTAGAGAGATGTATAGGTTATATCTACCCTGTATTAGAGAGATGTATAAGTTATATCTGCCATGTGTTAGAGAGATGTATAAGTTATATCTGCCCTGTATTAGAGAGATGAATAAGTTATATCTACTCTGTATTAGAGAGCTGTATAGGTTATATCTGCCCTGTATTAGAGAGATGTATAGGTTATATCTGCCCTGTATTAGAGAGATGTATAGGTTATATCTGCCCTGTATTAGAGAGATGTATAGGTTATATCTACCCTGTATTAGAGAGATATATAGTTTATATCTACCCTGTATTAGAGAGCTGTATAGGTTATATCTGCCCTGTTTTAGAGAGATGTATAAGTTATATCTGCCTTGTATTAGAGAGATGTATAGGTTATTTCTGTCCTGTATTAGAGAGAAAAGAATGTAACCACCGAACGTGACACTATTTGTAGTATAAGGCTAACGAGGGTGGTGCATGCGGCTGGTAACCTCACCATCTGAAAGAACGTGATACAAAAACCACTACCAAATGAGTTTCGAAAATGTTCCGGACAGGTGACCACTGCAGTGGGTTTCTTTGAATCTCGAATTGTTCTCGTTACTCTATTTACTTAACTGAGTTTGGTTGCGTTATTGCTCTTACTGGTGAAAAATCCGTAAGAATAAAGGAATTTATATCAGCTCCTGCGAGTCAACCACTGTCAACACCAGAGCCTCTGTGGTGGGTGTACCATGGTCCATCTTCTTCTCTGTCTACCTCTGTCTCTTTTGCCAGATACCATGCCCTTCAGTATCGTTCTTTCTATTCCATTGGGACGTTATAGTCAGTTTTGTTCTATAATCCAGCTCCTGCAGAATTTGCCTATTTTTCTGTTTCGTTATACATATTATTTTGAGCACTCTCCTGTAGCGTTTCAACAATAAGGGTTAAGTTTTCTTCCATTGTGTTTGTGTGGTTTATTATGTCTCGTATTCGTATGTTGCCACCGGGAAGGCGGTGCAAGTCCTGATGATTTTTATTCTTCGTAATTGAGTTAGTGTTTTGCCATCCTTCCTCTCCTCCCTCCCTCCCCACCCCATCCCCCACTTTAGTTAACCTATGTAGTGTGATAGCCATTGTTCTCCTTATTTCCTTTGACAATCTCCATTGTTGCTTATAGTTGGGCCGGGATGTGATAAGGTCGTTACGTTCTGAACTGTTTAGGTTCTGTCATAACTTTTAGTATTGACTAAACTATTACGTTGAAATCTATCAGAATAATGAATATCTCATCACATTTAACTTTGTTTAAAAAACGTGCTTAACTTAACTTAACGTCTTTATACTGGTTTAGAAGACTCTGCTGAGTCTGTATACAACCAGTTTCATTTACATTACCTTGCTCTAAAGCTATGCGCGTCCAATTCATTCTCAAATGCATTAACTGTCCCTGCCTACCTCCCATGGCAATGCATTCTAAGCATTTACCACTCTCTGACTAAAAAAATATTTCCTAATATCTAATCTGGACCGCTCTTTAAATAATTTGTAGCTATGCCCTCTTGTTCTTGTGGGAGACTGTATTTTGAAAAACTTGTTATAGTCTAATTTATCCATTCCTATGAACAAACTTCGATATTTCTTCTCTTTCTCTCCTCTGTCTTATCTTTCTGTCATACACGCGAGCATATATATATATATTTACGTCTTTTAAGTCAGTTTTCTTTTATTGTGAACAGCGATACACAAATATAAATTGTTACCAGATAAATATAGAACCTGTTATAGACACTATTGGTTGTATGTAATTGTATGTATCCAGTAGAATTACCCTCTAAGTGTACCTGCATGATTTTACACAGGTGTTCAACTCTACGTGTTGCAAAATGGTAGACCATACTGACATATATTTAAAGTTCTACCTAATGTACGTTATCATAAATATGTATAATACTCGTTTTTACTTTACCTTGCGTCTGCCCTAAGGTTCAGCTTCTCTTTCTCTCAATTCCAGGTGTTGAGAGACGTCTAAACCTTGGTACAATTTTACAGGGACACCGTTTCCAATAAACCACCTGTTCGATCGGCAGTTAATCGGATCTATACGCGATCTATCCCATATGATGTTGAACATTCGTCCTTCATCATACGAAGCTGTCTGTGTCTGTTAATGGTATGGCAATGGGTGAACATAATAATGCATAATTAAGAACAGCCGTTTATAAAATATAAATATGACAGCTGGTCGTGGGTATACAGAGAAATAAACCACAATATATGTTTAGAAAATATAAATATGACAGCTGGTCGTGGGTATACAGAGAAATAAACCACAATATATGTTTAGAAAATATAAATATGATAGCTGGTCGTGGGTATACAGAGAAATAAACCACAATATATGTTTATAAAATATAAATATGATAGCTGGTCGTGGGTATACAGAGAAATAAACCACAATATATGTTTAGAAAATATAATAACATCGCACGTGTACTATCAATACCAAATACTATAGCTTCATTTATGCTTAGTCAATCGAAATTATAAATATCTAATTGTACATCTCGGATTTAACGTTCTGGAAATTGGAAATTGATTTCTTATTTGGCAATGAATATGCCAATAGGGAAACACTGTTTCAAAATTGACATAAAAAGTATAGTTTAACAGAATGCAGGAACTTGTCAATTATCGACAATTTCAGTCAACAGAAAAGTGATAAGTATGTAAAATAATGCTTAAATTATGAGCAGTTTAAAAAAGGATGTACAGCATGTATTAAATATAATCGAAACATTAGTAAACATCTTTCACAAGAAATGAGTCTTTACGTTAATTTTATTTTTTTATAGCTACTCTCGCCATAAACCTCAAAACAGCGAGAACGAAATAAGCGAAATGTCATTTCTGGACAACAACAAAAAACAAAAACGGACGAAGTTCAAGTTATTGCGTATAAAAATGGACTTTATAGTGACGTCAGTATAAATGATATAAATTCTGGCAGGGCAGTTAGAAAGAGAATTACATGAATTAAATTTGTACTATTTTAATTATTTTAAATATCGTTTAATATATATTTTAAAAAATTACCAGAATAAACTTCTGGAATATTTATATCGTCTGAAGTCTTAGAGTCGTTTATAGATTTTCAAACTTGATACGAATGTAGCCAGTTTCTCACAAGCAGCTTGAAAATATTTTTATGTAACAATCTGTAACAACAAAATTATACTTACGGTGACTTGGTTTATATGTTGAAGATGTTCTGACATAAAGAATAGTTGCAATCAAATACACAGATGTGGTCGCTACCCCATTCACGATGAAGAAATAGGATGTAGTTTGGCATCCACTGTATCCAGTATTGACCTAATGTTTCTCTTCTTTATTTATAAATAACTGTACACAATGTAGAGGTCTATGTGTTGTTTAGCAAATGTGTACTTCACGTACGAAGCATCATTAACACATTTCAGAGGTTGTAACACAGACCTACGTATAAAATCGTACCACAATAGCTGGAATAGCTTCATCATTTTACGTAACACCTTTAATATTCAAAGATCGACTGTAGGTATTTGATTTCTCTTCTAGCGACAATCAGTTATATATATCTCAGAAAAAAATGTTAGACAGTTAAGCCTGTATTTTAATAATCTAAAAAGGATGATTACAGACTGTTTCTGCGTCATCGGTTCTGTAACTACGAAATGTTTTTGAAGACGCTCAACGCAAAATATAAATCATGCGTTTCGAACTTATCGATCCGGTGGATTAAAAGTTTATACGTCGCCAAATCTATCAACGATTATGCATTGGCTTCAGGCAGCGAAGCGTGTCAATGGGCAATCGTGAAGGTTTTTTTGTTTATGTCTGTGTATTTATTTGAATACGAAAAGAATGTCAGAACTCTCCAATATTCACATGACAGGCTTTTGGTAGAAAAAAACATTACGTTCTTCACGGGGTCGTGCTATACAGCTTGAGAAGACATCGCGCAAGCCACTAATTAAAGTATTATGATTGGATATTAGATGTCACAGAAGTTAATTACAGATGTTGTTTATGAATTTTCCAGAACAGACACACTTTCGAAAATGTAAATTTCAAAAGTATGTTGTGTCTATTTTAGATTTTAGAATACATGGTGGAGGGAGAGATGACAGACAGAGAGAGAGAGAGAGACAGACAGAGAGAGAGAGTTGACAGAGTGTACGTATTGGGGCTGACAAGGGCCATAATTGATTACTGCATTAGTTCCTCGAAGGAAGTCTGGACAAAAGATGAAGTTATTAAAGTATTTGCCCATCGCAAGCGATGGTGGCCACAGTATCAGACGATTTTGTCTTAATAATGTGATGTGTGCTGTTTTTAGATTGTAGTGAGGAAGGGAATGCGCTGGTCAACAATCGCACTTTTTTCCCGAATTACCTTGGATCAGTGGCAAGACTATTGGTCGAGACGACTGGAGGTAACTCGGGATGCAGGCACTCTGGTCTTACCTCCCGTGAGACTAGCTTAAAGATGTGTACGAATTGATAGATAAGAGCTATACCTTTTTCGTCTTCTACTTATAATCCCAATAAAAAGAGTGGTGCATTCATGCATCATTTACATGATTTGGTTTCTAGAGTTCTATGTCAATACCAAAGTAGAAGACCGCTGAACAAATCAAAAGTTGAGACTAAGTGAATGGAGAGGTCTGCATGCCATATTTTTAAGAGTATCTTGTCCTACATCAGCTAGATAACACGCCTCTTACGGCTTGCTCTCAGTGTGGTAGAGACCCTGTTTCAGTTTCCGTAGAAAAAAGTTTTCGGGGGGGGGGGTTTCGGGTACAGGAGAAGATTTATTGACTTACTAATTTGTTATTTACTTTGCTGGTCGAGTTGTTAATTGGTTTTGTTTCCTAATTGGTTGGCTGGTTTGTTATTTCGTTTGGAAGTTAGCTGGCGTGTGGGGTGCCTGGTAGGCGATTTTTGTTGGTTTGTTGCCTGATTGGTGTGTTGCCTTGCTTGGTTTATTTTGTTGCCTGGTTGGTTGTTCGATTGCTTTCTTGACAGGTTGGTCGTGTAAATGGTTGTTTTGTTGACTGTTTGGTTGTTTGGCTTAATGATTGATTGTTTGATTTACTAATTAGTGTGTTGTTTGATTGTTATGTTGACTGGTGTGGTTGTATGATTGGCTGGATGATTGTGTGGATAGTGGTTTGGCTGATTGTTTGATTGATTGTTTGTTTAGTTATTTGGTTGGTTCTATGTTTGGTTGCTTGGTTAACTAATTGGTCTGCTGCTTGATTGTTGTTTGGTTGACAGGATGGTTATGTAGTTGATTGTTTGGTTGACTATTTAGTTGTTTGGTTGACAAGTTGGTTGTTTGATTGTTTTGGTTGTTTGGTTGACAGGTTTCTTGTATAGCTGGTTGTTTGGTTGCTTTTGTTATTTTGTTGTTTGGTTGACATGTTGATTGTTTGATTGCTTTGGCTGTTGCTTTGACATGTTGGTTGTGTAGTTGGCTGTTTTGTTGTTTGATTGACATGTTAGTTCTTTGATTGTTGTGTTTATTTGGTTGTTTGGATGACAGGTTGGTTGTATAGTTGGTTGTTTAGTTATTTGGTTGACAGGTTGGTTGTTTGATTGTTGTGCTTCTTTCATTGAAAGGTTAGTTGTATAGCTGCTTAGCACGTTGGCAGCTTGGTTGTGTGGTTGGGGGTTTTGTTGGCTGTGTTGTAATGCGGGTGACTTATTTCTTGCCATGTTGGCTAACGCGTTGACTAATGAGTAGGTTGGTTGTTTAGTTTACTGGTAGGTAGCTTGACGAATTGGTTTTTGTTATTGGCATGGAATATAGTTGAGTGTCATTTTTCTTCAATGTTTCTTACGTTTATAGCAACCAATAGAATAACATTATATTATATACAATATTCTGGTTCCTTCTTTACTCGTGCCATATTATGAGAAGACACAATAGCTCTAAATGGCATACTATATCGTTTACTAATTGATAAACTGCGATTTCTTCCGAAAGAATAAAATAAACTAAATGTACAAATGTCCCTATGCAATATATATATATATATATATATATATATATATATATATATATTCATTTTATAAAACTTTCTACTCGGTTATAAAAACCAAACACCTCAACTTATTGCATTGACCTAAACATAAAAGTGTAAAATATATCAGATTATTTTTAGATTTGGGTTAAAGGTACTTCTCTGCATTTCACAGGTGTTATGTGTAATACTACCACATATGAAAAGAAGGCAGCGATGTATAAGTGCAATAGAGCGTGTGCAGTGTTTCTCAAACGATGTGCTATTAATCTGCAAAGTACTTTCTTCCATGATCAATTTACAAAATGGATGTTACAGTTCAACTTCTTTCACAATTTCATCAAATTTGCCGAGCTGGTTTGAACTATCATTAAATGCAGCTAAAATAACGTCTTCTCTATGTTGAAAATGAAATAAGAATGCTAAAAAGTCTTACAATCGTTTAAAAATGGAAATAAATAACACGCTCATGTTTCAAAATGGGTAAGAAAGGCTCGAAAAAAACGTACACATTTTGTTTTTTGTTTAAACATATGCTGCTGTTAAAAACGACGTAAAAAGGAGCTAACTTAAAGAAATTTCCAATATTTCAAAGTTGTACTTACTAAATGTCCACAATGAATAAGTTTACTCTTTTGTGCGCATTGGAAAGGTCGGTAAGTGGCGGATTGTAGTAGACTTTCTCATATCCCAAACGTGCGGACGAAAGTAGTCCATGGTCATGCAGGCAGTTGTAATATGCTTGACTTCATCTGCAAAACACTCTCTACTACGGGGATCACGTCGATCCACATCTCGTCAGCCAGACTGTCTTAAAAAAGAAAATCCTGTTTTATAGGCTACATGGAAGAGAGATAGTGGTTTTGGTGAGTAGTGTGTGCCTGATCCTGACGTGACGTCCTGGTCGGTATGTTCTACCTCGCCGGACTATAGTCTCAGTTCCTCATCTTCCAAAACAGACCCATATTTGTTAATTTAATTTTTCTAAATTACACACACACACGCCCACACACACACACACATACGCGCATACATACATACATACATACACACACATACACAGATACACAGACATATAAACACATATATACATACATACACACATAACAAAACACATACCTACATACACAGACACATACACACAAACGCACGCACGCACACACACACACACACATACACACACATATACATACAAAAATATATTTAGAACAAAATACGAAATAAAAATTACCAAGCCCCAGATGAACATACACAGTTAAAGAACCGTTGTGCAAGAACTTCAGTTATAGAGTTTATGAAGTGTAAAGTTGTTACGTCATATTGTCGGCAAGAATTGTGGGAATTAAGAAATCGGTAATAATCTTATCACGGATGACATAATCATTTCTTACCCTGTAGCACTGCGATGAGAAAGACATTTCGTTATGTAACAATTTGTTACATTAAACATTCTTTATTAGAAACATTGAGTCCATGTGATAGATATATCTGGCCATTGTAAGATATGCCATACGTGCACTCTAGTTTTTGGCTTCATATTTAATAACTCCAGCTAATAAACATCTTTTAACACGCCTGCAAATATACCAAATGACCTGGGACTTGGTAACATTTGAGGGTAACAACAGTATTTCGATTTAGAAACACCAATTTAACAAAATTACTTCAGCCTTGTAGAGAATTCACTTGGCCAAACCATAAAATTAATGTCAGATTTTTTTCGATAACTACATTTATTTCGAAATGTCAATAGTTTCACATGAATGAAACGACACAACTAAGAAATACGTTATTGATATGAACGATTGTGTTACCACTTCTAGGCATTAATTTAAATTTATAATACGGGAGGAAGAAAGAAGCTTTTATTAATGTACATAAGTTAACATAGAAACTATGATATTTGATCTCTACAGAATTATTAATGTGAAAAGATCAAATTTTACATACGAGAACGTATTATCAAGTGCCGGTGTGATAAGGTACTTTAGATACGCTTATATTATATTTTGGAACACCTGTGGGAGGAGCCTCCGTCCTACTAGACGCCTCAGCTGGGTGGTGGATAACTGAATGGCCTGTATATTTGGAAGTTAACTGTTGAAATCCAATACACATCCGTGAACTAGAAAAGATGCCATGCATGAAGGCCAAAAGAAAGAAGTCACTGGACCATGCAAAGACAGAACAAGTAAATCACCTGTTTGTCTGCACAGCTGATTAGAAGTGTATACAGTAAAATTAACCGTCCAGACTTTAAATGCGACAAACTGGCACGAATTTAAACTTCGATCAATTTAATATGTAACATTAGATGTATAAACGGAATGGAACGAGCTCAATAAAGAAATGAAGATTTAAAAATTGGAAATTATAACTCTCACAGAAACTTAAAAAAATGGCAGTGTATCATGGAACATGAAAGTAACATGCTTCTATACAATGAAGTCATATCATCGACTGAGATAAAAGGTTAGTGGACTTTCTTGTGGCCGGGAACCAAATGAGCAACATTAAGGGATAAAAATGCGTTTCTTAACTTATTATAGTGATGGAAGTCAAAGAAGAAGGCATGATAGTCAGTATCGTCACTGTTCATGTGCCGAATTAGCGGAGAAGAACAGATACCAAGGAAGAAATACGCAAACTGTTTGAAAACAAAGCATGTTAGAATTATTATTCTTAGACATTTCAATGTCAGAGTGGGAAATGATCAGGTTGTAAGAGATGGAGTGATTGAGAGATAGATGAAGGCGTTCTGAGTGATCACTAAAATCGGCTTCTGGGATTATGCAGTTGACAAAACCTGGTCATTGCAAATACTTAAACTTCTCACACGCACATATACAGATACATTCCGAGTCAGCGGATAAGTATGAGACATCCGTTATTGATGATGTCATTATAAGACAGCATTCATCTAAGTATGTAAGAGATGTCAGAACTTAGAGAAGACCAGAAATCGGAAGCATAACATTGTAACAATAAGGAGAACAACAGAAAGAGCAGCGCTACCAAAGTAACCGTTACAATTAAGTAAAAAACCATAAAACACAAATGAAGGAGAAGCAAGAATAAGGTCTACAGACTAAGGGAGCCAGTTGTTAGGATTAAATATCAGAGCTTATATTGACAGGTTCTGGATGCTTCGCGGAAAAGACCGAGGATCTAGAAGCTCTCTGGTTAAAATGCAAGACCAGACTTCTGGAAGCTGCAGTAGATACACGTGGTGAAGTTAGTCACGAAAGGTATAAAGAGGTCATCCTAGTGTACAAAAAAGTCTAAATTAAAGTAAAGAAGAAGGCATGCAAACAGTGTTTACAAGCAAAGATTACAATATAAAAACAGAGAATCACAAGGAATATGTAACTATAAGAACGGACACCCAAGAACAAAGTGCGAACAGCAAAACAAATATTTCTGGGAAGACTGAAGAAAGATTTGAAAATAATGTTCGCGTAAACAAGAAACTGACCTACAGGACCATAGAGAACACGAAGACTGTTCACTGAAATCTGTAGAAGACAAACAGACTGCTTTTGCTTACTACCGAGAGATTATGAGTAGATGAAAAGATTACTTCTCAGAGCTCTTTGGTTCCGGACCACGACCAATCTCCATGTACAATAAGCTCTAATACAGAGAAGAAAATATATGACACGAAAAACAATGTAACGATAGAGTAGTTTTTTAAATAGCATTGAAGAAAATAAAGGCATGCACACAAAAACTGGATATGATGGTATAACACCAGAAATGATCCACTGCATGCAAACTGTGGAAAAAACTGTTATTCCTCAAGGTTGTTTGAGCAGCTTAACGTCATAAATTAATACCAAAGGATTGGCAGGTAGCTGCTATCTTCATTCTACTTTTGTCATTCTGCCCTTGCCATACGGCGTCGCAGAGAAGCAAAATGATTTCTTGTTTTCGCCAAGTGGGAGGCATGTGATGTCGTTAGGTGTAACTTTCTGAGAGTGTTCCCCGACGACGAGTATCTGCCTCTTGCTGGTGGACCTGAAACCTGCATATGATATGCTCTAGCTGCAGGCTGGTCATAATGCATTCTGACTAAATGACCAAACCACTTGATTTGTTGTCCTTCAATGTAGTTACTCGGTTTGTCCCCGCTATCTGCCTTAGTGTGGTGTTGCGGATTCGGTTATGGATTGTATTTCCGGCTGCACTTCTCACACAGCGCATTTCACAGCTTTGGATCATGCTTGTATGTGTTTCTAATTCGGACTAAGACTGACATTCGTAACACAATGTAGAAATAAGTAGTGCACGTTTCAGCCTCCTCTTAGCTGAAAGAAGCACTCTAATGTGTTTCAAAATCTGTGTAATTTGATAGTGGACAATATTCGCCTTCTGAATTATATGTTCAATCTCTATACCCACTCTGCCATCATCAGCGAAGATGCTACCTAGGTAATTGAACTTCCGTACTTGATTGATATCAATGTCACTTATGTGGAAACTTCTCTGCACTTGTTCATGCGATATCAACTTAGTCTATGTCCTGCCTGTGTTGATCTTCCTGTCATATTCATTACAAGCGAAATGGAAAAAGTTTATTGGTGTTGTATTGGTGTTATTTTAGTAAAAATTGACCTGATCATCGGCAAAAAAACAGTTCATTTAGGGATAACTCGTGAGAGTTAGCAACTATGTAATTTTATCCATATAAATTATGAACAGAAGTGAAGAAAGAACACACCCCTGTCGTGCACAACTCAGCACTGGAAACCAATTTGTCATTCATGCATTCGTTCGTACTGCACCTTCACTTTTTGTGTACAAGGCACGAATGCCGTCCAGTAGTTGGCCTACCACACCATATTCCTCCAATAACTCCCAAAGCCTACATCGGTTTACCCAGTCAAATACATTTTCTTGAGCAGTGAAGGCCACGTTGCGCTTTTTATAGCATTCTAAAGTTGTTCACTTAACTGAAATATCCGAAAGCTATCATTGCACCACAATTCAAACAGACTAGTAAAAATAGATGCACATCTCTCCTAGTGCCCTAGGCAAATTCAAATCTAGAACATTATAGCAGAGACTAAGACGTCTGGATGAGCCACAGTGAAAGACCTAGTAAGGTTTCAGAACAGACCGAAGTACTGTAATCAAGACCTTATACTCACAATCGGACAACTGACCGAAAAAGCTCTTAAGAATTATGACGAGGCGCATTTGTGTTCTGTTGAACCTGGAAAATGCACTCGATATTATTCTCCACTCCACCTCCAGCCCCATCCTCAAATCATCCTAAACAGCAACCGCCCCCCCCCCCCTTTTTTCAATGTAGGTTCTGGTAACGCTTGGAAAGTAAGAACATACCAGTATCATTGATTTGATCAGCGCCATACAGATCTTCTGTGAGGTTTACAAAATCTGCAAATGTCAAGTATGTTCAGGACCAACAGTGACGTAAGACTGGATGACATTAGTGTCTAAATAACTTTCCAAACTACTCATGAATGATGTCTTCAAAGTTTTAAGAAGTGGACCAAGACTTACTCCGTGGGGAATTGGACAATAGGATCTGGCTTTTTCAGATGATGCGCCCCAGATTATCAAATCAGAGGCACACTTCTAGACCAACCGTCAAATCAGGGAAATAATATTTGAAAAAGAGAGGAATGACCATCAGCAATTACAAAACAAAAACCAATGCGTTTTCTATAGAAAACAGCGTCTGGAACAGGTCAATTCAAGCAGCTCAAATACCCTTGAATTGAATGTACCAGAGAAAGGGGACATCAAGACAATTTGGCTACTTGAAGAGCAGTAACTGGCAGACTTTTTGTTAAAAAATAAAGAACTAAATAAAACACAAATAAGAAAGAAAATTAAGATGAGTGGATACCGCTTAAAATATACACTAGTTTTGACGTTACAGATGTGAATTACGGGCAATGGTCACAACTCAAAAAAGACATCTTCGCGCCTCTGAAATGAGATATCTAAGAAACGTGATATAACTAATAAGAGAAAAAGTCAGCCATCATAAATACTTCACGATCTCCAATCCCAGCCGTTGCAGACTCAAGAGGAGTAATCTCAGATTCCGTGATTTCACTATGTCTATAAAATGAAAGAATATCGGCAACCACGGCAGCTAGGGGAAGTACAGCGACAAGAATCCTGACCTAAAGTCCTCTAAGATGATAATATCTTCTTGTTCGTCGTTGTTCATTCTCAAACTCCCGCTACCAAGCCCTGAATGTTCTCAAACTCCCGCTACCAAGCCCTGAACGTTCTCAAACTCCCGCTACCAAGTCCTGAACGTTCTCAAACTACCGCTACCAAGCCACTAAAAGGGTTTTGCAAGTATCAGGATGTAGTTCGTAGAACGCAATGCGTTGTGTCGTAGTTTACAAATTGACTGCGATATTTGCACTTTTCAGGCTTACACATCCGACTTCAGCATGGAATTTGTAGATACCAGATTAGCCGTTTCTCTTCGAACCCTTCTCCTTAGCCAGTCTGCCCTGTTGCAGCCTGTTATCCAGGATCACAACATAGCAGTAGAGAGGGGTCTTGGCAGCTCTTGGTCACTGGCCCTGACGCTAGCAGTCAGTTTTGGGTCACTGACCGCTACATCTCATGCCAGATGGTAATACAAGACATTATATCTTCTTCTTCTTCTTCTGCGTACACAGTCAGACAGTAACCATTATTTTTTCGAGAAAAGCGGCGGTCATCCTGAGGCTCTTGCCACTGCCATAGAGCTTGTCTTGCAGTTCCACTGGTAATGGCCACATCTGCTCTCTCTGATCCTCGTATGTCGGGCAGTTCTGTAGCAGATGTTCAGTGGTCATTTTACCAGTACCGCACGGGCATTCGTCGGTACACCCTATCTTCAATTTGTTGAATAGGTGGTACCTCAGTCTGTTGTGGCCAGTGCGAAGTCTGAAGACAACGACCTGCTCTCTTCGGTTCAACTGGTAATAGGCATCGTTTTTGGTGTAACCAGTATGTTCGGTTTCCCATTTGGTCATGTATCTGGCTTTGATAAGCCGTTTTGACTCTTCGTACGTCATACTGGTATCTGTTTGTGGTAGTCTTGCACCTTCTTTTGCCAGTCTGTCTGCCTCCTCGTTGCCTTGGATGTTGCAGTGTGACGGAACCCACTGTACCACTACCCTTTTTGGTGCGGACTGCTGGCACAGTTTGCAGAGTGCTGCTCTTAAGTCATTAAGCTCAGTGTTTTTCTGGCTTTTTAGCGCTGTGACTACGGCGAGAGCATCTGTCAGCAGGACTATATGGCTCTCATTTTCACTGTGTGTCACCATCTCTTCCACTGCCGCCCTCAGTGCCTCTGCCTCCGCTCTGAAATTGCTTGTGTACTTACCAGTAGCGAATGACAGTGTTATTTTTCTGCCATTTGGTAGGTTCAGGAATGCTCCTGCCCCTCCGTTCTGTGTAGTGTTTGTTACAGAACCGTCGGTGTATGCATGGGTCCAGTCCATGCTTGGGTAGCTTTTCGTTATGAAGCTTAGGGTAGTGTCTCTCCTTTCTTTTTCAGTCTGGCAGTTTTTGTTTGCAATACCTGGTATATTTTCTACCACCTCTGGAAATATATCCTGCCTCCAGGTAGGTTTTCGTACAGTAGTGATGGGTTTTGGTGTTGTTAGTGTGTTTATGGGATCTTCGTGCATCTTTGCTTTGGCTATTTCTGCAAAGTTTCTCCGCTTTAGTTTCCCATTTCCCAAATTGTTTAGTCTCTGGTACATTGGATGGTCCGTCAGTCTTCGGAGTTTCTCTGACTGCAGCTGGGCTCTGCAGTCTCTTCTATCGGTCATGGATTGCAGTTTTGTAATCTTTTCAAGTTCTACAATTGGCGTTGACTTCATGCCACCTGTTATAATTCTCATGGCTTGGTTTTGAAGTTTGTTAACTTTATCGAAGTTCGCCTTCGCTGCTGTTGTCCATGCCGCAATGCCATACTCGAGAACTGGTCTCACTCTTCCAGTGTACAGTTTCTTTAGTATGCCTTCGTCTGCTCCCCAGCTTGTGCCAGCAAGTTTCCTCATGATTGCCATTCTTTCTCTGGCTTTCATTCGGTTTCTCTCAATCTGACTTTTCCATGTCATGCGCCGATCAAATGTGACTCCCAGATAGGTTGGGTTGCAAGACATTATATTAAAGACATAAGATTATACTGGACCCAGACCAAGAGGAATGCAGCAGATAGAACGGGATGGTCCTCTTTTTGGCAAACTTCTACACCGCAAGTAGAAGAGGAGCGACTATGTAAGTAAATTATTTGGAATACCAATCTACCTGTAGAAGTGGTAGAAACAGAAAGCAACTGTAAGGGGGCTAAGGGATAGGCAAGGCTGCCAAATGAATAGGTTAATCAATGTCGTATGAAACAGCACAATAAAGGAGCACAGCGTGACAAGACTTGTGGCGCCACTCGTATGTCAACAGTCGAAAAACCAATAAAACACCACAATAGCACTTCAGCACGTTACACTCTTAATGTTATTTCATATCGGCTACTGTTATTGGTGTTACCGGAACCCTGCTATTCAACCAGGTAGATAATATGTGCAGGTTGGCGGATAGCCAAAAGCTATTCTTTTTATTCTGTAGTTCATGTTGTCAGGGCATAAAATGTTTCGCTCTGTATTTTCATTGGTCTGCCTTTTAGGTTTGTGCGACATTTCCGGTGTCCTACTATAACTGGGGAAGGTGCAGGTCTAGGATATTTCGACTTCACTTCCACCTCCCCCCCCCCCCACCCACACCATATTGCCCAGTTCACTGTTTTGTTTGTGAATCATCATCATCATTATTATCGTCACTGTCTACTCAAAGTAAAACTTGTCTTCGATAATACACACCAAGTCAAGAAATGTTGACTTGTCTGTGTCTGTTGACGTTTTTGTGGCTTAGTTTTTACAGGATGGTATAACCCGCCAGATGCTCATCCCAAAAAATACATATCTGGAAGGTTGCAGTGTTACTATTCTTTTATCTCCTTTCGTGTTCCCGCAACAGTCAACTGTTATTTCTAAAGGGACTCAAGTGGAGTCAGTGGTTTCGAAGTAAGGTTTTTCACCTCGGGTGCCGGAAGTCGCGTGTTCGTATCACGGTGGTAAAAATTCCACTTATCGTCACATTAGTAAAAAGAAAAAACTTCAAAGAAACTGGTTGTATACAGCCTTTTTAGAGTCTTCTAAACTAGTATAAAGACGTTAAGATAAGTTAAGTTTAGTTAAATAATAACAGAAAAATGTAGGTGACACATTCACGTAGATACAAATACAACAGCATGACTTGATTTATGACCTAAAACGTCATCGTTATTTTACTCAACAGAATAAATGTAAATAACTCCAATTTAACGATTAAGATGGTAAATGATCCAGAAATTATACATAGCATAAGCTGGTCTAATCTTACATGAATTTCTTGAAAATACTTTTAGCAAGGATGGGAAGATAATGAAGATGACGAGGATGACGACGACAATTATGACAACTTGTTCAACAACGTCGATGAAATATGAGAAAATATCAATAATTATCATAATACTATAAACTTGTGTTCTGAAAACACAGATTGGGTAACACCTTCTAGTGCAGCACCTATAAACAAAATACGAGTGTGAATTGAAAGGTTTTGCCTTTGATGAAATAATTTAATTAATGTGCAAGATTTGCACATGAGGAATACATGGTCTTAGCTTCAAATGTCGTTTAGTTGATGTGTTATTATTTTTCAACGTAGTCACCATCCCGGTCCACACATAAACGAGAACGTCTTCTCCCGAAACCAGGTACGTATAGTTGCGTGTACTACCTTCTAGTCAGAAGGGTAACGGTTTCTCTTGAAGTGTTCCTTCAGCTTCAGGAATAGAAAAAAGTTACACGGTGCCAGATCGGGGCTGTACGATGGATTCGGTAAAATGTCGTCAAACTTGAGATGCTTCAATCCAGCCACTGTTTGTCGACTCGTTTGTTGGCGAGCATTGTTGTGTTGAAGAATTGTATGCGTCTACACTTGAGAGATCCATCTCGCACACACTTTCCTAAGCAGGGCATGGATGATGTGATGGACTCACTCAGTTGTTGTTGTTTTTTTTTTTTTTTGGGGGGGGGGGGGGGGGGTTTGCGTTCGCCTTATTTCTCTATTCCCCTAGGTGGTGTGCGTTGCACTGTGTTTTTTATTTTGCGCCTGTAGACCTAGTGCATTCGACTTCAGCATGCATTTTATGTAAGGGTCTGCTTCCTCCTGCATTTTCTAAGGTTTGCTTCCCCGGGGTAACGGCCGGTGCTGTAATGAAGATCGAACACAGCACCTTAGAGTTGTGAGCCGTGTTACTTAACCACTAGCCCACGCCGTCCCTTTGTTATGTATGAAGACTAGGAGGTCAAAATCAGTAAAAATCATTAGCATTGTGACGATATTGTTCTGCTTCCCACGGTGATTTGAACTAATCAGTTTGTTAACGCGAGATTGGTGCTGTGCATTCACAGCTGTGATCGGTCTTCCGCTGTGAGTCTCTTCGTGGCTGGATTATCGCATTTTACAGTCCGTGTCCATCTCCTGACAGGACTAATATCCATACAGGCGTCACTATATACGGCAGTCATACTTTGATGGATGTCGATGGACACATAACTTTCTGTCGTCAAGGATTCAATCACAGAACCTTGCTTCAACCGCATTTTCATGTAGGCTGCCATTTCACTGTCTGTTGTGAGCATGCGTCACGCTCCAGACGCATACCCCTATATGACTCTATAATCAGTTCAATAGAAATTATTTTCACATAGATATCACGTGGCTGGCTTTGAGTACTGTTGTCATAGTTAGGACGCTGTAGGTAAAATGTTTCGAACCACTCTCATACAATACAACTTCATCATCTAGGCACTGATAGCAAATAGCCTCATATCGGCTAACCTGGCTTAAAAAAACACAATAGCAAACACATTTATATATCTTAACTTTTTTTTGAGTAACAAGAATGGATAGAATCGGAAACAAAGATATTCGGAGACAAGTCACCATCATATAGCATGTTTTTTATAGAACGTCGCTACCATCACAGGTCTCCTCTATGTTCCATGAGATATATAGGGTACAGGTAGATGTAAAATACCAGTGAAAGATTTCATAAAGTGATAATAAATCAAATGGTTCGGCCACGTGACAAGACAAACATCAGGTAGTATCCCTCAGAAATCGTTGCTATACAGATAAAATTGACACAAAGCCAAGGACCGTCTTTGCAAAAAATGGATAGCAAAATAACAGAAGCAGTGAAGTTCCCCATGTCCGATGCACATACTTGGGCCCGACCAAGATACCTCTTCATAACCTGACCATGAAAGCACCAAACAGTATCCCCAAAACAAATCTAAAAAAAAAAAAGAAGAAGGTTTGATACAATCCGTGTACATAAAATGTGCAAAGAATCGACTTAAAAGGGGATCAGTGCTTTTGTCAGTTGTCAGATATTAAATAACCTTGACTTTTTCTCCTCTTTCTGGGCAGGTACCAGGTGCACCAAACCAGCCAGCGTGCCAAATGTGATAGTCAATGAGCTGTTCAAGGGGGGAGTGCTGAAGTATTCGTGTGGAGCAGGACTAGTTAGATCTGGACCTGAAACGCTAATGTGTGATGGAAGTCGATGGAGTGATGTGCCTCCTCGGTGTGTGGGTGAGTAGGCATGAGAGCGCTAGTAACTATATGGGTAGATGTAATGGTGGCAGCGGTAGTGATTGTGGAAGTGGTAGTAGTAGTAGTAGTAGTAGTAGTAGTAGTAGTGGTAATACTAGTAGTAGTAGAAGTACAGTAGTTGTAGTAGGAGTTGTGGTAATATAGCAGTGGTAGTATTAGTAGTAGTAGTATTAGTAGTGGTAGTAGTAGTAGTAGTAGTAGTAGTAGCAGTAGTAGTAGTAGTAGTAATAGTAGTAGTGGTAGTATTAGTAGTAGTAGTATTAGTAGTAGTGGTAGTATTAGTAGTAGTAGTATTAGTAGTGGTAGTAGCAGCATTAGTAGTAGTTGTAGCAGTAGTAGAAGTAGTAGTAGCAGCAGTAGTAGTAGCCGTAGCTTTAGCTGTAGCAGTAGTAGTAGCAGTTGCAGTAGTAGTAGTAGTTGCAGTTGTAGTGGTGGTGGTGGTAGTAGTAGTAGTAGTAGTAGTAGTAGTAGTAGTAGTAGTGATAGTAGTAGTAGTAATTTCAGAAGTACTAGTAGTGGTATTAGTAGTGTTAATAGTAATTGCAGAAGTAGTATTAGTAGTAGTAATGAAAGTAGTAGTAGTTGTTTTTGTTTTAGTAGTAGTGGTGGTGGTAGTAGCAGTATTTGTGGTAGTAGTGGTAGCAGTAGTAGTAATTTTCGTAAGAGTATAGTAGTAGTTGTAGTAGTACTGGTAATAGTAGTTGTTGTAGTAATAATAAAAGTGGCTATAGTTGTAGTGGTGATAGTTGCGGTAGTGGTGGTAGCAGTGCCAGTATTGTTAGTAATGATAGCAGTGGTAATTAAAGTAATGTTAGAATTTAAAGTAGTGGGAATAGTGGTAGTTATGGCTGTAGTGGTAATGGTAGTAGTAGCAGTGCAGATAGTGGCAGCAGTCGTGGTAGTGGTAATACAGATAGTAGTTGTAGTAGTGTAGCTATGTTAGAAGTGGTAGTATGGACATTAGTGGTAATTGCAGAGATGTTAGTAGTTTTAATTGTTGTAGTAGTAATACTAGTAACGATAGAAGTATCAGTAGTAGTTGTAGTAATTGTAGTAATATGAGTGGTGATGGTAATATTAGTAAGGGTTGCCTGTCAGTAGTGTTAGTTCTGTTGATTATGGTGGTGGTAGAGATGTTAGCAATAGCGACAATAATGGTAGTGGTGGTACTATGGTTGTGGTGATGCTGGTAATTGTTGCAGTAATGTTGTTAGTGATGTATTGGTGCAGTGGTTGTAGCAATGACACTGCTGGTAATGGTGATGTTGGTGAAGATAATAGTTGCAGCAGTAGTAGTAATGTATTGGTAGTAGTAGAGGTAGTAACAGTAGTAGTAGTAGAAAAAGTACCAGTTGTAAGAGTATTAGTAGCAGTGATAATGGTATTAGTAGTAGTAAAAGTAGTAGTTTAAGTAGAAGTAATAATAGTAGTAGAGTGTTAGTTGTAGTGGTAGTAGTTATGGTAGTAGTTATAGTAATAGTAGCAGTAGTAGCAGCAGCAGTAGTAGTAGTTATAGTAATAATAGTAGTAGTAGTAGTAGTAGTAGTAGTAGTAGTAGAAGTAGTAGTAGTAGTTATTGTAATAGTAGTAGTAGTAGAAGTAGTAGTAATAGTAGTAGTAGATGTTGTTGCAAAATTGGTATTGTAGTAATAGTAATAATAGTAGTAGTAATAGTAGTAGTGGAAGTAGTAGTGGTAATAATAGTAGCAGTAGTGCTGGTAGTAGAAGTAATAGTAGAAATGGTAATGGTAGTAATAATAGTATTAGTAATAGAAGCAATAGTAATAGAAGTAGTAGTAGTAGTAGTACTAGTAGTAGTAACAGTAACTGTAGTAGTGATGGTAGTAGTAGAAGTAATAGTAGTAGTGAAAATGGTGGCAGTAGTGCAGTAGTAGTAGTAGTAGTAGTAGTAGTAGCAGTTATTGTTGTTGTGATGTTGTTGGCTTTTATGATGTCGTTGATGATGTTTTTGTTATTATTATTGTAGTAGTAGTTGTTTTTGCTGTTCTTGCTCTTGAAAAAAATGGCGGTTGCAATTATTGTCGTCGTTGTAGACGTAGTAGATATTTGTGTCGATGGTTCAGCAGTATCAACAGTAATGGTAGTAGTTGTTGTAGTAGTTGTAGTAGTAATAGTAGTAGTAGTTGTAGTAGAAGTAGTAGTAATAGTAGTAGTAGTAGTAGTAGTAGTAGTAGTAGTAATAGTTATAGTAGTAGAAGATATTGTTGCCAAATTAGTTTTGTAGTAGCAGTAATAGTAATAATAGTAGTAGTAGAAGTAGTAGTAGTTATTGTAATAGTAGTAGTAGTAGTAGTAGTAGTAGTAGTAGTAGTATTAATAGTAGCAGTAGTAGTAGTAGTAGTAGTAGTAGTAGTAGAATTAGTAGTAATAGTAGTAGAATATGTTGTTGCAAAATTGGTATTGTTGTAGTAGTAATAGTAATAGTAATAATAGTAGTAGTGAACGTAATAGTGGTAATAATAGTTATTATTATTTATGTGCATGATTATGTCATTGGTGTTGTTATGAAGTTGTAAAAATAACAGCGGTAGTAGTTCCTGTTCATCTTTTGTTCATGTTAGTCACGCAGTGGTATTTGTGATTCTAGTATCCAAAGTAAATTCAGAGCTAGCAGCTTATAGCAAAAAAAAAGTAGCAATATAGGTAGTGACTTTATAACGAGGCGTGTGCAAATGAAACCGGACCTAACTGCACTAAGTGAACTTATATTCGATGCACATAATGACATCACTTCTGATGTAAAGAGCACATAGCAACTGTCAAGTATGCAAAATGTCATTATCCTCCGACCCATAGTTTCCTCAGCAGACCGTTGAAAACATGCCGGGTGTGATACTGAATCCGTGCAGAGTTGATCAATGACCGGTAATTCTGTTTCTTACATCTGAAGGATGTCGACCAGTTGACATTTATCGCAGAATGCAGGTAGTGTATGGTGACAAAAGTGTGACGAACGTAAGCTCCGGCGACGGTCCATCCGAATTGCTGCATTAATTATGGCGATGCCATCTTCTGACGCAACAATATGCGCCTGACCTGGTCTCGGACGATCTTCCGTTAACTCTCGTCCTTCTTTAAACATCGTTGACCAGTTCTTCACTGTTGTCTTTGACACACTTTTGCCACCATGCACAGCCCGCATTTTCCGATGAATGTCAACTGGTCTACATCCTTCATCTATTAAAAACCGAATCACCGCTCGCTGATCAACTCTGGGCGGATTCCGTATCACATTCGCCATGTTTTCAAAGGTCTGCTGAGAAAACTATGAGTCGGAGGATAATGCAATTTTGCAAACTTGACGGTTGGTATGTACTGTTTACATCAAGTGACGTCATCATGCGCATCGTACGCAAGTTTACTTGGTGCAGTTACGTCCGGTTTCATTTGAACACGCCTCGTACTTTGACTACTGTTTGTACAAATAGTAGCATTGTTTACAGCTGTGTCAAGTGTTACTGTACAACTTCCGTGTAATAGATGAATCAGTACATTTTCGGCTGTACCTGTTTGACAGTTGGCAGAAGTCTGGAGTGTAATTTTGAAAATTCTAACCTTTGTGGGTGGAGTCATGACTTTGCTGATGATTTTGATTGGACGTGGAACAAAGGCGAAACGCCCACAGCGCAAACTGGTCCACGTGTTGATCATACGACGAACTCTTCTGAAGGTATGTTTTTATCTATCTATCTATCCATCTATCTATTTATCTATCGATCTATATACCTGTCTATCTATTTATATATCTGTAGGTCTGTCTATCCCTCCACCCATCCCTACATATTTCTATCTATCTATTTATCTATCTATATATCTATTTATCTATCGTTATATCTATCTATCTATCCATCTATATATGTACCTATCTATCTATATGTCTATCTATCTATTTATCCATATGTCTGTCTGTCTATCCCTCCACCCATCCATACCTTTCTATCTATCTATATATATATCTATCTATCTATCTTTCTATCTATCTATCTATATCTATATCTATCTATATATCTATCCACCCATCTATCTATCTATCTATCTATCTATCTATCTATCTATCTATATATATATATATATATATATATATATATATATATATATACAAATATTGATCTATCCATCTATCTATCTATCTATATATCTATCTATCTATGTATCCATATGTCTGTCTGTCTATCCATCCATCCACCCATACATCTATCTATCTATATATGTATCTATGTATCTATCTATCTATCTTTCTGTGTGTCTATCTGTCTATCTGTCCATCCGTCTGTCTATATGACCTACCTTCCTGTCTGCCTATCGGTCTGTTTGCCTGTATATATATATATATATATATATATATATATATATATATATATATATATATATATATATATATATATATATATAGGCTTCACAATCCCGACGCATCGGTTTCGAGTCCCGCTGTTTCCAGTTTGTCAGACACTGGATTTTATTTTCGGTGCGCTCGCTTCTCCACGGACGAAATTTAATGGCAGCCTACCGTCCTGCACACAAGTAATTTCACCAGCACTTTTTCTTGTTTATATTAACGACTTGGTCAAGGATCTCCCCGCTGGAGTGAAAGCTGCCTTATACGCAGACGCTCTAGCACTCTGGTGTGCTGATGAACACGTCCCTACAGCAAACCATAGAATGCAGGTGGTACCAGACATGCTGTCAGCGTGGGCAGACAAGACCTTCACGACGCTGTTTTCCCTTTCCTAAAAAAAACAAAAAAACAATCAACTTGCGCTTAGGAATGTTCATGATCAAGGAAGAAAACTCCCCTACCTATCTTGGGGTGACATTTGATAAAAGGCATACTTGGAATAAACATATTGGAAATCCGGCAGGGAAGACCCGAAGGAGGCTAGGCTTACTCAGAAAATTAGCAGGCACCAGCTGGGGAGCCTAAAGAAAGTGTGCAATGGAGTAATGAGACATCAATTGGACTTCGGATCTGCAGCTTGGTCAACAGCTGCCAATACACATCTGCAGTCATTGGACAAGGTGCAAAACAAAGATTTCATGCTCATTACAGGAGCCCTGAAAACTGCACCGATTTTAGAGATACAGAAAGTTACTGGACTACAGACACTGTCCCATAGAAGAGACACAAAAAATATGATACAGATGGAAAAGTGCAACAGTATGTTTGCTATAGCACGTAATGAAGGCAAAACTAGACAATTTGGCTTTGGGTTGTCTTAAACGAGGCAGCTTTGTACACCGGGGAAAGAGACTTAGAAGACAGTACCCAGCAGACCTACCCATGAAGACAACACCAATCAGACCTATCCATGAAGACAGTACCCAGCAGATCTACCCATGAAGACAACACCAAGCAGACCTACCCATGAAGACAACACCCAGCAGACCTACCCATGAAGACAGCACCAAGCAGACCTACCCATGAAGACAACACCCAGCAGACCTACCCATGAAGACAACACCCAGCAGACCTACCCATGAAGACAACACCCAGCAGACCTACCCATGAAGACAGCACCCAGCAGACCTACCCATGAAGACAACATCCAGCAGACCTACCCATGAAGACAGCACCAAGCAGACCTACCCATGAAGACAGCACCCAGCAGACCTACCCATGAAGACAGCACCCAGCAGACCTACCCATGAAGACAACAGCGCTGAAGCCCGCCCTATACCCAATTCCATTGGAAGAGGACAATAAAACCATACAGATAAATACATCAGACAATGGTTTCACGACGGGACACGACTACAACGAGCTGCAAAAGCGAACTGCTACACTGAGTATGATCGAAGAAAATTATCCTGAACAATCGTGGATACATGCCTACCCAGATGGATCAGCAACAATCGTGGATACATGCCTACCCAGATGGATCAGCAACAATCGTGGATACATGCCTACCCAGATGGATCAGCAACAGATGCTGGTAAGAATGGAGGCGCTGGTATCTTTATAACATAACCTGAGAACCATTGTGAGACAAGGCTGCCAACATGATCCGGAACAGCAATTCTGATTGCCACCAAATAGCTGTCCCCACAAACGCAGTATCTGTGCTGCAAGCTGTTAAGGGTGGTAAACACCCGCTTCTGAGAAGGGAACTAGGTTGGTAGCTGCTGGAAAGTGAACTCTACTCCAGTGGCTGCCATCCCACTGTGGCGTGCCTGGAAATGAGAGGACGGATGCGCTTGCAAGGAGGGGATGAGAATGTGAACAAGAGGACAGCAAAATCACATACTTTGAGAAAAAGAAAGTTGTCGAGGCTGTCAGAGGAGAACAGAACCAATCTAACGATGACTACCACACTCTTGATCGGCAAGGGCAGACTATCATTCTTCGCCTCAGGACTGGGCACAATTGACTGAATAGACACATGTACAGGCTTCGTCTGTCTGCTTCGCCACTGTGTACATGTGGGACAGGCTAACATGTTTTACGGGACTGACCTCTTTATGGTTAGTTAAGGAGGATACACTGGCCAGATGATTCGACACTACAATCAAAGCTGTATGGAGCTAAAGAGCAACTGCAATCACCGGTCGAGTTCATTGCTGATGAGGATGTAAACATCTATGATGGGATCACAAGAAGAAGAAGTGCATTATTGCATACTGGAAACATGGACAACCTACTCATGGTGTGACATGAGACTTAATAACTTTCATCAACCATTTCTCTGAAGAATTTTTAACATCAGGTGGCAAGAAACACAAAAAACTAACGTTGAGGTAGCGAAAACGCAAATTTTACGTCAATAATGGAATTATCAGCAGTAGAAGACTAGCTTGGTTGGGAAATTTCACCAGAATAGCAATCACATCCCTAAACAGGTACTAAACGGTGAACTTCGTTCTGGGAAAAGATGCCAAGGCAAGACGTGCTGAGATATAAAGACATCTGTAAGGCCACAATGATAGGTGTCTCCATTGACGCTAGCAACTGGAAAATGGCAGATGCAAACCAAAACTTAAGTAAACGAGTTCAGTTCAGTTCAATTCAGTTCAGTTCAGTTCAAGTATCTCCCCATCGAAGGTCGCATGCAATTGATTTCCAGTAAATTATCTCTTGTCGTAATGGTGCTATCTGATAAGCTTTTTCCAGTCCATCTACTGATGTTATCCACGCACTTAAAACGTTGTCTGCCTTTTAAAAGACTGCCTTTCACCCTACCCTTCATCATGTTCTTCAACAAGGAGGCATGTTTTGTTATATGACCAAAATAACGTAACTGTCTAACCATGATTTCGGTCATTAATTCTCTTTTCACCCCCAACTTTTTCAATACCTCCTAATTTTTTTGTCTTCTATTTCCAAGAAATGCGACACAATCTTCTATATACCCACATGTCAGAGGCTTCAATACTCTTTTCCAATTTGTTATTCATTTTTATGTTTCGGCGCCATAAAGTAGTTATCATTATACATAACACCTGACAATTCTCATTTTCAAAATCTCATTCATCTCTTTGGATGTTAGTATGTGTCGCATGTTGCAGAATACCATCTTGGCCATACCTATTCTCTTTCTTATTTCTTTTTCAAATCTTCCATCTTCCGTTATTAAATGACTTATCTAGGAGAAACTGTACCTGTTCAAGAAGTCTATCTTTTATTTGTATCTGCATATATGGTTTCTTGTCACTTTTCCCAATTATCATAGTCAGTTGTTTCTTTATGTTTAAATCTAATTCAAACTCTTGATTTATTTTATATATTGTTGTCACAACATCTTGTAATTCTTTCTCGCTTTTTGCCATCAAAACATCATCAGCATATTAAAGATTATTCATTGCCTCTCCTCCAATGACAAGCCCTGGCATCCTCTCTATCTGTTTGTTCTGTGTAGATATTAAAACGACAATGAGAAAATACACATCCGTCTCATTCCTCTTTTCACACCTATACGTGGAGAGCATAACTTCCCTGATTTTATAGTAGCAGTTTGTTTCCAATAAAGATTACGGAATAAGATAAGTAAACGAGTATATTCTCATTATATTACCTATAAACGGTCATCAGACTCCGTATATTACCTATAAAAAATCATCAGACTATATATTACCTATAAATAATCATCAGACTCTATATTACCAATAAAAAATCATCACACTCCGTATATTACCTATAAACGATCAGCCTGTTGTCTATATTGCGTGAAAACGAGCTTCCTAAACCTGATAATGTATGCAAGCGATTATCATTCTACTTTACAGTATGTGTAAACAATCATCCTACGGTTCATTTTCTGTGTTAAAGAGCATCCTAGCGAACGCTCACCATATTACGCAAGGTGCAATGTAACGTTTTCTCCCCAGGGCACTATTTGTATATGGAGTCATCGGCCCCACAGACGGCAGGACAAAAGACTAGAATTCTCTCCCCGGAGTACAACCCTGCTGACCTGAACAACACGTGTCTGGAGTTTTACTATCACATGTTTGGGCAAGATGGTAAGCTCTGTATGAATTTGGTTCAAATACATGTTTCTATGCCACTGCTTCCCAAACTTTATCCACCATAAGCCCAAAAGCCTATTAGAAAGTCATATTTGCTGAATATAGGTAAAACAACCAGCAACACACTGCGCTTTATGTTTAAAATAGTCGACTAGACAGACCCTTTTACTTTGTTGGGAGGGGGAGTGGGAAAGGTTTACGAGCAGATGTGTTTTCTTCTTCTTCTTCTTCTTCTTCTTCTTCTTCTTCTTCTACTACTTCGTTCATCCTCAGATCAAGGTTCCCGTTTCTCTTACAAAGGACACCGTTGTTTGTAAGGCTGTTTCGTCTCCATACAGCTTTTTCTCATATATGTCCTACGAGGCCAGTATTGGTCTCTCTTTTCCTGCGTGAGCGTGCAGCTTTGCAGGATGTGTTCCACGGTCATGGTATGCTCCCCACATGGGCACCTGTCAAGACGTGTTTTGTCAATTACCTGCACGTGAGCGCTTCAAAAATAATTGAATCTAATAATATGCGTATAACTTACTTTCTCTCTCCTCTTCTACCCTGTGATGTAAAGGTTTGCCAGAAAAAAACGCCAGACCAATCGACCCGGTCTCTTCCACTTGACCTGTTTCCAGTCTAGTCAACGGTCTCTTATAGACAGTTTGATGTTCTCACCCAAGAAGACTTTAGGGTTTCCATGGGGTCTGGATCCTTTTCTCTTTGATTTCTATGACTACTGTGGTAGCCTATCTGTTTTCATGACCAAACCATCGAAGTTTAGATTGCTGCACTCGATCCTGTACGGGGTGAACTTCGAGATCTTGTTGTATTGTCTTATTGTGGACCTTGTCGCATTTGGTTACTTGAACCACCTTTCAAAATGTCTCATTTCTGACTGTGATCTATTTTTTTCTGGGATGTTCTCATTGCCCTCGACTCACATTCATAAGTCAAAACTGGCACATGGGTGAAGTGGTTAACAACCATCTTGGTTTTCTTTCAGCGACGATACTTATTTACTTCCCCTGTCCCAGGCACTACGTCACTCATCATTCGTCCAGTATTCAGCCACATGGAATGACCTGTTGTTGCCACTCAGCAATGTTCTAAAGTCCATATTGCAAGTCTCTGGGAGGTTTGGACAAATCATAGGTGGCCTTGGTCTTGTGTTGGTCTCCATTCGCATGATTCGTCATCCCTGTATTCCCATCTTTTTAGGTTATTTCTGCATCGTTATACGCGTTAGAAGTCTATTTAGGGACTTCGGTGTTGCATAATGCAGGTGATAACAAAACGCATGTCCCTCCAGTAACTCGATCCAGGGGACCTACGTCAGCTATGTCCATCTTTAGATGCGGCGTTTTTCAGGACTAGTCTGAAGTGACTGGGTTTGAACTGTTGTTAGTTAGTTGCTCATCGCAAGCGATGATGACGACATCACAGACGGTTTTGCCTTGGTGATATAACTTTACGCTGTAGTTGTATTATAGAGTGGAAGCCAATGCCCTGGTGATCAATCTTACTCTCTGGTCCCGAGCTACTTCAGAGGAGTGGCAAGACATACGACAAAACGTTTTAGACGTAACTCCGGCTGTAAGCAATCTGGTCCCACCTCCCTTAAGACCAGGAATCTCTTTAAACTAGCGGGATTCGATGGCTCACCGTTTCCGTACATCGCTTTGAGAGGAGTGAGCCTTACCTGTAGACGCCAGCGACTCCTATCTGTCATTTTATTTACGAGGCGTGTTCAAATGAAACCGGATCAAACTGCAACAAGTGAACACGTGTACGAAATCGTCACTTCTGATGTAAACAGTACATACCAACCGTCAAGTTTGCAAAATTTCATCCTCCGACTCATAGTTTCCTCAGAAGACCGTTGAAAACATGCGGGTGTGATACGGAGTCCGTCCAGAGTTGATCAGCGAGCGGTGATTCAGTTTCTAACAACTGAAGAATATAGACCAGTTGAAATTCATCGGAGAAAGCAGGCAATGCATAGTGACAAAAGTGTGTCGAAGACAACAGTGAAGAACTGGACAACGATGTTTAAAGAAGGACGTGAGTTAACTAAAATCTTCCGAGACCAGGTCAGGCGAATATTGTTGCGTGGCAGAAAGAAGTTACTTTTACTTACTTTACAAGGAGGTATCCTGGCATCTATGCTGTATAATATATACACCAACGATCAACTTATAGATATAGAGGTGGCACAATTCATATATGCCGATGATACAGCAGTAGCTGCCCAGGGAAAGGGTTTCGAAGAAGTCGAACAGAAATATAAACGCCCTTGATGCGCTTGATCTATATTCCCATAAAAATCACCTCAAAGTCCAAGCAATACTCAAGTATGTATCTACCATCTCAGAAATAGAGAGGCGAACAGAAAGTTGAGGTCAAGTGACAAGGACAGGATCTAGAACACAGCACTATCCCCATATACTTGGAGTAAAGGTGGACGGTACGCTGTTCTTTGCAGCACATTGCCAGGAGATAAAACACAAAATTCATGCGAGAAATAGTATCATACGAAAACTGACTGGCACAACATGGAGAGCAAAGCCAGATGTCCTCATAACATCAGCATTCGCTCTGTGTTTCTCTGTAGCTGAGTACGCCGCATCAGTCTGGAAGAACTCTGTCTATGTCAAACATATAGATACAGCAATAAATGAAACATACCGTATAGTTACTGGATGCCTAAAACCTACACCAACTAAAACAATAAACCCTATAATCGGCATAGCGCCACCAGAGATACAAAGAACTGTCGCGTCAGAGATAGAACGAGAGAAACAGGCAAATGACCCAAGACACTCTATGTTTGGACATCAGGTGCAGTGCACACGACTAAAGTCAAGACGAAGTTTCTTACAGTCAACCCTCCCTACAGACTCATTCAGGAAATCGACGCATCAAAAGTTGGAAACAGCTGACATAGGTCTCCTTGATCGAGTTACGGGAGGAAACTGCGCCTGGACATCTCCTGCCCTACCCAACATGGAAGTCACTAAATAGACTTCGAACTAGTGTATCACAATGCAGGAAAAACTTAGAAAGGTTGGGATACAGGGATAATGAAACATGCTAATGTGGAATAACACAAGACCAGGACCATCTTATAATCTGCCCAAACCTCCCGCAGACTTGTAAAATGAATGACCTGATGAGGGCCAATGACAGGGCAATCTATGTGACTGAATGCTGGAAGAATCATGTGTGACGTAGTGCTTAGGACACGGAATGTAAGTAAGCAGTGAATGATCTCAAAATACGGATAACAGAATGTTGCTCCCGTTTGGTGCACGTCAATAGATGGGCGGCCATCGTCTAACTGCAATTATAACGTCATGTTGTTTGCCTGCACCGTGATTGCACGTGCAGGAGAATCCTGATATCTTTAGCAACCATATTAACAAGTCAAAATACAAAGGCATAATTTTTCTAATTGTTATCCTACTTTTTCGTTTTCGTTTTCTTTCGTATGTATGTATTATATGTAGTAGAGATGAATGTTCGTATGTGTGTACTTTATATAGTAGACATGCATTTTCGTATGTGTGTACTATAAGTAGTAGACATGAATTTCCGTATGTAAGTACTATATGTAGTAGACATGAATGTTCATATATATATGTAGTAGACATGAATGTTCCTATATGTGTATGTCGGTAATAACGGATGAATGATTGGAATGACAAATGGATGATGCACGTGTACTAAAACACTAATAACAGTAATATCGTATCTAATTCAGTCAGTCTATAAACCTTTTCATTGTGCAGACGTTGGTGGCCTCGATGTGTACGTCAGACCTCTGAGTGTCCAGACTACCATGTTAAGTCAGATCCACAATATCTTTCACGAGACCGGTAACCATGGCGACCAATGGCATCGCGGCGATGTCAATATTCCTGAGATGACAGAAACTTTTCAGGTAATTTCGATAGAAATATATATATATAGTATACTTATATACTAGAAATTTAGTACCCAGAATCGCCTGGGAAATAACATATTCGTTGATGCAAACAATGACTTCAAGTTGATATGACGGTATAACTGTTTTAACTTAACAAGAGAAAGGGCAGAAGGCGAGTCACTGGCGCCTTAAAACCAGTAGTTTCGGGCAGATGGGCTCGACAGCCTAGGAAGGCAGCTCATCTAGGAGAAGGAAAACTCTGATTTAAAACTATCTGAAGCCTTTCATATGAGATAACGGCGTATCTTGTCGGGTTTTATCAGAAATGGATGTGCGACCTGAAACTGGTCAACATCTACAAAACCTGACAACCGACGATGTCCGAAGAAGCACACGAAAGAGGATACAATGCCTTATCCAAGAGCGATGAAAGACAACCTCAGCTGAGTGTTGCGGCAGGGCGGGCCAGCCCTTAAGTCTTGATTGGCGGCTGGTCTAGGAGTGAAGCCTCGACAGTCTAACAGATAGAGCATTGCTCTGCTGATCCGGCAGCTTCTGCAGCTTGCCTTGTTCCAAATGTATGGTATTACTTTTCCCTTGGAGTACACAAGGCAGACCGAGAGAGGGACCATACTGTATGGGCAGTACATGGTCTCTATATTTTAGCCCAGGCGTTGTGCTAATAGCACAATTACTATGGTCTGACAAGGCAAAAAGAACCAATGATGATGAAGCCGCAGAAAGTTGTAAAATAACAACTACGTATAGCCGAAGCATTCCTAGCAACAGACATAGCAACAGACATTAACATGCCTGTTTGAATACTAGGATTCCAGGTATCCCAAGTAAACAGAAAGCATTTACTTGGGAGTATTATTTGCTGAAAGTCACGTTGTCAAAACAAAGTGTACAATAGCACACTGTTTTCTGATGTATACTCTGTGAGCACGGGCGTCATTTTGTATCTGAGCTGCACACGTGCATGTGACAAATAGCGTCTGATATCTATAAAAATCATAAAGCTGAATGTTTCTGCCAGTTAATGACATCTTCAGAAACTACTACAAACATGTTTCATTTATTCCATACAAGTCTGGGACCAACGAACTGAATTACTCTTGCAATTTTCGCCTCACACTTCATCCTCATGGTTATTATCAACTTTATCATCCATCGCCAACACTTCATTACAATCGTCAGTTATAAACGGCACTAATCCTCTTCTACAATTACAGATTGTTTTCCAAGCCACGCGTCTTAAAAGCTGGTCAGGAGACATCGCTATTGATGATATCAGATTACACAACTGTATGGAAGGTACACATTTAGAATGACAACGATTTTGTCCACTTCTTTCTCACCACTTAAATATTGATGTTTTCCTAAGCTCAAGTGCTGAACTAGTCACTGCTTTCTGTGGTGCAATGCAAGACGCATCACTGTGTCGACAAACACCAAGCTGGTCAGGCTGCTGCAACACAGCCTGTTTCCAGATATAGAACTCGTGGACATAATGTGAGGGTCTTGATGAGTATGATTCACATGAGCTGGACTCGAACGACATAGCCCCCCCCCCCCTACCACCACATCCAGCAAAAAGACCATACATTTGCATTCAAAATTATAATGCACTAGTGTGAACGACGTTAATACGACATTTCTAAACATCCTCTACTAGCAGACTGTTGCAAGTGTTAAGGTAGTGCATTTACTATATACAATGCACATTGCTTTTGTGAGTTCAGAATCGGAAACCTCTAGTTTGTGGACAACATTCATAACATTTTCCTGTTTGCCTTATTTTATTCTACTGACGAAGGAACGCCTCTTTCGTAGTCTTTTAGTTTATATCAGAACGAAGACCCTTCTACAATTCCACGCAGTGATCGTGGATAACAGGCTGCAACAGAGCAGACTGTCTATGGAGAAGGTATCGAAGAGGAAAAGCTGATCCAAAAATGTCTGGCTGATGTCGGATGTGTCGGAACGAGAGGTGCAAATATCGCAGTCAAGTTGTAAACTACAGCACAGCGCATTATGTTTTGCGTACATCCTGCTACTTGCAAAGCCCTTTTTAGGGCTTGGTAGCGGGAATTTGAGAACCTTCAAGGCTTGGTAGCGGGAGTTTGAGAACGTTCAGGGCTTGGTAGCGGGAGTTTGAGAACGTCCAGGGCTTGGTAGCGGGAGTTTGACAACTTTCAGGGCTTGGTAGCGGGAGTTTGAGAACGTTCAGGGCTTGGTAGCGGGAGTTTGAGAACGTTCAGGGCTTGGTAGCGGGAGTGTGGGAACGTTCAGTGCTTGGTAGCGGAAGATTGAGAACTATCCACGAAGAAGAAAATATCAGAACATATCGGCCAGTGAATGGATGCATGTGTGAGTCTGTATCTATGTCTAATGAGTTGTGTGTGTTCCATTTTGGCAGTTTTCCCAGTACAGTAGTGCATTTATGCGTGTGTGTGTCTGTTTGTAGTTTGGTCATATTTGCCAGTGCATTGATGCATGTGTGTATCTGTTTGTAATGTGGACGTATTGACCAGTCGATGCGTGTGTGTATCAGTTTGTAGTGTGGACGTATTGACCAGTCGATGGGTGTGTGTTTGTAGTGTGGACGTATTGGCCAGTCGATGCGTGTGTGTTTGTAGTGTGAACGTATTGACCAGTCGATGCGTGTGTGTTTGTAGTGTGGACGTATTGACCAGTCGATGTGTGTGTATTTGTAGTGTGGACGTATTGACCAGTCAATGTGTGTGTATTTGTAGTGTGGACGTATTGACCAGTCGATGGGTGTGTGGTTGTAGTGTGGACGTATTGACCAGTCGATGGGTGTGTGTTTGTAGTGTGGACGTATTGACCAGTCGATTGGTGTGTGTTTGTAGTGTGGACATATTGACCAGTCGATTGGTGTGTGTTTGTAGTGTGGACGTATTGACCAGTCGATGGGTGTGTGTTTGTAGTGTTTGTACTGTGTTCCACAGGGAACTGAGACACTAGTCGTCAGACCTCGCATCAAGGTCAATGCACTGACCAAGACTACAATATCTCTTCTATGTAGCGTTCTCTGGAAACAGGCTGTGTTTAAGGTGACCTAGCTGACGAGATGAGAATCGATCGATGGGATCCCCTAGTAGTGAGCGCCAGGCAGATAAAGCCAAGCATAGCACAACCGCATAGAGGACCACAGTCCACCTTCATCAGCATGCTCGGGATGTGAAAAGCTACTACAATCCGTCACTTAACGTCCTTTTCAGGGTGCACAAAAAATACAACTTACTCATTAAACAACAACATCTGTGTTCCATTATGACAGTTTTGCAGTAAATTAGTTGTTGCCAATCATTTATGCACGTGGAAAAGTGGCCATACCGAGAAAAATCTGGGAATATCTTCCTTGTGGGAATAGTTGTAACGCTGGACAAAATCCGGATGTGACGATTCATATATTTTAATTACGTCTCTTGTTTTGCTTATGATTAATGTAATAAGGATATATAATATAAGTATTTACCAAGAACTTCATTGTTTGATCAGAATGGAAAATGTCGTGCTAAAACATAAGTACCATTGAAGTGCTTAGATGATAATCTGTACTTATGTACTTATAATTTTAACTCACTTTGATAAAAGTGTTGGATATCACAGGTTTAATTTCGTCTTATCTGTATGCTGTGTTACTGTGCCGAGACGTGGACACACAAAATCACTAGAGGACAAATTGAGAGTTACCTAGGCCTTCCTTGAGAGACGCTTGATCGGAATCACTCTCCGGAACCAACGTTTGAAAATTCTTAACAATTCTGATATAAGACGATTGTCCCTGGTGAAGGATGTGGTAATCCATGCAGACAAGGCAAAACATAGATGGACAGGTCACATGTTGAGACGAAACGATGGTCGATGGAGCACAGCGACAGCAGTCTGGTACCCCCGAGGTAAGAAGAGACCGCCGGGAAGACCTCAAATGCGTTGGTCAGACTCTCTTGCTGCACGATGCAACATCCGAGATTCCTCTAGAGGAGCACTTACCACGCACTGGACTTCAGTGGCCCAAGACAGGGTCCCCTGGAGACGAAGTTGGGACCCACAGCTACGTTGAGGAACGAGTCATCAAGATCAAGATCAAGATGTTTGCAGGTGTATCGTTCAGCTTTACCTTCATGCCTCAGTGTATAATTTCCATGTGTTCTTTTATATATCACCTTTCCTCGATCCCTGGCAGTTCTATGTTAGCACATTTTTTGTTAAATCGTTTTTCCTTTTTCAAATCTTCATCACTTTTTGGGAGTTCTTATGTGTCATGTTTCCTGCTCTTGGTGATTCAGCTTTAAAGAACATTATTTTGTCTTCCACATCTTCAAATACCTTCTTTTTCTTCTTTTTTCTTCTTCTTCTTCTTCATCTTCTTCTTCTTCTGCGTTCGTTCTCAATCATCCGCTACCAATTCCTGAACAGGGCTTTGCAAGAACCAGGATGTGGTACGGAGAACGGAATGCGTTGTGTTGCTAGTTTACAGCTTGTCTGCGATAGTTGCACATTTCGGTCTGACAAGTCCGTCTTCGGCAGGAAAAGACGTTTTTATGGAGTAGACCCTATTAGCTTTTTAATTAACTTAGAACAACATTGCAGGCTTCCCCTTTCCATGAAACCTGAATCAACGAACTGAATTTGTTTTGTAATAGTCAACCCTGTTTCAATTTAATTGTTTCAGAACAATGTGTTTCAAATTTTAAAATTCCTCACCAATTGCTCTGCTTTTCTTAATTATCATCATCATGTAGCATCTCCTTTGCAGATCGTCGCTCTATGACAGTGTCTGTAGGAAACTGTCTTCCGCCAGTCTTCCAGCCTGCTACAAGGTCAAATCCAGCATCTCCTTGATGTCTCCATCGTCTTCTCGGTCGACCCTGCCTCGCTTTCCAGAGACCACTCTTTCCAGTCCGTTGTCGATTGACGTGTCCAAAAAAAAACCTAGTTGTCGGATCATTACATCATTTATGAGCCAATTCCCCTTTACATTCATGACTTGCCGGATGGCTTTGTTTCTTTCTTAATATTTCAACATAAATGTTAAAGAACAGCTGCCGAATTTCTACTAATAAATTCTTGTATTTTACTTTGCTGTCTTGATTATTCCCTCACCCCTTTTTTGTTTGTTTAATAGCTCCACAAATAAATACTAAACTGTATGTGATTAAGATAATAAATCTGTCCTTTTCCTTAATGTCTCCAGACTTACAAATCCTTCTTACTGAATTAAATGTGTTCTTATTCTTTAATCTCTAACAACTATTTCAAACTATACTACGTATTCCGTGAGCTGTGTTTAGTGATGTCAAAATATGTAGATTCACCAACACATTTTAATATGTTCAATTATATGTATGCTTTACTGTCGTAACAATTATTATTACGGCATTTATACCTATTGGTGAGGTCCATCGGAAAATCTTTAGGATGAGAATAAAGGCCAGTTACACATGCAGTCAGCATGAAGTGTGCAGGCTATATGTTTGTTTAACTATACCCTTCTTAGAAGAATAACTTTTGAACCGTGTCCCCTTGTTCAAGAGAATGGCATTCTGGCAGCTCGAACACATGTTTTTCGTCTGTACTTACACAAAGTAAGGATAATATAGTTACGTGTTAGGTAATTATAATGCAGTTGAGTCGAAGATTCTGAGACACGTGTTCTTCAAAACATCACACATTTAAGTGGGCGTTAATACACTATAAATAGCTTTAGTGACATGAGAGCTAGAAGGAGCATCTTCCTTTTCGGAGATGGTGGGTGTTAATAATTATGTGTTGGGTGGTGACGGTTGACAAATGTGTGTTGAGTGGTGACGGTTGAGAATTGTGTGCTTAGTGGTGATGGTTGAGAATTGTGTGTTGAGTGGTGACGGTTGAGAATTGTGTGTTGAGTGGTGACGTTTGAGAAATGTGTGTTGAGTGGTGACGTTTGAGAACTATTTGTTGGATGGTGTCAGGTGAGAATTATTTGTTTTGGGTGATGACAGATGTGAATTATTTGTTGGATGGTGGCAGGTGATAATTATTTGTTGGATGGTGACAGGTGAGAATTATTTGTTGGATGGTGGCAGGTGATAATTATTTGTTGGATGGTGGCAGGTGATAATTATTTGTTTTGGGTGATGACAGGTGAGAATTATTTGTTGGATGGTGGCAGGTGATAATTATTTGTTGGATGGTGGCAGGTGATAATTATTTATTGGATGATGACAGGTGATAACTATTTGTTGAATGGTGCTATGTGAGAATTATTTGTTGGATGGTGGCAGGTGAGAATTATTTGTTGGATGGTGACAGGTGAGAATTATTTGTTGGATGGTATCAGTTGATAATTATTTGTTGGATGATGACAGGTGAGAATTATTTGTTTTGGATTATGACAGGTGAGAATTATTTGTTGGATGGTGACAGGTGATAATTATGTGTAGATGATGACAGGTGATAATTATGTGTTAGATGATGACAGGTGATAATGAATTGTTGAATGGGGACAAGTGAGAATGATTTGTTGGATGGTAACAGGTGATAATTATGTGTTGGATGGTGACAGGTGAGAATTATTTGTTGGATGGTGACAGGTGAGAATTATTTGTTGAATGGTGACAGGTGAGAATTATTTGTTGTATGATGACAATGCGAATTATTTGTTTGATGGTGACAGGTGATAATTATGTGTTTAATGGTGACAGGTGAGAATTATTTGTTGAATGGTGACAGGTGAGAATTATTTGTTGAATGATGACAGGTGTGTTGCATTTGTTGCACTATGTGGGACATTTAGCGTTGAATTAACTAAATAGTATCTATTAACTTATTTAACGTTGAATTAATTGAATATCTTTTACGAACAAGAGTATTGTAGAAAGAATTAAATCTGCTATATAATCTTGTCGACATATATCTAATAGGAAAACATTTCTAAGACTTTCACAAGTCTGTTTTTCTTGTGCGTTGCGTTTTCTTAATGTGTACTATTTTCTGTTTTTCTTGATCAAGTTGATACAAAACTACCTAATAAATACGCTGGTCCGACTGGCGCCATATATAGCTTAATGATCTAATTAGTGGCATGGCTAGACATTTACTGATGGTCATTAGCACCAAGTGACTCACTACTCCAGACTAACAGCGTCAATGCCGTAAATGGTATCACAACTTCATTGAACGCTTCTCGCCGAATAGTATGTTTCACTTTATCAAAGAAGAGTACCATCTAAAGCATTCAAAACGTGCATATTTGTAAACAAATCTGGGAGTGGGAGTGAGGAGAGCTAAACTGTAGTATGTTTGCAGTTAGGACAAACAGGGTGTGCGAATCTACTCTTTCTCACGGTCTAAAGGTCATTGGACTTGCGCCCTTCTTGACTTCACGTGATATATGACAAAGTTATAAGAGATGTGTGGGAGAAGGTTTAGTGGTCTGTGTGGTTTTTTCCCTTAGTGGGCTGAGTGTTTCGTATTCCTTTTCATTGCATTTCTGAAGCTGTCCCTTTTAAAATTATGTGCGGATTTCAACTAGCGACAAGCGTTGACGATTAAGTGTGGGGATGTTTTTCCCAAGGGATTTAAAATTATTCAGAGCAATGCAACAGTAAGAACTTGTCGGTTTATTCACCTGAATTAAATGTATCCCTAACAGAACCCCTAATGCAGTAAAATTCTTTCTTTATCCCGATTGGACATCCGATTTTCAACCAGATTTGACATAGTGACGCCAAAACTGTTGTGAAATAATTATGTAATATATTGTCTGTTCAATATTTTAATTAGTAATTTCTGTTTAAAACCTTGAATAATTTTATCTCGACTTTCTTTTAATGATTTCTGTTGTGTGTCAATGCTGTATATCTTGCAGTATGACTAATTTAAAAAATGACCTATTTCTGTTTTTACTGCGGTGCGGCAAGTGTACTGTTAGGGATACATTTTAATTCAGGTGAAAAAACTAACAAATGCCCAAGAGTTGGCAATCTGATCGTCAGAAATAACTAACCGTTTCGAGCAAGTGTTTCGGCCACTTTAACTTCAGGGCACTCTAAAGGGACCTGGCCCACTTGAGTCGTGACTCTCAACTGTCATCCTCCTGTAGCAGGTTTTGTTTTATGTATTCCTCTTTGCCAAACTTCGGGATTCAACCACAAGACATCCATCTTACTGAACCTCTACCATATAAGAAATAGAGAACGAAAGAGGCGTTACTACAATTCAATGACCAACCGACATATTTCAAGTGGTGTAGCTTACAAAACAATAGTTGACCGAATATATTATATGTAATATATGTAAACTTTCATGTGGTGACCGAATAGGGCATATTTAACCCGGGAGTTTACTCAGCACAAGCCGAAATGGTATCCAATGTCCTCGATTCGCAATATGTATTTACTGGAAATATAAATGCATAATAACGAACGTGATCTTACCTGAGAATTACTTTGACTGCTTTCTAACTCTGACCTAATATATTTATTCCAAAGAAACAACAACGGCCAATGACTCCATTGATGACGAGAGCAACAACAAGGAGACTGACGATAATGTCGACAACAGCCATATGTACTCACAAACTCTGAAGATAGCAACAGAAAAACTACTCACAACAAAGCAAACTACAGCTTCAACGACACGAATAGTTACAAAGGCATCAACATCTCAAATAACGTTGACAAGTACACCAGTAGTATCATTGCCATCCACAGTAAGCTTAACAATAACAACTACCACTGCAAAAACAAAAGCTACAACGCCCAAAACAATAATTGCATTGCTTACAACAATAAATACATCGCCTACAACAACAAATACATCGCCAAGAACTACAGCGACAACAACAACCACCACTACCACAACTCAGAAAGCAACAAAACCAACAGCCACCACAACCACAGAAACAACGACAAAGACAATAACAACCACTACTACTACACCTACGCCGAAAACAATCATATCTACGACACCAGCAACATCAACAATCATCACAACATCAACTCCTAAAACCACAACAACGCCAATTACTGCAACAACACCAAAAACCACAACAACACCAAAAACGACAACAACACCAAAAACCACAACAACGCCAATTACTGCAACAACACCAAAAACCACAACAACACGAAAAACCACAACAACACCAAAAACGACAACAACACCAAAAACCACAACAACGCCAATTACTGCAACAACACCAAAAACCACAACAACACCAAAAACGACAACAACACCAAAAACCACAACAACGCCAATTACTGCAACAACACCAAAAACCACAACAACACCAAAAACGACAACAGAGCTATCAACAACAGTTTCAACCACAGAATATACATCAACAGCTGTGCCTTCTTCAAAAACAGTTACATCTACAAAAACATCGCCAACAACAACAACAACTACACCAACAAGTACCACCTCTGAGAAAGAAACAACAGCAGTTACAATAAGCGCTATCTCTATCGGTTACACAAAACAACAGAAAACCACTGTTGTTTCAGATACAATAGATCCAGGAAATGGTGACGACAAGGGTGATTCAGACAATAACAACACTGCTGATTATCTTTATGATTATGACAATGGTTACAAAACTATAGATAATAAAAGTAACAATGACGATGATGACGATAACACTGAAGAAGGTGTTAAAAGCACATCAGTTCCAGACTTCACAGATTTTGACTCAACGGATGTGAACTCCCCATCTCTGAATAACACATCCGGTAAAAATGATTCCCTGATAAGCGACCTTGACATCGAAACTAACGAAGATCATTATGGAAGAACGACTTCGTCAAGACAAGAGACAAAAAACATCAAACATGTAGATGACCCAAGCCACGGCGCTGTCAAGGAAAATGACCAGAACACATCACAAAACAGTGAGATGCTGCCTCTGATTGTGGGCGTTGTGTCCGCAGTGCTTGTCGCGGCTGTGGTTATAGCCATTCTGGCGTTTATGTGGGCACGTAACCAACGCAGGAAACAGGACAAGGAACAAGAGGATCAGTTGAATATCATCACTGAATATGTTGAAACAAACCTAAGTGTTTAAATACTGCTTAGCTTAACATTGCTCGTATGTTGTTGGTTATTTTGTGAGTAGAATTCGACATATTATTATCATACATAGCGTAAAAACATTACATAGCAGGTTTAATAAAAACACTTAAAGTAATAAGTAAAGAGATCTAATCAATAGTACTATAAAACTAGGTGCAACTAAGATAGCTAACAAAATAATGTGTCTGGAAAATCAGAAACTAGAGAGGGATTGGTAGATACAAGAAATGGATTGTTCATAAAACCGTAATATTGAGGGGCAACAATTTAGTTGGCAACTCTACTGAAAATGTACAATTAAATAAGAGCACAAACATTGTAGAATATGAGTGGCAGGCTAACTGACCACAATATGACAATTAAGTACATGCACTAGCTTTTTGTGTTTTTTAAATGGATAAGGAGAACAGCTGAACAGAAGGTAAAATAACAAAATTAGGTTAAAAACCAACAGGAAGAGAAGAAGAGTAAGTTTTTAACAAAGAATATGAAGAAGGGTTGGATTTTTTAAAAGAAATATAAGTTAAAGATAAAAGTGAACAGCTCGGACGGAAGAAGTAAGACGTTGGCATAAAGAGGGAGAAGTTAACAAAAGGAACAAAATAAGAACAAAAGAAGAGAAATTAGTCAACGAATGACGAGAAGGAAACATAAATACAAACTCTGACTGTCTGCTTTAACACTGTACACATGTGGACTAAATAAACACGCTACTTATCTGTCATGTGTTATAAGACTATCCTCTGTATGGCTAGTTATGGAAGGTACAAGACTCAAAGCTGAACTGAACTAAAGAGGAGAGGGATTTCTGACGTTGGTCGAGGTTACCACGGAAACTCGTTCAACGGTGCAAAATTCAAAGATGTGAAAACAAGAAGAACAAGAAGGAAACGGAAAAAGAAGAACAGAGTGAAATGTAGTAAAAAAAGCATGATGAATGAGACAAAGAAGGACAAGACAGAGTAGCAGGATAAGAAAGAGGTGCTAAAGAAGATGGAAAGACAATAAGAAAATGAGTAAGAAGAAAAAGAAGACGAGGAAGAAGAAGAAAAGGAAAAGAAGAAGAAAAAAAATAGAAGACGATATTAATAGTTACTCTTTTTGCTTCTATTGGACTGAATCATCGTAGTCAAAATGTCTTGCCTGATTTTAGTGTAATAATGATTGCATATGGCTTTTAATTGTTACAATGTCAGCATTATTTTGCCTAATATCAGAATAAATATGCTTAATATCCGCATTCGTTTACCGTTTAATATCAGCATTCGTTTGCTTACATTCGACCTTTAATTTGTCTAATATTCGTCTCATTTTATTTTACCAATTATCAGGATTCATGTCTAATATAGCATGCTTTTGTTTATCGGCATACCGTAATGTGTTTAATATCACCGTTTATTTGTTTTTTTTGTCGTCCATTAATGTGTCTAATTTCACAATTTATTTGTTTATTGGCATCCATTAATGTGTCTAATATCACAATTTATTTGTTAAATGCCGAAGATGCAGTAATTAATTAACTGGCAGCAGCCAGCGACTCAAATTTGCTGCTTGCATCAGGATCAGTGACCCATAACTGACCAAGAACATATTCCTCCTCCAAGTGATAACTCTTGAAGCAACCCTATCCCAAACTTGCCGTGCAGAAATATGATGTGCCGACCGAAAGACGCAGATATCGCAGTCTGGCTGTAAACTACGACACATTGTCACAAATGTCCTTTTCAGGATAAACACGGAAGAAGAAGCAGACATTCCAGTGACCATCTGTTTGCTATGCGCATTAATTTGTCTAAAACGGGCATTTGCTTCCTTACAATGAGCCATTAATATGTCAAATGCAGACATAAATTTGTGTCATCAATGTTATTTTTAGAATTTCTGCAATACTTTGCCGAATCGCTTTATACATTTACCTAATATCAGCAAATATTTTAATAAAAGCATGTATTTGTATAATATTAAAACTGATTTGCCTCAACACATCATTTATGAATCTAATATCATCATTTATGTGTCAAATCACGTCGTTAATTTGTGTAGTATCAACAATTATTTGCCTAATCTCATTATTTGCCTTCACAATATTAGCTATCATTAAATAACATTAACATTCTTTTCTTTATTATCAAATACTAATGTGTCAAATATTAGCATTCATTTGTTAAATCTCATTTTTCATTTGATTACAAAGTTATTCATTTGTCAAATATCAGCATTCATTGCTTAAAACCCCAGTATTTATTTGTTTAAAATAATATTCATTTGCTTAATATCAGTATTCATTTGCTAAATTCCAATATTCATTTCTTTACAACAATATTTATTTGTCTAATATGAGTATATTTTGTGCCTAATCTTTTCATGCACTTTCCTAATATCAGCAATCATTTGCCTAATCACATCATTCCTTTGTCTAAATATCAGCATTAATTTACCGCATCGCAAAATTCATATGTATAAAATCAGCAATTCTTGGCCTAAGCTCATCATTTCTTTGCTTAACATCATCAATAATATGCCTTGTACAATGTGTCGGTGTACGTCTATTATTTTATTGGTCGAGTGTATTCTTGATTGCATTTTACATACTGGTTTTCGTTTATCCAAAATTGTTTTACGTACAGCAAGTGACGTAACGAGAGAACTGAGAAGTGCAGATCGCAAACGTAATAGTCTAAGACAACAATTATGTTTTCATTGACCTGTCACATTTACTTGTATATGTTTGTTTTGAATAAAGTGCAGCTCAAGTTTTTTGTCACTATAAACATTGCAATTTGTTAATATCTTTGAATTGTCCTGTTTCATAATAAATAACTGAAAACATTCACCTACACAGTACACATATACACATTTATTAACGAATCAACAGATAATTGATTCGTGTTGATTCCAACGACCCTGGCTGGGAAGAAATGACGGGATTATATTATCTTCGTGAATGACTTAAGAGACGATTAAAGAAAGACAGCCTCGCCATGAAAAACAAATTGCTACAGAAACCACAACATGTATTTGCGCATGATCTACAGCTTCGGTCTTATGGTGCATAATGAGAAAGAATAAATGGAAGACACACATAAATAGATACATCTATAACTATCGATTATCTGTTACGTGTTCAGAATGGGGAACAAAAAATAGTACTTTTATCTGACAGGTATGTTGCAAGAGACGACTAAGAAACATTGACCGTAAGACCGTCTACTTCACTCAGTAGAACGATCACTCACAAGGAAACTAAAAAGAATATATCGCACTACATAGTAGAAGAGAGGGAACTAAGACAATAAAACAAGCATGGTGGTAACATGCTTACATGAAGGAAAACAAAACCATCGGTAGTTGATAGAGACAGAAAAAAAGCGCATGCGGACCCAATACGAGTATATTTATATTTAAAATGCAAACACGTTTGTAAAAATAAACATACATTGAAATACACACAAAGTTTTACAAATCGACAGGTATGTACGTAAACAAAGCTTCTGAATGAGGCTCAAGAAACTAAATATCTGGGAAATATTTTTAGCGCCGCTAGAAGACTTGATTTAAAAATTCAATTAGACGTCAGAAAGCCTATGCTGTAACTTATTTTGTTTCTTTAAAGGTTTGTCTTTCTGGATTCTACTGATGAAGGCACGACTCTTTCAACTTCAGACCGTAGTCTTTTAGGTTATATCAGGACGTACCAGCCAGTGTATGGATGCGAATGTGTATGTTTGTAGTGTTAACGTGTTGGCTAGTGTATGGATGCGTGTGTATGTCTGTTTGTAATGTGGAGGTAGTGGCCAATGGGTGCCTGTGTGAATCTGTTTGTAGTGCGGACGTATTGGCCAGTGTATGGATGCGTGTGTGAATCTGTTTGTAGTGCGAACGTATTGGCCAGTGTATGGTTGCGTGTGTGTGTCTGTTTGTAATGAGGAGGTAGTGACCAATGGGTGCGTGTGTGAATCTGTAGTGCGGACGTATTGGCCAGTGAATGGATGCGTGTGTATGTGTGACGTACTTTCCACTGGGAACTGACCACTCAGTCGGTGAGTACCGCTCTAGATGACTGAGTAATAGCGACGCCATCTTGCAAGTAGCGCCGGCTAAGAAAATAGTCTCATGTTATAAAAAGCCTGGCGGGCCAGGAGCAGGGCCTTTTCTTACAATACGCGATTGGGGACCACGAAGCGTCAGACTGCACGATTTGAGAAGACTAGGAGACATTTTTGCAGAGACTTCGCACGATTTAGAGAACGATTTGAAGGAAAGACGAACCTTAACACGATTTGAAAGACGGAAGAACTTTACCAAATTTAGAAGAGGATCCTCGCCTTACACGACTTCACAGAAGTCGTTTCACCATGGGCTTCATTTTGTTATTCCGTGTGCTGATGATACTATCAAACAACCCCCAAAACACCAAATTAAGTCTTAACGGCAAATAGCTGCAGCCAAACGACAACCCAAACTACCTGGGAGTCACATTTGATCGGCGCATGACATGGAAACTGTTGTCCATGCCACAATACCATACTCGAGAACTGATCTCACTCTTCCAGTGTACATTTTCAGGCTTGCAAATCTGTCCCAGTCGGCTCGTTTGTAATTCCAACGTGGGAGCGGTTTTTGTTTCCTGTGGGCCTACTTCCATATAAACTTCTAGCCTAATTGGCCTGTGGTCGCTACCTGCCAATTGGTTTAGCACCTGGCGGTCTATTTTATGGTGAATGTCCTGTGTGGAGAAGGCCAAATCTGGAGTAGAGGTGGTATGCCATGTTCTAGAATAGAAGCTAGGGCTATCCTCCGGCCTATTGATTAGATAGAGATTTGTGTCTATCTCCCAATCTTCCACTTCGTCACCTCTGCTGTCTGTGTCCCTAAGCAAAGCAATAATGCAAGCTGCCACTGAAACCATCCCAAGAGGGGCAAGGAAAAATTATAAGCCCTATTGGAATGATGATTTGCAGAAAGCGAAAGACGCAGTCACAAATGCTAGGAACATGGCAGAGCGAGAACAATCTATGGAGGCAAATAACGCCCTCAAAGCCACCACGGCGAAATACAAAAACACTCTAAACCAAACAGCAAGAGAAAGCTGGAAAAAGAAAACAGAAAGCCTCAACTTAGACAAAGAAGGGAACAAACTATGGAAGATAGTCACAGCCATGAATGACGAAACTCCATCAAACAAACAAATTATAATCAAACAGGGTGACAACATGCTCACTGGAAAAAAAGCAGCAAACGTCTTTGTTGAACATTATGCCAGAGCAAACCACATTGATGTCCCTGCAGATAGGCATACAGACATTAGTCAAGAGCAAAAGGGGCACGACAACATCAATATGGCACCAGAAGAGCATATGATGGCAAAATTAACAATGAATGAAATGGAATAGGCCATGAAAACGTTAAAGAAAAGGAAATCTCCTGGAAAAGATGAAATAACAAACGAAATGCTGATGGGGCTGGGCCAAACAGCAAAGAGGAAACTACTATCAGTCCAAAGCTGGAAAAGGGGTATTGTACCCCAGGCATGGAAAGACGCAGTACTTGTACCAGTACAAAAGAAAGGAAAAGACAAAACAGATCCAAATGGATACAGGCTTATCAGCCTACTGAGCTGCGTAGGCAAACTGATGGAACGTATGATAAACACCAGACTGATGTGTCATCTGGAAAAAAAACACATACTAATTCCACAGCAAGCAGGCTTTAGACAGCACAGATCCACTGAGGATCAGGTCATTCTCATAGCCCAGGAAATAGAAGATGCCTACCAGGAGCAAAAACACACAGTAGCGGTTTGAGTGGACCTAGAAAAGGCATTCGACAAAGTCTGGAAAGAGGGACTTAGAGTCAAACTAAGAAGAAGTGAAGTTTGTGGGAAAATGTACAAATGGATCAGTCACTACCTCAAAAACAGAACGGCCAGAGTTCAAGTACAAGGGCAGATGAGTAAAAAGGTGACACTTGAGCAGTGAGTACCCCAAGGGGGAGTACTGTCACCCACACTCTTCCAGGTGTATATAAATAACATAACAGATAATATACCAAGAAGAGTCCATAGCTCAATGTTTGCAGACGATCTGGCTGTGTGGACCTTTGAAAAGAATCTCACCATAGCAAGAAATCGGATGCAGCAGGCCCTAACATCGCTGGAAGAGTGGGCGAACTCATGGCTGGTCAAAAAAAACGAGGAAAAAACGACATGTACAATATTCTCGCTATCAAACAAACCCCAAAACACCAAATTAAGTCTTAACGGCAAATAGCTGCAGCCAAACGACAACCCAAACTACCTGGGAGTCACATTTGATCGGCGCATGACATGGAAACATCAGATCTAGAGAAACCGAATTAGAGCCAGAGAAAGAATAGCAATCATGAGGAAACTCGCTGGCACAGGCTGGGGAGCAGACGAAAGTATACTAAAGAAAATGTACACTGGAAGAGTGAGATCAGTTCTCGAGTATGGTATTGTGGCATGGACAACAGCAGCAAAGGCGAACTTCGATAAAATTAGCAAACTCCAAAACCAAGCCATGAGAGTTATCCCAGGAGGAATGAAGTCAACGCCAATTGTAGAACTTGAAAAGATTACAAAACTGCAATCCATGACCGACAGAAGAGACTGCAGAGCCTAGCAGCAATCAGAGAAACTCAGAAGACTGACTGACCATCCAATGCACCAGAGACTAAACAAATTTCGGAAATGGGAAGCTAGAGGAGAAACTTTGCAGAAATAGCCAAAGCAAAGATGCACGAAAACCCCATGGACGCACAGGTAAAAGGAATGAAAGTCATATAGTCCTGCATACAGATGTCTTGGCCATAGTCACAGCACTAAAAAGCCAGAAAAATACTGAACTTAAAGATTTAAGAGCAGTACTCTGTCAACTATGCCAGCAGTCCGCACCAACATCCAAGGCAACGAGGAGGCAGACAGACTGGCAAAAGAAGGTGCACGACTACCACAACCAGATACTAGTATGACATACGAAGAGTCAAAACGGCTTATTAGAGCTAGATACATGACCAAATCGGAAACCGATTTGGTTTGATAGTTCTGCAGTCTGTGTATTGCTGATTCCTCTATTGCAATGCCCTCATCCAACAGGCGGGTTGTCATAGACAATATCACCGCTAAAATTTCCAAAATGATTTTTTGAGTAGCCAGGATGTCAGCTCTTTTATTTTCCGGAATACCAGAATTACTAGAACATTACATACACACCAGCGCGGGTAGGATTGACGTCTCTACATGAGCTATCTCACGCATACCTTAGACAGCTATGTTGTATCTTCCGAAAAAAAAATAATGATTAAACATTAGAGAAGCTCAAGAACTTTTGCGATATTGGAACTTGTATACTCGCCATTACTTTAACTTAACGTGTTTATGCTGGTTAGAAGTCTCTGCAGAGTCTGTATACAATTAGTTTATTTGGGGTTCATTTAGCCGATATGCGAGTCCATCTAAATAGAGTCAAACACTCGAGGTAAGTAGACCCGCAGCCAGTTAGGCGCCATATGCTGCTCTTAACAAACCATTTGGAGAAAGTTACACATAATTTATGTCGACAAACCGTGGAAAATAAAAATATAGTTTGAGAATAGAATTGATGCCTTTGAAATGTGAATATATAGAAGAATCGGGCGTCTCTCTTGGAAAGAAAATAATACAAATAAGGAAGTCTTTGAGAAATTAGGTCTGTAAATAGAATTGATGAACGACAGTTCAGATATTTTCGTCACAAAACAGTACTGCTGAAAACAATGCTGGGAGGAAAGGTGGAAGGCAAACTTACCAGATGTAAACAACGTTATAATTTGGAGGGTTGTGGTTGTTGTTTCGAATGCCCACAATGAGTAGGTTACTCGTATGTGCGCCTTGAAAAGGGCGTTAAGTGACAGTTGCAGTAGCTTTTCTCTCATCCCGAGCGTGCTGATGAAGGTAGACCTCCAGGCGGTTGTGCTATGCTTGGCCTCATCTGCGTTTCGTTTACTACTACAAAAATCACGTCGAACCTCATCTTGTTAGCCAGACTGTTTTCCTCGACAACAGCTTGTTTCCAGAACGACCATTGAGGAAGTCAAGTGAGGGTCTTGGCCAGTATATTTATCCTGACCCTGGCTAACATTCTCTGATCAGTGTGTTTTACTTGACCAGACGTTAGCCTCATCGTCCTAATTTGGAGGGTAACATACACTGATGGAAAGGGGAACATGTGGCAAGAGACAGAGGGGATTGGAGAACCATTGAAGTCGACTTTCCACGTAGAGACGACACTTGACCTAAATTGTACTTAGTATAAGTAAGGGCGCCACTTAAATTATGTTCCGGACACTACCGCTCTTGTTGACTGTTGGCCAGGCTTGAGACTGATACGAATGCTGTTGTCCTGATTTCTATTGAAGTTTCCTTTTTTGTTGTGATTGTTGTTGATGATTATATTAAAATGTTTGTGATGACTCAATTGTCATTTTTATGGGCACTATCATCACGTGTCACAGGATGTAATGCAGTGATACATTTCTTCCTCAACTAAATGTTCTTTTTTCAATACCCCAGTGACGCTGGTTAGCATCTGATTGTTCTTTTCTTTAATTTTGCTGACCTATAATATATCAAAGAAACCTGAAGAAATGACACATTCTTGTCTTCATGAATATTTAGTTAGCTCTTACTCACAAAGTGCATGTCAGTACTAGTATTCCTTATAAGGATTGATGTACTCTCTGCATATTTGCCAGAGGGTGTACAAATATTTCAAATGACTAAATGTATGTCCTAGTGTGTACAGTGTGTACAAATAATGTTGTTGTTGTTACCGAATGCCGACAATAAGTAGGTTACGCTTTTGTGCGCCATGAAAAGGACGTTAAGCCGCGGGTTGTAGTAGCTTTCCTCATATCCCGAGCGTGCTGATGAAGGTGGACTGGGTTTCTCCAAGAGGTTGTGCTATGCTTGGCTTCATATGCGTGTCACTCACTACTACTGGTATCACGTCGATCCCTCACCTCGTTAGCCATGTTGCCATGAAAACAGCCCGTTTCCAGGGAGGGCTACCAGGAAGCCGAGGTGAGGGTCTTGGCCAGTATTTTTTGCCTGACCCTGACTTTCATGTCTGATTTATATATTTTGCCTAACCTTGACTAACTTGTCTGATCAGTATATTTTGCCTGACCCTGACTAACATGTCTGATCAGTATGTTTTGCCTGACCATGACTAACATGTCTCATCAGTATATTTTGCCTGACCCTGACTAACATTTCTCATCAGTATATTTTGCCTGGCCCTGACTAACATGTCTGATCAGTATGTTTTGCCTGACCCTGACTAACATGTCTCATCAGTATATTTTGCCTGACCTTGACTAACATGTCTGATTAGTGTGTTTTGCCTGACCCTGACTAACATGTCTCATCAGTATATTTTGCCTGACCTTGACTAACTTGTCTCATCAGTATATTTTGCCTGACCTTGACTAACTTGTCTGATCAGTATATTTTGCCTGACCTTGACTAACTTGTCTGATCAGTATGTTTTACCTGACCCTGACTAACATGTCTGATCAGTATATTTTGCCTGATCACACTAGTCTGTCTTTCTTTGTCTTTGTGAAGACGACTAGTACTTCCTACTCAATGCCCGTGAGAAGTTTAACTTCTTCCGCAAATTCCATACCTTGAGGTCACTTTCAGCACTACTTTCCAGCAGCTTCTATCTATTTCCCGTACTGACATTCTCACTCTTGCTCACTGACCGCCCACTACTTTCCAGCAGCTTCTATCTATTTCCCGTACTGACACTCTCACTCTTGCTCACTGACCTCTCTCTGGCAGTGTCTCTACTTACCACTCTCACGGCTACTCTCGTCACGATATTGTATTCCACAATCTCTTTATCCTTTATTCTCATACTGCCACCTTCTAGGTAGTTTCTGAACAGCCAGTCACTCCCCCACCTCCTTTTTTCTTCAAACGTGAATAAAAACTGAAGAAACATGATGGTTTGTAGCACACTGGTATGCACACTAGTCCCTATAACCACTGAGTCCCCATGCCCAGCAATAACATAAATGAATAGCCGTCCATCGCAAGCGATGATAACAACAGCAGTCAGAGATGTTGTGATGTACCTCACCAGCGTTGATGACAACAGCAGTCAGAGATGTTGTGCTGTACCTCACCAGCGTTGATGACAACAGCAGTCAGAGATGTTGTGCTGTACCTCACCAGCGTTGATAACAACAGCAGTCAGAGATGTTGTGCTGTACCTCACCAGCGTTGATAACAACAGCAGTCAGAGATGTTGTGCTGTACCTCACCAGCGATGATGACAGCAGCAGTCAGAGATGTTGTGCTGTACCTCACCAGCGTTGATAACAACAGCAGTCAGAGATGTTGTGCTGTACCTCACCAGCGTTGATAACAACAGCAGTCAGAGATGTTGTGCTGTACCTCACCAGCGTTGATAACAACAGCAGTCAGAGATGTTGTGCTGTACCTCACCAGCGTTGATGACAACAGCAGTCAGAGATGTTGTGCTGTACCTCACCAGCGTTGATAACAACAGCAGTCAGAGATGTTGTGCTGTACCTCACCAGCGTTGATAACAACAGCAGTCAGAGATGTTGTGCTGTACCTCACCAGCGTTGATAACAACAGCAGTCAGAGATGTTGTGCTGTACCTCACCAGCGTTGATAACAACAGCAGTCAGAGATGTTGTGCTGTACCTCACCAGCGTTGATAACAACAGCAGTCAGAGATGTTGTGCTGTACCTCACCAGCGTTGATAACAACAGCAGTCAGAGATGTTGTGCTGTACCTCACCAGCGTTGATGACAACAGCAGTCAGAGATGTTGTACTGCACCTCACCAGCGATGATGACAACAGCAGTCAGAGATGTTGTGCTGTACCTCACCAGCGTTGATGACAACAGCAGTCAGAGATGTTGTACTGCACCTCACCAGCGATGATGACAACAGCAGTCAGAGATGTTGTGCTGTACCTCACCAGCGTTGATAACAACAGCAGTCAGAGATGTTGTGCTGTACCTCACCAGCGTTGATGACAACAGCAGTCAGAGATGTTGTGCTGTACCTCACCAGCGTTGATGACAACAGCAGTCAGAGATGTTGTGCTGTACCTCACCAGCGTTGATGACAACAGCAGTCAGAGATGTTGTGCTGCACCTCACCAGTGACTTCAGAGGTGTCCGTATAGTCCAATTCTATCACGGAAAATCCTTCCACATCAGGTCAGATCATCATGAAACCAGTGAGATCGTTGGGGCACACATGAAGACATCCTCACAACCCCACGCCACCCTTCTCTGTCAACGGCCGCTGCATGTGACTCTTCTGGTCAGAGATTGGTCAATTCCTTAATTTTTTCCTCTTACCTCTTTTTGGGCCAGCCTCTTCGTCGTCTGCCTTGCACCTTTCTGTGGATCGTATTTGCGAGACCATTTGATCTCGAAATGTGACCGTACAGAGCGAGCTTCCTTCTTTTGACAGTTTCCAAGAGGTCTTCAAAGGGCCATTTTGATGTTGCAATTATATCTCCTATTTCCTCATTTGTAACTCGATCTTTGTACGTGACATTTAAAAGTCTTCGGAAACATCTCATCTCCAAGGCCTGCATCCTTCGCTGAAGGTCAGATGTAACTGTCCACGTATTCACAAGCCTTCTACATACGTAGCATTTAATATCATAATTGGACATGTGAGTGTCAGTTGTTTTGTCTTTTCGTAGGGTGCGTTGTTTCTGTGCATCAGAACCCCGGTGTTCCTCTGTAATGAAGGTGCCTCTAATGGTGATTCTACGCTATGCCTTGCGGTCCTGTGCGAAGCATTCCTGTGAGTTTGTATCGATGCTGAAGCGTTTTAGAGATACTTTGAATGAGTCTGTGAATCACTTCTTTTGGCCACTGACTTGATGTAGGTCATCTTTCAGTCCATCATACATTAATTGTTTTGGGATGTGGTTGTTTGGCATGCGCACGACGTGGCCGGCCCACCTGATCTGGGTCTTCTGCAACAGTGTGTGGATGCTCGGCATTTTTGCCTTCATGATTATCTCGGTGTTTGGTACCCTATCCTGCCACTTTATTTTGAATAATCTCCGGAGGCACCTTGTATGGAAGTGGTTTATTTTCAAGGCATGCTTACTATACACTGTGCACGTCCTACATGCATACAGAAGGGTGGGGAGCACAACAGATCGGTAGACTTTGAGTTTCGTATCAAGCCTAAAACTCCTCTGATTTCAAACAATGTAGCGCAGCCTCCCAAAGGCAGAACTGGCATTCGAGATTCTGTTACTGACTTCAGTTAAAAGTAGTTTCCCTGGAAAGAGTGCTGCCAATGTATGTGAAGCTGTCTACTTATTGGAGACGCTCGTTCTTGACTCTGATATCTGGGTCTTAAATAACAAACGTAGCTGTAGAACATGCTCTCTCGCCATTCAAACACGTTCGGTAACTTTACCTAAAGCTGTGTTTGATATCAAAGAGGCATCCGGGTTCCGTTTCCTTGTTTACTCTATCATTTATCACCAGTGTGGCATGATATACATCAGAGAGAATGGTTTGAAATTTCAATGACAAAAATAAGGGCTCTGGTTCATCTATAGCCAATTGCTTCAATAGCCTGAGAAAAGGGCTAAGGTTGATTTTAGTGTCACCAGCATAGTCCCCTGCTCCTCTGATGATCGGCACTGTATGAATACCTGAGACGCTAGTTCGGTCAGGTACAATAAACTGGCCAGGACGTCGTGTCACGGTCAGTCACAATACACTGAACAAGCCCACTATCTCTCTTATATGTAGCGTTACCTGAAAATAAATTGTTTACCAAAAACACAAGACCTTCAGAATACTACAGTGGAATGCGGAGGGTGTCATTAACAAAAAGCTCCCCCTAACACATCACTTGCATGAAGGTAAGATTGACGTGGCATGTATCCAAGAAACCCACCTCAACAACAACCACACATTCTCAATCAGAGGATACCAGGCCTTCCGTATGGATAGAGAAGGTCACAAAGGAGGGGTTCTGATACTGACCCGTAACTGCATACCGAGTAGCGCGGTATATGTCAATCACACCGGACAAGCAAAAATTGTAGGAGTTGACATAATGGCTCAAGAGACGAAGATCCGCATCTTCAACCTGTACGGACCACCAAACAAAGACCTATCGCTCTCGAGTATGGAAGTCAAAGACTCCAACTGCATAGTAGTTGGAGACTTCAACAGCCACTCGGAGAGATGGGGATACTCGGACACAGACAGCAGAGGTGACGAATTGGAAGATTGGGAGATAGACACAAATCTCTATCTAATCAATAGGCCGGAGGATAGCCCTAGCTTCTACGGGTGAAGCCAACCATTGCACAACAGCCCGGAGAGCCCCGGTTTATCTTTACGCTAATGATATGAGGAAAGCTGCTAGAACCTGCCGATTAACGCAATTTTCATGCGCACAAAAGAGTAAACTTATTCATTGAAGGCTTTAAACAACAATGCCTCTTTTAGACGTGACCCTCGCTTCGTCTATGATGTGTTAGCTCTTATTTGAATTGTCTTTTTTTTCCTGATGAAGGGCCTTACGTTGTAAAGGAGGTTTCTTTCCTTTTTTCGTCTTGGCGCGGAATCTGCACATACTTATACATATCCATTACACTACATACAGTTGGCATCTTCTGCAATGAAACAAAGCTGATATAACATGAAGGGGGATCAAGAGAGAAATTGCTTGAAAAAGCATGCATAGAAATCATCTATACAGCTGCCAACGGTTGTGAAAACACTAAAAAGTGAAGAATGTATTGACGTTGGTGATACAATTAACAATTCATTATCACCCTTTGACGGGAATACGGGGAGTGGTGCAAGCAAACAATGTAATTGGACTGATCAATGGTTGGTTCGTATTTGTTCTCCAAATATAACACAAGATCAATGCTGCAGCTGGTCCCATTTCATCAAGCCTATTTCAGAGCATGTTTGGAAGCGGCTTCAAAGAATGGTTTTACATGACATAATACACAACCTTCCATTGTTACCTTTTAAAGCAGGCTTGGAAAATTAAACTACAAGGCAGTTTAATCATGACATGCGTCACTGCGCGATTTTGAAGCTTTGGCTTGTCTTGGCTTGGCTTCGTTCGCAATCTCACGCTACCAAACCCTGAAAGCGCTTAAGTAGCCGAATGTAATCCAGAGAACGGAATGCGTTGTGTCTTAGTTTACAGCTTGACTGCGATATTTGCACCTTTCGGTCCAACACATCCTACTTCAGCAAGGATTTTTTAGTACTGAGTTAGCATTCCCTCTTAGATCCCTTCTCCTTAGCCAGTCTGCCCTGCTATCCAAGATCTCTGCGTGGAGGTGTAGAAGGGTTTTGGCAGCTCTGGTTCGCTGGCCCTGACGCTAGCAGTGAGCTATGGGTCGCTGAACACTGCAGCTCATAAGCTCCTCAGCGTCTTGATTCCTGAAGATTCATATCGGTTGTCTAAAGCATTGATGACAACATGCATAGAGACGTGATACCTTGATGAGTCGGTATTCATTTGCTGTACTCGTCTTTCTGGGGCTCACATCAATATGAAATATGATAAACAGCTCCGTAAGTCCTTATATCTCCTCCTCCCCCCCCCCCTCCCAGTTGGTGACATTAGGTATGAGCATGGAGGACTAACTCAGTGAACGTATGTTTGCTAACAACTCAAAATGTTAATAACCTTGACCCAACACGAATTTAAAAACCAATATAGAACAAACCTAGATGGGGACCCAGATGGTCGGGCCAGCAGCAGTGAGCCTAATAGGCGAGCTGTGTGTGTACATTATACACTCTTCGCTATTTCCTTAAAGTGGCAGAACAAATGTCTTCCATGAATATGGTGATGCCAGTTGAAAGAATAGAGCTACTATTCTCTAATATCTTTTCTACATTCACCTTGCTTCCTAAAGTGGAATGCGATGTGCAATAGTATGCACCAAGCGGCACAGTGCGTTCAATTTCAGAACGCATTTTGTTAATGGGTTACTGTCCATAAGTGTACGATCTTCCTGTTTTATGAATACGATGATAAGATGTTGTTGTTGTTGTTGTTGTTGTTGTTGTTGTTGTTGTTGTTTAATGCCCACAATGAGTAAGTTAACTCTTGTGCGCCCTGAAAACGACATTAGGTACCGCGTTGTAGTAGCTTTCCTCACATCCCAAGCACTCTGATGAAGGTGGGCCGCAGTCATCCAGGCGGTTGTGCTGTGCTTGACTTCATCTGAGCGGCGCTCATAACTACGGAGATCATATCGATCAATATCTCGTCAGCAAAGCTGTCTTGAAAACAGTATGTTTCCACGGAACGCTATATGGAAGAAAGATTGTGGTCTTGGTCAGTGTATTCACCCTGACACGACGTCATGGTCAGAATTTTGTGACTGACTGGACTAGCGTCTCAGTTTCCCCTGATCCAAGGTAACTCGGGACAAGAGCGTGAAATTGATGACCAGCGCATTATCTTCCTCACTATAATCCAAATACAGCGCACATACCATTATTAAAGCAAAAACGGCCCGATGCTGTGTCCATCATCTCTTACGATGAGTAGTAATTATTATTATACGAAACATATTTCAAAGTAAAGTCCTCTTCTTTTTCCTGTGATCTCATATGTTCACACTGGCAGACGATTTCCCGTATCGATCGTTGTTTTGAGTTTGGTGTTGAATCGTTTGGTCAGTTTATCTTCAGAGGACCGTCATGTAACACATGATCAGCAGTGAGTTTGTTTAGACAGCTTGTGAACAGTGGGGAAGTAGACAGTCGAAGAGTATAGATGTGTTTATTTGGTCTGTTGTGCCTTGTCGAGTGTGTTTATTCGGTCTGTTGTGCCTTGTCGAGTGTGTTTATTTGGTCTGTTGTGCCTTGTCGAGTGTGTTTATTTGGTCTGTTGTGCCTTGTCGAGACGAAGAATAATGGTGATATGTCCCTGTCGTCAAGGGTGTAATAGTCGTTGCTGTGTTGGTTTTGTTCTTCTCCGACAGTCTTGATCGCTCTCTTTTTCTAAAAGAATGTGATTTCAATATCTTGTTGTACACAATCTTTATTACTTTTTTATTGTAAGCCTACCTGCCTCCTTTTTTTCTAGTACGTCAAAATGGGATAGTAACCACTGTTGTTTTCCTTCTGGCAGCTACCGTTCATATTTCATTCTTCAAATCCAAGAGTTAACCACTTTTGGGAGCTTATAGAGTACAGACATTACAAGTGTGAAGATTTCCATTTGTTGACAGAATTGTTGTTAAAAATAGAATTCAAGCCTTGCGCCTTTTCTCGATAGTTTGTATTATTATTAATCAGCTTCCATAATCAACCAGCTCTCATGTATTCTGGCAATTTTTTTTTTTTTAAATTTTTTTTGCGTTTGCCTTATTTCTCTAATCCCCAAGGCGATGTGCGTTACACTGTGGTTTTTTTATTTTGCCCCTGTCGGCCCAGTGTATCCGACTTCAGCATGCATTTTATGTAAGGGTCTGCTTCCTCCTGCATTTTCTAAGGGTTTGCTTCCCTGGGGAAACGGCCGGTGCGGTGATGGGGATCGAACCCAGCAGCTTCTGGTTGTAATCCGTGTCACTTAACCACTAGCCCACGCCGTCCCCTATTCTGGCAAATAGTCCTGTCAAATAGCTTTCTTGTCCACCCCGGCAGACACCAGAACCATTTCTGGCTCTTATGTGCCCACAGATTGGAGCGTAATAATAATAGCTGTCCATCGTTGTCGATGAGGACCGCCGACATCATCCTTGTCACAGATTTACCTGTTGGGTATGGGTGCGCATGTGGCTGAACAGGCCAATGCGAGCAAGAAAACATCTGCTACATATCGGGCACACGAGGATTGTAGAAGGGGATGGTGTTCCCGCTACTCGGGATTTCCGCGTCTCGCGTCTGCTCTGGGCTTTCACAACACGGTCGTCTTCACCGGCAGCTACACCCGATTTGACTGCGCTTCTCCAGTCAGATCTGTTTTGCGCAAGACATTCCCAGGTGTCGATGTCTATCTGGCAACTTTTTAGTGAGTCCTTCAGACCGTCTTTAAAACGTTTCTTTGGGCACCCTCTCTCGCGCCATCCCTCTTTCAGCTCGCCGTAGAGAAGCTTCTTTGGGAGCCGCTCGTCTGACATACGGACGAGGTGTCCGGCCCATCCTAGTCGTGCTTTTTCTAGCAGTGCATGGATGCTGGGCATGTTAGCTCTCGAGAGAACCTCGATGTCAGTGACACGATCTTGCCATCGGATGTGGAATATTCGCCTCAGGCAACCTGTGTGGAAGTGGTTTAACCTCCTTGCATGTCCAGAGTATACAGTCCAGCTTTCGCAAGCGTATAGTAGGGTTGGAATGATGGTTGCACGGTAGACTTTCAATTTGGTCTTGACGCTGATGCCACGACGTGCCCAGACCATTGAGCGCATTATACCAAAGGCTGTGCTGGCCTTTGCTATTCTGCTTGCCACCCCATCGTCTAAGCTGACAGATCTCGACAGCGTGCTGCCCAGATTTGTGAATTTGTCTACGGCATTGAACGTCTGCCCGCTGACTGTAGTCTCTGGTTTTGTGTACGGCATGCCTGGTGCTGGTTGGTACATGACCTCTATTTTTTTGGCATTTATGGTCAGGCCAAAATTGTTGCATGCGGCAGAGAACTGGTCCATTCCAACCTGCATGTTCAGTTCTGAGCTGCTCATTAGAGCGCAGTCGTCAGCAAATACAAGTTCCCTGATTATGTCACCAGCCACTTTGGTTTTGGCATTCATTCTTCTGGAATTGAGTAATTTGCCATCTGTGCGGTACTTTATGGATATTCCAAGCTCCAATGATCTGAAGGCGTCTGCCATCGTGGCCACGAACATCATGCTGAACAAAGTCGGGGCGAGTACACATCCTTGTTTTACTCCGTTTGATACTAGAAACGTTTTAGAGATTGCACCGCCGTCCAGTACACGAGCACACATGCCTTCGTGTAGCTGTTTTACCATTGTTATGAGCTTGTCGGGGCAGCCAAACTTATTGGAGCGTAATGCATGCCACCATATTCAATGTCGAGTGCTCCCTGCTCTATAAGTAGAGCAAAGTTTACCAATTAAAATACAACTTGTCTCACAATTATTTTCAGGATATAAGACAAAGATACCATATCCGACATTCTTGACAGCGTGTGTTGCTGATCCATCTGTGTAGGCATGTATCCACAATCCGAGACAGTCATTCAGATAATGTTGTCATGAAACATATATAATATAACTAGACACATTATCTAAATATCTCGCGATAACATCAGCACTTTCATGAATTAATCATAGTGTAGAGGTTTAGGCGTCAGCTTGTATAGTGCCATCTGAAAAATTTGGGACAAGTGGTGTTTTTGTCTGGTTGTCTGGTTGTAATGTCACCGACTTTCAAATGATTATTTTTAGTAACAAGTTATTTTAAAAGCATCATAAAACATAATTAATGATGATGATTTATATTGTCGGCCCAAGCGAAACATAGTTCTGGAAAGCATTTTGTTCTTGTGTACTGCCCACAATGAATAAGTGTTCTCTTGTGTGCGCCCTGAATAGGACGGTTAAGTGGCGGGTTATGGTAGCTTTCCTTGTTTGTGTGTTGCTTAAATATTTGCCTCACTAGTTTCTACTGGTGGAGGCGCGCCATTTCCCACCTCAGACCGTAGTCAATTGGGCGATATCAGGACGCATAAACCAGTGTTTGGATGTGTGTGTGCGTGTGTGTATCTGTATGTACCTAACCTAGTGTTTCAGTGATGCAAAAGTGATTCATGTCATTTGTTGATCCTCTCGTTGATCATTCCTGTCATTGATAGGTGGTCTCCATTTTTTGTTTGTTATTTTTTTGTTTGTTTGGGTACTCTCTCCAGTTTCGGAGGCTATGTTTTACTTTCGATTTCCAGGGATTTGGATGCCAAAAATTGGGAATTGGTATATTTATTTTTATGTCCACCACACTTTTTTCTCTTTTTTTTTTTAAAGATTGATAGGGACTTTTTTTTTCCTTTTATTTTTTTTTTTTTTTTTTTTTTCAATCATCATCAAATATTTGCAAAAGATAGTGAGGATGCAAAGAAATTATATGTATAAAGTTGATCTATGAAATTGAATGATTATTAAGATGCAAAAATATATATGTATAAGCTTTAAATCAATTAAAATTAAGCATTGTATAATTAAAATAAATGAATCTTTCGGTTGGCTCGAGGATCATATGCAATGACTTCTCTTGATCGTCTAGTTTTGGTAGTTCTGGTCAAATGCTCGTTCGGGCGTTTCCATCCCAGTCATGTGTTTTTGCTCCAGATGCAAGAGATTCTTTGACTTTTGAAATAAAACTTGAAAATACTGCACTGCAAATTAGGTCTTCGGGGTTTATTTGTGGTTGGGATGGGCAGTGGATAGTCATCATTTGTATTTGTAGGGAGGGTGTGGGTGGATTTTGTGGACATTGGAGGAGGCGGGTGGAATGATGACTTGACTAGGTTTGGGCTAAGATTGCTGCCGGTTCCTGTCATCCCATGGAGGAGTATGGCTTGGCTTCGTTCGTTCTCAATCTCCAACTACTAAACACTGAAAGGGCTTAAGTAGCAGAATGTAGTCCAGAGAACGGAATGCGTTGTAGTTTACAGATTGACTGCGATATTTGCACCTTTAGGTCCAACACATCCGACTTCAGCAGGCATTTTTTGAGAACCGGGTTAGCATTCCCTCCTCAATCCCTTCCCCTTAGCCAGTCTGCCCTGCTGCAGCCTGTTATCCAGGATCGCCGCGTGGAGGTGTAGAAGGGTCTTGGCAGTTCTGGTTCACTGGCCCTGACACTAGCAGTCAGCAATGAGTCGCTGACCCCTGCAGCTCATTCGCTGCTCAGCATCTTGATCCCACGGAGGAGTATAACAAACAAGCACGCAGAAAACTTATACTGATCTTATCAAGATATTGACGTACCCCGATCATTGATCTATTTTTTTTTTTGCTTAGACGTTTGCCTCACTAGTTTTTACTGGTGGAGGCGCGCCATTTTCCACCCCAGACCTTAGTCCATTGGGCGATATCATGACGCATAAACCAGTGCTTGCATGAATGTGTGCGTATGTATGTACCTATACTAGGTTTGTGCGCCCTCAGAAGTTAGCCTAACCAAAGTGCAATGGAAGGGCCTCACCATGAGGGCGCGTGAAAGTTGTGCAGGAGTGTGACTGTAGGACAGAGTCAAATGAAACAGAGTGAGGTAAGAGAAGAGTGAAGGGAAGAGTGGCCCCCAGGGTTGCCTGAGTATGTCTCTCCATTTGACCCTATCCTCTTGTTGATCAGTCCGGAGACTGGCTGTAAGGTTGCCTGAGTACGTCTCTCCATTTGACCCTATCCTCTTGTTGATCAGTCCGGAGACTGGTTGTAAGGTTGTCTGAGTATGTCTCTCCATTTGACCCTATCCTCTTGTTGATCAGTCCGGAGACTGGCTATAAGGTTGCCTGAGTACGTCTCTCCATTTGACCCTATTCTCTTGTTGATCAGTCCGGAGACTGGTTGTAAGGTTGTCTGAGTATGTCTCTCCATTTGACCCTATCCTCTTGTTGATCAGTCCGGAGACTGGTTGTAAGGTTGTCTGAGTATGTCTCTCCATTTGACCCTATCCTCTTGTTAATCAGTCCGGAGACTGGTTGTAAGGTTGTCTGAGTATGTCTCTCCATTTGACCCTATCCCCTGCAGTTCTCTTTATTGCAGCATAAGGTGGTACTTTAATGTCCCTGCATGCCTGAGATGTAATGGTGATTCTTTTTCGCCCTTCCCTTCCATTCTCTTCTATTCCTTTGAATCTTGACCTCTATTATCTTCTATAGAAGACTTTCATTTTCTCATAGTGTGACCCAACCAACTCAACCGAAGTTTTTGAATCATATGCAATATTTGTCACATCAGTGAGTACATTGTCATTGGATCTTCTTTTTGACCAACTCACTTTTTCCATTCAAACCACATTTCAAACGCCTTCAAGATTTTTGTCATCCTTCTTCGCTAAAGTCCATGTTTCAGTCCCATACAGTGCAATTGACCATATATGAATGGCGATTATTCTTTTCCTCAGTTCTATCCTGATTTTCTTTGAGGTTAACAATCTCTGCGTTTCTCTTAAGTCCTTTTTTTTTTTGCTAATGTAATCCTTGTCTTAATTTCTGAATCACTAAGTATGTATAAAGCTAAAATATTTTGGGATAGTGCAATAATGTACAGTAAGAATCTCTTTTCACGACTCTATTAATTTATGTTTCTAAAAACTCAGTGGAAAAACAAGTTATTCTTAACCCTACTTACATGCATGTTTTGTTTATGCTAGTTTTGTTTATTTTGTTTTGTTTTTGTGGGCAAGATGGCTTAGTTTAGAGTTCTACAAAACGGAATTGGGGTTGGTGCTTTATTGTTATTAGATTGTCTTCAAAATGCGGGAGCATTTGTCTACTATACAAAATATCGGTTATCTATTATCATATCTAATTTGTCATTAGTTTTACTTCCTGTGTGATCCCGTACGCTCTCTTCTTTAAGTATTCATTACGGGCGTATTTTGTATGACTTTTTGTCTACGTTATATGAGGCAGCCGTGGCTATAGAAAACATTTTGCTAATATGAATTGCTTTTTCTATGTGTGTACTTTACTAATTTATTATTGTTATCGTGAAAACCTGTAGTGGATTATAAATCCGCAGTATGGTCTACAGTCGACTAATCACGCCTATAAACCTTAGATAGGGTACAAAACAATTTGCTTCCAGTTATCTTGGGGGCCATGAAGACATTTACAATTAAAAAAATATTGTAAAATCACACATCTGTCCTTTAGACAGGACACAAAGACTATGGTACTAGCTGAGAAGTACAGATAACATAACAGCATATCTAATTAACACCAGATTTTGAGATATAGCCAGAAGAAGATGGAAGATAAGTACATTAATTCAAAAAGTTAGCCATACCATATAAGGAGGAATTACCAGACACACCTAAGGCAAACCCATTATAGTCACATAAGAACAATACCAAAATCTCAGCAAAAATATATTAATATCTACTACTTGCTCCATAGTAGAGCAAAATAATCTCCAAAAAAAACAGCAGCTTGCGACATGATCGATGAACTGTACCCAAAAGAATCATCGATCCAGGGATTTACTGATGGGTCGGCAGCAAGAGCAGTCAATAATGGAGACACGTGAATCTATGTTATCTACCTAAATAAAGCAAACGAAACCACTAGTTCATCCATTGACAAATTATATTATAACTACTCGGCTGAAGTACAGGCACTAATTATTGCTACAGAAATAGTAAGCAACGCAAGCCAAAACTACCAAGTTGAATTCCTTACAGAAGTAATCGCAGTTCTGCAAGACTTCAAGAATGATAAACTGTCAGAGCTGAAAATGACCTTAGACAACTAAAAGTCAAGAAAAGTGTGTATGTGGACAAGCAGCACAGACAACCGAAAATATCCTGCAAGACTGTTTTATGATTAAGCAATTGTGTACTAAGCACTGGTCCACGGTGACGAACCTCCACGCAAAGCATGTTTGGAGACTTGAAGAACTCTCCACCACACCAGCCTTCATTCTGACCCCTGGACAACACATGTAGAGTAATAAAAAAAGTGGTGAAGAAGAAGAAGAAGAAGAAGAAGAAGAAGAAGAAGAAGAAGAAGAAGGAAGGCAGAGGAGCAGGATGTCATAAAACATGTTTGTATTCAAAGGATATATGTGCTTTATATATTGGTTTAAATTATTTAATCTCTGGCTTGAGTTTATTTTAATTACTGTGCATAACTGCCACTCTGTGTTTCTTGATTGCTGAGGTTCTGTTCTCTGGTGTGTTCATGACCCACTTGTTTTAACGGCGATTCTCAAAAATGGAAATACCTTGGCAATAGGGCTTCACTTGGCTTTGTTCGTTCTCAATCTCCCGCTACAAAACCCTGAATAGGGCTTAATTAACAGAATGTAGTCCAGAGAACGGAATGCGTTTGTGTCGTAGTTTACAGCTTGACTGTGATATTTGCACCTTTCGATCTAACACATCCGATTTCAGCAAGCATGTTTTGAGTACCGGGTTAGCATTCCCTATTCGATCACTTCTCTTTAGCCAATCTGCTCTGTTGCAGCCTGTTATCCAGGATCACCGCATGGAGGTGTAGAAGGGTATTGGCAGCTTTGGTTTGTGCTGACCGCTGCAGCTCATGAGCTGCTCAGCACCTTGATCCCCCTTGGCAATAGTCGTCTAATCACCAATTTCACACTAAGTTTATTAATGTCACTATAAAACAATTATTCGGATGTACATTATTAATACTACATTGTGTGTGTGTCTCTGCATGTGTAATGTGTGTCTGTGTGTGTTTAATTTATTTTTAACCTGCTTTAATTTACGCTTCACCACCAACAGTCCAAAAAATAGGCGATCGTATATTCCAGTGGCTACCAGCCTAACGGTTGAAAACAGATAATGCGATTGGCCTGGCAAGTTGCCAGCGTATATTCGCCTGCCAAAACATAAGAAACAAAGGAGATCACACCTCCCCACGACGTCTAGCGACACAAGTGGACTGAAGATAGAAGCACAGAATATATGTTGAAGGTATTCTGTCTTTTCTGCTGCTAACTACCTCGTATATCTGGAATTGTGTGCACGTCCGCGTGTAATTCTCTGCATAACTTGCAAAGTCATGTGCTGCTGCTTTTGGAAGAATACGAGCGACTGTGTGGAACCGGCAAGAAATAATGCTGCACCAAGATCAAGGATTTATAGTTCGGAAGTACTACCCAATCCACCCTTCTATACCAGTTATATACTAGGATAGTCAATGACAGACATATTGGAAAGCAACTATTTCCAGATGATGAGCCGGCATGATAAATTGTCCAACTATGAAGTCCTCAACAAGGTTAGGCTTTCTAGAAAAGATCAGATGGTCTGGGCACGTGGCTTTGCTCGCTCGGTGAGACCCTAATTACGCAGGTGTTGTACATTCAGCTGAGAACTAGCAAATGTCGTCGAAGGGACAGAAGGAACAATACAAAGAATCTCAGAAAGTATTTCTCAACAGCTTTCTCATTAATGTTGCCTGTAGGAGCAACTTACTTTGAACCACTCATCATGGCATTCTGCCATTGCACACGGTGCTCATATCGCCAAAGAAAGACGCATCGCTGCGGCGTAAAAATAAACGACCTTTACAAAAGGGCAGGATGTAAAATGACCCAATAACCGTCGTAGTTCATAAATGTCATACTTCCCTGTTTCTGCAGTTAAAAAAAAATAATCTCGTGCTCTTACCATGCCATCTGTCTCTGTCTCATTTTCTAACTAAACTGTATCCAGACATTGCTGCTTTTGGTCTGGTCAACCATCTGGCTTCTGTTTTACGTCTCCTATCCACCAGCCCACACACTCCCGTCTCCAACACACCAAAAATATTATTTTTTAATTCGACAATTTAGACTATAAATCCTCTTTCCATACGCCTGCACCTCCAAGCCCATTAAATAAGAAAGATGGCCTAATAATTCAAATATTTCTAACCATCTGTCGAATGAACACAACAAGTAAAGGCAACTCATAAATTCGAGGTTCTCAGTTTCACCGTTTTATACTTATTGTATCTGTGTATTTGACAGGTCTCTACTCACCGCTAATTATGCGACTTATATACTATATTTATAACATCATCAACATGTAGCATGTCCTTTGCAGAACGTCTCTCTCACAACAGCTGATCTGCAGGACTCTCAATCTTTAACCAGAACTCCCGCCGCTGTTGTTGTCCTCTTCAGGACCTCCGGGATGTTTTCTGTCCATCTTCTATTCGGTCTGATTCTATCCGGACTTCCAGGCACCATGACTTCCAGTATCGTTCTCTTCAACCCATTAGGGCGTTTGATGGGACCAAAATATTCTAGCTTTCTGGACAAGATATTGTTTACTAACCAATTCTCCTCGATATCCAATTCTTTCAGGATATCTGAATTTTTCCTTTTCTCTATCTATGGTATTTTGAGCACTCTTCTGAAGCAGTTTATTTCAAAAGATTCAATCCTTTTCTTAAGTGTTTGTGTAGTGGTCCACGTTTCACATCCGTATGTTGCCACTGTATTATATATATAAAACGTTAATTGTCCATCGCTAATGGCGGCATCATCAGACAGTTTTGTCTTGAATATGTAACTTGCGCTATTTTTAGATTATATATAAAAATATATCACGCATTCACGCACGGACACACACATACATGCATTCCTAGGGAACCAAATAAAAAGAATAAGTAAGTAGTTCTCCATTTTCTGAACTACCAAATAGACATTTTCAAAACAGATCGTAGAATTGTAATGCCAGTTCAGATTTGCTGAACAAAATACACAAAAGGTAAACACTTGCACATAAAAGAACTTCTCTTTCCATGAAGACAAATAAACAGCGCATTGAAAGGTTGCTCCTTTGATAGCATCTGATATTCTTAGCTCAACCACAACTCCAATTGTTAAAAGGCAGATGAAATATAAACAAACAGTATTGATCAAAAGCAAAGATAAGTGACACATTTATTTGATTACTTTCACCTTACGATATAGTTTGTTAATTAAAAACAAAAAGGGAAGATATTTTCAAGAAATGGACAGATAGTGTGAGAAAAATAGTATTTCTTACGTCGATATCAACTATATAAAAGAAATAATTTTAAAATGTGTTTAATATTGTGTTACCAAAAAACCATTCACATGGGAAATAACTAAATAAACATTCAACGGATCAACAAGCCGAAAAATATACACGGTTAGCCATGTGCGCAAAGATCATATTAATGCGTACATTGGTCCTGTGAATATTCCTCTATGCTTGTAAGACATGGACAATTACAGATGACCTACGGCGGAGAATACAGGTCTTGGAGATGAGATGTTTCCGAAGACTTCTGAACGCCACGTACAAAGACAGAGTTACAAATGAGGAAATACGAGAAAGAATTACAGCAGCAATATGGCCCTTTGAAGACCTCTTGGCAACTGTCAAAAGAAGAAAACTCGATTGGTAAGGGCACACATCGAGATCAGATGGTCTTGAAAATTCGATCATGCACGGAAAAGTACAAGGCAGACGATGACGAGGTCGTCCTATAAGAGGTGGGAGGACAACATAAAAGAATGGATCAATCTCCGATCAGAGGAGGCACAAGCAGCAGCTACTGACAGTGAGGGATGGCGTGGGTTTGTGGTGTAAGTCTTCATGTGTGTCCCAATTACCTCACCGGTTACGGGATGATCTGACCTGACCTTCACGTTATCAAACGCTTTAGTGTAATCAATGAAGCAAGCATGTACGTCCTGTTGCATCTCCCTGTATTTTTCCACTTTCATTCTCATACAGAAAATCCCTTCTTTTGTTTCTCTGTTCTGCTTGAAACCAAACTGCCCTGCCTGACCTATTGGTTAATCTTTCAAATCCTCGCAATCTACCGCTCTGGTCTTCTTATTCTTAGGCAACATTATGAACTCAGAAATGGTTAGATAAAGATCTGTTACTCGAACAACACAAAATTTGTTTCCGTGCTTCTATCATTTATACGGTAATGTTATCTGGTCCAGTTGTTTTCCTTTTCTTCAGTATTCTAATTGCTCTTCTGATTAAAGAATTCACGGCCCTGCTGTATCTTTTACTTCAGGTTTACTGCATCTTTCATCGTGAAAAAGAGCAGCAACATATTCCGTACATCTTTTTGTTATTTATGTAGTCGCAAACAACATTGTTCCTGCATTGTCGGGCCTTTTTGTCGTCCTAACGTATTTTTATATTTTCGCATGAAATTCTCTAGTGTTGTGTTTTGTGTTCATAGCTTCTGTACTTGTACATTCGTCCTCCAACCTTTTCTCTTTAGTCTGCACATTAATCACATTTTTTATTAATCGTTTTATAATTGTTTAAGTTTTTTGCTTGCTTCCAGCGCTCCATAAGTTTTAGAATGTCCTCAGGCATTCAGATTTGTTTTGCGTGTTCTTTCTATCTTGACGGTCGTGGTTCGATTTCGAGCTGCGACGGTCGGTCCATGATGTCAATTTTTCAGGAGATCCCTGGGTTCATCGCTGGAGCGACGGAGTTCGTGCTTTGTGCGATGCTCTCGACATCTGCCGAGAGAGACCGAGCTAAAATGGGGAAAAAACCCGAGGCAATGAAGTCGAGCCCCCGCTTAAAGTTTTTTTTTTCTATCTTGATAAGATGCAGTTTGCTTTTCTAATGTAGTTTTTTAAGCATTCCCACTTACATCGATTTTCATTTGTGAATTTGCACTATTATTCTGTTATGTGTCTTCAATTATGACTGTCATATATGTTCTTCACTTCCACTCTATATCGTTCTTGTAAGTCGCGTTGTTTTAAAGCTAGGCAGTCTGGCAGATTCATTTTGAGATTACAATTTTTTGTTGTGGCCCTTAACCTTAATTTTAATTTTACCGTTAAAGAATTATGATCTGAATTAATATCTGCCTCTTGATATTTTTTAAAATTTTTGACACTTCCTAAATCTGTCTCTGATCAGGACAAAGTCTATCTGATTTCTTTTTTTATTTATCACATGGACTTTTCCAAGTGTATAGCTTCCTCTTATGTTGTTAAAAGAAAGCTTTACATGTAATAATGTGATTATCTTCACAGAATTGAATAAGTATATCTCCTCTTTCATTCCTTTTTTCAATACCAAATCCTCCCACTGTGTTTGCATGTTTGCTTTCTACAATTTTAGCGTTCAAATCACCCATCACTATTAGTACAACCGTTGTTTTACTTGATGTAGTACTTTTTTCATATTTTCATAATACTTCTCGATGTCCTCCTCGCAGTAATCGTGTAAAAGTTTGCACTATAGACAAATCAAAATGTGTTACCTCTTATTTTTAAAAGTATCACTCTGTGATTGTATGTCCAGTATCCTTTAACCCTCTCTTTTAACTCCTTCTTTATTAGGAAACCAACGTTATGTTGGTGTTGTACTCCACCTGAGTATATAAATACATGGTTCTCCTTTTCTAAAAGGACGGTATCGATCCATCTAGTTTCAGCCACCCAAATTATATCCAGTTTCATGCTTTCAGACTCCTGTATTAGATTATCCAGCTTTCCTGCCTGGTATAATGTTCTTACATTCTAAGTTCCAGTACGGAGATCTCCCATTCTGGTTGTCAGACTGACATTATCACCGTGCGGCCCTTCATTAGCTAATATTATATCGCATACAACAAATTGGCCTGATTCATTCCCCAGATGTGACATCTGATCCATGCTACTATTTACAACAGAGTTCTTCCCAGGGGCCGGGCTGCAACTGTATCGCCTTTTCTATTATGTGTTTGATCTATTACGTTCTTTGGTAATACGTGGTGATGTCCTACACTCTTCCATTATATTAAATATTGTTAGGTAAGATTGATGACATTTCGTTGTTCCTGGTGTATATGGCTGTTCATTATATACGTATTCTTAGAAGTTTATATCTTGAATTCAGTTATCTAGATAGTCATATGATTTACCATTAATGCCTATTTTTTTTAAATCTCGTATAGTGCTCCTTCTCTCCAATATTGATCATGTGCTCATGGCACGACCAGAAAGACTGCTAACGTTTTGTTTGTTTTATTTTTTTGTTGCTGCTTTTTCTGGAACCTCTTCTTAAATTCGCATGTTCTTCTTCTTTGGTGTTCGTCATAAAAAGGAAGTTGTGTTGCAGTTTACAAAAAGGCTGCGCCTTTCAGCCCGTCACATCCAGTTACAGCACAGCATTTTGGGGACCAAGTTTACCTTCCCTCTGCGATCGTTATTCTCTTAGCCAGACTACACTAGTATAGCCTGTTTCCAGAGCTGCCACTTGGAGACAGAATAGGGTCTTGATCAGCTGGGGTTCGCTAACCCTGGTGCAAGCAGCCGGTTTTGAGTTGATGCCTGCTATCAGTTCATTCACTGCACCGCATCTTCGGTCCTAAATCGAGTGCTAGTCTTAGTAGTCTTAGTTGATCCAAATTACTCCGTACTTCTCTTAATTTTGCTTTGTTGAGACTTTATACTTTATTCAATTATAAATGCACATTTACACTTTATTCAATTATAAATACACATTTATACTTTATGCTTAGATTAATCCTCGACCGATTGAAACCCCAAGCAGAAAACATCTTTGCCGAGGAGCAAACAGGGTTCAGACAGGGAAGAAGCACTACAGAACAGATATTTAATTTAAGGCTGCTAAGCGAGAAATATTTAGAACAGCAGCAAACACTGTATCATGCGTTTGTGAATTTTAAGAAGGCGTTTGATAGGGTATGGCATAAAGCGCTTTGGATGTATAATATCAACGGAAATATTATAACGGTCCTTGAACACCTGTATGACAAGGCGTCTAGCACAGTTCTTGTGAATTGGAGGCGAGGGGACTGGTTTCGCACATCAGTTGGTGTGAGACAGGGGTGTACACTCTCTCCAACGTTTTTCAATATATTCCTTGAAGGAATTATGAGTGAGGCACGTGGAGGTCACGTTGGTACTGTCAAGATAGAGAGCCGAACGATTACCAACCTTCGTTTTGCAGATGATATCGACGGGTTGGATATATCCAGGAATGGATCAGAAGGCTCGATGAAACAGCTCTTGACTATGGTATGGAGATAAAGGCTGGAAATACCAAATTAATGACCAACAACGCTGTGCGCTTCAACAACAGGATAAAAGCTAACTGTCAGGAACTCGAAGTGGTTTATCGTTTTAAATATCTTGGGTCGATTGTCAGTGATGAAGGATCAAAATGTGAGGTGTTGGCCAGAATAGCACAGACAATAGCGGCGCTTGCACGGCTTAACAAAATCTGGCAAGATAAACGGTTAGCACTAAGCACAAAAATCAGATTAATGCGTACACTGGTTCTGTCAATATTCCTCTATGCGTGTGAGACATGGACAGTTACAGCTGACCTTCAACGAAGGATACAGGCCTTGGAGATGAAATGTTTCCGAAAACTTTTAAACGTCACGTACAAAGATCGAATTACAAATGAGGAAATACGAGATAGAATTACAACAGCAGAAGGGCCTTTCGAAGACCTCTTGACAACTATCAAAAGAAGGAAACTCAATTGGTACGGTCACGCATCGAGATCAAATGGTCTTGCAAATACAATCCTCCACGGAAAGGTGCATGGCAGACGAAGAAGAGGCCGGCCCAAAAAGAGATGGGAGGACAACATAAAAGAATGGACCAGTCTCCGACCAGATGAGTCACAGGCAGCGGCATCTGACAGAGAGGGGTGGCATGGAGTTGTGAGGATGTCTTCCTGTGTGCCCCAACGACCTTACCGGTTACGGGATGACCTAACCTGACCTAACTTTATTCAATTATAAATACATATTTATACTTTATTCAATTATAAATACACATTTATATTTTATTCAATTATAAATACACATTTATACTTTATTCAGTTATAAATACACATTTATACTTTATTCAGTTATAAATACACATTAATACTTTATTAAATTATAAATACACATTTATACTTTTTTTTAAATTATTGTTTCTAAGATTGTGCTCAGAATTTGAGTGAAATATTCCTGTATAAGTTCACTTTATGTGATTTATCTTGTTTTAATATTGAAATTGTTTGGTTCAGGGCAACGAAAGATCTGAAATTCTGACTTCCCATTCACAATCCATCATTACGAGCACACTATATATTGATTTGAGTTATATTTGTAAGTCTACCAATCACTGGCTGTTAGATGATGATCCCGCAATTGATGAATTTGCAATTTTCAGAATGCATGTCCTTGATCAGGTTGGGCTTGAGATAAAAATCTCAAAACTTAAAACAAGAGTCTCACATTCACATGGGCCGGTGTCCAGTTCAATGGTCAAGTGATACAGAAAGTTGAAATTTTCACCTATTTATGCAGTAAAATGAAGCAAAATGGGGATGTGCCAGGAAATTCTCATTCGAATCGGCTGGGTCTGAAATGCCTTTTTTTTTTTAAAATTACTTTATGCGGGGGCGCGACTTCATTGCCTCGGGTTTTTTCCCCATTTTAGCTAGGTCTCTTTCGGCAAAGGGGTACCCCATCTGTCGAGAGCATCGCACAAAGCACGAACTACGTAGCTCCAGCGATTAACCCATGGATCTCCGGAAAAAAATTGACATCATGGGCCGACCGTCGCAGCTCGAAAATTGTTGCGAAAGCTGGGAGATGACTAGGACGCTTAAAAATAGTTATGGCCAAGTTTGGGTGCCCAGAAACATTCGTTGGAATGGTGCGACAATTCCATGATGGCATGCCCAAGTTATTGATCAGGGAAACTACGCTGCCTCTTTTAGTGTCACTAAGGGTGTGAAGCAGGGATGTGTGCTGGCTCCTGGCTCTTTTCAGTTTGATGTTTTCTGCCATGCTGTGTAATGCTTACAGCGATTGCGACATCTGAGTTAGGTTTCAGTATCGCACTGACTGCTGGCTATTCAATCTGAGACGGTTCAAATCTAAAAGCAAAATCTACAAGGCAACAATACGTGATTTACTGTTTGCGGATGACTGCCTTGAATATAAATACAGAGCTTGACATGCAGGAATGTATGGATCTGTTTGCCCTAACTTATAAAAACTTCGGTCTCACCATTTCTATCACAAAAACAAAAGGCTCTACATCAACCGGCTCCAGATAGTGCCTATTCGGAGCCTTCAATCAAGGTACACGGTCACTGTTTAACAAATATTAACAGATTCACTTACCTTGGCACTGCGCTATCTCAAGCTATTCGTATAGATGATGATGTTAATACAAGAATAGCTAGGGCAAGTGCAGCATTTGGTAGACTTCATATTAAGGTGTGGGGCAAGCGACGGATCAGAACTCAGACAAAAATAAAGGTCTACGCTGCAATTGTTTTACCTATCCTATTAAATGCATGTGAGACCTGATCGGTCTATAATCGCCATGCCGGGAAATTAAACCGCTTCCACGTGCACTGCCTGCGGAAACTACTGAAGATTAGAAAGCAGGACAAGGTGCCAAATACAGATGTGTTAGCGCGATCATCCGTGTCTAGTATACACACCATGATATGTGCAGCACAGTTGAGATGGGCTGGCCATTTGATACGCATGTCGGATAAACGTCTACGAAAAGAAATGCTCTATGGTAAACTCCGAAATGGCAAGAAAGCAAGCAGAAAAGGTACAAGAACACACTTAAGAGATCACTAATCCAGTGCGGTATTAACCATGGTGACTGGGAAATAATCGCCAACAATCGCACAGACTGGCGCAGCATATTGTGTGATATATTGGTTCAGAGACAACGAAGCATCAAGAATAGATGAGGCTACCCAGAGACCATCACTCTGCAAGTCAGCTCACATCAATCCTTCTTCAACCCCGGTGGAAGGATGTGTCTTGTTTTCCTGTACAAAGACCAACAGACAATTCAAGACGCAGATTCTTCTTCTTCTTCTTCTTCTTCGTACGCTGTCAGACGTCAACCTGTATTTGTTCTAAGAAAGCAACGGTCATCCTGAGGCTGTCGATATTGCCATAGAGCTTGTCTAGTGTTGCCACTGGTGATGGCCACATGTGGTTTCTCTGGTCCTTGTATGTCATGCAGTTTTGCAGCAGATGTTCAGCGGTCATTTTCTCTATACCACAAGTGCATTCGTCAATGCCACCTATCTTCAGTTTATTGAATAGGTGGTACCTCAGTCTATTGTGGCCTGTGCGGAGTCTGAAGACCACGACCTGCTCTCTTCTGTTCAACTGGTAATAGGCATCATTTTTTGTGTAGCCAGTATGTTCTGTTTCCCATTTGGCCAGGTATCTGGCCCTAATAAACCTTTTGGACTCTACGTAGGTCACACTAGAATCTGGTTGTGGTAGTCTTGCACCATCTTTTGCCAGTCTGTCTGCCTCCTCGTTGCCTTGGATGTTACAGTGGGATGGAACCCACTGTACCACTACTCTTTTTGGTGCGGACTTCTGGCATAGTTGATAGAGTACTGCTCTTAAATCTTTAAGTTCAGTATTTTTCTGGCTTTTTAGTGCTGTAACTACGGTTAGGGCATCTGTAAATAGGACTATATGTCTTTCGTTGCTTTCGCCTGTCAGCATTGCTTCTACTGCAGCCCTCAGTGCCTCTGCCTCCGCTCTGAAATTGTTTGATAATATTCCAGTTGGCACTGACAGTGTTATTTTTCTAACATTTGGTAGGCTCAGGAATACCGTTGCCCTTCCGTTCTGTGTTGTGTTTGTTACAGAACCGTCGGTGTATGCATGGGTCCAGTCCATGCTTGGGTAGTTTTCCGTTATGTACCTCAGGGTTATGTCTCTTCTTTCTTTTTCAGTCTGGCTGTTCTTGTTTCCAATACCTGGTATATTTTCTACCACCTCCGGAATGATATGCTGCTTCCATGTGGGTTTGCGTACAGTAGGGATGGGTTTTTGGTATTGTTACGGTGTTCATAGGGTCTTCGCTCATCTTTGCTTTGGCTATTTCTGCAAAGTTTCTCCGCTTTAGTTTCCCATTTCCAAATCTATTTTGTCTCTGATGCATTGGATGGTCTGTCAGTCTTCTGAGTTTCTCTGCTTGCTGTTGGGCTCTGCAGTCTCTTCTGTCGGTCATGGATTGCAGATTTGTAATCTTTTCAAATTTCTACAATTGGCGTTGACTTCATGCCTCCTGTTATAACTCTCATGGCTTGGTTTTGAAGTTTGCTAATTTTATCAAAGTTCGCCTTTGCTGCTGTTGTCCATGCCGCCATGCCATATTCGAGAACTAGTCTCACTCTTCCAGTGTACAGTTTCTTTAGTATTCTTTCGTCTGCTCCCCAGCTTGTGCCAGCAAGTTTCCTCATGATTGGTATTCTTTGTCTGACTCTCATTCGGTTTACTCTTGATTTGACTTTTCCATGTCATGCGCCGATCAAATGTGACTCCCAAGTAGTTTGGGTTGTCGTTTGGCCGCAGATATTTGCCGTTAAGACTTATTTTGGTGCTCTGTGGTTTATTTGAAAGCGAGAATATCGTACATGTTGTTTTTTCATCGTTTATTTTGACCAGCCATGAAGTCGCCCAATCCTCCAACGATGTTAGGGCCTGCTGCATCCGATTGTTTGCTACGCTGACATTTTTTCAGAGGTCTACATAGCCAGATCGTCTGCAAACATGGAGCTGTGGACTCTTTTTGGTATATTCTCTGTGATGTTGTTTATATACAACAGTGTGGGTGACAGTACTCCCCCCCCCCTCTTTGGGTACTCCTTGCTCCAGTGTTACCTTTTTGCTCATCTGCCCTTGTACTTGAACTCTGGCTGTTCTGTTTTCGAGGTAGTGGCTGATCCATATGTACATGTTTCCAGATACGTCACTTCTTCGTAGCTTAACTTTAAGTCCCTCTTTCCACACCTTGTCAAATGCCTTCTCTAGATCCACTCAAACCGCTACTGTTTGCTTTTTCTCCTGGTAAGCATCCTCTATTTCCTGTGCTATGAGAGTGATCTAGTCCTCAGTGGATCTGTGTTGTCTAAATCCTCAAGGCGCAGATTGACTTATATAGACATCTTCGAACTCATGCGAACAGTGAATTCTGACAAAGTGGTCCTCATCGATTACGATAGACGAGCAACATGCAGAACTATTACAATCATGGCGCTAGAGAAAATGTAAGAACTACAGAGACCGATCTAAAGGGTTTCATATTTAGTTGTGTCCCTGAGCGTCTTTGGAGCTGAAAGATCAAAGAGAGAGAGTTACTAATTCTCTATCTCTCTCTATGATCTTTCAGCGCCAAAGAGGCCAAGTCCGGTTTGAAAGTCGTTTGATATCAACTAACTCAGATAGTTGTTAACGAACGACTTTCAAAACGGACTTGGGCGCAAGAGAGAACGAAGCCGAATTATGTACAACCAACGAGCTTCACTATCCCCACCCATTCACTGATAGAGACTGAACACCTCTGGGTATACGCAGAATGCAGTGAAGACGATTTTTTTTTTAGGAACAGAACACAATTGACGAATTGTAATTGGTATGTATTGATTCGTGCTGGTAAAATCAAACCAGGCGTCTAATACAAGTAGATTTAGAGAGCGAACAGCGACCACTGACTTCACTTCCGGGGAGGAAATGCCGATCTGCCAAGAAAACAGTATTTGATAAACAATACACGTCTGAGCGCTCCTGGAGATAATTCTCATTTTGAACATATTTCTGAAAGCGACAGGGAATCATGGCAATGGGCAAGGGATATCGAGTTTTTCACAAAATACCTCCGGACTTGGAAACTCCCTATAGTGTTTTGATGGACAGTAAAGCTACGGATGACTCGCTGATGTTTGAGTCGGGAGCTGTTGTTGTTTTAAGTAAGTTTCAGGCACCAGTTGAATTCAGTGGTATAGCATTGTCATGTTCCTTGGTTCAAACTGATGATATATTTTTTATAAGAATTTGATGTTACTTTTAATTGTTTTATGATTTTTTTAAAATTCAACATCGATGATAAGCGAAGGTGAAGATAATCAATCCAATCGACCAATCATCCACCAAGTGAATCACAATGAAGAGTGTGAATCAATAAAATGCAATCATAATGAAAAGTTGAAAAGGTGCAAAATTAATTACTATAACTATAAGTACAAAAGGATTAAGAAAGTTGTTGATATATCTGCATCATAAAATAACATTTTGGCCAGGTTGTAGAAGTTGCTGATTCTGAGAAAGAACTGTAGGAAAACGCAAAGTGTGAGAACAATGATTAAATTAAAGTCGTCTTTTTTAATTCATGAACAAAATCCGAAGCAATTTTCTACAGAACTGCATGTAATATCAAAATGATTTTTTGCATGCAGATTTATTATATACATGACGCTAAAACATTGATATTATTTAGTCCGTAGGTGTTAAGAATTTTGCACATCTACGAATTCCTTTGATCTTTTAGGACCATTGCAAAGAAATGGAATAAAATTTATGATTTTACAGAAAGCACCTTAATTTCTCATCGTATTTTGATCATAGGTGTATCTCCTTAATGGCTTGATAGATCAATTGATTGTCTGTTGTGTCCCTTTAAGTACAATCCTAAAAATGGCACGATTATGCAACAGTTACTGCAACCTTTCGGTCACCATCAGACCCCAACGTTGTATCAACTGCGCAGCTAATTTTATGTTGCTTAAAGCAATTGAATATTGAAATGTCTTTGTTGTCATTGTATGTACACTTAATTCTAACGCTTATTCATCCAAGTCTGCTAATCAGTATGTCCACAAATGATGATATTAATCATTCCGAATCTGTCCATTCAAAGAGGTTGATAATTGTTACTGGCTGGACAACCTGTAATTCATCTCATTACCAGTACTGTATTTCTTTATCATAGGTGTGGTGGTAAGGATTGACCCAGGATTCATCCAAGTATACAATATCATAGCATTGCCTACGCCATTCACTTATCTGTCTCATGTATTTGCTTCTAGCAAATGTGACTTTTCACATATAATATTCCTGCTGCCTGAAGTTTTCCTGAATGTAAAGCCGGCAGCTCTTACAATTTTCCAAAGAGTATTTATGATAATTTCATACTGCAGTCGGATTGCAATGTTAATTTTAGTTTCCGGAGAGTAACAAGTTCATTTTTCGTCAACAGTTTCAAAATCTCACATTTTATTACATCTCTGTCGAAATCATCAAATCTCCTTTTCCTACCTTGCTTGATATATATATATATTTTATTTTTTGCGATCACTTTATTTCTCTACTCCACAAGGTGGTGTGCATTGCACTATGTTTTTACTTTTGCACCTGTTAGCTCAGTGCATCCAACTTCGGCATGCATTTTATGTAAGGGTCTGCTTCCTCCTGCATTTTCTAAGGGTTTGCTTCGCCTGCCTGGGTAACAGCGGTTATGTGATGAGGAGTGAACCCAGCACCTTCGGATAGTGAGCTGTGTTAATTAACCACTAGCCCATGCAGTCTCCTTAAACCTTGCTTGATATGAGTGTACTCTGTCCAATACAACAGTAAAAGGATGATCTGTCCTGGCTGAGCGACAATTGTATTCGTTTCTCTGGGTCATGAATAGTTAGTTAGTCTTCTTTCCACTTGTGCCGTTGAGCATCGTGAGGAGCTTGTCATCTATCTTGCTCCAAGTGCGTTGTGTCGATCAGTGTGAGCCCTTGTTGTTGCACAAACACTCTAATGTCATCTATCCACCAGCCTCGCGGACGTCTCCTTGCCGTAGCCAGAAGACCTACCAGCATTATAAGCCATCAGTGGAAGTTGATTACTGTGCATTGTCAGGGGATGACCAAACCAACTTACTTTCTGTCTGGAAGGGTATTCGGCACACGACGTAGTGCCGACCATACTTCGAATGTCGTTGTTCCGCAATCTGTCTCCCCTGGTAACACCAATGACCTTCCTCAAACACTTGATTTCACAAGTAACAAATTCTGCTCTCACACACCCTGGACAGCGGAGTCTACATAAATACACTGTTTATTGGCTGTTGCTTTGTTGCCAAACTAATGCTTGGATATCTATCTCGGGTCATGAATATCGCAATATAAATGACCCATCTTAGATTCCCTGCAGACAAATTTGTATAGTAAGACGGTAACCCTTCCACACTGTTATGAATGTACACTTCAAACTCATTTTGAAATTGATATCAATGTCAGTTTTATAAAAGCAACTATATGTCACAATAACAACCCCACAAACTATAATATCGTGATACACCTATAACTGAAAGACAGTTTCGCATAAATGACCTTGGTTGTTTTCCCGCACCCGACAAAGTATCTAATTTGTGCATGAGATAATTTGGAATTTGTTTTTAACTCAGCTTATTTGAATGTCAAAACAATTATTTTTAGAACAGCACGACTGTGTACCTTAAACATGTTAAAATTGTGTCGAATTCAGTGATGTTACTTTTAATATATAATGAATACATTTTTCAAAATACATAAAATTTCTTAGAGAAAAAAAATATTCACTTAACATCATGGATATTCTAAGGCTGCATGCGAAAAATCATTTTTGTATGACATGCAGTTTTATAGAAAATTGCTTCTGATCTTATTATGAATTAAAAGATGAACTATAGTTGATTACATTAAATTTTATTGTTAAATAATAATAGGAGGAACAGTGCTTTTAGACAAATGTAGAACAACATATCTTATCATTTTCTCAGTTGTTTATAGTGCATTTCTGATTTCAGTATTTCTTTACATCTGATTATAAACCCACATTTGTGATTTTTTTCCCATTTTTGGGATTTTATTAACATAATTTTGTTCATATGGAAAGTGCAATAGTCAATTAATTTGTTTTTTTTAATTAACATATGTCTCATAGAATGAATATATCTATAGTAGTCTAACTGCTCTTCCACCTAAACTATATAGACAAGATGCAATCGATTTAAACAATTTTTTTTTTACTTTTAAAAATACGCAACGATAGTATTTGTGGAATATGGTTTGTGTGATTTTGATTTGAGCTGAACGTGTAGAGAACTGCGTCTTTATTATGGCAGAGAAGCAATGGTTAGTTTAATTGGGCCAACAAACTTTATTGACATGTGTGACCAAGTAATCAACAGTGCATAAAATATAACCAAAGAACAAGTATAGTCATAACAGTCATGCATAACATATATGTTTCTCGTCGTTTTAGCAATGGATGAGGTGGAGTCGTTGCGCAAACAGTATACCAAAGTTATAGATGCTTATGGCTGCCTGGGAGCTTTGTGTTTAAATGGAGGTATGTTAAATCTGGAAGATAATTGCTGGCATAGACAGTTATTTCCCACTAAATCCTATCCTTACTTCTGTTTGATCATTTACCTTGTTTACTTATTTCTTTACACCACAATAGTAAGCTGTGGAGTATTTGTTATTGTTGTAGTACTTTGTCTCTTTGTTAAACAAAAATTGCACCTTATTGCAATGTTGTTTTCCTTTTCTGGACAATCCAACCAAAATTCTGTACTGCTACTTTTTTATGTTTGTTTTAAGGTTCATTTATGCACTGGCATCCCTAGCAACCTCATTATATATCTTATTATTCCTCTGTAAGAACCTCCTCTCTCTCTCTCTCTCTCTATCTCTCTCTCTCTGGTTACTAGAGGGCATGTTATGGTTGATTTACTTCAATGTGACTGAATTTACTCTGTGTTACACACAAGAGCTTTCTTTCATACCTTCATGTACAGTTTGAAAATCATGAACATATTATTTGTTTTGGCTTCAATGCAGAAAAATGTATATTATGAGATCTATATTATTTTTCCATAAAAAAGAACCCCCAAAATATAGGGTGAATAATCTAGATATCGCTGGAAAAAAAATTGCCTCGTTTCATTGTTGTTTTTTTTTCTGAATAAAAAATGTATTTAAGTTGATTTATCTTTGTTTCCCGAAAGGGGTCATAAAGGACCATGAAAAATGAAAGAGGATTGCAAACTTAGTAGAACACTACTGAGCTTATTTAAATAAAGAGGACAAGGAAAACAAAAAATTATTGACGTTTACTATAGTTCACAATGGGGGCAGAAGTAACTGCACAGTGAATGACCTGACAGCAGCCAGTCACTCATAGCTGGCTGCTCACATGACGGTCAGTGAATGAGAGATGACCAAGATCCTATTTCACCCCCAAGTAGCGGTCCTGGAAACCGGCTGCACTACCTTAGAATGGATAAGAGAATCGGAATTGCAGTAGAAAAGACAAAATTGGTACACGAAATAGTCAGCCGAAACCGGATGTGTCTGGTCGCTAAAGGACACAGATACCAAAGTACCGCTGCAAACTAAGACACAGCCACCTTTTACAGACGAAGAAGAATTTCTGATATTGGAAATAATATATAAAGATACTACATCAGTAATTATTTTGATACCTTATGCACTGGAGTTGTAGCTAACATGTTGTTGTTGTTGAATGGCCACAATGAATAGGTTTACTCTTTTTTTATGGTTCAGTTGCTCAAAATGTTTACACTATCTTGGAAATACATATTATTTTATCCCCCCTCAAACACTCCATCTTAACAATCCTTCAATGATTCTTTTGGAGAATTTTTGACGTAATCTCCTCTCCATGTGATAGATATGAAATGAACTTGGTTTGTCCATTTCCACTTTAATTGGTGTTTGTTTTGCCCACCAATTTAAGTGCAGGTTTATTTGATTGGAAGTTTCTGGGAAGCGTGAGGTAGTGGATCACTTTACTTACCTAGGATACTCAGTAAATAATAAAGTATCCCTGATCCAAGAAATCAACATCAGGATAGGCAAGACAGCAACAACAATGAGGAGACTAACAAAAATGGTCTGGGAGGATAAAAAGCTCACTATTAAAACAATAACCTTTGTTTACCAGGCCTGTGTTTTCAGCATCCTTCTTAATGGCGGTGAAACATGGTCTACCTACACGTGCCAGGAGAGGCGGCTAAACAGCTTTCACATGAGGTGCTTGCACAGAATCCTGGTGGTTAGATGACAGGACAATGTCACCAACACAGAGGTATTGGAGAAAACAGGCACTATCGTTGTCTTTTCCATGCTTAGTCTTTGAAGACTCAAATGGCTGGGACACACATGGAGGATGGCAGAATACCAAAGAATCTTCTCTATTGCAGTTGGAGAAGAGGTCTTGGGGCTGGCTACTACTACAGTACAAAGATGTATGCAAACAGCATATGAGTAATGCAGGCATTGATATGGAAACAGGACATCATGGTTCGTGTTGCATGGAGGGGCAGGATTAAGAATGGAATACAGATAAAGGAGATACTGATTGCAGATAGGCAAAGGACTCAGCGTTTGAGAAGACACATCATGCCATGCAATGATGCAAAAAGTCCTGATTTTCCTTGCACACACTGTGGTTGACGCTTCCCTGCTCAGATTGCTCCTGCTAGTCACATCCGTTATCATCATAGACTAGTCACATCCTTTTTTTCAAAGCACAATTACTATAATCTGATAAGACAGTAAGAGCCAATGAATGGATAAACATTCTGTATTTACTCAAGAAACTGTACACTGGAAGAGTCAGACCAGTTCTCGAGTATGGCATTGCAGCATGGACAACAGCAGCAAAGGCGAACTTTGATAAAATTAGCAAACTTCAAAACCAAGCCATGAGAGTTGTAACAGGAGGCATGAAGTCAGCGCCAATTGTAGAACTGGAAAAGATTACAAATCTGCAATCCATGACAGACAGAAGAGACTGCAGAGCCCAGCTGCAAACAGAGAAACTAAGAAGACTGACAGACCATCCAATGCATCAGAGACTAAATAGATTTGGAAAAGGGAAACTAAAGTGGAGAAACTTTGCAGAAATAGCCAAAGCAAAGATGAGTGAAGCCACTATGAACACCATAACAACACCAAAGCCCATCCCTACTGTACGCAAACCCACATGGAAGCAGCATATCATTCCGGAGGTGATAGAAAATATACCAGGTATTGGAAACAAGAACAGCCAGACTGAAAAAGAAAGAAAAGACATAACCCTGAGGTACATAGCGAAAAACTACCCAAGCATGGACTGGACCCATGCATACACCGACGGTTCTGTAACAAACACAACAAAGAATGGAGGGGGAGGGTTATTCCTGAGCCTAACAAACGGTAGAAAAATAACACTGTCAGTGGCAACTGGAAAATTATCAAGCAATTTCAGAGCGGAGGCAGAGGCACTGTAGGCTGCAGTAGAAGCAATGCTGACAGGCAAAAGCAATGAAAGCCGGACAGACTGGCAAAAGAAGGTGCAAGATAACCACAACCAGATCCTAGTGTGACCTACGTAGAGTCCAAAAGGTTTATTAGGGCCAGATACATTGCTAAATGGGAAACAGAGCATATTGGCTACACAAAAAATGATACCTATTACCAGTTGAACAGAAGAGAGCAGGTCGTGGTCTTCAGACTCCGCACATGAACGACGAAACCCCGTCAAATAAACAAATTACTATCAAGCAGGGCGAGAACTTGATCACAGGTAAGAAAGCCGCAAACGCCTTTGTCGATCACTATGCCAGAGCAAACCACATCGAGGTCCCTGCAGATAAGCATACAGACATTAGCGAAGAGCTAAAGGGGCACGAAAACATGAATACGGCACCTGAAGAGCACATGATGGCCAAATTAACAATGCGCGAAATGGAAGAGGCTATGAGAACACTAAAGAAAAGGAAATCTCCCGGAAAAGACGGGATAACAAACGAAATGCTGATGGGGCTGGGCCAAACAGCGAAGACGAAACTGCTATCGGTCCTGAACCAAAGCTGGAAAAGGGGAATTGTACCACAGGCATGGAAAGACGCAGTACTGGTACCAGTACCAAAAACAGGAAAGGACAAAACAGATCCAAATGGATACAGGCCCATAAGCCTACTGAGCTGTGTCGGCAAGTTGATGGAACGGATGATAAACACCAGACTGATGTGGCATCTGGAAGAAAAACGAATACTAATTCCACAGCAAGCCGGCTTTAGACAGCACAGATCCACTGAGGACCAGGTCATCCTCATAGCCCAGGAGATAGAAGATGCCTACCAGGCACAGAAACACACAGTAGCTGTTTGGGTGGATCTGGAAAAGGCATTTGACAAAGTCTGGAAAGATGGACTTAGAGTCAAGCTAAGAAGAAGTGATGTTTGTGGGAAAATGTACAAGTGGATCAACCACTACCTCAAACAAAGAACGGCCAGAGTCCAAGTACAAGGGCAGATGAGCAAAAAGGTGACACTCGAGCAGGGAGAACCCCAAGGGGGAGTACTGTCACCCACACTCTTTCTGGTATATATAAACGATATTACAGAGAATATACCAAGAAGAGTCCATAGCTCAATGTTTGCAGACGATCTGGCTATGTGGACCTCTGAAAAGAATCTCACCATAGCAAGAAATCGGATGCAGACAGCCCTAACATTGCTGGAAGAGTGGGCGAACTCATGGCTGGTCAAAATAAACGAGGAGAAAACCACATGCACAATATTCTCGCTTTCATTAAAACCCCAAAATACCAAATTAAGTCTAAATGGCAAATTCCTGCAGCCAAACGACAACCCAACCTATCTGGGAGTCACATTTGATCGGCGCATGACATGGAAAAATCAGATTGAGAGAAACCGAATGAAAGCCAGAGAAAGAATGGCAATCATGAGGAAACTTGCTGGCACAAGCTGGGGAGCAGACGAAGGCATACTAAAGAAACTGTACACTGGAAGAGTGAGACCAGTTCTCGAGTATGGCATTGCGGCATGGACAACAGCAGCGAAGGCGAACTTCGATAAAGTTAGCAAACTTCAAAACCAAGCCATGAGAATTATAACAGGTGGCATGAAGTCAACGCCAATTGTAGAACTTGAAAAGATTACAAAACTGCAATCCATGACCGATAGAAGAGACTGCAGAGCCCAGCTGCAGTCAGAGAAGCTCCGAAGACTGACCGACCATCCAATGCACCAGAGACTAAACAATTTGGGAAATGGGAAACTAAAGCGGAGAAACTTTGCAGAAATAGCCAAAGCAAAGATGCACGAAGATCCCATAAACGCACTAACAACACCAAAACCAATCACTACTGTACGAAAACCTACCTGGAGGCAGGATATATTTCCAGAGGTGGTAGAAAATATACCAGGTATTGCAAACAAAAACTGCCAGACTGAAAAAGAAAGGAGAGATACTACCCTAAGCTTCATAACGAAAAGCTACCCAAGCATGGACTGGACCCATGCATACACCGACGGTTCTGTAACAAACACAACACAGAACGGAGGGGCAGGAGCATTCCTGAACCTACCAAATGGCAGAAAAATAACACTGTCATTCGCTACTGGTAAGTACACAAGCAATTTCAGAGCGGAGGCAGAGGCACTGAGGGCGGCAGTGGAAGAAATGGTGACACACAGTGAAAATGAAAACCATATAGTCCTGCTTACAGATGCTCTCGCCGTAGTCACAGCGCTAAAAAGCCAGAAAAACACTGAGCTTAATGACTTAAGAGCAGCACTCTGCAAACTAGGGTAGTGGTACAGTGGGTCCCATCACACTGCAACATCCAAGGCAATGAGGAGGCAGACAGACTGGCAAAAGAAGGTGCAAGACTACCACAAACAGATACCAGTATGACGTACGAAGAGTCAAAACGGCTTATCAAAGCCAGATACATGACCAAATGGGAAACCGAACATACTGGTTACACCAAAAACGATGCCTATTACCAGTTGAACCGAAGAGAGCAGGTCGTTGTCTTCAGACTTCGCACTGGCCACAATAGACTGAGGTACCATCTATTCAACAAATTGAAGATAGGGTGTACCGACGAATGCCCGTGCGGTACTGGTAAAATGACCGCTGAACATCTGCTGCAGAACTGCCCGACATACGAGGATCAGAGAGAGCAGATGTGGCCATCACCAGTGGAACTGCAAGACAAGCTCTATGGCAGTGGCGACAGCCTCAGGATGACCGCCGCTTTTTTCGAAAAAAATAATGGTTACTGTCTGACTGCGTACGCAGAAGAAGAAGAAGAAGACTCCGCACAGGATACAACAGACTGAGGTACCATCTATTCAATAAACTGAAGATAGGTGGCACTGACGAATGCACCTGCGGTACAGGGAAAATGACCGCTGAACATCTGCTGCAAAATTGCCCGACATACGAGGACCAGAGAAAGCAGATGTGGCCATCACCAGTGCCAACGCTAGACAAGCTCTATGGCAGTGTAGACAGCCTCAGGATGACAGCTGCTTTCTTTGAACAAATTCAAGTTGACGTCAGACAGCGTACGAAGAATAAGACATCCTTTTATTTCAAAGCACAACTTACTATCATCTGATAAGACAGGAAGAGCCAATGAATGGATAAACATTTTGTGTTCAAACATGACAAGGCCATATTTGGATGTCACTGCAATGAGAATTTATAATAATTTTGCTTGCAGTATCTCACCATTTATTTCATATCTGGTGCAAGAAAAGAGGTGAAAATGTCATGCCCTTGGGGGAGGAAAAGAACGAGTTGGTCAAAAAGAGAGGAACCAAGAATACTGGGCTGAAGTGCTAAAGAAAATTATCAAAAATATAAATCAGGTGTAAAGTTCATCTAGGAAGTGTAGGAAATGACAATAACAGATGATGGTAATTCAAATTCTGCAAATAAATCTGAAGATTTATTTGCCATGTTATTTTTGTGCGCAGCCTACTACTAATGTTGTGAATGAGACCTATCTAGAACATATAAATGCTTTGGCACAGCCTTTCTGCAAGGAGATAAGTGACTGTGGTGATCCCATGCTCTCATTGTAATGTTAAATAAAAGATATCAACCCTACCATGTCACAGCCATCATTGGGAATTACATTTTTTAAATCTATAGTCCCACTTTATCTACAATCTATCTATCTTCAGTCTACTTATGTAGTTAGACATCGTGGGGAGGTACGACCTCCTTTGTTTCATATTTTTGGGCAGGTGAAGATCCACTGGTGACTTGCTAGTTCAATCCCAGCATCTGTTAGTTCCTGGAATATACGATCGCCTATTTTTGAGACTGGTGGAGTTGGAAGCATAAATTAGAGCAAGGTAGACCCGCAGCCTGTCAGGTGCCATCTAAGCCACTCCACTAACCACATAACCAAGACCTGTTGTTATGACCACACAGTCCCATTTTTTTTGGTGACATATTCTCTGTGGGGCGAGAATCCCTAGAATGATTTGAGTAGATTTTTAACTTAAATTTTGCCAGAGCAGCTGCCGTTAGGCCTACTCTTTTTTTATTTTCAACTGCTACAGTATTTTTAACATGCATACCACTGCACATGGGTGTCTGATCTCACTAATCGAGATCAGGGGAAATATTAACTGGATGATTCACATGAAAAAATCTCTTTTTCTCCACCGGGATTTGAACTTGTGACCTCCAGCACCCGAGGTGAACACCTTACCTCGAAACCACTGGATATACTTTATCTACTTTCCTTTGTAATTCCTTATAACTTTTATTGTATATTGTCACTCTTTTCAAGGTAATGAACAAATTCAGTACCTTGTGATGGTCACAAGTTGTTTATCTGTTGGAAAAATTGGGGAATCTGAGGTTTTCAGAATTACTGGCGTTCAATTTGTATCATTGCGTAATGAACCAGCTGATGAAGACAGAATTTCAGAGGTAAGATTTCTCTGTGTGTCTTTTATTTAACTAGACATAGGGTATATTTGCCACTGTAATTGTTACATTTAAAATTTGTGAGTATCATTTTATTCTAAGTAAATTACAAAAGGTAAAGAAGCTGTTAATACACACTGCCATCTGGGATAATGTGATGATGAGGATATAATTCCTTTAGCTGTGAGCTGGTAGTTCTTGACAGCACAATGCCTCCCAGACAAAGCACACGTCTTCTTCAGTTGGAGTTTGTATAAAGTCTGTTGTCTTAGAAGCATCATGAAATCGAGTATCCCTGAAGGGAGGCAGTTCAGTGTGCCAATATCCCAGGATTATCAGATCTTGTCGCAAGATGTAGTAGCAACTAAAAATGTAATTTACGATTAAATACTGATTGTATTTTTACTCGTCCAGCAAAAATTTGTAAGCATCGCAGACGAGCGCTATTGTAATGCCCTGGTCATGTGGTTATGGTTTCTCTAACTATCTTTTAAACCTACATGATTATGCTACACTGAGCAGTTTGTTGACCATTGAGAATTTTCTGTCCACTCTAGTAGCTGCCTTTTACAACTTGGTGTCAATGTTACAGTGGACTTAATCTTGTCTATGATGCACAGAGCCCACTTGATTCAATTTTGACTGCCATCGGATAGCCATCTTCACAGAAACATTGTCTGTGCTGCAAGCTCTAGGGTGGGAAACAGCCACACCGGAGGAATGTATTAAGCAAAAAAGCTGCCAGAGAGTGAATCATACTTCAATGGCTACCATCCCACTGTGACGTACTAGGGAATGAGAAGATAGGCTTGCAAAAAAGGAAAATATTGTGAACAAGAAGACATTGAAATCACATACTTAAAAAAAAAAATAGAGCTATATCTGTTGTTGTCAGAAGAGAACAGTGTCAAACCAATGGCAACTATCATGCCCTGACTGGCAGGGACAGATCACCATTCTTTTCCTCAGGAAAGTTACAACAGGTTGAATAAACACATGTACAATCTTCGACTGTCAAAACATTCATCATGAAAAGTCGTCTGATGGTATAAACATCAAAGATACCATCACAAGGTGCAGAAGAGCCCTCCCAGAAAACACTTGAGCAATTATTCTTACACAATTGATATCAATTTATTTATTCTTCCTTATCACCATCACCAACTTGCAGATCAGGAAGCTATTGAGTTCAGGAACATTCTATTTTACATGGAAAGTGGGAGGCAGCCCTTGGGACTTGAGTCTGTGTGCCCAGCGTACGCTTCAGGACCACGACACAGATAATAGATTCTTCTGGTGAGTTTGTTATGTTCCATTCTGTTTTCATGTCTGTTGCAACTTTACTTCGCATGTCATGCTAGGTCTGTTTAAAAAGTTTAAGAACTTATGCGCCAGTACAATGTCATATAGCTTCCAGTCAGTGGTGCTGCCAAGTGATGACTTTCGTATGAAGCATACCACTTTCTGCATGTTTCTGTTGTGATTTGTTATCGTCCTGTAGTTGATTGTGTACATGCATTCAGATTTTGTTTTGCGTTTCACAAGATTTTTAAATTTTATGAGCAACGAATCAACATCAGGTTTAGTTTCAATCTTGGGAAGATGTTCACGGAGACTCATGAAATGTTAAAACAAGTTAATGGGGATCAGTGCATAAGCCATACATGTTGTTATGAATGGTTTGAGCAATCACAACAACAAAATAAGTTTGATCTTTCTCTTCTTCCATGACTGCCACTATTCATAACTGGCATAATGGGACTCATATGTTGCTGGTCATTTCCTGTTAATGGTTGCCAACTCAAACCTTGTCATATATCTGTCTTCCATTTGGGAGAGGAGACTAATGTCTGGTCAGGCACAACATACTGATCATACAATGTTATTCAGGATCCGGCAATATATACTGATCAAGCCCCCACCTCGCTTCCACACAGTTCTCCCTGAAAACGGACTGATTTATGGTTATCTGGCCAACAAGGTTGGGAATTAACGTGATCCTCATAGTAGAGAGATGCACAGATAAGGTCAAACATAGCACAACCATCTGGAGGACTGCGGCCCATCATCAGCACACTCAGGATGTGAGAAAAGCTACCGCAACCCACCGCCTAATTCAGGGCACACAAAAGAGTAATCATACTCATTGTGGACATTCAACAATAATGTTTTCAATCATGTCTTGTTTTTTTTGGTGATAATTGTGTTTGTTTGTTTCTTGTACCTGGCGAAGACCGCAATATGGGTTTCACTTTGTTTTTGTCGTGGTGTGGTCACTGAGTCATTACCTAAATATATTTATATCAAAAAAATGTAAACAGATTTACATACCTTGGTAGTATTTTGTCTCTGGTTGTTCACATAGATGATGAAGTGAGTACTAGAATAGCTAGGTGCGGCATTTAGCAGACTTTGTAGTAAGGTGTGGAATAGGCGAGGGATCAGGACTCAAACAAAAGTCAAAGTCCACGCTGCAGTTGTTCTACCCATCCTTTTAAATGCTTGTGAGACCTGGACCATCTATAGCCATCATTTTGGGAAATTAAACAACTTCCATGTGCATTGCTTGCGAAAACTACTGAGGATTAGATGGCAGGACATGATGCCAAATACAGATGTGCTAGCGCGATCGTCCATGTCCAGTATACACACCATGATATGTGCAGCACAGCTGAGATGGACTGGTCATGTGGTGTTCATGTTAAAACAACGTCTACCAAAAGAGTTGCTTTATAGTGAACTGCAAGAATGCTAGCGGTGGTCAGCAGAAATGGTACAAGAATACGCTTAAGAGATCACTGATCCAGTGCAGTATTAACCATGACGACTGAGAAAGAATTGCCACCAATCACACAGACTGGTGCAACACTATTGGTGAGGGTGTTCAGAGACATGAGGCATCAAGAAAAAATAAGACTATACAGAGATGATATTTTGCAAGTCGGCTCACATCAACCCTTCTTCAACCCTGGTGATAGGGGGTGTCCTATTTCCTTGTAGTAAATGTGCCCTGATTGGCTTATTTAACCATCTTCGAACTCATGTGAACAGTGAATGTTGACAACAGGGTTCTCCTCGATTACGCTGGATAAATAACATATATTTATCTATGGCTTGGCTTGACTTCGTTCGTTCTCAGTCTCCCACTACCAAACACTGAAACGGCTTAAGTAGCAGAATGTAGTTCAGAGAACGGAATGCGTTGTGTCGTATTTTACAGCTTGACTGCGATATTTGCACCTTTCGGTTCAACACATCTGATTTCAGCAAGCATTTTTTGAGTACCAGGTTAGCATTCTCTCTTCGATCCCTTCTCTTTAGCCCTGCTGCAGCCTGTTATCCAGGTTCACGGCTTGGAGGTGTAGAAGGGTCTTGGCAGCTTTGGTTCGCTGGCCCTGACGCTAGCAGTCAGCTATGAGTCGCTGACCACTGCAGCTCATGCGCTGCTCAGCATCTTGATCCCATATATTTATGTATGATATTCATAGCCACTTCCTTAGCAGCCACATTTCATTTGCTATTCAAACATCACAAAATTGTGTAACATTATTTATTGAATTCAAGTCCTGAGACTAACTAAACTAGTCTATGTATGCTGTATGTCTTGTAAATATCAATGCTGAGGGGCTAAACAAAACAGGCATACTTTTAATGTACATTGACAGAGGAAATAGACATTTCAGCTTCATGGTCTTGATCAAGTACTGGACAGGTCAAAATAGCATTTTTTTTAAAGAAGCTAACTTAGATAAATGATAATGTAAGATTAAATAGTTTTAAATGTATTGGGGATCAAGATGCTGAGCAGCGAACAATAGCTGCCAAGACCCTTCTGCACCTCCACGTGGTGATCCTAGATAACAGGCTGCAGCAGAGCAGACTGGCTAAGGAGAAGGGATCGAAGAGGGAATGCTAACCCGGTACTTAAAAAATGCTCACTGAAGTCGGATGTGTTGGACCGAAAGGTGCAAATATCGCAGCCAAGCTGTAAACTATGACACAACGCATTCCGTTCTCTGGACAACATTCTGCTACTTAAGCCCTTTCAGGGTTTGGTAGTGGGAGATTGAGAATGAACGAAGAAGAAGAAATGTATTGGTTTATCAACAAGTCTGAATACCCTAGATGATATGAAAAGCTTCCATTTAAAACTCTGGCCAAGAAAGGACCAAAAGTTGTCTTAACCATTTTAACTTTGACTGCGTACGAAGAAGAAGAAGTAAATGTTGTTTTCAAAGCTACTCTTACTGAAATTATTCACTTATGATGACATTTGTAAATGTGAAAGTAAAACGTAGAAGTAGTCCTAGAGTTAGTTAGTTACCCATCGCAAGCAATTATGGCGACATCATCAGATGATGTTGTCTTGATGATGATGAATAACTTGTGATGAATCTGGATTATAGTGAGGAAAACAATGCACTGGTCATCAACCTCATTCTCTGGTTCTCGAGCTACCTTGGACCAGTGGCAAGGCATAAGTCGAGGCGACTGGAGGTAACTCAGGAAGAAGGCGCTCTGGTCCCACCTCCCTTGAGAACAGGAGTCGCTTGAAACTTTCGGGATTCGATCGCCCACTATTTCCGTTTTCTTTTTGAGAGACGAGTGCTTTACCCCTCAACCACAGTGACCCCTGAGTCCTTAGGTAAATACTGCTATAAATAATAAAGTATGAAAGACGTTATTATTCATTCTAGATTTGTAGCTTAATTGGATGAGTGGTATGTTGCCTTCGTCATTGTCTTTCTGTGCCTAACTTAAAGCAGTCAGGTACCAAATTTAAGAGCTTGGTAAACTGGGGTAGTGCAGTGGCTGGGTCATGAATTGTTTACCTTTGCTTCAAGAGTCAAGTGATGTAACTACCCTGTCAAGCGTACACGAAAATAGGGAAGTAAGGGTGAGCACAGATTTTTGTTCCTTCACTTATCTGTAGTACTGTTTTGTTGCTGTTTTCTTTCAGCTAGACATTCTGAGCTGACTTATCAGTAATCTATTCTTGTTCTATCCTTAGGAATCGTATGCTACATGTACACTTTCAGCGGTATGGAGTTGATTGCTCAAAGTGGCTCTTGAAGGTTAGTAAAGTATAGTTGACTGAACTGAAACAAATCCTATTTCCATTGTCTAGTTTTTTTTATTGATTAGAGTAACAGTATCTCTCTCTGCACTTTGCTGTTATTATTGTCATATCTTTTTCTTTTTTAAATATTTTTATATTTTCTTGTTGGCTTCATTGGGAAGATTGAGTCACATCTGAAGTTGACCTTCTTGTAGCAAGAACGTACAGTAGCACTTGTGTATCCTTGCAATGGTTCTATAAGCTTTTTTTCCCCCATTACCTAATGTGTTTGTTAGAGCCAAGTTCTACCATCCTTCATCTTTTATGGCTCGCATATTAGTGTTTAAGGGCACTATCTTTCTTCCCTCACAAGAACCTCTTTATTAACATGAAAGATGATGGGACTCGTCTTTACTATGTCCATGGTTATCTGTGACATTATTTAAAGTAAGCTTTTCATTCTGTCTCTCCATTAAATTATTTGTCTGCGTAGCCTCATTAACAACTAGGAGACATTTTATAATAACCTCCTCATTCGTGTTTCCTGTTCTTGCCACCAGTGCAACTCATCGCTTTGTAGAGAGTCTGTATCCATGCAGTTGTGGTTGCTGTAGCAATTGTTATTTTACGTGATGAGGCTGCTACCGCCATATACAACAATGTTTAGTCACCAAATATAACATGGTCTCATTTTCTAGTCAGATATCATTTAGATTTTATACTAACCTCAAAAGCATTTATTACCTTAATGAATGTAGGAACCAAGATGAATAATAGGGTCAATTGCATCATACTGGCCCATCCCACCTCACAATCTTATGCATTCTGAAAATGGGCTTAGTCATAGCAGTCTGGCCAGTGAGGTGGGGATCAATAATGTAGTCTCCGTAATGGTGAGCTCACTGAGAAATCTCTCATTGCACTACATCAAGGAGGGTCTTGTCCACTGTCTCAAATATGTCTTGGAATGTAAGAGATGTCACTGTAACCTACCACCAAAGTTAAATTAACTCAGTGTGAGTCGCTTCCACAACAACAATACATCAGAATTTTTATTTGAATCGACATTTGCAAAGTTTTATTCTTGATTGTTCTACCGTGGTCATGATTTGACTCTTAAAATAAATTGAATGTGTCTAGGTGATGTGTGGTGGTGTGGAAATCAGAACCATCTATGCTGGTCACCATCAAGCTAAAGCCTGCCTCATATCCCGTCTTAGCTGTGAGAGAGCAGGTACAAGATTCAACGTTCGAGGTGTTAATGATGATGGAAATGTGGCCAATTTTGTTGAAACAGAGCAGGTACTTTTCTTATTATATGTCAACAACAATAAGTACATGTGGTCACAGGGACAACCTTAACTCTTCCGATTTTTGGAATAACACGTTTTCATTTCTTTCTTCCCTATATAAAGCAGTGGAATGTGCGTATTTACTTCAGCTGTTCTGTTATTCTTAAAGAGTAAGGAAATGGATTGGTAGTAGTAGTTGTTTCTGCACTTCTTACAGTGGTGAGAAGTCCAGATTATGGCATTTTACTGTTTCCTCCTCTTGTGTGATGTGGTGCTTTCAATATGGTGTATAGCCAGCAGCCACTTGTGTTGGTGTTTGTTGAAAGTGTCTTGTATGTAACCTGAATATTGACCATCTCTTCATGTTAAGCTGTTGGTGCTATCATTGTTCTTGAAAATCTTAATTCAGACACTGAAATTGTTTTCAAAGTAATACTTATCTATTTATGCTATTCCTTATTTGTGCCATGTCTTAACTGTTGTGTAACACAATGTCGACAGTCTGATCTTAAAAGTTGGCGGAAGAAGAGGATATTACGCTGGAAAATATTAAATTTCATGTTCCTTAAAATTGAGGGGGGGAAATACACAATGGGGAAAATTGTGCGTAAATACAGCATTGGTCCTGAAATGTTATGTGCCACAACATGTTTAGGCACCATGATGACCTGGCATCCTGGATTTGCTGTGACCTGGACTAAAGACAACAGAAATCAGAATATCTAGCCTATCAAAAAGAGTAAGATGGTAGAGGCTCAGGGATTTTGTTATTTTAATATTGTCCTATGTAAATATATAAACAGTAATTGCAGGAGATAGAGGATTTGATGTAGAATACAAGCTCAAGATAACTTACTAAGTGGTTAGACACACCTTAAATCTGACTGTTATTAACTTCTGTTGTTTTAATTCATTTATTATATGCTGCGCTGATATTTGAGAAAATCTGTCCCCTTGATATTAGCATGTATTTTTGTTTTCTAATGTGCATAAATTGCAGGGAAAGACAATCTTGTGTGTTTCATCATTTATTATTATTATCTGTTTCAGGTGATATTCCTAGAGGAACAGGTCGCCTCATTTGTACAGACTCGAGGCTCTGTTCCTCTATTTTGGGAACAACCAGGGATACAGGTGAGAATTGTTGCTTTGTTGTACCTGGTCAGAGGACAATATTACACCAAGTTTCATAACCTTCTTAACTTGACCTAAACCCTCTGGTCCCCATTGGAACATATGGCTGCAGTGAATGCTCTCCACTAATTCCATTGGGTCATCCTGTTGAACTTCGACCAAGAGATTCCAGCTGGTCTGGTCTCCTCAACTTCTAGTGTTCTTCGGCCTTCTAATGTCTCTTCCCCAGCGAGTTTCAATCCAGCACATGTTTGAATATATATTGTTAGGCTTCTCTCTGAGTATGGGTCCTATACATGTCTATCCTATCCCCGAAAAATCCAGCTATATATGATTGTTACTGTGTTGTTTGGCACAGATCTGTGTTTGTTATATCCTCTGGGAATTTTACATGAACTCTCTTCATTTGCATGGACTTGAGAGATTCTGTGCCACTGTTGACATAACAGCCAGGGGTACAAATGATCACTCAATCCCCCATCTAATTAGCCAGGCTGCCATGAAAACAAACTATTTCCATGGAGAACTTTGAGGAAGTTGATGTGGATATCTTGGCCAGGATATTTTTACTGATGCTGACTAACATGTCTGAACATAATTTTTTTGCCTGACTAAATGTTAGTCTGCTTTCCCCTATTTTGGTATTAAATAGCATATACCTCTTAAATCAGACTCGGATTGATCTATGTGCTATTTGTTTCTGAGGCAGTTTTTTTGTTTATCATTGTCTTGTCTTCTCCATTTGTTGCCTTTTCTTCATTTTGGATTTTCCTTCCTACTTCTTTCGCTAGTCTCTGTCACCTCATTTTCATGTATCTTGCAGTGGACAGAATCTACAGTACTTTCACGCTGTTTAAAGGAAGCTAGGAAGGAAGACTAACGTCTGGTTAGGCACAATATACTGGCCAAGACCCTCACCATAGCTTCAATGCAGCCCTTCCTGGAAACGGGCTGTTTTCACGACAGCCGGACTAACGATGTGAGGGATCAATGTGATTCCCGTAGTGTTGTTTGTCCATTGTTTCTGAAGAGGACCACATTGTTATCTGTCAATCCTAGAGTGGGTTCATAGGGGGCTGATCAAACCAATCCGACCCCGAAAGCGTCTGTACACTGAGGGCAGGGAAGCAGTCTGACCATCAGATGGAGGCAACTCTTCTCTTGCCGTTCATGTTGCTTGTTTCCGTGCCAGAGGAGATTTTACTAGCCAGACAGAGCAATCAGCAGCAATTATCTCCCAATTATCATTGACAATGTCGCAGCTCTTCAGTGAGGCTTTCAGAGTGTCTTTGTAACGTTTTATTTGGTCACTGCGAGCTGACTTGTCTGACTCAAGCTCGCCATAGAATATTTTCTTTGGCAGCCGCTTATCTAACATGCGGACAACATGACCAGTCCATCTAAGCTGCGATTTGCACAGAGTTGTGTGTATGCTTGTCAGCTCGCGAAAGTACTTCTACACCTGTAATCCTCATTTGCCATTTTATGTTCAGCAGTTTCCTTAGGCAGCCCAGATGAAAATGGTCAAGCTTCTTTGCATGTTGACTGGACACAGTTCAAGTTTCACGGGCATACAGAAGAGTTGGTAGAACACTGCTGCATAAACCTTCAATTTGGTTATAAGTTGAATTCCTCTCCGGTCCCAAACTGATGATCTTAGTTTTCCAAATGCTACACATGCTTTGGTTATTCTCAAGTTTACTTTCTCATCAATATGGACTGCTCTGGACAGTGCAAGGTATGCCGAGCATTCTACCGACTTTAGTTTCTGACCATTGATATCCACTGTACTCAGTTCTTGGGATTGCTTGGTACAGCATTTCAGTCTTGCTGGTAGAGATTGTGAGATCAAAGTTAATGCAAGCCACTGCAAACATGTCAACAGTACATTGCCTCTCATTCTCTGAATGGGCATTGAGAGCACAGTCATCAGCAAAGCAGACTTTGAGTCCAGCATCACTGCCCTTGAATGCATCCATCAACATGGCTGAAAATGGTAGGGGCTAGGATGCATCCTTGCTTCACTCCACGGTCCACCAGAGTAATCCTACTCATTGTAGGCACTCAACAACAACAAACTATAGCTAGTCTACTTGAGTCCTTCTGCCTGGCATTCCAGCTCACTGTTTATTTGGATTCTGTTGCCCATAATGACATAATAATTGATTCATAATAAAGATGTTACACATTGAATGATTAGTAGTGATTTAATTGTGTTACATTGATTGATTTGTAGTGATTTAATTGTGTTATATTGATTGATTGGTAGTAAAGTATCAATTATGTCATATATTTGCTTTTGTAGGTGGGCTCTCACAAGGTTCATATGTCCAGGGGTTATGAGATGGCAGCCCCAGCCTATGATCGTCATCTGCGCACTATTAGGCAGCGGTATGGAGATCAGGTCTTGGTCAACTTGCTGGGCAGCAGAGAAGGAGAGCAGATGCTAAGCCAGGCTTTCTTGGTATTTAATTTTACATTATTTTTCCAGCCTTAATAGTCATATTGTAACGATTAGGACTCAAAGGTGTCCGCCTCGAGTGCCAGAGGTTACAGATTCGAATCACAATGGAGACCGTGACTTTTCCACGTAGATTTTCTGGTAAAAAAATCACTAATCTCTGGGTAGTGAGACAGGCTTCCCGTGTTCAGTGCCGAGCACATTAAAAATACATTGACAGTTAGAAATCGAAAAGAGTAGTCTTAACGGCCGCAGCCAAGACAAAAATTCTAGTTCAAAATTTACTAAAATTATTTGTAACTTCCCCCAGGCCCAGTAAGCTGCATGAAGTTATAAAATACCTACTACATATAGCCTAAGCATTCGGCTACCTGGCAATAGATATTAACATGCCTGTTTGAATATTAGGATTCCAAGTTACTAATTATGACTCAGTTATGAGAAACAACAAGGAAAGAATCAAAGAAAATATCACTGTAAAAGAACAAACATTAAAGACAGAAAGACTATTAAAATATTTAGTATCTATAATTGGAGAAGCAGTAACAAAAGAGCAGAACCAAGAGCTGCACAAGCACCAACACTCATGATGTTGTTTAATGCTCGCAATGAGTAAGATTACTCTTTTGTGCGCCCTGAAAAGGACGTTAAGTGACGGGTCATAGTAGCTTTCCTCAGATCCTGAGCACGCTGATGAAGGTGGACCACGTTCCTCCAAGTGGTAGTGCTATGCTTGGCTTCATCTGTAGGGCGCTCACTAATACGGGGATCACATCGATCCACATTTCGTCAACCAGGCTGCCTTGAAAACAGCCTGTTTCCAGGGAACACTACATGGAAGAGAGATTGTGGTTTTGGTCAGTGCATTGTGTCTGACCCTGACGTGACATCCTGGTCAGTATATCTGACTGGACTATCACCTCAATTCCGCAAACAACACTGCCTATAGAAAATAGAAAATATTGCTGAAAATTTAGATCAAATTAATGCAAACGTGGATTCCTTTATGCTTATATAAAATCAACATTAAATGTTGATTTGGAAAAGAAAATAGTAGAAATGGAGATGAGATGAAATGCTTCAGATAGATCCTGGAGAAATATACAATGATTATATCTAAAATGTCCACATACAAAATGCTGTTCATCAGAATAATGGATCTTTTAAAGGTATACTGATAGTGTGGAGTTATGTGTCAACATAAAATGGGCTATCCAATATTATACTCAACGGAACAGACCTGGTCATGAGGAAAAGAGCAAGACCCAAGATACGCCAGCAAAGACATTAGCTGTGCTGAGTTATGTTGTTCATCCATTACAAGTGATGAGGACCTTTCCTTTTTCTTTTAGCCAGTCCTTCCAGTCGAGTATTCTGTGAGTCGGGGCTATGGATGGATGTGGAGATGTCTGACGAGTACGATTTGGGATCTGCGTACTCACAGGCAGTGAGGGCATAGAAAGTTCACTTCGTGAGACGGTGATGTTTCATGGGCTTTTCTGACCTGTCTTCGTTCTGCTGCAGTCTTTTTAGAAGCCTCGCATGATACTGCTCCTCTGCGGAGAGATGTGTGCCAGGTTGTACGGTCTTTTAGAACATCTTCCCATGTTTCAAGGCTTATTCTGAAGGCTTTTACAGACGTTTTTAGTGCTGAGTTATTTAGCTATTGAATGTCAAGACTAACGATGTGGTTAAGCAGATGTAGACAACAGCTGTTGGGTTTTATCATCATTGAAACAGTACAATGTTTGGATTCCTGAGATATAATATACATTTCTGAATCATAGGATATTTCAAGTCCCATTCTACAGTCTGTAGTCAGATATGAAGTAGAGGTCTCAAACTCAAATAATCAAGAGGACCAGCTAATGAGGTGTGATCGACACTCATCCTCGTAGTGATGAGCTCACTGGGGAGTTTTGCATCTTCGCAACTAGGAGTATCCTTATCCATCTTCTCAAGCATGTCTTGGTATGTAAGAAGAGCCACTATAACCCGCCACCAAAGAAGCACTGCCAAGCGTTAAATAAACTCATTGTGAATTACTTCCACAGCAATAACAATAAAGATGAATCCATTGACCACAATACCTGCACAACTGTGATACACCCTTGTTTACTTTAATCCCTTATATTTGCAGGATTTTTCAAACACACATTGATCTGATGATTACATATTGATTTGATGATTACACAGATATGCACTGATCTGATGATCACACAACACACATTGATCTGATGATTATATATTGATTTCTTCTTCTTCGTTCATTCTCAATTTCCCGCTACCAAACCCTGAAAGGGCTTAAGTAGCAGAATGTAGTCCAGATAACGAAATGCGTTGTGTCGTAGTTTACAGCTTGACTGCGATATTTGGACCTTTTGGTCCAACACATCCGACTTCAGCGAGCATTTTTTGAGTACCAGGTTAGCATTCCCTCTTCGATCCCTTCTCCTTTGCCAGTCTGCCCTGCTGCAGCCTGTTATCCAGGGTCACCGCGTGGAGGTGTAGAAGGGTCTTGGCAGCTCTGGTTCGTTGGCCCTGACGCTAGCAGTCAGCTATGGGTTGCTGACCACTACAGCTCATGCGCTGCTCAGCTTCCTGATCCTATATATTGATTTGATGTTTACACAAACACACATTGATCTAATGAATCACATAAGCACACATTGATGAGATGATATAATGCTTTTTATGTTGAGATCTCCTGATGCCTGAAAATTATCTCAACAGTTTTTCCAGGATAAAAAATACATCTTTGTGGTATAACACCTTTCTTGTCAAGCCTCTTTAAACAACCTTGTGATGTCACTTACAATGACAGTTTCATTAGCTGGCCCTGCATTTGAGACATCCGATTTCAGCTTACTTTTTTTGGGGTACCAGGCTTGCCTTCCTATTCCCATAGCCAGACTGCATCCTGTTTCCAGGGCCACCACTTGAAGACAGAATAGGGTCTTGGTTCTGCCGAAGATGGATGTGTCTGACCAAAAGGGGCAAATCTCGCAGTCAAGCTGTAAACTAGCGACACAGCGCATTCCGTACTTGCAAAGCCCTGTTCAGGGCTTGGTAGTGGGAGATTGAGAATGAACGCAGAAGAAGAAGCGGGCCTTGGTCAGTTCTGGTCCCCTGACCCTGATACAAGCAATCAGCTGTAAGTCACTGGCTGCTGTCAGCTCATTAACTGGGCTACATCTTTGTATTAATACTCTCCTACAAACAAATCACATTTATTATATATCTGACACTGTCACTCCTTCATATTAATCCCCTAGAACCACCACTCTGTGTCATGCCACAGTCAGGATGTTCCGTACTATCATTTTGACTACCACTCAGAAATGAAGGGATCCAACCTGAAAAATTTGGACAGGCTGAAAGCTCGGATCATCAAGCATATTCAACATTTTGGTTTCTTCTGCACCGATGGTGAGAACATTACCCATCAACAAACTGGTACCATCAGAACAAACTGTTTGGATTGCCTGGACCGAACAAATGCTACACAAACTATGATTGGTTTAGAGGTTTGTTATTAATACTTTATATGATATATTCTACACATTGAACATAAAGTCTGGTAGCATATGCAGATATATATAATTAATTGTATATTGATATTGTATTACAATACATGATATGAAAACCCCTGTGCGAATATCGCAATGCTGTAAGACGGGATTGTTAATATTCTCATAACTGAATCGTTTTACTATCATAGACATTTAGCACATTTGGGTGTTATCGTTTTAATTGAGTATGATCAGCAACCTGAAAACTGCAAAATAACAGGAATAGTAGATGCGGCATTGAGTAAGCTTATACTAGAAGCAATCAGACTGGGGGGAACGCAACTGGAAGAGGTAGAGGTATTTACATACCTAGGAAGTATCAAAAACAAGGATCCAAAAAGTAAGAGATGCATTCGAAATGTTGAAACCCATATGGAACTCCAAGGAAATAAGAAGGAAGACAAAAATGAGGATTTTCAATTCAAATGTGAAACCTGTCTTGGAGGATGACCAAAGGCAATGACATGAGACTGAAGGGTTTTGTCAACAGTTGCCCAAGAAGGATTCTTTGAATAAAATGGTTTGACGAAGTTACAAACGACAGACTGTGGGAGAGAGCTGGACAAGGTAAATTAGAACAGGAAATCTTAGGAAGAAAGTGGAGATGGATGGATCATACATTAATAAAGCCCCAGGTCAGTATCACCAGGCAATCCCTGTCTTGGAACCCCCAGAGAAAGAGAGGCATAGGCAGACCAAGGAATACATGGAGATGAGATCTGGAGATGGAAGTAAAGAAAATTGGAAAAAACTGGAAGGAAGTGGAAAAGATTGCACAGGACAGAGCTGCTTGGAGAGGGTTGGTTGATGGTGTATGCACCCCTGGGTGATAGAAGGCGAAAGATATATTAGAAGCTAGGAAAACTGAAAAAGTTGGTCACAGACGTTTCTTTACATGAATTACATGTACACTATACACTTTAATGTTAGCGTTCTTAATGTATACACTAAAACATTTGAAGTATACATGTGACTACATATGATGATTGTCCTTGGTAAAAGATTCGGTAATCTATGCAAAACATAGATGGGCAGGTCAAAGATTCATATTTTGGGTTCACCAAAAGTAATGGTGCAGACAATTTCATGTATATAATAAGAAAATTATCAGAGACAGCTATAGAGAGGTACCCTTTGTGAACACCTTCCGATACTTCAGTTTCTTGCTAACCACCATTTGAACTGTTCATAGCGACACAATGAATTCCTCTGCTAGTGAACGTAAGCTCTGGTGATGGTCCACCCGAATTGCTGCATCAATTTTAACGATGGCATCTTTTGACGCAACAATATGCGCCTGATCTGGTCTCGGAAGATCTTTCGTTAACTCACGTCCTTCTTTAAACATCGTTGTCCAGTTCTTCACTGTTGTCTACGACACACCTTTGTCACCATACACTGCCTGTATTCTGCGATGAATGCCAATTGGTCAACATCCTTCAGCTGTTAGAAACCGAATCACAGCCTGCTGATCAATTGTGAACGGATTCTGTATCACACTCGCCATGTTTTCAATGATCTGCTAAGGAAACTATGAGTCGGAGGATAATCAAATTTTGCAAACTTGATGGTTGGTGTGTGCTGTTTACATTAGAAGTTTCGTCATCATGCGCATCGTACGTATGTTCACTTGGTGCAGTTAGGTCCAGTTTCATTTGAAAACATCTCGTAGGAAACTATGTCTGGATTTGATTCTTATGCTCTCTACCTGATGTCCAAACATTTAGTGCCTTGGGTGGGGCTCCTGTTTTTCTCACTTGATTTCTACTGCGATGCTTCTTCGAATCTCGCATGGGGTATATTTTATCAATAAGGGTTGGTACTATCTGACCGCTCTTTGTGATAATGTTCTTATTTTACATGAAATTTCTATTACATTTCTTATGTTTCCTGAAAATAACATCTCCATATTTTACTTTCACTGTGTATTTAGAGGTTTTCAATTAGATAAAAATGGTTTTCTTTTTGTATTTAAATTTTAGATGCTGATAAAGCAGCTGGAAGCCTTAGACCTGGCATCAAAACCCCAAATGGTTGGACGATTTGAGGAGGTCTACAAGCAGATCTGGGTTCAAAATGGAGACCACATCAGCCGCATTTACACTGGGACTGGAGCTCTAGGAGGGGGGAGGTCAAAGGTTAGTGTAAAGTGCTGCTATAATCGCTGTGTTATTTAATTAACTTAACTACGTTAATTAGTTAACATTCATCGTCAATACCCGTCACTCCTATTGATGCACAGGCCACTGACAACCCTCCTCCAGCAAGTTTAGTCTTGAGATGCCCTGTTTGCTTCTCTCTAGTTGAGGTCCAGGGGCCGAAGTTCATTTTCACAGTCTCTTCTCTGAGTTGAAAAACTCTTCAATCTCTCTTTCCTCTCTCCTGTGGATTCCATGTTAAGGCCTGTCTGGTCGCGTTTGATGGGGATTTCCGAATCATGTGTCCTATCCAACCCCATTTCCTACATTTGATCCGCTGCTCCACTAATTGTTGTTGGCTCACTCCACATATGTCTTCATTCCTCAACATGTCTTGCCAGCCTGTACCTATTATTCTTCGTAGACATCTATTGACAAATGACTTAAATTTCCTCAGTATTTCCTTTGTTTATTTTCAAGTTTCTGCTCCATGCAGGATCACTGACTTGACATTGTAATCAAACAATAGTTACGATAGCTGTGTTATTTAACTTCATTACATCTATTAGTTATACTTGTACATTGTAAGTGATTCCTGTCTTGTGTTGCTCCCTTGTCACTCCATCTAGAGCAGTGGTGGCCAAGCTAAGGTTGGCCGAGGGCCAAATTATGGTAAAGGGTAACACCAGAGGGCCAGACCTATAACATCCTTAAAAAATAACGTTCTGAGATTATGTTTTACATGTATAATGAGCCACGTACAGAAAGCAACTGCAAACTACTGTACTGCACATCTGCCAAGACATGTGTACCAGTCTTCTGACTCTTTTTTATTTTAAATTAAATTAATCTTTTGTTTCAATTTGCTTTGTAATTTGTAATATGACATGTAATTATCAATTTCAAACATACCTTTGTGTGTTATTTCATTGTGAAGTGTGTTATTTCATTGTGAAGAGTGTGGCTTATCAAAACTTTTCACCAGTGAATTGAAGTTTACTTCCAATTTCGACGTAGCAATTCTGAGAACATGGGATAATACGGAGTCAGTTAATCTGTTTCTGGTCTTGAATTTGTTTAGCTTCATGGCAGAAAATGTTGTCGCACAAAGATATGTGCTATCAAACATAGAGCACACTTTTAGGGTCCATTTTCTCAGAAGTGGCTAACGCTCCTTTGGTAGTAATTTCCATAAATCAACTTCAGCTGCTTCTGTTGTGTTGAGGAATGGGTCACATTGCAGTTCACATAACTGTTGCTTCTGTTGTATTGAGGAATGGGTCACATTAGAGTTCACATAACTGTTGCTTCTGTTGTGTTGAGGACTGGGTCACATTGGAGTTCACATAACTGTTGCTTCTGTTGTGTTGAGGGCTGGGTCACATTGGAGTTCACATAACTGTACCAGCTGCTTCTATTGTGTTGAGGAATGGGTCACATTGGAGTTAACATAACTGTAATTGTAGTTTGGCTGGCTGAGACTCCACTGTGCACTTGAATGGGTTGTTAAAAAGTTCAATTAGTGGAAGAAACGTCTTGAAATCGACTATCAAACTCAGAAATCAGCTTTTCAATGTCATCTGTTTACCTCCTGAAGTCAACATTCTCTTTCTCGGACAGCTGTTTACAACAAGGAAAATGAAACATGTCATTCTTTTGCAAAGATAGACTAAATAGGCTCAGTTTCTTTTTGAAGCCAAAAACATAGCCCATCATTTGAATAATTGTTTTCCTTTTTTCTTGTAATTGCAAATTCAGTACAATCAAATGTTGTGTTAAATCTGTGAGAAATGCCTATCTGAATTAAATGAATATCTTTGAATTTATTTTGAAGATCAATTGAACATGGCAAGTTGTCTCGCAGAAAGTCAAATATTTCATCCTTCAGTTCACAAAATCTTCTTAAATATTTTCCTCCACTAAGCCATCTCACCTCAGCATGAGGCAGGAGATCACTGTAAACAGATTCCACTTATTCTAAACATGTAATGAACTTCTTGTGAGCTGTGTCCTCCTCTGATCAAATTCGTTATTTTCACTACAGTAGCCATAGTGTCATTTAGGTTAATGGATTTTGTACAAAGGGTCTCTTGGTGAACTATGCAATGTAATGTAGGCACGTCAATTTTATTTTGCTTCAAAAATCCATCATAACCAGAATTTTTCCTAACCATAGTCTTGTACACACAGCAGACAATTTTTCAAACCCACCATTTTTATGCGTGGCATTTCCAAGAAACATCTTGAAATCGACGTGGCACTTCCATGGCATTTTGAATTGCAGAAAATATGTCATCCCCTATACTTGTATCATTCAAAGAGCAAACTTTCAGTAATTCTTCAGAAACAGTCAAGTCTTCCTGGATCACTTTAACAAAAATAAGAAGCTCGCAAGTGTCTGAGATGTCTGTACTTTCATCAATCGCCAGTGAAAAGTATGGACAATTTTCAATTAAAGATTTCAAGTTCTGGTACAAATGCAAACTAATATCATCTGTTCTTCTAGCTACGGTTTGTTTTGAAAGAGGTACGTTTTGAAATTCTATTATTACTTTTTACTGTTTTGCTGATTCTGTTTTTTTTTCTTGAATTGTTCAATCACAAGCTTTCGTGACTCGCTGCTATGATCGTCATAGTTTTTCTGATGATTTGTGACGTAGTGACGTTTCAAGTTATATTCCTTCAATACGACTAACAATTGGGCACAAACTAAGCACTGAAATTCATTATCCTTATTGAGAATGAACAAATAATCGAACTCCCTTTTTGGTTTAAATTGCCGATTTTCACTGTCCACTTTCTTCACTTAGAAAACAATTTTACAAAAACAAACTCTTATACATGAAAACGTGCACAACAACTACAATACCAGAAGTGTCACTGGCTGATTTATACTTAACACACTTCACAAAACCAACTGTGCACCTCAACTCCTTCCTATAGAAATGCACCTACCATCCACTCCCATGATCACTTTCCCATACCGATGCTAAAGACAATGCAACATCATTCAATCTCAGAGACTTCCGATTGCAGAAAAGATCTGTCATTACTTTCAGTTTCCCCATTATTAAAGTAGGTAGCGACACTGTCTTCGCCTGTCCACGGGCACGATCAGAGATTTGACGTTATCATGTCCGTTTTGTCTGCACTATCTAGCAGAGCTCAATTGCTATGAAAGAAAGAGTTGGTGGTATTGTAGAAGGTGGGGAGATGTTAATCATACATTTTGGATCATTTTGGTTTAGTTTCTGGTTCCTGTGCGGGCTATTTTGTAATATTTTTTTACCACAGTGGTGGAGTATACAGCAATTTCCAATCAACAATAAGAGTCCGGCCAAAACTGGTTGACGGGCCGGTCAAAACTGTTTGGCAGGCTGGATCTGGCCCGTGGGCAATAGTTTGGCCACCTCTGATCTAGAGTATGAGTTTAGAGTTTAGAGCCAGCAATACAGTTGCCTGCACCAGAGCACTTTGCCTACTTTTCCAGGGGTAGTTTCTATAGCAATTTGTTTTACATGATGACGTTGCTAGCCCGATGCACAACTCTCTTTTGTCGCATTTATGACAAGCATGGAGGCGCAGTGGTTTTATTCTTTCCTCTCCAGTACGTTCTGGAAAAGTCATTGTTACTGCACCTGGAAACAGCTAAATATCAGTATATCTTCTTCATCGTATGCTGTTTACAGCGATATTTACGTTGCACTGTTTTATTTTGTTAAGCCTGTGGCTCAGTGCATCCGATTTCAACAGGCGTTTCTGTAGGGATGCCCTCCTTAGCCTTTGGCTGTCCCCAGCCTATCTGCAAGACAGCAGTTGTTTTTGGTCAGAGTTGTCTCTCTTAGGGAAGTTGTCTTGCAGGACTAACGAGTCTTCCCCACTCGTGTCTATAGGGTTTCGCATTGATTTTTTTGATTTTTTTTCTGCGTTCGCCTTATTTCTCTATTTCCCAAGGCGGTGTGCGTTGCACTGTGGTTTTTATTTTTGCGCCTGTCGGCCCAGTGTATCCGACTTCAGCACGCATTTTATGTAAGGGTGTGCTTCCTCCTGCATTTTCTAAGGGTTTGCTTCACCGGGGTATCGGCCGGTGCTGTGATGGGGATCGAACCCAGCACCTTCGGATCGTGAGCCGTGCCACTTAACCACTAGGCCACGCCGTCCCTTGGCAATGATATGATATGATGGACTATGTACTAGTTTGTACTATCCCGGAAGAGAGGCAGTCCAGTGTGACTGTGTCTCAGGATCGTCACGTCCTGCCAGAAACGTAGCATATGCATGTGAGAGGTATCTCTTTGCTCCCTTTATTTTCTCGACTCATCTGCAGTGATGGAACGCCTAGCATTCCCCGCCACCTGGGACGTTGTCACAATAGGGCAGAGGTGCAATGTCCGCTGGACTGCATCTCTTCTGCGTCCATTGGCATGGCTGATAGCAGACGGGTAAAGAGCGAGGCAGGAGTGCATTTGGTCAGGTGCCTTTCTGCGGCTCGACCGGGACAGGCTGAGACGCGAGCCCCTTGTCCCAACCATATCGTGGCCTCCCATCACAGCGGTGCTGAGATTTAGGGCAGGATTCTGGCTTAGAGGCGTTCGGTCGAAGTCCCTCAGGTGGTAGCTTCGCACCATTGGCTTATCAGCCAAGCACGTGGACCAAATGTCAGCAACATGCGATTCCTCTCGAAGGAGTGCATTTAACCAGGGGACAAGCCTGGCAATGGCACGGAGATGTTGTTCGCCTGGTGTGCGGGCATATCTCATGATCAAGGGTTGCGTCGCAGTGAGGTGGCTGCTCTACTGCTTATGATACCCCGACCGAGAACTAAGTCTTCTACTAGTGGTTTCACACCTCATCGCCGTATGGGGTGAATATCGGGCAGCTTCCCGCCCGCTTTGATCGGCGGACAGCAGAGACCTCTTTCTGTGGCTCGACCGGATCGGGCTGGGACACGAGCCCCAGGTCCCAACCCTATCGTAGCCTCCCATCGCAGTGGTGCTGAGATTTAGGGCGGGATTCCGGCTTAGAGGCGTTCGGCCATAATTCATCATATGGTAGCCTCGCGCCGTTGGCTTATCAGCCTAGCACGTGGACCAAATGTCTGCGATTTGCGATTCCTCTCGAGTTGAGCAGGACTACCGTAGCAACGCAAATATCAGTATATGAATGGTTTCCTTATTACTCATTTCTCACTGGTTTGCATGTTTATATAAAGTATTTCGGCTGTTTCTACCATTTTATTATGTTAATTTTATTTTTCTGTTTTTACAAGAGGTGTTTTCATTTCTCTCGAGAACTTATGTAAATTTTTCAAATATTAAGTCCGCCACAAAGTTGAGAATCTTCAACTCCAATGTAACACCTGCTCTGTTGTATGGACCTGAATTTCAAAATTTCAATGAAAAAAAATTGATCTCTTTCATAAATAAGTGGCTGTGAAGAATTGAGGTAGTAATGTGGAGCTGTTGAAGAGGACAGGGCAGACATCAGTGGGAATGTGACGTGCATCTGAGTTGATGGAATTTGACAGATCATGCATTACAGAAACCTGTTGATAGCATTATGAGACAGTCTCTGTTCTGGAAACCCCCACAGCAATAGAGTTAGAGGCAGGGATCAAGATGCTGAGCAGCACATGAGCTGCAGTGGTTAGCGACCCATAGCTGACTGCTAGCGTCAGGGCCAGTGAACCATAGCTGCCAAGACCCTTCTACACCTCTTCGCGGTGATCCTGGATAACAGGCTGCAGCAGGGCAGACTGGCTAAGGAGAAGGGATCGAAGAGGGAATGCTAACCCGGTACTCAAAAAATGCTTGCTGAAGTCAGATGTGTTGGACCAAAAGGTGCAAATATCGCAGTCAAGCTGTAAACTACGACACAACGCATTCCGTTCTCTGGACTCCATTCTGCTACTAACCCCTTTCAGGGTTTGGTAGTGGGAGATTGAGAACGAACGAAGAAGAAGAAGAGTTAGAGGCAGACAGATATACACATGAAGGAGGAAGTTAGAAAGAGACATAAAGGGTTCATGAAAGGTATAGTTAGGACTGAAACAGGTAGCCCATGGACAGGAAGACTTGGCATGTATTTGTTGAAGATCTGTCCTTCTTTGGAAGTGAAAAGGTTTTGATTGGTTGATTATTTTTTTTGCTTATTTGTTCATTATGTTCTTTGCACTGTTTTACCAAATAAAACATATTTCTTTGTAAATTTTATGTGTTTTTTTTAATTATCATGCTGAACTCCAATTTTTTTTTTTTTTTTTTTTTCTTCTGTGCTAAACCTGAAAAGGACTGTTATAATTTTGTATTGTAGTTTACAGCAAAGCTGCAATATCTGCACCTTTTGGTCTGACACATCTGATTTCAGCATGGCATTTGGGACCAGGTTTGCTTCCATCTATGATCCCTAATCTCTTAACTAGGCTGCAAGGTTGCAGTCTGCTTCCAGGGCTGCCACTTGGAAGCATAATAAGGCCTTGGTCAGTTTTGGGTCACTGACTCTTGATTCAAGCAGCCAGCTATGAGTTACTGGCTGCTGTCATCAATCTTTACATATTTATAAAAAAAATGAAATAATTAACCACTAATTAATTTCAAAAGTAGTTCATGCTTGTCCAATGATAGAAGTCGGTGTTTTCTTGAAAACCATTTAATTTTTCTCATAGAGTCAACCTAATCGACACACTTTGAATTGTTTACTCACCTTTGTCTGTGAGATTATTTTTATTGTTCTTTAGTTACCTTCTTTTTTATTCTAGTTCATTCATTATATAATACTTCTTAACTATTCTAGACGGGAAGGAAGACTAACGTCTGGTCAGGCAAAATATACTGGCCAAGACCCTCACCTCAGCTTCCTAGTAGCCCTTTCTGGAAACGGGCTGTTTTCATGGCAGCCTGGCTAACAAGGTGAGGGATTGACATGATCCTTGTAGTAGTGAGTGACATGCAGATGAAGCCAAGCATAGCACAACCGCCTGGAGGACCCCGGTCAACCTTCATCTGCATGCTCGGGATGTGAGGAAAGCTACTGCACCCCGCCACTTAATGTCCTTTTTAGGGCGTATAAAAGAGTTAACCTACTCATAGGGGGCATTGTAAACAACAACAACTATTCTAGACAGATTACAGCAAGATAGTCTTAATCAGCTTTACATTTTATACTGATATTTGTTTAACTGAAATTACTATCTTCATTTATTCTGTTTTCATTTCACCAGTTCATGATGGAGACTTTCAAATGTTTAAACTTTTGAGACATGTCTTTTACTGTTCGTTTATTTAACTACATTTGAACTTTTTGTGTTTTTCAGCCACCGTTGAGAAATAGTAACAATGAGCTGTTGATTTATTTTCTCCCCAGTACTCGGATGCATCCAGATCAGCCAGCAGAACAATCCAGAACAATTTTTTAGATGGCAGTAAACAAGAAGCAATAGATGTTCTTCTTATGGGCAGTTCTTTACATGGGGCAGTGGCAGACAGAACTAGATCCTTGTTGGGCACTAAATATTTACATGGTAAAGGGATTGTATAATATTTTATTGTAAGTAGTGTGTGATGGAAAAGGGTTGCCTTTTATCAATTGTTTTTAATTGTGTAGGAATACACATAAAGTGCTTTTAACTTTTACCATGCCAGCATAATTTTTCATATTTCACTATGGTTGTTGACTTTGAGGGCATGTAACCTTTCTGTTTGTTGATCAATAAATATGATTTTGTTATGTGTAGAGACGTAAATGAATAAAGAACTTGTTGGTGTTAATGTTTTCTTGTGTGATTGTTCGTTTCAGAAATACAAGAAGATGAAGGTGAACATTTATAAAACAAAGCACAAAGATTTAGACTCACTGATTTAGAGAATGTCGCTCCTCGATATAATCCTTTGAAATCACTATAAAGCACTGATACTGTTTATAAGATTGGTGTATCTGTTAGTTTCATCTATGAATGTATTTATTTTCTTCTACACTAACTAACTAAACAGATTAACCTCACAAAGATCTTTTGCTACAACTTAACTTCACCATTCTCAATCGGCTGGCTCCAAATCCACATGAAGAAGATAATAAAGTGTTTCAAATTCATTTTTAATTTAAGAAGTGACAATTTTGGCAAACAATTCGCCATGATTTCAGTTGATTTCTATGGTAGCCCGATTGTCTATATATGATTAAAACGGTGTATATTCAGCCGAGTGGTCTGCCGGGGTCTTTGTGTATGACAAGAACAAGAATAGCACCACTGCCTCACAGAGAGCATATCGTAAGAGGCGACAAACTGTGTGAAATAGCATAACATCAATCATGGTTTGGTGGTTTGTTTAGAGTAGCATAGATTGCGCCCAACAGGCTGCGGGTCTACTTAGCTCTAGTTTTTGAGTCTTTGAAGACAAACTCGCACATCAGTTAACCACCCTCTGTAAGCGCTTGTCCCAATGCAGCGAAATGTTAAGCTGCTTGAGCCTAGCCCGCTAAGCAGGAAATCCTTCTCCCAGCTACAGGACCTGCACAGGGGCATATGCCCCTGTAGAAGTACAGGTTGACTCAGAACAAAGATATTCAGATGTCACTTTGATGCGACTTTGGCCATTACGCTGACATTTTTATCTGTCGGATAAAAGCGACAAAGGCGCAGTAAAGGTTAACATGACGACATGCATTGAGGATGATCATAAATCTGAATAAGTTTTGTGTCATGACACTAACAGAGAAACATTTGAAGAAAAAGGTTTGAGCTGTGTAGAAACAACTACTAGTCCATCCACCATGACAGTTTACTAGTTTACACATCACTGCTTGCCAGAGAATTCTTGGCAAAATCGAAGACACATGTGCTTCTATCACCACTCTACCCCACTGACCTGACCCCAGAAGATTTTGAAATCTGATGTTATCTAGAAACAACTTTTGTCTGCTAATTTTTTCACTACCAAAGCACCATGAATAATATAATATGATGTTTTGACACGGAAAGTAAGCAAGCATAATCTGGCAGGAAAAAACAATTTCAAGCTATTGAAGAAATTAGGAACATTTAACATACGGACCTATGCACAATTTTCAAAAGTGCTTATCAAAACTGCATCCAGAAGTGGAATCAGCATTGACAATGATGTATTAATTAAAAAAAGGGAGTATTTCAAAGGAAACAGTGCTGACTAGGTTTCAGGTAAGCTTGATGAAGTTATACCAAAAAGACACTAGTCCAGTCAGGCACTGACCTGGACGGTTGCATCAGGATCAGGCACAATACACTGACCAAGACCACAATTTCTCTTCCATGTAGCGTTTGCTGGAAACAGACTGTTTTCAAAACAGCATGGCTAATGAGATATGGATCGATGTGATCCCCGTAGATGTGATCCACACAGATGAAGCCAAGCATAGCACAACCGCCTGGAGGACCGCAGTCCACCTTCATGAGCATGCTCGAATGTGAGGAAAGCTACTACAACTCGCCACTTAACGTCTTTTTCAGGGCACACAAAAGGGTAAACTTACTCATTGGGGCATTAAACAACAACAATAACCAAAAAGTTCTGCAATCTTTGAACAGATGTATGTTTATTATTGTTATTATCCTTTTTTTTCATTTGCAGTAGGTAAAAAGTATTAGTTAATATTGCTTGGTTCTGCGATCCACAGCCTCTGAGAACATACTGAGATCAATGACGAAACGCTTCCAGGAGTACACAAAGATGGAAACTTATCGTGTCTGTGTAGGCACCTACAACGTGAATGGAGGCAAGCACTATCGCAGCATTGCCTACAAGCATCAGTCACTGGCTGACTGGCTCCTGGATGCTCACAAAACTCATCCAAGTAATTTCTTTCTTACATGCTTTCATCTGGTTTTGCTACGAGCAATGACTATTTGTAGAATACAAGACATACATGTTTTGTGGTTTTTATTTATTTATTTATTGAATGAAAATACTATCATTTGAAAGGCTTTTGTTCCATAATTATATGTTTTTTTTCATGAATTAATATAGGTATTATTGCTAATGTTGTGTTTGATGTTTTGGAATATCAAGTTGGTTTTTACTTGTTAAACATTTAATTTGGTTTTGTGCTTTTTTTGCACAAGTATCATACTCAAGATATTTTTTTTTTAAATAAAGATCCCCTTAACACACCAGTGTGACATATTGGGCATATGGTGTTGGGCCCATATTTTACTTGACCAATGGCACACTAGGGATGATGTGATCAACATCACGCCTGCCACCATTACTTTCCCAGATTACTCTGGTACTCAATTTTTGAGACTAGGTTGACTCCAGAATTCCTTTTGTGATCAGAAAAATGTTGCAACAACTGGAAGTCGAACTCCGATCGCTCGGCTGCGAAGTCAGTGTACTAACTGCCTCGGCTCCTATATTCAAGATTAGTGATCTCCAAATTATTATAATATAGTTTACAAATAGAAAAAGGTTCTCAAAATCAGTATTTGAATTCATAATTAAAATAAGTATTCTGAAAATCAGTAATCTTAGAATGGTTATTTCAACTCATAAATAGATTGTGCGCTCTTAAAATTTGAATTTTCATTCATAGTTAGGATGTTCTGTCAAAACTAGTTTCATTTCATGAATGCTCTCATAATCTATTTTCATTCGTAATTAATATGGATAATTTAAAATTCAATATTTTTAATCAAGTTATTTTCTTTTTTTGGCAGTCAATGGAAGGATGCAATATTTCCAACTTTAAAACTATTGTTTAATGAGAAATGCCTTATATATTGACTGTAATCGGGGTACAATACCTAAGGTCTAGTTAAACTGGGACTAAATTCAAGATGAAGTTTCTTACAGTCAACCCAGCCCCTACAGATTAGTCCAGGAAATCGACGCATCGAAAGTTGGAAACAGCTGACACAGGTCTTCTTGATCGAGTTACAGGAGGAACCTGTGCCTGGACATCTGCTTTACGCAACATGGAAGTCACTAAATAGACTTCAAACTGGTGTATCACGATGCAGGAATAATCTGAAAAGATGGAGATACAAGGATGATGAAACATGCGAATGTGTAATAAGTAACACAAGACCAGGACCATCTGATGGTCTGCCCAAACCTCCCGGATACATGTAGCAGGAATGACCTGCAATCCACGTGACTGAATACTGGAAGAATGAAGTGTGACGTAGTGCCTAGGACACGGAAAGTACGTAAGTAAGTAAGTTAAACTGGGCATATACAGATTTTGGGACTTATGCATGCTGCTTGAGCCAATAACTTGTTGAGCAACCAATTCATTCGTACAATAGGCTGGTCGTAATTTTTAACCCTGACCATGAAGTAACAGTAGAAAGTTTAAACTTAGCACTTTCAAAGTTCCTCATAATTGCGCTGGGACCTATGAATTTTTTTTTTCAGCAAGTTTTTCTGCAATACTATATAGTGCAATATCCCCTATTGATTGAATCTGTTGCTTCAACAAAGTGAAAAAGTAAAAGGTAAGATCTGTGATTAAATTATTGATGTTTCAATGAAAAACATCTACAGAAATACACAGGGTAAGGGAACCAGTGTTTGATGATTTCTGTCGCTTCATATGAGTCTGTAAAACAATGGTCTAGACAGTTTAAGTTGTGTCGCTCAGTTGTTGCTGATCTACCAAGATCTGACCTGCATCAGAGTGCAACAATGAAATTGTGGTAAGAGTGAAGAAAATCATTGACAGGTATAGAAAAATGAAAATTGCAGAGATAGTGCAGTAAAACTTGATAAAATAACAGTTATTAAAATTGTTCACAATGAGCAGAATATGAAAAAAACATGTGGGGGACACATGAGCAGAAGCAAATAAGAGTGAATTGCTCTTGAGTGTTGTTCAGAAGTAATCATCAGTCAGAAAACATTTTGAAGACTTGACAGTAGATGATATTTGGGTTCACCATTAAGATAGTCAAAACAGTTTTGCAGTGGATCCCTGGACATTCAAGCACACCAGGCAATGACAAGACAGACAGACCAGCAAAGGATGGATCAAGACAAGAACAGTCACACAAAGCAACAACTTTACAAACAGCTCATAAGATAGGCAAAAAAACAAAGAAATTTGGCTAAACAGATGGGCCATGAGAAACACCGACTGGGAGGTCTACAGACAAATGACAAGCCCCAGTCCAAATGACAGTGTAAATCAATTCACAAAGAAGGATCAGAGCACCATTTTCCGACTGAAAACCTAACACATCCCACTAAACAAACACTTGAACAGAATTCAACCACAACATACTCCTGAGGACCAGCTGTGGACACACATATGAAACCATTGGTCATCATCTTTTTGAGTGCTCAGCGCTCAATGATTTTAGGAAAATGCTTCTTCCTCCATGGCCAGATACATCGAACACTTTGTATGGCACTAGATAGCAGCTGATAAATGTGCAGATACCAGTACATGGCATTGGGCCAAAGGGCGAGAGCCAGGATGCTGCTGGATCCGTAACAACAACACCATTAATATCCTGAATCCAAATTCTCAGCATGTAATGAAAAACCCCGGGCATCACAACACATGTCATGTCGAAAGCACAAAAATCTGCAGAAAATGTTATTCTGACCACTTTTTGTTAGTCCAAAAATTTCTTGTTGAAATATTACCCTCCTTGTGGCAACACGTTTAATGGACAACACTATACATATCATCTCACTAAACAAAGAAAGGTTGTGACCATAAAATAAAGGATAACATGCACTCAAAATCTTCCAGTGCGTCCTCCCACAAAGCTTACCTTGTATAGCAAGCAGCCAAAGATTTGAATATTCAAATTATTCCGTATGCACCAAATTCTCCAGATTTGGCTCCATATTATTTTTTCTTCTCCAAAATCTTTATTAAAAAAACAGCTCAAAAATCATTTTGACAGCGATGAAGAAATCATCCTGGCATGTGATAAATGGATTACAATTTAAAATAGGGTCTGTTCTAGTCTCAATGTCTTTTCAAGTTCATGCAGAGATGACAGAAGTGTGTCACTTCAGGTGGTGAATATATTGAGAAGGATTAAACACTGCAAAATGTGAGCTGTAGTATGAAAACCTATTGGACAGCCTCCTCTAGTTGTTTCCACATCAAGTTTTGTTATTTTTTGTTGTTGTTGTAGCTCTTGTTCTTTGTTTTTTCAAATTGTCCAAGATTTTATCTTCTGGTTCTCCTTAGAACTTAGAACACAGGGCTGCAACTGATGATTTGCATTGTCCTTGACCTTCCTTGGCCGTTTTTTTTTTGCATAAAGGGTCCCAGAAAAATAATTGCCTTCTGCTGATAATTTTCATCATTGTGTGAACTATCCACTTGTGACATTTTGTCCTCATCTCTTGCTCCTGTAACATCAGGTGATACGGACAGCAATACTGGTGATAATTTAGATAGAAATTGATATAGACAATTCATAATACGTTGAGATGTGGTACCACAATGTCCTTTACAGCTTGTGGGGAAGAAGTCCTTCAGTTATATGACTTAGTTTCTAAATGTTTGAAAACTTTACCACCTTGACTAGAATGCTGTGCCATTCATCATGAGATCACATGTATGTATTTTGCTTTCCTTATATGTGTTTAGAGCAGTTTGTTGGGCTTTTTTTACATAGAACTGTTGAGATAGCACAAAACTGCACTGATATACAATGAATTATCTGTTGTGAAGCATTGCGCCACCACTACAGTTGATCCCTTTACAGGAAACTTGCATTCGAGTTTCAATAGTAATAGTTTTACAAAATGAGGTTTCTAGCCCTTTCTCGCAACCATCTTTAGTCATCTTTTGCAATATGGTTGAAAAGCTGCATTGGTCTTTTCAACCCGAGTACTACTTGGAAGTGTATAAATAATTACTTTATATGTCTGTTACTTTCAGATATGCTTGTTGATGCTGTCAACTATGAGAAGCCAGTCGACATATTTGCTGTTGGGTTTGAAGAGATTGTGGATTTGAATGCCAGCAATATCATGAGTGCCAGGTAAAGTTGACTCTTCTTTAATATGCAGAGTGTTAGTATAGGACAAAACTTATATATGCGGATTTATTAGTGAAAGAATGAAAAGATGTTGTTTTATTTTTTTTATTCAGCCACAGACATAGTTCTTTTTTTTAATAGTTGTGTGTGTTTGTGTGTTATACCAGTATACAAATGTCATTCAGTATTGAAGATTCTGTGTTTCTATTTGAAAGCACTGGTATTATATTTTTGCTGGTCACATTTGGATTTGGGTACATCTGCCATATCTGTATATGACCTACTGAAACAATCAGGCCTGAAAGAACAAACCAGCAGCGGATTACCTTGATGAAACAGCGGAAAAGGCATCATGTGTGGAAAAATCGCAATGGAATGTAGGACCATAAGTTTTGTAGGATCGTTAAGGTTAAACCACTTCCATACAGGTTGCCTGAGGCGAATATTCCACATCCGATGGCAAGACCGTGTCACTGACATCAAGGTTCTCTCGAGTGCTAACATGCCCAGCATTCATGCACTGCTAGAAAAAGCACGACTAGGATGGGCCGGACACCTCGTCCGTATGTCAGACGAGCGACTCCCAAAGAAGCTTCTCTACGGCGAGCTGAGAGAGGGATGGCGCGAGAGAGGGCGCCCAAAGAAACGTTTTAAAGACGGTCTGAAGGACTCACTGAAAAGTTGCCAGATAGACATCAACACCTGGGAATGTCTTGCGCAAAACAGATCTGACTGGAGAAGCGCAGTAACATCAGGTGTAGCTACCGGCGAAGACGTGAGATCTGGAAATCTCGAACAGCGGGAACACCATCAACTTCTACAAACCTCGTGTGCCCGATATGTAGCAGATGTTTTCATGCCCGCATTGACCTGTTCAGCCACATGCGCACCCACACCCAACAGGGAAATCTGTGACAAGGATGATGTCGGCGGTCCTCATCGACAACGATGGACAGCTATTATTATTATATACAGTTACAATAATAGTTTCCTCACTGCCTCAAACTAGTGCAATTGATAAGACAATATATAAGCATGGCAACCAAAACCTAAAGGGCTGTGGGTACAATCTCCGTCTCAATCAATTCATTTTTTTTTTTTTTATTTTTCCGAGCATTCCTCCTGAAAAGATAATACGTTGTAGTTTACAGTGAATATCTATACTTTTTGGTCGAACACTTCCAATTTGAACATGGCATTTTTCTGAACGGATTTGCTGTTTTTTATTGCTGTTTTCAGGGCTGCCACTTCGAAACTGAATAGAATCTTTGTCATCTGTGTGGTCTTCTGACCCTGACACAAGCAGCCAGTGGGCATAAATAAGGAGTACTCTGGTAAAAAGTGTGCTCAGTTTTGGGACCAATTTTTTTCTTGATATAAATAAAGGATTTGGAGATTGATATGCGATCCATGATTGCAAAATTCGCTGATGACACAAAACTATGCAGTAGTGTATCATATAAAGCAGAAGTGCATATATTAAGGTCCGATTTAGATAAAATTAGAGAATGGTCTTTTTCTGCTTATTCTGCGTTCGTTCTCAATCTCCCCTTACTAAGCCCCGAACAGAGTTTCGCAAGCAGCAAGATGTAGTATGGAGAACGGAATGCGTTGTCGCTAGTTTACAGCTTGACTGTTATATTTGCACCTTTCGGTCCGGCACATCTGTCTTCGGCGGAGAGAATGGTCTGTAATCTGACAAATGGAGTTTAATGTAGATAAATGTACAGTCATTTACATGGGTAGATCCAATATGGAACATAATTACAGAACAGGCGAGAACAATATTAGAAAGATAGAAAAGGAAAAGGACCTAGTGGTTATAATAGATCATACATGTAAGATGAGTGAGCAAGTCCAGGCAGCAGTGAAAAAAGCAAATGCATTGTTAGGTATGATAAAAAGAAATATTAAGCATAGGAGCAAGGAAGTGATAATCAAACTGTATAAAGCATTAGTTAGACCTAGATTGGACTCCTTATCGTAGAGGGGATATAAACATGCTGGAAAGGATACCCAAAAAAACAGACAAAGCTGATAGTTGGATTCTAGATTTACAGTTATGAGGAAAGAGAAAAACTGGCCTACAGTGTCTAGAAAAGAGAAGAATTTGAGGTCACTTAATACATTTTTATAAGATAATCAAAGTAATGGATAGATTAGAGTATAACAAGTTTTTCAAAATACAACCACCTACAAAAACATGAGGCCACAGCTACAAATTAACTAAAGAACAGTCCAGATTAGATATTAGGAAATACTTTTTTAATCAGAGAGTGGTGAATGCGTGGAATGCACTGCCACAGGAAGTAGTGGAGGCAGGGACAATTAACGCATTTTAAAAATAGATAGGATGCGCATAGCTTTTAGAGCAAGGTAATGTAAATTAAACTGGTCATATACAGACTCTGCAGAGTCTTCTAAACCAGTATAAAGATGTTAAGCTAAGAGTTGCTGGCTGCTGTTAGCTCATTTGCTGCTGCATCTTTGTTCCAAATCTATAAATGAATAACCTATTCAGCTCTCTGTGAAGTATAAATATTCACCAAATACAATCCAAGTTATCAAATGTTGACCAGTATATATCTTTTGAAGTGGCTTAAAGTTTCTACAGGATGGGATAGATAGTTCCATGCTCAACCCTCCTTAGTTGCCCCTTACAGTGTGCCAGGCATGTTACAGTGTTGCAATTATTTTTTTCTCTTTAACATCTCAGTAACACAAGTTTTGGGAGGGGAAAAACCAGCATGAAAAAAACAACAAATACATGCAATAGGAGAATTGACATTTGGGATTCATGGACCAAGTATGTCCACCTATTAGAGTGCCATGAAGCTGGGGGCCAAAACACTTGATGGAAGGGACGAGCCTTCCATGATCATCTGCTCCATTGAGTTTCCTATCATTGGTGTTGTCAGTTGTACATCTTCTTATTGTACTGTCAATGTACCTGATTTTGCTTATCATGTTTTCTTTGCATCCTTCAGTTGTGTATGAATTGTTATGGAACAAATAATTTCAGCTGCCTTCTTCTGTTAGATGTTATGGAGGTGTTCAAGCTTCTGTTCTGTTCTGTTTTTTCAATCCATGCCTCTGTAAGGTTTCTTTGGCACCGTTTTTCTTGGTCTTCCTTGGGTCATATTGTATGATGTTATAGGCCCTGTTGTCTGATGTTATAGACTATGCTGTCTAGATTTATAGGCTCCTCTGTCTGGTGTTATAAGTCCTGCTGTCTGGTGTTAGACTCTACTGTCTAGTATTATAGGCTATTCTGTCTGGTGTTATGTCCTGCTTTTTGGTGTTATAGGTCCTGCTGTGTAATAGACCTTGCTGTTTGGTGTTATAGGTCGTGCTGTTTGGTGTTATAGGTCCTGATGTCTTGTGTTATAGGTCCTGCTGCCTGGTGCTATAGGTCCTGCTGTCTGGTGTTATAGACCCTGCTGTTTGGTGTTATAGGTCCTGCTGTCTGGTGTTATTGGTTCTTCTATCTGGTGTTATAGGTCCTGACGTCTAGTGTTACATGTCCTGACATCTGGTATTATAGACCAAGTGATCATCTTCAGATTACCTATATAGTACAAAAGATTGATGAGCCATCTCTATCAAAAATTAATAAGTGACACTTCAGATTTATGTAAATGCGTCACTGGTCCTATGACAGCTGATCAACTGCTTACTAGCATACATCAATGAATGGTGTGCCAACTGGCAGCAACCCGCTTTCTTTCACGACAAACTGTATAGGCATATCTGGATCCTCAAACTGACTGCCTTTATTAGTCAGATCGATTGTCTGTAGGCAAACAAAGAAGAAGATAGAATATTTACATTAATGTGCCTTATGTTAGTTAAAATTACTTGGTAGAGTCACTATCAGATTTTTCTTGAAAGCAGTGGACTGTTGAAAAAGAAAAGGTGAGTTAAACCCTAAATAAATATTATTTGCCTTTTGTTTTGTATGGTTTGATAACAGATTATGTCCATTCTTCACAAATTGTTCAGGGCTTGAATCTCTCCAATTAGCTATTGGAACCCGTTTAATTTTCTAAATTGAGCCCTTAAACCATATAGTTTAAATTCCATTCATACACAAACCATATAGTTTAAATTCCCTTCATATATATACCATATAGTTTAAATTCCCTTCATACATCTGTCTGAGTCACTTTTCTGTAGCTTTCATTAATGTCCATTCTATAGCCTTGACCACATATTTTTTTTCTTTCTACTATAGTTTCTTTTTCCTAGATCATTTTTATGACTCTTTCATTGCCACTTGAATACACTCTACTTTACTCATTGGAGACATTTTGGGAACCCATCTTTGATTTAGAGTTTACCTTTTCTAGTTGTTAGTTACAATGTTTTTAATTTAGTTCACTGGTTTTTTTTCTGCGCTATTTCATTTTGAACAACATTTTATATGGTCTTAATGTCGGTAAAAAGTAAACCCATAGCATTACTGCCGTAGGGAGTGTGAGATGTTAGCGATCTCACATTTCAAAGGCTCGGCTATATGAGGACGGTAGCCATCTCCTCTCACTCGTCGCTTTTATTTCCCGGACTGAACCGGTACCCATTTAAGGCTGTGTTGACCCGGGAGCCGTTGCGGTCTGAAAAAATATTTCCTCCTCAACTGGGGAATGAACCCAGGACCACTCAGATGCGAAGTCAGCTCGCGAAGCACTGTGCTACGCGGCTCCCAATGTCAGTCCTTGTCTGTTTATGTTCTTCATAAAACTGCATTTTTACCTGTTTTTAGTGAACAATTTATTGTATTGTCAGAACATGCATATCACATTCTTATATTCTGTTTGACCTTGCCTGTCCTTAAGGCAATATTGTACAATTTGTTGAATTGTTAAATGTCACATTAATTTGTTTTCTTTCAGTTTGTTAATCAGGTTGTTGTTAGGATTTTGAAATAATTTTGTGGTCCCTGATTATATCTGCTTCTTGAAAGCTTTAACCCTTTTTGTCAATGTTCTGGATAGGCTTATCATTTTTTTTAAATTTAAATGTTTGTTTTATTTTTTAAATAGCTGTCTTAAAGATTATGCCAGTGTGGATGAGGTGTTAGGTTTCCATTTGTTGTTGTTGTGGTAACCAGTTCCATTCTTTGCTGCTTTACTTTCCCCATTCATGCTGAGCAGATAGCAGAATTAGAGGGTTCAAATATTCAGGGGCTTGTATGTATAATGTCCTTGGTCTTGCTGGAGTGTACAGCAATCAAAGGGCTGACATCCTGTTTTCAAAAACATCCATAGCGAGGAAATTAGATATTGATAAGTGAAATGTTATGAAAACAATCAATGCTTGCCTGTTAGGTGATAATAACACTGCAATCGATGGATCACCAATTCATCGAACCCAGGAGTTTGAGATCAAGTCAAGAGGGACGCATGGGAGAGGACAAAGCTAGAGTGTGTACAACCAGCAAGCTACAGGAACCACTACATTTGCTGAAAGAGGCTGAACATTTATGAGTCTGTCCAAAGTGCAGTTATTACATTTCTGCATAAAATAACAGAGTTGGACACTGAAAGCTCAGTAGTTTTATTAGAATAAAATACAATACAGTTACATTTACTGAATATACACCCTGCGTGAAAATAAACTAACTATAAGCTAATAAAGTATGTAAGGGTAAGGGATGAATTAAAATGCAGTAACTGGGGGGGAGTGGCAGGTTAACTCCCTAAATCTCTAGGAAGAGAATTGAGTCCTTCAAGTCTAAATGTTATAGGAAGGTCCTCAGAATACCATGGCCCAAGAGAAGAAGAATGCAGAAATTCAACAAGAGTTGAGCATAGGGTAGAACTGGTTCATAAATTCCAACAGGAAATTGAAATACTTTGGCCATATCAAAAGACACAACGGTCTTGAGAGAATGATAATGGAAAGTATGGTGATGGACAAAAGGCGATGGCACCAAGAATGCTTGGTCATGACTCTGGAGATTTGGCAAGAGATCGAGTATCTTAGAGACGGCCTGTGATGGTAGCGACGTTCTGCAAAGGGCTACATAACGATGATCATTACCATAAAAAGGACATATGACGAATAACCATAGCAACGCAGCAGTTAAATAAAATTATGAATTTATGGCAGAACACTAACAAACAAAGAAAAAGAAAAATCCTACAGACACATCTTCCCTGTGCAGATGTGAAGGATGTGAAAACCGTAGAAGAAAATGGAATCCTTTGAGTTGTAATGCGACAAGAAAATTCTCAGAATACCATGAATAGCAAAAGATATCCTGAGGAAACTGTTCTTTGTAGAATGTTACTCTCATTACAACCGATCTGTAAGTCTCTATATCCTTGGTCCGCTCTCCCACATCTGTTACTGTCAACCCCCCAAAACTTCTGTAATGTCCCTTGTCCGTCTTTTTGGTCTACCTCTTTGGCCAGGTATCATATGTTACAGTATCGTTCTTTCTAGGACAATATATTTAATGTCAAAATAAGTCTAGGAAACTAAAATATTTTTACCACATCAAACACCACAATGGTTTAGCAAAAGCAATACAATAGGGTATGGCACTTGGGAAATGAGGCATAGGTAAACCAAAGAGATGATGGGCACAAGACATTAAAGCTGGTTTGAATATGGCAGTGACGGAAGCAGGAGACCTTGCCAAAGATTGAGTCTTACAGAGCGGATGTGACGGAGCAACGTTCTGCAAAGAACATGCAACATAAGATCATTACTGTAGGTTTTTCCCCCATTAATTGAGATGTATTGGGTGGCTGAGGAATAATTATAGCTTGCCCTCAACAGCCACACGCAGGCTAGGTTATAATTTCACACTTGATAGACAAAAATCTATTATTTTTTTACCTGAATTCAAAACTGTGCCTCTGGACTATGAGACCATTATACTAAACACTCTGCCTCCTCCCAGCATTATATAGTAAATGTGATTTAATCTGTCACTGCACTTATGTAAAACTGTCTGAAAATGTTTTTTGGTAATAGCCAGGATAGAGATTTTAAAGCAAAGTTGAAACTAATCCTCTTTTTTTCCTCATTAATTCTTCTTCACCTAACCTCATCTTGAACTTTAGCTATTGTAACATCCCATTCCATTCAACTGTGCATTCATCTGCATTCCTTATATTTTATTTCTCATTGTCCTCAAATGACATGCCAACTGGCATGTGTAATTGTATTGTCCACATCTTCCTGTTAGAAAAGCTGTTTATCATATCTATTGTTGACTGTTTTCTCATTCTATGATATTAAAATGTCCAGCATTCTGTCCCATCGCCATCCTGTCATTTTTTCAAGCAATTTTTTTTTCTAATAGTGGGCTCGCATCTTCTTATTCTCACATCATGCTTAAAAATAATTTTTTTTTATGTGTATAATAATTAGCTGCATTGGCCTCCCTTTAGCTAATCCTCATTAGTTATGTTGATAACTCTTTGGAAACACGATTTATAACAAACCATACATTGGGGAAGAGGTACATCTGCTTTTTCATTGTAATCATCCATTTATTTTTGTTCCCTGTGGACCACATGTTGCGGCTCAGAAACTTCATAATTTGATTTTGTGAATCTTTATTATACAAATATCTGCTGAATAATATGTCTGAAGTTATTTATGTGGAACTATTAAGCATTTCTCTAAAATTGTTTTTAAACTGTTATATAAATTGTATGAATTTTCATTGTTTTCATACGTTGATTTGCTAATGAAGGTATATTGGTTGATTTGGCCTTTTGTAACTAATTGATAGACAGGTTAAAGTTAACACTTGGGCCTCAAAGTAAGGGACTAGATTCATAATCCAATTGAAGTTCAGCTGTAAAAATGATTCCCTGACTATGCTCTGAGTTGAGAAAGGGAGGAAGTAGATCTGGTCATCCCACCTCATGCTGTTGAAGACCTAGCTTAGTGAAGGTCTTCCATCTCATAAAGTTAGAGACCTAACATAATGAAGGTCTTCCACCTCATAAAGTTAGAGATCTAGCATAATGAAGGTCTCTCACCTCATAAAGTTAGAGACCTAACATAATGAAGGTTTCCCACCTCATAAAGTTGGAGACCTAATATAATGAAGATCTAATGTTTCTGCAGTATCTGCTATAACACTACCTTACCATTAGTACAGATTATTCTAAAGTCCCCGAATGGCCAACAATTTATTATTTGATATTTCTAATAAGATTATTTAGAAAGTTAATTACTAGTTCAGTTTTATGCCAATTTTGTAACTGTTGTAAACTGGAAATAAAGTGTGTATTTATAGGTCAAGCAAAATTAAATCAAAAAGTGTCTTAACTACTCAACCACCCACTCCACTGTTAAATGTTGTCACATTAAAAATGCATCATATGTTTGTATGATTTATCTGCCAAATGTTACAATGCCCATTATACCTGAGGTGTGTTTAAAAAGCTTCCGACCTTTGGGCCATAAAAATACAATTACTCACCTGGAGGTTTTTTTTTTTTTTTGCGTTCGCCTTATTTATCTATTCCCCAAGGCGGTGTGCGTTGCACTGTGGTTTTTATTTTGCGCCTGTCGGCCCAGTGCATCCGACTTCAGCATGCATTTTATGTAAGGGTCTGCTTCCTCCTGCATTTTCTAAGGGTTTGCTTCCCCGGGGTAACGGCCGGTGCTGTGATGGGGATTGAACCCAGCACCTTCTGGTTGTGAGCCGTGTCACTTAACCACTAGCCCACGCCGTCTCCACCTGGAGGTTTGAAACCCTTGATCCCCTTCAAAGTAATCTTCTTGGGACTCTACACACTTCTCCCAACAGACTCGTCATTGTTGGAAGCATTTCAGGAAGGCCTCTTTTGGAATGCAATACAGCTGGGTCATCACATTCTGCATAATGTTTTCTTGTGACTCAGATCCGAGTCCCTTTCAGCGGAATTTTCAGCTCAGAGAAAAGCCAAAAATTGCAAGAAGAATATAGAGCCTGGCGAACAATGGGAATGTTGTTTGTGGCCATGAAAGTCTGAATCAGATGCAAAGAATGGATGGGTCATGATGTAGCTGCCAAGTTTCCGTTTTCCACAGGTTTGGTCGTTTGCGTTAAACAGGATCATGATGCACAACCCCACGGGAGACAAAGAAAACAGTCAACATGACTCAATTCTTTCAGTCATTTCGTTTTGAATAAAAACCAGAGGGTTGCTCACTACACTCAACACTGAAAGGCTGACTGGCGCAATCTACACGCAGGAAAAAAAGCGCATATTCGCATGATGGACCCCTATACCTCCCTGCTGAAAGACAACAACCATGCTTCATTTGTTTCCGTTAAAAAAAAATTATGGCCGGATACATTTTGAACTCACCTCTTACGTGAAAGATTACTGTTTTAATGAAGTCCATAGATTTGATGTAAGCAACAGTCTTATTTTATTTCCTAGCACCACCAATGCCCGAGAGTGGCAGACAGAAGTCATCAAAACCATCTCCAGAGATCACAAGTATGTTATAGTAACCAGCATACAACTGGTGGGAGTGGTCCTCTATGTTTTTGTGCGACCACACCTTGCTCCATTCATTAGGTGAGTTTATATCATTCTTGTTCATTAGGTGAGTTTATATCATTCTTGTTCATTCAAGACTCCCATAAATTATTTGTAATGGTCTTCAAGACTGGATTTTCTTGTTTATTGCCATAGAAAGTGACACATAGATTATTTGGTTATGAAACCGACATTATGGTATAATGTTCATAAACAAGTACAACTGATATCATTTAACCTTTTTCAGTCCAGGCTAATTTTGCAGATTTGTGTCTTTTTGTCTGGGTCAAAATGCCAAATTCTGTGCATTAATTTTATTCAAAATAAAGTTAATTAATAAAGTATTCATAATAAAGATTATTTTATTAGTATGAAGCGTTAAATGACATTAATGTGGAGGTAGAATTGGAGAGGAAAACATTTTGTTAGTACTTAACCATGTCATGTTTCACCTATATATTGGTCCATTCTCTTTACACAAACTTTTCCAATTATGTGTTCCAGTCAAAGTCTGAATCGGGTGTGTGTTGAATATCCATGAATAAACCAAGCCATGAGAGTTATAACAGGAGGCATGAAGTCAACGCCAATTGTAGAACTTGAAAAGATTACAAAACTGCAATCCATGACCGATAGAAGAGACTGCAGAGCCCAGCTGCAGTCAGAGAAACTCTGAAGACTGACTGACCATCCAATGCACCAGAGACTAAACAATTTGGGAAATGGGAAACTAAAGCAGGGAGAAACTTTGCAGAAATAGCCAAAGCAAAGATGCACGAAGATCCCATAAACGCACTAACAACACCAAAACCCATCACTACTGTACGAAAACCTACCTGGAGGCAGGATATATTTCCAGAGGTGGTAGAAAACATACCAGGTATTGGAAACAAAAACTGCCAGACTGAAAAAGAAAGGAGACATACTACCCTAAGCTTCATATCGAAAAGCTACCCAAGCATGGACTGGACCCATGCATACACCGACGGTTCTGTAACAAACACTACACAAAACGGAGGGGCAGGAGCATTCCTGAACCTACCAAATGGCAGACAAATAACACTGTCATTCGCTACTGGTAAGTACACAAGCAATTTCAGAGCGGAGGCAGTGGAAGAAATGGTGACACACAATGAAAATAAAAGCCATATAGTCCTGCTTACAGATGATCTCGCCGTAGTCACAGCGCTAAAAAGCCAGAAAAACACTGAGCTTAATGACTTAAGAGCAGCACTCTGCAAACTGTGCCAGCAGTCCGCACCAAAAAGGGTAGTGGTACAGTGAGTCCCATCACACTGCAACATCCAAGGCAACGAGGAGGCAGACAGACTGGCAAAAGAAGGTGCAAGACTACCACAAACAGATACTAGTATGACGTACGAAGAGTCAAAACGGCTTATCAAAGCCAGATACATGACCAAATGGGAAACCGAACATACTGGTTACACCAAAAACGATACCTATTACCAGTTGAACCGAAGAGAGCAGGTCGTTGTCTTCAGACTTCGCACTGGCCACAATAGACTGAGGTACCACCTATTCAACAAATTGAAGATAGGTGGTACCGACGAATGCCCGTGCGGTACTGGTAAAATGACCGCTGAACATCTGCTGCAGAACTGCCCGACATACGAGGATCAGAGAGAGCAGATGTGGCCATCTCCAGTGGAACTGCAAGACAAACTCTATGGCAGTGGCGACAGCCTCAGGATGACCACCGTTTTTTTCGAAAAAATAATGGTTACTGTCTGACTGCGTACGACGAAAAAGAAGAAGAAGAAAAAGAATATCCATGAATAATCCAGATGTGCGATCCTCTGTCTTGAAGGTCAACTTTCGTTGCAATAAATGTGTTGACTTTCAAAAATCATTAAATGGGCTAATGTTGAACTATCGGAAATAATCTTACAGTTAAACGTCAATTGCGCATTCGTGAACGCAAACCATCATGTAGAGCCGTAAAAAAATAATTAAATCCCACAACCTAAGTCATGAAACACAAATGCATATTTCAGAGGCCAGTTTTGGTCTAGGCGGGTAACCATTCTAGTTTTTTTGGCGACTAATTTTAGTGCTAATAGCTGGAAAGGTTCAAGCAGTTATCATATAGATTGTGTTATATCTGTGTATAACTGTTATTACATTTATTGATATTGCACTGTTCATTCTCCCCATTGGCCACTACATTACCAGGGCCTGAAATGGAAACAAAGAATAATAATAATCAAAATCTTTTCATCCCCCTGTAAAGTATAGGTCTTCCGCAAATAAATGCCAAGACATCATATGTTGACCTGCCCATATCTATTGAAGTTTTTGTGACAACGTTTCTACGGGATGAGTGTATCCAGCTCCATGCTACCTTCCTTAGTAGTCTTTTACTACATGCCTGGCAGGTTACAGTACTACTATTCTTTGCTCCCCTTTCTGTTCCAAGTAACAATTTTTCTACAGACGTATGGCAAACCCCAATTCTAATGACAGCATCAATTTCAACTGACAAGAAGGGATCAGATCACCTTTCTCCAGATACGAACCCAGCATATTCTAAATAACAATCACCTTATCAGAAACAAGTAGCCTAGTCGACAGTGAGCTGGCTTGCTAGACTTGGATTAAAATCCAGGACATGGTTCATTCCTGGTACGGCCACTCCTCCAATTGACCCAGCTGTAGATGAGTAACTGACATATGAGTTGGGGAAGGTATAAACAGCAAGGAAATGAACTGGTTACCCCACCTCACATATGCTGCGGCTTAGTACATGAAGAGATATTTTCATCCGCAACGGCAATTCTTGCCATTGGACTGACCTTTACCTTTTATCAGAATCGAATGACAATACACCTTAGAGTACCAGCTACATGCACACCAATATGATCACCATCTCTTTGAGTGCTCAGCGCTTAGTGGTGTTAAGAGAATGCTTCTTCCTCCAAGCCCCGATCAATTGAACATTTTCTGTGGAACTAAACAAGAGCAAACAAGCATGTGTATTTTTCATTGCTTCTTCTTCTTCAGGTTACGTCCTGAAAAGAACATTTTGTTTATTGTGTCGCAGTTTACATCAAAGCTGCAATGTTTATGCCTTTTGGTCCAGCACATCCGATTTCAGCATGACATTTTTTGCGACTGGGTTTGCCTATCCTCTTCGAACCCTATTCTCTTAGCCAGACATCATGGGTGCTGTACGTTTCCAGGACTGTAACTTGAAGGCAGAATAAGGTCTTGTTTAGCTATAATTTGCTGACTCGGATTCAAACAGCCAGCTATTAGTCGCTGGTTGCTCTGAGCCCATTCACTGCTACATTTTCTGAACCGTATCATTAGTTGACATTTGGCTGAAGAGTGAGAGACCGGTCACCACATAATTCATAACAACATAGACGCTTTATTTTTTTCTTGGATAAGACAGTAGGTGGTTTATTTTTGATGTCTTAGATGGGTTTATTTTTTTAAGGTAAGACAGTTGGAATTGTCATTTTGATGTCTTAGATGGTTTTATTTTGTTCTAAGATAACACAGTTGTAAGTATCATTCTGATGTCTTAGATTGTTTTATTTTGTCTAAGGTAAGATAGTTGGAAGTGTCATTTTGATGTCTTAGTTGGTTTTATTTTGTCTAAGGTAAAACAGTTGGAAGTATAATTTTGATGTCTTAGGTGGTTTTATTTTGTCTAAGGTAAGATAGTTGGAAGTGTCATTTTGATGTCTTAGTTGGTTTTATTTTGTTCTAAGGTAAAACAGTTGGAAGTATAATTTTGATGTCTTAGATGGTTTTATTTTGTTCTAAGGTAAAACAGTTGGAAGTATAATTTTGATGTCTTAGGTGGTTTTATTTTGTCTAAGGTAAGATAGTTGGAAGTGTAATTTTGATGTCTTAGATGGTTTTATTTTGTCTAAGGTAAGATAGTTGGAAGTGTCATTTTGATGTCTTAGTTGGTTTTATTTTGTTCTAAGATAACACAGTTGGAAGTATCATTCTGATGTCTTAGGTGGTTTTATTTTGTCTAAGGTAAGATAGTTGGAAGTGTAATTTTGATGTCTTAGATGGTTTTATTTTGTCTAAGGTAAGATAGTTGGAAGGGTAATTTTGATGTCTTAGATGGTTTTATTTTGTCTAAGGTAAGATAGTTGGAAGTGTAATTTTGATGTCTTAGATGGTTTTATTTTGTCTAAGGTAAAACAGTTGGAAGTGTCATTTTGATGTCTTAGTTGGTTTTATTTTTTGGGGGGAGAGGCAGTTGGGAGTGTCATTTTGATGTCTTAGATGGTTTTATTTTGTCTAAGGTAAGACAGTTGGAAGTGTAATTTTGATGTCTTAGGTGGTTTTATTTTGTCTAAGGTAAGACAGTTGGAAGTGTCATTTTGATGTCTTAGATGGTTTTATTTTGTCTAAGGTAAGACAGTTGGAAGTGTCATTCTGATGTCTTAGATGGTTTTATTTTGTCTAAGGTAAGACAGTTGGAAGTGTCATGTTGATGTCTTAGTTGGTTTTATTTTGTCTAAGGTAAGACAGTTGGAAGTGTCATTTTGATGTCTTAGATGGTTTTATTTTTTGGGGCGAGAGGCAGTTGGAAGTGTCATTTTGATATCTTAGATGGTTTTATTGTTTAAATGCCATTGGGATTAGAAGTTTATTTGGCCTCGGAATTAAACATATGTCACCTCACTTTGCAGAGATGTGGCAGTGGAGAAAGTGAAAACTGGGCTAGGTGGGGCTACTGGCAACAAAGGTGGAGTTGCAATCCGCTTCCTTCTTAACAGTACATCCATCTGTTTTGTTTGTGCACATTTGGCTGCTGGCCAGAGTAATGTCGGTGAACGCAACGCTAACTATACAGAAATCACACGAAAGATGTCCTTTCCAATGGTAAGGATTTACAAATGCTTTGCTTGCATATTCAATTTTTGAATATATTGTCTCATGAGTCACTTTACCTATTAGGTGGACCAAAAGTCTCCATAAATAGGGAATTCCAATTTAGTGCATAAAACCAGATGCATTGACATGAGTTCACCTTGAATATATTTATATGTGTTTTGAAAGTAATAAACTAATGAAGAATATATTGCGCATAAAGTTACATTTTCTTGAAAAGTATTAATTTTCCCTGTGCATGGATTTAGGTCACCCTGTATTGTTCTGTAAAATATTATAGTATTAAGATGGCGACAAATTTTTCCCAATTTTATCAGATAACTTTTTAGATAACTAGCTGACCTGTACAGAGCATATGCAGACTCACAAAACTGTACAATACGGAAGAAATAAGAGCATTTGTAGAAATACATCGCTTTATTATTATTAGCATTGATCATTGTCACATAGAAGATCATATATTTCTAAATTTGATTTTTTTAAATTGCAACCAACAAAAATTTAATTGTGAGAACAAATAAATATACAGACACTGAACACTGTTTTCAAATTTGGTATGTTGCAAATGTTTCTGTACATGACAGCAAAGATTAAGTATTTTATTTTTAATATTTACATGAAACATTAATATTTTCTGCACTTGAATCTATAAACTGTTTGAGAAAGCTTTTATAACATTCACTTTCTCTCATGTATGGTAATCAGTTGTTAATCAGTTCCCATGAATCATACGTTTAGTTACAATCTTGTAGAGTCTTGGATTAATATTTTGAATTGATTTCTCAACACTAACATACTTACTTGTCTATTATCTTTTGTGAACATTTTGTAACCTAAAATTTAAAGTCAATACAATGTGAGCATGAAGTCAACTTCATTTTTTATATTAAATCATTTATATGTGTGCAATTACAATCCCAAACAGATTCTGTTTTAAAACATCATTCAGTGACTCAGACTTTATTTTAAAGCGCCTGTCAATTATTCCAGGTCTATATTTAGATTTCTGAGTACTTTACATCTCATTTTTAATCACATGTCAGATTTGATTACAAGTGAAAATAATAAAATGTCTGACCGATCAAACTTTCTGACTTTTGCCATTGCATCCTGCTAGCTCTATTACATATATCGGAGACTTTCCTGAAACATTGAAGAAAATATGACCAATTTAACTAAGTGCACATTCTCAATATGCAATTGTAACTCCATCCCATCTAAGAGTCCTCAATATAGTTGAACTTGTAAATCTTTCTGATTCGTTTCCAAGTGACAACATTTTTACCTCATGCAGGCGCATGAAGGTCCACCCATCATGCAAAGACACAGGCCAATTGCCTATTTTTCGACGCACTTGATTGCAAGTATATACAAAAAACAAACCACTACATCCCCAGAGGTAGACAAGGAATGACTAACAGAAGAGTATTTGATCCTCTATTATAAGATATGACGATTGTATGTGCAAGTAGAATTAGTTTTCACATATTTGTGTATTGTTCCTATCTGGTTCTATTGTGTTACTTTGTTTGTACGTGTGTCTTTTCAAGTGCACAAAATCACCATGCAACATCAAATTCTGAAACCAGCACTTTATATTAGTGGTTCTGAACCTGTGGTGTGCTTCACCTGTGAGGTCCTCAAAGGCTTGAAGAAATGTTATGAGTATTTACATTTAAAATCAAAAGATAAATGGGAACCATATAAAAAATTTAAAGACAGAAACAAAGACAAATACAGCAGATGTTAATTTAGACAACGTTCGCACAATTCGAAAAATTTCCAGTTCAACAATGGGAATTTTTTTTTTTTTTTTGCGTTTGCCTTATTTCTCTAATCCCAAAAGCGGTGTGCGTTGCACTGTGGTTTTTATTTTGCGCCTGTCGGCCCAGTGCATCCGACTTCAGCATGCATTTTGCACAAGGGTCTGCTTCTTCCTGCATTTTCTAAGGGTTTGCTTCCCCGGGGTAACGGCCGGTGCTATGTTGGGGATCGAACCCAGCACCTTCTGGTTGTGAGCCGTGCCACTTAACCACTAGGCCACGTCGTTCTCTGATGGGAATTTGATTATGTAAGGCAGGTGACCAGACATCACAGCAGGACTGCTGTTTGTGATTGCAGACTTCTGAAAACACCACCACTAAGCCAAATATCAAAGGATCCGGACCAGACAGAGTCAAAATACCCAACCAGAAGATGAATAAACATTTCTTGTGATCAGAGAAATTGGAGCAGCCAACTGCCTGATTGATCATGCCCTAGATTACTAGAAGAATTCAATTTGGTAAGACGATTGGTTGAGACAATCTTGGAAAAGATAGGATGAAGAACCATGCACTGAATTTCACAAAAATACATGTTGGCTGGGCCTCAGTATGGACCACTGGCAGAATTTGAAACATAAACGTACTGGAAATGATGATGGGAGTGCATCCTGTTCAATGCAAAATTAAGTTTCTTCCAGTCATCCTCAAAAGTGCAGCTGTTATGGCATGAAATATCTGTCATTTGGCTTCATGTATACAGACCTAGAAGATAATAGACTACCCCAGTGTGTGTTATGTTGCAGCATATTGTACAACTATAGAACATGAAATTGCGAAGCTATCCTGATTGACAACATAATGAAATGGCACAAAAAGCATAGATTTTTTTTTAAAGTAGGAAGCAGAAGCTTTGGAAAAGTAATAAAATGGAAAAGAAATGATGCAACTGGTTGTAACAATGAAAAAGCAATGAGGACCTCATTTGAAGCTGCTCAACCAATAGCAAGAGCCGGAAGACCACACACAATAGCTGAATAACTTTCATTGGTTCTCCTTTGATCAATGTGAAAGCTGCCAAGGATCTTTGCTTAATACCTTTGTCAAATAATACTGTCCATGAAGCACCTGCCCTTGAGCAGACATTGCTCTCATCCTGATGAAACAGCTCCACATCTACTCATTGAGTGCAAGGTGCTTGCGGACATGAGGAAAAGATTCTTACAAGTACTGCTATCAATTACCAACACACTGTACGGAGCAGTGACACAACTGAAGAAAACCTTTATATATATTAGAATGGCTTTGGGTTGCAAAGAGCAGGCTTGTTCAGCAGCTATGGGATAACAACAACAAACCATGAAGCAAATGGACAGTTTGTCAGCTAATATTGAGGAATGGTTATTAGAAAGAGTTTTCATGCCCACCTATTTTGTTCTGCAGCTGGACCTTTGAATGCACAGACATAACAAACAAAGTGACCTTATTGTGGTATATAAGATATAAGCACAAGAAAAATATTTTGGAAGCCTTACTGTTCACCTGCTCCTTTGTGCACACTGCGGCTGAAGAAGTATTTAACAGCTTAAACAATTTTATCATATATCAAGACATGGATTGGTTGAAATGTGTTGGAGTTACCATAGATGGGGTGCGTGCAATATCTGGAAAACTTACTGGACGAAGCATGAATTAAAGAAATCATAACATTTGTGTCTTGATACCATTCTGCATACATAGGGAAGCATTAATTGCTAAGAAGGTACCAGAAAAACTAAAACAAACCTTGAATGATTCAGTCAAAATTGTCAATTTTATTTTAAAAAAACATCACTTAATTCTATACTCTTTTTAGCAGCTTTATAAAGATATGGACAGTGAACACCATCAACTTTTATTACATTGTGAAGCTCGTTGGCTATCACGAGGTAAAGTTTTGTCTAATTTTGAGATACATGGTATGAATATTCCTCATAGAGCAACAATTTCACATCAGAAATCATTTGACAAATTCTTCCTGTCTTGATTTCTGGTATTATTCTTCTACTTCTTCGTTCGTTCTCAATCTCCCGCTACCAAACTATGAAAGGGCTTAAGTAGCAGAATGTAGTCCAGAGAACGGAATGCGTTGTGTCATAGTTTACAGCTTGACTGCGATATTTGCACCTTTCGGTCCAACACATCCGACTTCAGCAAGCATTTTTTTAGTACCGGGTTAGCATTCCCTCTTCGATCCCTCCTCCTTAGCCAGTCTGCCCTGCTGCAGTCTGTTATCCAGGATCACCGCATGGAGGTGTAGAAGGGTCTTGGCAGCTCTGGTTCGTTGGCCCTGACACTAGCAGTCAGCTATGAGTCGCTGACCACTGCAGCTCATGCGCTGCTCAGCATCTTGATCCCGATTTTTGGTATTCAATCAGGCAAGGTTGCCTGATGCCAAGTAGCCAAAAGCTGCTTGCATATGTGCCTGACCTTCACTTTGGAGTACCATGAAAGTCCAAAGGCGTGGTGCAGGTCATCTTTCCGTGTCGTCGGCAGGCAGCCACTCGGGTAATTGCAGTTGTATTGCCATCAGAAAGATACCCTCCCTATCCATCTATCATGAGTCATGCGGACCACATGGCCGGCTCATCACTACTTTTGTACTGATTCTCTGCTCCATTGAAATTTTTGGTAATTTAGAGCTTCTCTGCGTCTGATTTGTGTAGACTCCAAACCTCACACCCATATACTATTTCTGGAATAGCCATGCTATTGAAGGTGTGAGCCCTGGCCTTGACATCCATCATCTGCTGGAGTATCAGTTTAAATCAGTTGAAGCAGAGCCAACCCATCTCTCTCCTACATGAGATCTCCTGATTAATGTTGTGGTTGTTGATTTCCTGGCCTAGGAAAACATATGCATTGACAAAATGCATGGCTCATTTTTCAATCACAGTTTTTCCCGCAGGGCAGAAATTTATTCTTCTTTATATTTATGTGGTGGCCAACCGCTTTACCTGCTTTATTCAGTCAGCTCGTTTAGGCTTTGTTTGGCTTCTGCAATGATGTGACTGAAGATCACAATGTCGTCTGCAAAATGTAGGTTTGAGAGCATCTCACCATCTATGCTGACACCTCGATTCTGCCAGTTTAGAAATCTAAAAACTTCAATTGCAGCTGTGAACAGTTTTGGAGAGATGGTATCTTCTTGTCATGCTGCTCAGTGTATAGGTAAAATGTGTATAGGTAATGGAGTGACTTGTGGAAAAGAGTGATTGGCGTTAAGCGACGCTCATTTATCTTCAAGGCATTAACCACTGCAGTTGTTTCCACGCTATCAAAGGCTTGTTTGATTCTTCCTGGTTAGTAAAATTATTTGTCAGATATCTTCACTCATTTAAATATGCTCAAATTAAATCTTCAAGGAGTTTATTAAGTTGATAACATGATCAAAGCAAAGATTTTAAAATGTTAATTGTGGCATCATCGTCTATTGAATAATAAATATAAGATTTCCAAATCTCACAAATGTTCTTGGTTCCACCAACAAGGAGTTGTCTTCTTCATTCATTTTCTATAACCCATTCCAGCCCTGAAAAGGTCATTGCAAGTAGCATAATGTTGTCCAGAGAACGAAATGCATTGTTGTAGTTTACAGCTTGACTGCAATATTTGCACCTTTCAGTCCGACACATCCGACTTCAGCATGGCATATTTTAGTACCAGGTACCCTCTATATAAATAACTATATCTCTGCTCCTTTGGCTCCACCATCTGTTCTGTGATTTATTTTAATCTTACTAGTGTGTCTACTGTGTATGTACATAAATTCATACAGTTCCTTAGAGTGGTTGTTTTTCCACATTCAAAAATAATAACACACCTCAACTTTTGAAAAGTAATACCATCATACACAAGTTTCACTGGTCACACACTATTTATAAAATTAATATCAACAATTATGCAACCTTATATAATTCATAGTTTGTTTTTTGTTGCTTATTGCACTTAGTTTATATATATGATAAACCATATGATTAGCCCTTTACAGTCCGGTCTATTTGGTAAGATTCATGTCTTAATGCTCTACATTCCAGCATAATTGATTAGATTTGTCTTAACCCTTTACAGTCTACCTAGTTGATTATATTCATGTTTTAACCCTTTACAGTCCGGTCTATTTGGTAAGATTCATGTCTTAATGCTCTACATTCCAGCATAATTGATTAGATTTGTCTTAACCCTTTACAGTCTACCTAGTTGATTATATTCATGTTTTAACCCTTTACAGTCCGGTCTATTTGGTAAGATTCATGTCTTAATGCTCTACATTCCAGCATATTTGATTAGATTTGTCTTAACCCTTTACAGTCCACCTAGTTGATTATATTCATGTTTTAACCCTTTGCAGTCCGGTCTATTTGGTAAGATTCATGTCTTAATGCTCTACATTCCAGCATAATTGATTAGATTTGTCTTAACCCTTTACAGTCTACCTAGTTGATTATATTCATGTTTTAACCCTTTACAGTCCGGTCTATTTGGTAAGATTCATGTCTTAATGCTCTACATTCCAGCATAATTGATTAGATTTTACTTAACCCTTTACAGTCCACCTAGTTGATTATATTCATGTTTTAACCCTTTACAGTCCGGTCTATTTGGTAAGATTCATGTCTTAATGCTCTACAATCCAGCATAATTTATTAGATTTGTCTTAACCTTTTACAGTCTACCTAGTTGATTATATTCATGTTTTAACCCTTTACAGTCTACCTAGTTGATTATATTCATGTTTTAACCCTTTACAGTCTACCTAGTTGATTATATTCATGTTTTAACCCTTTACAGTCTGCCTAGTTGATTATATTCATGTTTTAACCCTTTGCAGTCTGGTCTAATTGATAAGATTAGTATCTTGATCTTGATGACTGTTCCTCAGCGTAGCTACAGGTCCCAACTTCGTCTCCAGCGGACCCTGTCTTGAGACATGAATCTAATAAATTATGTCAGACTGTAAAGGGCTAATGGAGGGATGTAAGTAAAAGATCACAATGGAACTACTGTGAAAATTTATAACTGCTGTGAAAATGTAGAACTACTGTGAAAATGTAGAACTACTGTGAAAATGTAGAACTGCGCATTATATTAATGTATATTTCTTTCTTGCCAGATAGCATATCTTGTGCTTGTTTTTCAGGAATGGCAAGATACATTTTTTTTTTTTTTTTGCGACGTATATAATGCATCTTGTATACTAACAATTTGATGAATACTGTTTCTCCTGTGGTATAGAGCTCTATTTCTACTAACAAACTGAGGGTTTGTATTCTTTTGATGTATCTTTAATGTTATAATTTGCAGTATTTTACCACATTTTTATTGAATTATCAAATCAGAATTTTGTTGTTTCAGGTTCTTTAAAACATTTAAGTTATTCTAACAGTTGAGTTTTATCAATTGTTCAAAGTCATAAAAGTGTATTGTCATTTACAGCTCTTTATTCACTATTTTGTCTCCAGGAAATTTGCCGTGTGGGTATTCGATATTTATAGAGAACTTTCTGCATGTTCCCTTCATTAGCCTGAATATATGCCACTCTTAAATAAAGTTGCAGTAAGAAAACAAAGTTTTGTTTCTCAAGCCTTTTTCATCTCGACATTAACAGCGCACTGTTTTTTTAAACAGTCTCAAAAATATAAATACACATGATGCAGAACTTGATTCCGCCATTCATAAGTACATCATTTGTTGTCTCTTGAGAAGGAAAGGTACATCACTCTGCAACAATAAACATCGTTTGGACAATTTTTATATTTTGTGTCTATTGAAAGCAACAGATATTAGCAAAATCTTGGTCTCTGATATGACAATTGGGGTGGTAAACATTCAGGCCTGTATAGTGTTCTGATATCATGAAAGGTCAAGCATGTACCAGATATATCCTATTCTGTTAGCCAGAAATGTAGCTATATGTCTCCTATGTTGTTCTTTCCATTTTAAGTCATTTAATGTCTAAACTAATATGGTTGCCATTTCTTTATGTAGAGCTAAGTTTGTCATTCTAAACTATTATCGTTATTATTTGTACATTGTTGTTATTCTTCTTCTTCTGCATTAGTTCTCAATCTCCCGCTACCAAGCCCTGAACAGGACTTTGCAATTAGCAGGATGTAGTCCAGAGAATGGAAAAGTCGTTAGTTTACAGCTTGACTGCGATATTTGCACCTTTCAGTCCGACACATCCATCTTTGGCAGGATGTTATTAGTATAGATCCTTCCAGTAGACCCAAGCAACAGAAATAAACACTGTAATTGATACATAAATTATTATAGACCCCCTCATTTGACCCCAGCATAGGGAGTAAACACTGTAATTGATACATTAATTATTATAGACCCCTTCAGTTGACCCAAGCAACGGGAATAAACACTGTAATTGATATATAAGATTATTATAGATCCCCTCAGTGGACTCAAGCAATGGGAATAGAGACCTTAATAATAGTTATTATTATAGGTCCTCCCATTGTACCCAAGCAACGGAAATGAACGCTATAATTGATACATAGGTTGTTATTATTATAGATCCCCTCAGTGGGCCCAAGCAACCGGAAACAACACCTTAATGATAGATAGTTATCATTATAGTTAATGTTATAAGTTGTCTATTTGAGCTCATGTAATTAATTTATATTCTCACTTGTATAGTCTTCATCAATCACATTGTTTATAGTTTTGGTTTTTTATGATATACTTTATTTGTATTTGTGCTTATAACATTGTTACATTTTTTGTTAGGTACAAATTTCTCTTTCTTTCTTTAGCTGTTCTTTGCTCTACAATTGAATTCATTTATGTTTCTGCTGCTATAGTTTTCACTAGTACAATCTTCATCCATTAATAAGATTTATGGTTCTCAATATAAACTGGGTTTGTTTTTTTTGGATAATGTATTGTTGTTACTATAATATCTTTTGCTGTTAGACATTTCTCTTTGCGACTCCAATATTCTACTTTATAAATTAATTCATTTAAGTTTTCACTGAATCAATTGTTATAGCGTTACTTACCTGCTAGGTTTGTCATTCTAAGCAAACTATTATTATTTATTGTTCCGGTATTGTTATTTATATTATTATGAATCTTTGTGCTTTTATGAAACTAACACTGTTATAACATTATGGCAGAGGAGGAAACTCATTAACAGAATAATGTTGCAGTATTTCACAAAGAACGGCTGTTCTTATTAATTTTCAAATGATTTTTGTGTTGAAAGTAAGGTCCATTTTAACACATTACAGTGCAATAGCTATGCCTAGCGTAATCAATTTTGGCAAGTCTTTTTGTTTGAGTTACTTCTCCCTAGTTTTTATCTGTGCCTGGCCTACCTAGAATCATTGATTTGGAGTCAAGAGTTTTGTTCCTTTTAGATAAGATGCTGCCCGGGCTAACGAGTCTATCTACATTCTCCCAGTCTGCCGACAAAGTCAAATCATGGCCTCCAACTTATTGATGGGCTAAACAATATGATGATGAGAAAATTCTGTGACAGACTGTCAAGTCTCTGAGGAAAATACATATGGCTGTTTGGTAGTAAACATCAAAGAAGAAGAATGTTCAACTTTTGTTGTGTTTGGTGGGTCTTTTGCTTGGAATATTTTTCAACCATCTAACATTATCTTAATTTGATCTTTATATTTACTTTAGGCTCTTTCTGTATATTTTTATTTATTAAAGGCTTTGTACTTTTCCTGTATTCTGGAATGTGTGCTTAGTCTTTTATAACTGTTCGGTGTATTTGTGTACCTGAAAAAAATCATTTGTAATTAGATCATTTCTAGTTAGTCCATAATTAGTCTTGTGTCCCTGCCGAAGACAAATGTGTCGGACCGAAAGGTGCAAATATCGCAGTCAATCTGTAAACTAGCGAAACAACACATTCCGTTCTCTGGACTACTTTCTGCTACTCGCAAAGTCCTGTTCAGGGCTTGGTAGCGGGAAATTGAGAAGGAATGCAGAAGAAGAAGAAGTCTTGTGTCCGAATGGTTAGTCTAAGCTTTTTTTATTTTAAACTTTCATCAAATGCTAGTGTACTTTCATTTAAAAAATAGGTGCCTACTGAGAATAGAGAGATTGAAATGGTATAAACTAATGTTGAGCTGTTGGAAAGAAACAGATCACTGGAACATGAGGTGATGAAAAGATGTCGACACTTGAATAGGGAACACACTAAGAAAACCAGTTAATAGCATTACAAGACAGTCTCTGTTCTGGAATCCCCTAGACAAGTGAAGTAGAAGCAGACCAAAATACACATGGATAAGACAGTTTGAGACAAACATAAAGTATAGAGGGAAGACATGAATAGGACTGGAATGGATCTTCCAGGATAGAAGGATGTGGCATGTATTTGTAGAAGATCATTACTCCACAGGGGGCTAATAGGTTTTGATTATGATTGGCTATTTTTAAAACAGTTCATTTGTGTATTCTGTTTTTTTTTTTTAATCACAATTAATGGAGATACAAAAGCTGCTAGACTATATTTGTTTATGCATCAGTACAGCAGACTCTGTGGGGATTCTGTAGTGAAGTGGTTAAGCCGTCGGCCTCGTGATCAGGTGGTGTGGGTTCGACTCCGGACTCCGCCGTCTTGTTCACGGGTGCTTGATGTGGAGTCCCCTGTATCTCGCAGTCGTCTTGTCCTTGACTTGCCACTGGGGATGGGCGGCACGAGACGAGAGAGTGAGTGAGGATAAAAAGTAACGCAGTTAATCCTTACTAAAAATAGCGCTAGCAAAATTAATTATGCCATCATCGTCTACGATGGACGGAGGCCTTTGTCTTTGAGTACAGCATATCTGTATATAAATGTTCTGTGCACCTTAGCTTTAGAAATAAAGAAAAAGACATTTAAACAGAAAAGGACAATCTGCACATTGCAAAGAAGATACTATTGCTAGATTCATTTTCCGTCCTTCTTTAGGGGACAGCGTGGGCTAGTGGTCAAGTGACATGGCTCACAACCAAAGGTAATGGGTTCGATCCCCATCACAGCACAGGTCATTACCCCGAGGAAGCAAACCTTTCGAAAATACAGGAGGAACAGACCTTTACATAAAATGCATGCTGAAGCCGGTTGCACTGGGCTGACAGGCGCAAAATAAAAACCACAGTGTAACACACACCGCCTTGGGGAATAGATAAATAAGGCAAATTTATTTTCTTTTAAACTCCCTTCCTTGATCTATTTTTGTTTTGTTTGCCAGTTGTAAAAGCAACCAACAGATTGACACAAATCTCATTAATCAGTAATTGACATTTGAAAAGATAGACCTAGCTTCAGTCACTTCATGCTGATCAAGAATAATATGGAAATTTTAAATTTAGTTTGTTTCTTTCTCTTTGTCAAGAAAGTTCAATTTTCTACTTTTTTTTTAAAACTATCACGAAAGTGTTTATTTCCATTGCCGAGGTTCACCTGGAGGATTTATTGTGGCGAAGAATAAAGGCTGCTTGTCCCTTTCAGTCACCACACACTGTGCAGATTAGGTTTCTATTTTCTTAGATAGGAACAAAAATTGATTCTATACAAAGGATTTTCTACCATGCCATAAATAGATCAAATACAATTTATATTGTGTGTTATTCATGCCAGTGTGGCCGAGCGGTTTTGAAATCAGTCTCCTGACCAAGGAGGCACAGGCTGGGGCATTGGATTTGTTTCTGTCAAGGCTGGAAAAGAAACCAAGCTTGGGGTGCAAGTTGATTTTATTCCCCAACCCTGTAAATCCCTGTTATGGACCCCAGACATGTGAATAAATGCTTCAATAGTTGCAAATCTGCGCCTTTATTGAGAAGGAAGGAATAAGACTACAGTATCCAACTCTGTGTGTCATGAAAGGTGATTAAAGGGGATTGTGTATTGGCTGAGAATTCTCATTATGTAAAACAGGGGGCTATGGAGACCAACACTGCAAGGAATCGTACATATTTTGACACAGTCTTGCTGCAAGGAAGTAAACTGCAGACAAGGTCCATGCTCTTGTTAAGTATGAAAAAGGAATGCTGATATATTACATTATTAATTAAAGCCATTACAAAAGAAGTTAATTCAAAAAGACATAATTTATCAACGTATTTGAAAGTAGATAATGATTTACATATTTTTGTGCAATTGATGTTTTTCCACAGATTTTGTTGAATATTTTTAAATCATTTTTTTTTAAAATATTTTTGTTTTGTATTTTATTACTTAATCATTAAGTCGAAACTCAAGCAGATGACGAACGTCAAGGTCAATGCTCACACCTTCAATAGCATGGTTATCCCAGCAATGGTATATGGGTATGAAGTTTGAAGTCTACGCAAATCAGAAGCAGAGAAGCTCCGTATTACCGAAAGAGCAATGGAACGAAGAGTCCTAAATATTTCTCTAAGAGACCGCATCCGAAATATTGACACCCACAGCCAAATAGAGTCCTGAGATTTCATTGACTCTGCGTCAATGTGAAAATACAAATAGGCCGACCATGTTTTCCGCGTTATGGACGATAGATGGGCAAGGAGGGTGTCTTTCTGGTGGCCATACAACTATAACCGCCATCAATGAGATGGCGAGATGGTCTTCACCATGCCTTTGTACCATCATAGTATTTCAGGACGAAGGATACACACAGCTTCAAGCAGCTGTTTGCTATCTGGCATCAGGCAACCTTGCCTGATTGAATACCAGGATTCAAGTGCTTAATAAGTTTTTTTTTAATTAATGTTTACATTTTAAAAAATTTTGTTGAGTCTGTCTTATTATACCTTTGTTGAATCAAATTTTAATAGTCTGTGGACAGCCCTAAAAAGGTAAGGGGATTGATTATATAAATTCCTAGAAAACTTGCTATTTAGCTCAATTATCCCTCGCTGCGGCTTCAACTTTTACACAATTTTAGCTGGTGCAATATACACAGTTCCTTCTAATTATAAATTATCATTCATAAATATATTAGCTTCAGCTTTACAAGATCTGTACTGCTACTGTAAATCTGATACTGGTAAATTTATCTGTGAAATTTGCCTACAGCTTTCCTGCAGTAATCCAAATTTGCATCAGCCAACCCTTTCATGTTGCAATTTACTGAAATTGCTAATAATTAAACCAATAGTCAGTCCTGCGGACGGATAGGGGTGGGGTATCCATCAGTTCAATTGATAATGTATTATGTTATCATTGGATGGCTTTTTGCTGGTAGTTTTAACTTAATAGTAATAGTTGGGAAGACCAAGGAATGCATGATGCAAATATTCATAATGAGTTGGTTTTGTTTTCCTTTTATTTATTATTTTAAAGCTACTGTGTTTATTTATTTTTTTTTTACTTTAAAGTGATTCCCAGGGCTGCCTTATTAGAGAAGAAAGACAATGTCACTTCAACCTACTATGCTTGTCATAATAGACAACTAAGAAGGGTTATGCATGTGACTGGCCACCCCATCATCTAAAATATAGCAGAGTAAAATATATCTAAAAACTGCACGAGCAGATAAATGCTTTGGCATCCCTTAAAGATATTTCTTTACACAAGATAGCCTACTTTCTGTTGGAACAACAACAAACATAAAAAATAAAGATGAATAATTAGTTATGGTGGGGAATATAATAGACTACATGGTTCATTAATATGATATGCATATTTTATTTATTTTGTGAAATGCCAAGTTCTGTGTTTATATTTTGTTTGTTTTTTTGGACGTGTTTTGAGCTTATCACATAGATTACCCCAAATACAAATGCTGTTTAAATGCATATCCCACCATCATGAGCTTATGAGCATCACTGGATAGTATGGAGTAGAGTTTCTACAGCTTATTTATTATTTTTTCACCACATAATTATTAAGATACAATGCAATGTAACCATGCACTGAACATAGAAATGTAGGAGAAATAATATCATCCGAAAATGGGCCTCCTTCGAACATCAGCACTAACCTTGCGTTTCTCTGTAGCTGAGTACGTCTCATAAGTTTAAAACAACTCTGCACTTCTCAAACTGATTGATAATTTTGGATGAATACTATTTTGAGCCGGACATTTATCCACTTTCAACTCCAATTGTGTAGAAGCCATTTCCTCCATAATACAGATTGATCTTAATCTCACTGTATCCATGGCTCTCTGGAAAATATCTATGTGCTCTGGGATCTTAGAGCAATCTATTTTTGTGTAGACTTTGCCAAAGTACTGATTGAGTGGATTTGCAACATCCCTATTCTCACTTATTATTTTTAAATAAGTTTCTTTTGATTTACTTGCTTTTATGTATTTTTTCCATGCTTTATTTTTAGCTCTTCTACATTTAACTACAGATCTAGTTATCAACTTTTTATGCTTGGGGTTTACCTTCCTACATGCGACACATTCCTGTTGTAGATTCTTTAGAACTGTTTTGAAACTCACTCTTCTTCAACAATTGTTCCACAGACAATATCTTTCCAGATTATGTGGCTTGCTGCTTCTTTTATCTTCTCAACATCTGTCTTAGAGTAGAACTATGTTCTTGTACTTATGTTACCTTTCTTCCTTGCTATAAGATCCCAAAGGATGATCTGATGGTCATTTGAGCTTGTGTCAAACAGTTCTCCATCAGTAATTTGTTCAATCATATTTTCCTCTAAATATTAGATCAAGTGTGTTTTTGTCTCTGGTATCGTCTTCTACATCTTGAATAAAAAAATTGTCAGTTATACACTTAATAAATGGTTTTAACTCGACACCTGCTTCTGCCATTTCCCATTTTGTTTCTGGAAAGTTGAAATCTCCCTATTAATACTAATTTCCCTTCACTTACCTTTTCTATGCTGCTAATCAACTTCTCACCTTCCTTTTTTTGACTGTGATTTAAAATTTTCATACTTTTGAAACAAGAAAATTTAGCTACTTTAAAAACATGTTGTTTCTAATTTATTTGAGAAAAAATCTGGACACACATTTCAATAAGGAAATAAATAAAAATGTCTAGAAGAAATAAGGGGCACAAATAGAACTGATGAGCAAAATGAGTCAGGCAATTAAGATCCTTTGATCAAGTCAAAAGACATAAAACGTTACTGGAAATTGAACAGAAGGGGAAAGTAGAATATGAATGTGCAGGAGGATAACATGCTATAAGTTTGAGGATAACATCTTCTTCTTTCTACTTCTTTGATCGTTCTCAATCTCCTGCTACCAAGCCCTGAACAGGGCTTTACAGTACAGGATGTAGTCCGGAGAACGGAATGTTTTGTGTTGCTAGTTTACAGTTTGACTGCGATATTTGCACCTTTCGGTCTGACACATCCGTCTTCGGTAGTAAGGATAACATCGTGTTGTTGTCCGTTCTGAGTTAACTCTTGATGATTTGTTTCTAGTAGTGGGTTACAGTGGCTCTTTTTACATTCTAAGGCATACTAGAGCATGTAGATTGGTATCCTCCTGGCTTTAGTACAGTGCAAAGCTCCTCAGTAAGCTGACCACTATGGTGAGATAATATTATTGAACCCCACCTCATTGGCCAGACTGCTTTGTTCAGGAGCATATACTAGAACATGAGGTAAGCCTTGATCAATATGTTTCAGAATGCAAGGCTGATAGTAAACAAACAAAAACATAATATTCTTTGTCAACAAATAAAAGACAAACAATTTCGTGCAAGTAGATTTCTTTTATTGCTTAAAATTTTTTTAATGTAGATGAACAAATACACAATTATTTCACCACAATTTACAAGTACATGACAGTTGCAGCTTAAATGTAAATATAAGTACTAGCAAAAAATCTTTCTTTATTGAATTTATGATGTTGTCACAAGCAGCTGGAATCGCTTCTATAAATTGCGTTCTACTTATGTACGAGAAGCCGTTTTATTTAAGGAGGAAAAACAATTTTTTTCAAGTGGTCAAAATGCCATTCATTTTTTTAGATAATCTACTGCAATGTTTATACACTTATTCCAGCGTTTAAGTAATGCTTGAAAAGCTTCAGCTTAGAAAGATTTGTGAGTATGTCTGAACCAATTCAGGACAGCCTGTTTCACTTCGTCATCAGTGCTGAAATACTGATCTCCCAGGAATTCTTTTAGGGATCTAAACAGGTGGAAATTGCTTAGAGCAAGGTCTGGGCTGTAAGGGGGGAATGTGGCAATACCTCCCAGCCGTGTTGCTGCAGATGACACATAGTGAGGTGAGCTGTATGAGGTCGAGCATTATCTTGCAGGAGCAGGACGCCCATTGTGATCAAACCAGGCCGTTTTTTCCGCAGACAGTTATGCCCATCACTCAAAATGCGTATGTACTGTGCACTGTTGATAGTGGCACTACGGGGTATAAAATCAACATCCAGGATAAGGTGTTCCACAATCTGGATATTCACAGGAATGACTGGTGGGTTAGAGCACCACTCATGGATGTACGGCCTTCTCAAAAAAGTTTACACCATTCAAATGTCTCACTGCGGCTGAGGGTCTCATCATCATATTGTGATTGCTGTCTTCTGTAAATTTCTGCAGGTTTCACGCCATCTTTCACAAGAAACTTCATCACAACACGCTGTTCCATGCAAGCACTAACAGTGTTGTCTTCATTTTTATTTATCTGCCACATGACTGGCCCCTGGCAAGTGAGCCACCTTGCAGTAATAGGACACAAGTGCCCCTAACTATTGATAGTAGTTCCAGCACGCTATAACCCATTCAGGTAGAACTAGAACAAAAATTTACGGTTTGATTTGAATGTCCCTCGTATTTACTCGTTGTAATATAGAATAACTCAACTGATATCTAAGGAAGAAAATTAGGTCACAGTAACTTCCGGGGGCCGTGATAGCGCAGTGGTTAGTGCCCTGGCTTCTCAGGCGGTCAGGGTTCAATCCCCAGTTGGTGTGGGATTATTTTTTTTCTGATCACAAACCGGCCACTGTGGTCGACCCAGCCACAGAAATTGGGTACCAGAAAATCTGGGAAGTAAAGCGGACGACGTGATGCTGACCACATCATCCATTACATGCCGTTGGTTGCAAAATAAAATGGGCCTAACACCATATTTCTTATTCGCCGCTCAGCGTGACAGGATCTTTACTTTCTTTACCTAACTTTCCAATCACATAGTATGAGGACACGTCAGTAGATGAGTCACAAATGCCTATTTTAAGCAAACTAAATTAGATTCGCACTTGATAATCATTTATTGCACTTACATTGTCCCTTTTTTCTCTCAACATAATTTCCACCAACATTGCTATTTTTAGCCAATCGCTATATCAGGTCATTTTGTGTTCGTCAGTCAATTGTCTGGATACCCACTTTTCCTGAAATTCAATCAATCATGAATTAGGGTGTAGGCTAAACCATGTGAACACCCTATTACAGATGCTACACTATTTATCATTACTCGCCTGTCAGCTTGAATGATCTACTTCACCCGCCACACATTGCAGTTTGAACACTGCTACAATCTAAACAGGTCAACCATATCCGGTTTCATCAACAATTTTTTTACGTCCCTGAGAAAATGTATGCACTGTTTTATGTGACAAACAATTCTCCCAGTAATCAGGAAGCATTTCTTTACTAATATTCTTTGCAGAAAGTCCTTTTGCCCAAAAATATGTACATCAGTACGCTGTGGAGTATCTGAGCTGTACACATGTATGCAACATTTACCTAGCGTCTGCTACCAACAGTAATCATGAAGCTGGTTATTGCTGCCACCTAATGGCACCTTTATTTTTATCTATCCATACCAGTTTGTTACCTACTTACTGATATACCCTCATATAAAGTGACTAAAGAACTAATGCATGGAGCTAGTTCAGTTCAGTTCATCCAGTGACCTCGAGATTTTTGGGACATCCCTGCTAACACCTCCACAATCCTACATCTCCCCTCTTTGTCCGCAGTTGCTTTTTGTGCCTCCTCTGGTCATAGGTTAGTCTATTCATGGATGTTGTCTTCCCATCATTTTCTCAGACCTTCCCACCTTCACTTGCCCTGTACTGTGCCCTATAGTTCATATTTGCAAGACCATTGCACCTAGAGACATGGACATACTAAGTCAGCTTTCGCCTTTTGATCGCTGTCAGGTGGTCGTTGAAAGTTAACTTGCATTCTCAATTCTTCATCGTACTTCATCATTTGTGATGGAGTTTTCTAAAACTTTTAATCTTTATGGCCTGGATTCTTCTGCAGAGGTCTGCTGTAATGGTCCATGTTTCGCAGGCATAGAGAAATATCAAAAGAATCACTGAGTGTATTAATCTGTCATTTATGGCGATTTACCTAATTACCTCATGTAAAATGAATTGCTACAGAAACCACCACTGTAAGAAACACATATAAGTCCTTTCATAAAGGTTTCCTAGGGGGACGGCGTGGTTAAGTGACACGGGTCACAATCCGAAGATGCTGGGTTTGATCCCCAACACAGCACCGGCCATTACCCCTTAGAAAATGCAGGAGGAAGCAGACCCTTACATAAAATGCATGCCGAAGTCATATGCACTAGACCAACAGGCGCAAAATAAAAATAATATTGCAACGCACACCGCATTGGGGAATAGAAAAATAAGGCGAACGCCCAGAGAGCAGTGATATTGATTATGTAAATTTATTTATTTGTAATAGTTGACTATTTGCAAGCGAAGATTTATTGATTCTGTATAACTATTGTTATACATGTGATTTTGACATTACATTCTATTGTTACAACATAACTTCGGGTATAGAATGCAGCACTAGGATATATTAGATTCAGTGATAAGAGCTCAGTAATAAGATCTTCTGTGTGTATACATTACTTACTTATGGCACTCTTCTTCTTCTTCTGCCTTTGTTCTCAATCTCCCTCCACCAAGCCCTGAACAGGGCTTTGTAGGTAGCAGGATGTAGTCCGGTGAACAAAATGCGCTGTGTCGCTAGTTTACAACTTGACTGCGATATTTGCACCTTTCGGTCTGACACATCCGTCTTCGGCAGATGTGGCACTCTAATTGTTGTATAGAAATGTCATGTGCTTACAACCTTTCAACATTACGAGGTAAATTTGTCATTTGTTTAATAAGTGCTCGGTAAGTAAAGCTTGCTTCACTCCTCTTACTTTTAATCCAATGCCCTCAACATTAAAAGTGATTGAAATTCTCATCCAAGATTGTATCTTAGCAAGTGATGCATGCTGCGCAAATGATAAAATAATTGCTTCTATACAAATAATGCCTCTTCGTTACATTTAAGTTCATACCCCCATAGATAGGGCCATCAAATCTTGACACGTGTTATCATTTCTCTGCATCTATATATATATATATATTATGTGCTATCTTTAGCTTCTATGCTTGACAATAACTAGTCTTTTATCTTGTATCTACCTTGTTCCATTTTTCCCTGAAGAGTAGGCAGCAAAGTAGTCTTTTCTGAGCCTTGATTAGTTTTCGTTTTAATTAAACTTTGTCATTATTAGATTTACGGGAAACCCTTGATTATTTTTATTGGGGTTTGACTGTTATAGGTAAATTAAAAATGAATACAAATGCTACAGAAGAGGACCCAGTCTTAATAAAGTTTAGGACTCTTAGCCTTATTTTATTGTTATTATATGTATTTTCTCAATTGTTGTTTCTATTCCATCTTAGTTATGCTTGCCAGACCACTTACCATATATGTTATCCTTTTGTTTTTGTAATGTTTCTTTCTATCTGTAGCAGTTCACCATGACTTATAAAATGCATGCAGTCTTCTGTTACTTATTAGTAGCTTTTCATTCATCCCAATCCTATGGTATAAGGAATTAATATTGTACATTAATATGCACTGACAACTCTAAAGCAGTGTTCTTGCTTTTAATATATAACAAAAATAAATTATCAGCATAACAATATGGAAAATAAAAATGTTTAACTACTTTTCAAGATATTTATATGTATGTGTGTATATATATATATATATACACATATATACACACACTTCTTCTTTTCACTTGTGTTCTGCTTATGCCTTTCAGTGTCAGGTTATGAAGAGGTTTTTTGACCGGCTCTAGTAAGTGCTTTATACACAGGGAGCTGAACTGCATATGTTATTTCTGCTATCCATCTTTTGCGTGGTCTGCCCTTGGCTTTGTATCCATTGTGTCTGTATAGCATTGCTATCTGAGGGATATTATCTGGTGTTTGTCGTGTCACATGGCCGAACTATTTGGTTTGCTGTCTCTTGATGAGATCTAGCACTAGTGTTGTACCTACTTGTTTCCTAGTATCTTCGTTTCTGATTCTATCCATTATTGCTACTCCAAGCATTATGCATAGGCATTACATGTCTGATGTTACAATGGTTCTTTCATCTTTGATTGTGAATGTCTAATTTTGGCACTGATAGCACAATGTGGGGTAGGAATATTTATATATATATATATATATATATATACGTGCATGGTCGAATGAAACTGGAATTAACTGCACCAAGTGAACATACGTAGATGCGCATGATGATGTTACTTCTGATTCGGTTTCTAACAGCTGAAGGATGTTGACCAGTTGACATTCGTTGCAGAATGCAGGCAGTGTATGGTAACAAATGTGTGGCGAACGTAAACTCCGGCAACGGTTGACCAAAATTGCTGCATCAATTTTGGCGACGGCATCTTCTGTCGCAGCAATATGCGCCTGACTTGGTCTCGAAAGATCTTTCGTTAACTCACTTCCTTCTTTAAACATCGTTGTCTAGTCCTTTACTGTTGTCTTCGACACACTTTTGTCACCATACACTGCCTGCATTCTACAATAAATGCCAACTGGTCTACATCCTTCAGCTGTTAGAAATCGAATCACTGCTCGCTGATCAACTCTGGATGGATTCCGTATCACACCCGCCATGTTTTCTACGGTCTGCTGAGGAAACTACGAGAGGATAATGAAATTTTGCAAAATTGACTCATACGTATGTTCACTTGGTGCAGTTAGGTCCGGTTTCATTTGAACACGCCTCGTGTGTGTGTGTGTATATATGTGTGTGCCCATGTGTGCGTGCGTGCGCGCTTGCATGTCTGTGTGTATGAGAAAGAGAGAGTTGTTGTTTGCGAATGCCCACAATGAGTCTTTTGTGCACCCTTTTGTTGTAGCTTTCCTCACATCCCGAGCGTGCTGTTGAAGGTGGACCAGGGTCCTCCACGCGGTTGCGCTATGCTTGGCTTCATCTGCGTATCGCTACTATGGAAATCACATCGAAACTCACCTTGTTAGTCAGACTATTGTTCTCAACAACAGCCCATTTCCAGGACGACCAACAAGGAGGTCAATTGATGGTCTTGGTCAATATATTTCTCCTGACCCTGGCTAACATTGTCTGATTAATGTGTTTTGCCTGACTAGATGTTAGCCTCATCGTTCCGAGAGAGAGAGAGAGAGAGAGAGAGAGAGAGAGATACACACATATTTTGAAACAAATGGTTACAGACAGCATTAAACATGTGACATTCATTATTTTGATTGTTTTACTAGCACCTGAAGACAATGCCATATTTAAATATGAATGGAAAGGTATTTTCTACTAATTCATTTTTGTATTATACACATTTTGACATTCAAACAAATAACTTGCAAACTAAAGAAAAGAAGAGTGATAAAATACTGTGTATATTCATCATTACTTTACGAATAGCTTTGATAATGAACAAGCAGTGAAATAGAACAGGGTCCATTTCATGGAAAGAGAAGAAAACAAATAATTCCTGGAGAATGTATAAACACAAAGAGAGTTAAAGCACAAATTTAGTCAGACAGTTCTGATATTTTGATTATATCACAAGACATATCACAATAATGGATTCTATACTGGACAAGAGAGTAGAGAGCAAACGGCACTGTTATTGTAATGATAAGCTCAAGAGATGGACAGGGAATGGTCTATCAGATTGTACCATTAAAGCAAGAAAAAGGCTGATGACCTTAGATGCATTATATCTGACCTTTGATGTGGAAATGATAACCGACCAGAACATTTTGTATCATCTTTTCTATTTATTAATTAATTATTTTTGTGTGTGCAGTGTTGTTTTACAAACATTCTTTGGAGCTGTGGTGAAACTGTTCGTAGGTTGGACTGCAGCCTCAAGGTCTTACCCTGAACATCCTTGAGTAAATTTATACTCGTGAGCTTATTGTTATAATTTAGTTCAAGCAAGCAAATGTTATGCTTTCGGAAATGTAGCAACCTTTGAATTTGATATTCCCAGGGTCGGACTATACTCTCTCACGACTGTGTTTTCTGGTGTGGGGACTTCAACTATCGCTTGGACTTGCCCAGTGAGGATGTGAAGAGTTTGATAACAAATGAGAATTGGGGTGCCCTGCAGGAGATGGATCAGCTGAATATTCAGAAGGCACAAAACAATGTAAGTGTCCTTATTTAAGAATTCATATGGTCTTTGTGTTGCTTTATACAGTGAAACCATGTCTTAATGAACTTGCCGTTGTCTATTAAAAGAACAAAACTAATTACTGCATTTATTGCCATTAATGAGGTCTTCAGAGAATAAAGACTGTTTGCCCCTTGTTATTGTCGTTTATAATACAATATAAATAAATCTCACTTTTCCGCTAGAGTGAGATGACGCGTCATAGCTAAGCTGAGTGGGGCATATATGTCAATAACCTTTAGTTTGAGAATGGAGATGGAAGCAGTGACCTCGGCATTAAGATAGCATCTGAGACCCATTTAACAAGGGCAATCATTGTGACTGGTGCTAAAGTCATACTTGAGAAGGTTCAGAAGGGATGGTTGAGGTGCCTCAATCCAACAGGGGTTGACAATAATCTACTGTCCTGGCCATGCTGGGATTCAGGGCAGCAAAAGAGCTGACATCTTGGCTTCACAAGTTCCCACCATGGGGATGTTAGTGATGTATAGGAGTGACATTTTGAAATCAATCAATGACCGTCTGTTGGATGATGACACCAAAATAGATGAATCAGCAATCCACAGACTGCAAAGTTTCGATATCAAACTAGATTGAGCTGAGTGTAGCACATGAGAGGATGGAGCAGAAGAGTCTACAACCAGCGAGCTGCAGGGTCCATCAGCATGCAGACCCTGCACCATTTGCTGAGAGAGACTGAGCACCCATGGGTATGCCTGGAGTGCAGTGACGTTGACTATTTTTAAACAGAAACAGAAATAAATCGATGACTTAATAAGGTTTGAACCTCTGTCTGCGAATGTCTGATTAACGTAGTGGTTGAGCACTCACTTTTCACTGCAAAGTTATGTAGTTCAACTCCATTACTAGTGTGCTCCAAGCAACCACACTGTAACTGGGCACTAGATTTACAGCCAGATAAGGAAATGGCAGCGATGAAGGGAACTGGTCACCTCACCTCATATACATGCTGTGCCTTAGTACAATGATATCTTTAACACATTATTTGCCGATCGGCAGTTAGTCATGTCGGACTACCTTTATACCTCCTTGAAACCTGATAGGAGAAAGAAGGAGTATGCAACAGAAAATCGGGGTGCTTGAAAAGACAAGACTGAGTACATTTCACTCTGAGCAAAGCATGAAAGGGAAAAATGATGTTGTGTAGGATAAAAGAACAAATATAGATAAAATTACTACAAAGGTTACAAAACTAGGTGACTTAAAGACGTTACATAATGTTACTTGAATATTTATTATCAAGGAAAAAGCTGGACCACAACACACCATTGAAGACAGATCATATGCAGCAAAGAGAAACAACTTAACAGATAGATGAAGTACTCTAAAGATTCCCATAACAGAAAACCATCCATATCTTTAACTGACATAGAACCAGTAAAGAAACATCTAATTGTAAATATAAATCCACCAACTAAACAGAAGGTGATGCAAGATCTCAAAACTATTGAAGAACGAGAAAGCAACATTATATTAGTATTTGACAGTTACATTCGTGTTTTACAATTAAATGTTTCTAAAAGGTAAATAATAATGCGCTCTATATTCATTGAACCACAGACTATGGAGTGCCCTGAGAAATGTATGATGTGTCTAGGTTTCTGCACACATCAATGGCATAACTCTGTAACTCACAAGCACATAAGTAAAATAATAAGGGGAATTGTGTATTTGTGAAAATGTTAACACAAGTTCAATTTTTGTAAAGGTTTAATTAACTAAAAATACATTTCAGCTATGAGGCGTGTTCAAATGAAACTGGACCAAACTGCAACAAGTGAACATACGCACGATGTGCATGATGACATCACTTCTGGTTGTAAGCAGCACATACCAACCATCAAGTTTGCTAAATTTCATTATCCTCCAACTCATAGTTTCCTCGGCAGAAGGTTGAAAACATGCCAGATGTGATACGGAATCTGTCTAGAGTTGAAAAGCGAGCGGTGATTTGGTTTCTAACAGCTGAAGGATGTTGACCAGTTGGCATTCATCGCAGAATGCAGACAGTGAATGTTGATAAAAGTGTGTCAAAGACAACCGTAAAGAACTGGACAACGATGTTAAGTTAACTCTGATGCAAGCAGCCAGCTATGAGTCATTGGCTGCAGTCAACTACATTTTTAGCCCCTTTTTATATTTTAATGTCTCATTAACAACTCATTGATCTAATTTGCTAAATCAATGGTTGGCAGCTAGCTTTTGTAGCAGGCCAGATGACACACCTCAGAAACATAAAAAGGTTTGCTTTTGTCAGTATATAATTGTTATAATTCATTTATAGCTCGGAAGAAAACACATTAAATTTTTTTCAAGTGCCATCCTCAGGCCTAGTAAGCCAGCCACAGGAAGGAAACTACCCACAAACTTACTACTAAAAGCCAAATGAAAGTTTGAAAAACAAACCATGGAAGATATGGGATGGAACCTTCTGATGGCTGACCAGATGGATTTGCAGAGCAAAAGGATAACTCTTCAGGTACTGACCTGCCTGATAGAACATTAGGATTCCAATGTGTACTCCATGCAATTTTTAGTTGTACTTTTTAGCAAAGCCAAATTGAATAATTAACTCTCTTTTTGATCTCTTCTGAAATATTGAATTCAAATGTGCAGGCATTTCAAGGCTTCCGCGAAGGACCTACAAACTTTGGTCCAACCTACAAGTATGACACATTCAGTGATGACTATGATACCAGCGATAAGTGTCGCACACCGGCATGGACAGATAGGGTCTTATGGAGGGTGAAATCCATCAAGGACCCAGAGAGTAAGACAGATATTTTCTTACTTTTCTTTGGCATTCTTTGGTCCAAAAGTAATGACTTATTTTTATTATGGTATTCAACAATGTTAGAAGTGGATTATGGCAGTAAAGTTTTAACCTTCTAGCCAATATCCATAAAATTTTGATTCCGTCCGACTGGTGGAAGTGGAGAAGCGGTCTAACAAATGACGTTTGTTATAGAAGTGCATTATTGAATTCCTCCAAGTGGGAAAAAGTTGCACCAATTGACATTCATCAGCGCTTTCTGAACGTTTATGGAGACAAAACAGTGGATGTTAGCACAGTGAGACTGGTTTGTGCGTTTCAGCAGTGGCTAAAGCGACATGAAGGACAAGCCACGTTCCGGACGGCCATGCACAGCTGTCACACCACGCAATGAAGAACGATGGTCTCGATCAGCTCAGCCACGCAAATTGAAGGATTACGACCAGGGAACTGGATATCAGCATCAATGCATTGGAAATTATGGTGACAACATTGAAATATCACAAAGTTTGCCTCAGGTGAGTCCCACAAATGCTCGCACAGGAAGATGGACTATGTGAGCATCCTAGCAAGCAGCTGTGAAACAGTGGGTCACCTCAGCTGGTGCAGATTTTTATGAGCGCGTCATGTATGCTCTTGTTCATTGTTGGAGATAATGTAAAGCCAGGGGAGCCAGGGGTGGTGACTATGTTGAAAAACAGTTGTTGTTTTTTTTAAAGCAAGACATTGTTCTGTCAATTAGTGTTATTGTGCTCTTTTTTTTTTTTCTGTAATGGTTTTCATGGAATATAATAAGGGGCATTACTTTTGGAGCACCCCTTTTTTTTTTTTTTTTTTAACTTTCTAATTTCCACATTATTATCATTACCTCACAAACATTTAGAGTTACCCGTTCTTTGGTACACCAGCTGACATGTATATTCATGAAATTGCCACAAAGCACTGATAGCATTCTTAACCAGATCAGCATATCTGTTATTTCCCAGTACAAACGTATTTAATTTAGTCATTTTGTTGCTATCAAGATGGAAGGAAGTGGCTTCGTTTTCAATTCAGCCATTTATGTAGCAAAAACCGGTGTTAACACAATGAATACACCAGTGAGTATACAAAGACAATGCCCCGGGTGAATGATTTTACCAATGTTTCGGTAAAAGTTACAATATCATACCTGTTACATTTCCATGTTTGCTATCGGAATAATAATTAATTGTGTGATCAGTACCAGAGTGAGAAGCCTGTTCTCCTGCCAAGAATTTCAGTTTGGTGGTGGAATGCTGAATAAGATTAGCTTATTCAGTAAACAACTGTGAACCAGAAAAGGTGATCTACATGGAGGCCAAAAGGAGACAATCCCTACACCATGCAAAGCCACAACATGCGAATCACCTATGTGTCTACACACTTAATTCTAACCTAACTTCTTTATACTTGCTTATGAAACTCTACAGGGTCTCTATACAACCAGTTTCTTCTCCTCCACTTGATCTAAAAAATACTATATGCATCCAATCTATTCTTGAATTCATTAACAAGCATTCACCACTTTCTGTGTAAAAAAATATTTTTTTAATATCATTACAAATAATACGGAAGGAAAATCAGACTGACATTAAAAGCGAAAAACTGTTGTGAATTAGAGACTGCAATTTTTGGAATATGGAACATTAATAGTGCCAACAAAGAAGGATGAGTTCTTGGAAGAAATGAAAAAAATCAAAATTTGAAATTCTAGCTCTCACAGAAACTAAGAAAAACAGTCAAGCATCATTGATCTTAAAGGTAACATGCATGTCTACAGTGGAGTTCCCACTATCGACAGAGCCAAACGGGAAGTGGACTGTATTGTGGCCAGGAATAAAAAAGACAACCTCATAGGATGGAAATTTATCTCTGAATGCATTATGGTACTGGACTTCAAAGAAGGAGGCCAGGTAGTCAACATCATCCTCTATGCACCGAATGAAGGGGATAGAGCAGATGCCAAAGAGGAATTCTTTGAGCTGCTTCGAAAGGCAGTGGACGATTGTCATGATAAAAATTATCCTTCTTGGAGATTTCAATGCCGGAGCGGGCATTGATCATTCTAAATGGGGTGAAGTGATTAGAAGATAATATGAAATTGTTCTGAATGATAATGGTAGGCAACACCAGAGATTCTGCAGTGAGCAAAACCTGGTCATCACAATTACAAAGTTCACTCACACTCGATGTGAACCGACAAGGGATGAGAAATCCATCATTCATTCTTCTTCTGCGTTTGTTCTCAATCTCCTGTTACCAAGCCCTGAGTAGGGCTTTGGAAGTAGCAGAATGTAGTCCGGAGAACAGAATGCGTTGTGTCGCTAGTTTACAGCTTGACTGCGATATTTGCACCTATCCATCCGACACATCCATCTTCGGCAGAATCATTCATTATTTGTCATCATCAGGAAATCTGCTGGCTATGGCTGTGTAGAGTGGGTGACCACATGCTATCATCATCTCAGCTGTGGTTTTATTTCTACCTGGGGATTTTCCTGTAGGCGTGTTTTCTATAGCGCTTTGAATTTCAGAGGTGAGGAAGGGTGGAGGTGGGGATGATGAGGTTTTGGTTTGGTAGGGCTAGTGAGGGGGGAGTGATGATTGGAATAGTTCTATATGGAAGATGTTAATGGCGTTCTTAATTTTCTGTCATGACGTTATGCGAGTTTCGTCTGCAGTTTTCAAGCAGGGAATTATGTGTCTGTGTTCTCTAATGTATCAAGTCGCCCGATTGATGCTTTTATGAGACTCAGTGGCTTCGAGGATTCTACTTCTTGAGAAAGAGGCATGGTCTTCTTCAACCTTCTGTTTACAGAGTTTATTAAGTGTGTTGAGTGTCCTGTTGTTTGATGGTGTTCAGTCCATCTGGTGGCATTGGGAGAGTAGAGCCTTAGTGTTTGTGGCGATGTAGCTTGTAATGTGGTTAGGTGCTGCTGTTTGGCTGCCTTGCTTATAGCTAGTATAGTCTTCATCTACGTTATGTATTGTACTGAATGCTGAATGTTTCTTGGAGTGTGAGGGACTTTGCACACGGTACGTCTAAAATAGAGGCTGGTTGCCGTCCGGACTGGTATTTGTTCTTGTGCTCTTAGTCCAGGTTGAGATGAAGACGAGCGAGCAGGAGGCGGTGATCGCTTCCTGTTGTGAAACGTGTGAATACTATAATATCGGTAACGATGTGGTTAGAAAGCACATGATCGAGTTTGTGGAGGTGTTCGCCATTAGGACTGACGTGAGTCCACTGTTTCTGTAGGGGTCTTGCAAAAAAGTTATTGCCGTGATAGAGGTGATGCGTCTCGCACAGAGTAGCAAGTCTCTCGCTTGCATTGTTCCGTATTTCTGCGGGGTGTGGACCAACGTATCGTTCTCAATATTTCCTAAGGCCAACGCAGGCATTGAAATCTCCAATGACCAGTTAGTAATAAGTCTTGCATTCTCTGAGCGTCTCAATGAGTTGGTCATAGAATTCGTCGTGCTCTTCCTCTTGTTTGTCTGAAGTTGCGGCGTAGACTTGTATAATTAAGATGTTGAGTCCCCGGCTGATGGAAAGTTCTAGGACATGGAGGCGGTGGTTGATGAAGTGTACGTCATGTATTTGGATAGTTATGTGTGGTGCAACTAAGGAGCAAACACCACCTACGTGCTCCTAAGTATATTCCTGTTCTGTCTTGCTATTGCACTGATACAGTTACTTTGGACAAATGGAACATGATTTGAAAGCTACAGTTGGGCCTATGTTCTTTCCTATCAAATAAAAATGTTGTATGCTCACTGCATTGTAACTGCACAGAAAATCAGTCTTTATTCCTTAGCCAATTAATTATGCAATGAAAATATACACTGCAAAAATATTTTGTCCTTTTTCCATTTTAATAACTCTATTAACATTTGTTTTATTAACATAACATTTTTGTTTCTTATTTTGTCATGTAGCATCTGAAGAATTCAGTCATAGCCAGGTCAAACTGCTTCTCTATGCGAGAGCAGAGTTACGAACTTCAGACCACAGGTATATATCATTTCTTGTTATCTTGAGTAAAACTTTAAAATCTAGAGGGCAAGTATGGAGCCTAGGGGTTGCGAGCTTTGTTTTAACTGATTAGCTACTGAATTGAAAAACAGGCTGTGGCAGAATTAAATTTAGGTCCCATTTTCCCATTTGCAGGTGTATGTACAAATTTAGCTGCAGTTTTCTTAATTATTAACATATTTTTATGAATGATATACCATTTTGTAGGTAAATGAATGTTCTCTAAGATAGATCTAAAACAATTGTGTTTTATTTTTTAGTAGGAAATTTGTAAATGGTAAATTATTATTTACAACAGATAAGCACTACAAAATTATTTTAAAAAGTGCCAACTCACCTTCAATTTTTGAATGTCAAAAACATTTAATGTCTTTTACTTGGTGGTTATCATAAAGTATATCCAACAATAAGAAAAACAAATCCAAGAACACAGAAATTGGATAATATTTACACTTCTAATAGCTAATGTAACCACATGTAGACCATATCAGAAAAAACAATTAAAATTTTGAAAAATAAACATTTGAAAAAAATGAATCTTTGGAAAAATTAACATTTGAAAAAAATATATATATCTCCAATTTATTGACAGTACATCAATGTCTTTAGTGAGCACCATCTGCAGGATCATGTGTATGGTACACTCTAAAACAGTTCTTCGAATGGAGATGTGGCTTTTCTGGGCAACCAGTGCAATACAAATTTGTGCGGACTCTCTTTGCAGGAGTTGAGCATACAATGCAGTTCCTGTCTTTGTTTGAGTGATCCACAAGATGCACAGCATCCTCATATCTTTTAATTTTGTTTCCATCTTTGAATTTTCTCCCAACTTTATTGCTGTTTGTGGTTACTACCTCTTGCGGGATGATGGGTGCAGACTTCTCAGTCAGCTGGTGGATCAAATTTTCTTTGAAGACTTTCAAGGGCATAGGCTTCTCATCAGCATGACAGAGCGTGTATAATATATGAGCATTTACCTGTGAAACCTCAATGATCCAATAAAATATTTTTTTCCACCATTTTCTTGTTTTTCTGGTCGCTATGGTCACATCCATTCATACACATGTTGTATCGCTGCACTACTTTGGGTTTTTCAACTGTGTTGCCTTTTATAATTGTAACCTGCTCCATCTGAACTATAGTCTTGGTGGAGACAACAATACACAGCTTTTTGGCTTTCTTATCTCGCCAAGCAACACATATCTGGGATCCATCATTATTTCTGTACCACCTAGCTTCTCGGAGCTGTAGAGAAATGGTCTTCAACTGAAGCGGAAAATTTTTCCTGTTGATGTTGAGTGTCCCAGTATAATCAATACCCCTACTCAACAGATATGTAATCACGGTGTCTACAGTGTAGTACCTATCCGCAAATACATGGTAGCCTTTTCCAATTCCTTGCAGCAGGTAATCAAACACCTTCACGGCCTGACTTGTACGGTCATTGGCAAGGAGATATGATGTGTTTTTTCCGAAGTATGTCAATACAGAGTAGACATACCCTGTAGTAGAATCACACAAGCCAAAAGTCTTGATGTGATACTTGCTTGGCTTGGAGGCATTGTACTGCTTGTGCTTCCAGCGTCCGTTATAGCCTATTACCATTTCATCAATGGCCAGATCCTGAAATGGATAAAATGCATCCTGGAACTTTGCTATTAGTGAATTCAAGAATGGCTCTATTTTGTCCTTGCCTACAGATTCAGCATCTCCAACATGCATCATGGTGTGGTAAATAATTTCAAATCGCAATCTGGGAAACATCTGACTGTACCATGGGTTGTAGTTATGCTGTTTGTGTGCCCAATAATCCTTCACCTATGTTTTTTTTCCTAAACCTATTGCGATAATCACGGCCAAAAATTTTAACAGCTCATATTCAGTGATAGGCTTCCAACTTCCAAATGTAGACTTTTGTAAAGAAACTTGTTTGGATTTCTTCAATTCTGCATATTCATTGATCATTGATACCAATGAATCTAACACATCTGGTGTTATCAAGGCAAACCAACAATCTAGTTCAGAGGAAGATGCATCTAGTTTTGCATGCATACCTGGTTCACGAGTTGGAACAAAGGGAATACTGCCTGTTGTTTCACCTTCAGTTACTTGGTGCCACTGTTCTCTTTCTTGAGCTCCATTTTTTATTGAACTATTTGTAAATCGAGCAGCCATCTTAGCGTTTTTAGGGACTTTTGATGGTCTAGGACGTGCATCATCTTCGCTATCATTACTTGCGCTGTCAGTACTATTTTTTTCGCATTCATCAAAATCAATTGAATCATTATTCTCGACACCTGTTTCACTTACCTCGTCTTCACTAGATGTATTATTCATCTGTTGAAACAATTTTCTAGCCTGTTCAATAGTTAGACGAGCCATACAAGTGCTTTTGGTGACCTTATCGTTTGTTGCCATGGTAAACAATTTTTTACAGCTCTGTAACTAGCTTGAAAATATGAAAATTATGACAAGAATACAATTTTTAACATCTGATGTGCTCCACATGTGGTTCAAGAAATAAACTTCCTTTCGGTAAATTAAAATCTCGTACCGAAACGGAAAGGAAAACTATAAATTTAGAACTTGTTTTACTATGAAACAAACATTGGTGCTAACAGCGGCTTTTGCCCACGGTGAAGAAGTGTTCTGGCGCTGGGAGCGGCTTATAGTATGCAATCAGTTAAGTCATGTTGTGCTCAGATTGTCATTTTTTCTTGGCTTGAATGCATCTCACAGTCAGCCCATCTGTAAATGGGTACATGACAAAGTCAGAGGAAAATTTCAGAGCCGTCACAATAGCTATGGAGTTTGTGCTCTGTTGTAGGCACTTTCAGCAATAAAAGGGACTGAACACATGAAGGGACTCCCAGGTGCAATAAAGTCAGTTATATCAGCCATTTTCCATTTCCATAAAATCAAGAAATATATTTAATATACAATAGAGTCACATATTACACATGGTCTAGTTTCGTATTCAAAGTAACTTATGACCAAAATCTCATATAATTGGAATCACCTTTGAAAATTGGTTACATTCTCAATAAAGTACTTATCCAATAAGCAAACTCTTTATATTTTCCATAAAGTACATATCCAGGAGGCAAACTATATTTACATTTTCCATAAAGTACATATCCAGATGGCAAACTCTCATTACATTCTTCATAAAGTACATATCCAGAAGGTGAACTCTAGTTACATTTTCCATAAAGTACATACCCAGAAGGCAAACCCTATTTACATTTTCCATACAGTACATATCCACAAGGCAAACTCTAGTTACATTTTCCATACAGTACATATCCACAGGGCAAACTCTAGTTATATTTTCCATAAAGTACATATCCAAAAGGTGAAGACAAAGATTTGATAATGTGCATTTCCTTCTTTTCTAGCATCCACTACACTTAAAAGAAGCCAGTTGTATGGTGAATCTCACACTCCATAATGTCCAGGAAAAACTTTATGTTAAAAATGAACATAATCATTTCAATGTTTACAAATTTGCAGACCTGTTGTTGCATTGTTTGATGTGGACACTTTGGTCACAATAGAGGAGAAGAAAAATGCAATCCTTAGCAAGGTTATCAGTGAACAAGGACCACCTGATGGCACAGTTGTCGTTTCCACAGCAACAGGGGAGGAGCTGTCAGATGATGCAGTTGATGAGATTGTGACCAGGTTTAAGGAAGTTGGAGATATCGTGATTGTGAGGTGAAAAGGACATAGATATTCCCATAAGAGGGGTTTTGTTGTTCAGTAGAGTTTTGTTTCCTTTCATTTTCAGACAGTTGTTGTTTTTGAATGCCCGCATTGAGAAACTTTATTCTTTTGTGCTCCAGATGAGTATCCAGTGGTGGGTTCCAGTAGCTTTCCTCACATCCCGAGCATGCTGATGAAGGTGAACTGGGATCCACCAGATGGTAGTGCAATGTTTGGCTTCATCTGCATGTTGCTCACTACTATGGGGATCATTTCAGAGAATAAATACTGAACACACTGATGAAGGTGGACTGGGGTCCTCCAGGCAGCTGTGCAAAGCATGTCGCTAACTACTATCATTTCAGAGAGTAAAATAGTTTGCGACTGGATTTCATCCACCATCACTGAGCATAAACTCTTGGTGATTTTTATGTCATAATGGGAAACTGTTTAGTTCTGATAAGTTGTTCAAATCTGCCATAAAGGATGCTTTCAATGATTGGGTTCTGAGATTGGAGAAACAACCTCATCTCTTGCTGTGCTGGTATATGGGACAGTGGCGATGTTTCACAATTTCAGATAGATGTTGGAAGTGTCTAATGTCCAGCCCCCATATGTCGGAGCAGAAATCTTTGAAATTCTGGTATTCAAACAGGCAGGTGTATGCCTGTTGCCAGGAAGCCAAAGGCTATCTGTTGTACGTTCTTTATTTTGCAATGTATACTTCCTGCGGCTTACCATGGAGTCGCTATAGCTGATAGGTAAAGGCGCTGACCTTTCAATAAACGAAAGTGTGAAACAATGAGATTTAGAATCCCACAAGTTTCAAGGTTCTGTGGTCTCACGGTAGGTGAGATTAGCATATAGTCATATTGGAGATTCGCAAAAAATGTGGAGATCCCATGTACATACTGTGCACGTGAAAGAGAAAGCCACTGTCCGGACAAATAATCTCAAAAATAAAACATTTCTATGCAATATGTATCCAGATTTTTAGATAATAAAATTAGTTTTAGATAGTAGCAAATTTATACTTAGGTTCTTTAAATTGCTTTATTTAACTGAAGATAGGTGGCACTGACGAATGCACTTGTGGTACAGGGAAAATGACCACTGAACATCTGCTGCAAAACTGCCCAATATACGAGGACCAGAGAAAGCACATGTGGCCATCACCAGTGGCAACACTAGACAAGCTCTATGGCAGTGTCGACAGCCTCAGGATTACTGCTGCTTTCTTCGAACAGATACAGGTTGACGTCTGACAATGTACGAAGAAGAAGAAGAAATTGCTTTATTTAGTTTTAAAACTTCAGTAAATCAATTTGTTGTTTGCGAATGCCCACAATGAGTTAGTTACTCTTTTGTGCGCCCTGAAAAGGATGTTAAGTGGTGGGTTGCAGAAGCTTTCCTCACATCCCGAGCGTGCTGATGACCAGGGTGCTCAGGGAGATGTACTATGCTTGGCTTAATCTGCGTATCACTCACTACTACAGGGATCAAGTCAATTCCTCACCTTGTTAGCCAGGCTGCCAGGAAAACAGCCTGTTTCTAGGAAGGCTACTAGAAAGTCGAGGTGAGGGTCTTGGCCAGTATGTTTAGCCTGACCCTGACTAACATGTCTGATCAGTATATTTTGCCTGACCAATTTAAAAGTAATTATACTGAGAATGTATGTGATGTGGAAAATAACAATGATTAAGTTATTGTAGGATTGATAAATTTACCCAATACAGAAGGTGGTCACAATATGAGGGAGAAGAAGAAAATCAGTGTTTATGGCAAGGAATAGGAATATTGAAAATGATAATGTCAAAATGTTCAAGATAGGTGGGTGGTGGTAGGTAGGTAGCTGGATGGATGAATCGATGGACAGATAGATGAACGGTCGGATGGATGGTTTTTTTGGGTGGGTGTAGGGATGGGTGGATAGATTTGAATGTAACATGGCAGTGGATTTAAGTAGAAAGTAGATTATTGGTTGTGGATGGATAGCTGGCTCATTATGTGCATTGTTTCAATGTTGGAAACACTTTTACTACAGATTTGTGGGCTGTGACATGTGGATCCTTTTTCAGTGTGGCCAGTTTGCTCTTGAAGCCTTGCAATTTGACCAGCAACAAGTAGGTACCAGCTTATGTAATAGTGCATAACTGACTTCTTGTTAATGTTATGTTTTTCAGTTACTGTTTTAGTTGATATATTTACTAAAGTATACACCTGTCTGTGAGAGAGAGAGAGACTAAAGTAAATATTAGACCTATGTAGTGCTGGGGTTTAAAGGGGGAGCAAAGAATAGTAACACTGACTGTAACCTGCCAGGCATGTAATAAGAGGCAACTATGGGGGGGGGGGCAAACCTGATACTCAAAAAGCCAGCAAGGGGGACAGGGTGTGCTAGGGGTTAAGTTACATGGCTCACAATCCGAAGGTGCTTATTTCGATCGCCACTACAGCACCGGCCGTTACCCCAGGGATGCAAAGCCGTAGAAAATGCAGGAGTATGTAGACTGTTACATAAAATGCATGCCGAAGTCGGATACACTGTGCCGACAGGCGCAAAATAAAAACATAGTGCAACTCTCACCGGCTTGGGGAATAGAGAAATAAGGTGATCGCAAAAAAAAAAAACATGGCAGCTAAAATCAAAAGTGTTGGGCCAAAATGTGCAGTCATCATAGCCTTGCTGTAAACTATGACACAACGTCTTTTTCAGGATGAACACCGAAGAAGAAGAAAGTTTAATTTACTAAATATTATGTCAACAGCACAGAAATGAGACGGCCTATATCAAAAATTGAGAGAGTATCTACATATCTTTAATCATATGCATGTCTTGTCTACACATATCTGCACTCTGTTACAGTTTGCAGGAATCCCAATCAGAGTCCAGTTGAAGACAACTGACTGGAGAAGTGAGATAGAGAAAGAACTGAACTTATGCTCCAGCAACACTGGCACCCACTACAATCAGTTTTCCAACTCACTACTCGGAGATGACTTCAGTGTGCCATCTATGGAGTTTGATATGGGAGAAGGTATTTTCTTTCTGCCTTTTTTTATAAACACTCTTTATATTTATCTTTTTATAATGCTTATTATCTAAGTTTATTGAACAGACAGACATTGGTAAAATGACAATTAAAGTTGGATAGAGGTTCCTGCATTGTTTTGTAGACCCATTATTATTATATGAATCTTGGGCAATGGATGTTGTTGTTGCCGTCGTTGTTGCTGCTGCTGTTGATAAGCCACCCGTACTTGAGTTAGGTACTCTTGACAATTTTCTTTGGTGGTGGGTTACAGTTGCTGTCACATCCTGAGACAACCTGATGATGGACCAGGGTCCTCTTGACTGCAGTGCAATGCGAGGCTTAGTAAGCTCACCACTATAGGAATCATAGTGTTGATCCCCACCTCGTTATCCAGACAGCCATGAAACAGCCCGTTTCTATGGAGAACTGCTTGGTGGGTCTTGTTCAGTAAGTTTCTTCTGAACCTGACTAACATATAGTCGGATCAGTACATTTTCACTGACTAACATAATCTGATCAGTAAGTTTCATCTGACCCTGACTAGCATATAGTCGAATCAGTACATTTTCACTGACTAACATAATATGATCAGTATGTTTCATCTGACCCTGACTAGCATATAGTCGGATCAGTACATTTTCACTGACTAACATAATATGATCAGTATGTTTTACCTGACTCTGGCTAACATATAGCTTGATCAATATGTTTCTCCTGACCCAGATTAACATGTACGATTAGTATGTTTTCCCTAACTAACATATAGTCAGATCAGAATGTTTTTTCTGACTAACAAATAGTCAGATCAGTATGTTTGTTCTGACTCTGACTAACATAATCTGATCAGTATGTCTTGCCTGATCCAGTCTTAGTTGCCGATCGCAAGCGATGATGGCAACATTGTCAAGTGGTTTTGTCTTAATGCTGTAACTTGCGCTGTATTTGGATTATAATGAGAGGAAGAAACTGTGCTTGCCATCAACCTCACTCTCAAGACGACTGCAGGTAACTTAAAATGCAGGCACTCTGGTTTCACCTTCCTTGAGACCAGGAGTCGCTTGAAACTTGCGGGATTCGATCGCACACCGCTTCCGTTCATCGCTTTGAGAGGTGAGTGCCTTACCTCTCGACAATATCACTCACCATGACAAGAGATGGTTTGCTGACTTCTCCTCGTACAATCATCTACACGACAGGAGATGGTTTGCTTGCTTCTTCTCGTACAATCATTTACACTACGAGAGATGGTTTGCTGACTTCTTCTTGTACAATCATCTACATGATGAGAGTTGGTTTGCTGGCTTCTTCTTGTACAATCATCTACACTACGAGAGATGATTTGCTGACTTCTTCTCAAACAATCATCTACACAACAGGAGATGGTTTGCTGGCTTCTTCTCATACAATCATCTACACTATGAGAGATGGTTTGCTGGCTTGTTCTTGTACAATCATCTACACTACGAGAGATGATTTGCTGACTTCTCCTCATACAATCATCTACACGACTAGAGATGGTTTGCTGACTTCTTCTCATACAATCATCTACACAACCAGAGATGGTTTGCTGACTTCTCCTCGTACAATCATCTACACAACCAGAGATGGTTTGCTGACTTCTCCTCGTACAATCATCTACATAACCAGAGATGGTTTGTTGACTTCTCCTCAAACAATCATCTACACAACGAGAGATGGTTTGCTGACTCCATACAATCATCTACATGACAGGAGATGGTTTGCTGACTTCTCCTCGTACAATCATCTACACAACGAGAGATGGTTTGCTGGCTACTGGTGAAAGGATAGTGCTAAACAGGATGCGGAAAAACAATGAAGAATGACAAGAAGGGAATTTTTAATTGGTCAGGCTTGTCCACCTTGAATGAATTGCTAAACAACGAACTGCAGAAAAGATAGATAAGAGGACCATAGATTGACAAGGCACTTGACAAATTACTATCGTCATGAATAAATTAATAAAATGTGCTAAACAACATATATCTAATCAGTATATTTCACCTAACCCTTGTTTTGCATGACGCTGACTATCATGCCTGATCAGTATATTGTGCCTGACCAGACGTTAAACTTCCTCCCCTTATTACAATATAAATACTAATGAAAATATGAAGACATACTAAATTCACCTGCCATAAACTTAGACAGAAAGGTTTATAAAACCTTATGATTTTGGGAAAGGTTGAGAACAAAAGAAGATTAGGAAGGTGGTGAGAGACAGCATGGAAAAATGAGTATCTGAAGTACTGTGGTGCTGAATAGACAAGTGGTTTGTGGATGTTGTTGTTCGTCAGTGCAACTATCAATGCACGTAATGATTATTCATGTTTATTTGAAATGATCAACTTAGTGCTGTGTTTGTTGTTGATTGTATATTGTCATTGTTGTAGATGATGGAGATGAAACTGCTGACATGGAGGTTGAGAATGCTCTTCATGCTCCTTCATCTGTGTTTTCCTCTTCAGGGACCAGTACTCCATCAGGTAGGTTGTTGTTGTTGAATGCCCATGAGTATGTTTATTCTTTTTTTGCGCCTTGAAAAGTGCGTTAGGTGATGGGTTGTAGTAACTTGCCTCACGTACTGAGCGTGTTGGTGGTGGACAGGGGTCCACCAGGCTGTTGTGGTATGCTTAGCTTCATCTTTGTGTTGCTCACTACTACAGGGATCACATTGATCTTCACCTCGTTAGCCAGGTAGTCATGAGACAATCTGTTTCCAGGGAGAACTGCATGAAAGTGAATTGAGGTCTTGGTCAGTGTGTGCAGCAGAACCTGACTTACATAGTTCGATCATTTTGTTTTGCTTGACCAGACGCTGGTCTACTTTTTCCCCCCACCAGGTAGGAAGATTTATAAGCTTTGTTGTTGTTTGTTGTGAGTTCCTGTTGCAAGTAGCTCACAATAAACATCACCAAATATAAAAGGAATCCACCATCATTCGCCGATTCACTCGACGATAACTATCACCACGGAAAAAGGTGTACGACAGTGTGACCCCCATCTCGTCCAACCTTTTCTCTGCATGCCTGGAGTCGATGATGAGACATTAAAATTAGAGTGAGTATGGCATTGACAGAAATGGGCGGTTACTCAACTGCCTAAGATTTAGAGATATCACACTCATCACAGAAATATCCACCGAAGCAACACAGATGCTAACATCGCAGGAAGCGGAGAGCAAGAAAGCAGGTCTCACCACAAATATGGGAAAAACTAAAGTTTATTATTATAAATGAAACACCATTAGTGAATTTCGATGAATACATCTACCTCTGCCGTCTCCTCAACATAGGAACTAACCTGAAGCCCAAGATTGCTGGGTGCCAGCGAGCATGCAAATCCGCCTTCAACTCGATAAAGACTGCAATAGATGCCACAAAAAACACAAAATTTCAAGTAGACCTATTAGACTCAATGGTCTTACCAGTCCTATGCTACGGAAGTGAAACATAGTTTTGACAAAAGCCATGGTGAACCAGCTAAGGACAACACATAGCTCGCTTAAGCACCGTCTCGTGAGCCTATCCCTCATGCAACAGTGCCAGATGGACCTACACAACAATGACATCCAGGCATTGTCACACGTCAAGGATGTCCTACAGCATGCCAACAACTCGGGCACCTCTGAGTTGGCAATGTAGTCAGAAGAAAAGACAAACGCTGGAGCACAGCAACCACTCTGTGGTACCCTTGCGGCAAAAAAAGACCTCCTGGAACACACACACACACACACACACACACACCCCCCCCCACCACCCACACCCCCAATTACAAAAAATTGCCATCACCAAAGGGATTTGTTCTTGCATAGGTTTACATATTAGAGATTCCGTGGCGAAGTGGTTAAGCCGTCGGCCTCATGATCAGATGTGTGGGTTCAACTCTGGACTCCACCGTCTTTTTCACGGGTGCTTGATGCGGAGTCCCCTGCATCTTGTAGTCCCTCCCTAGTCGTCTTGTCCTTGACTTGCCACTGGGGTCGGGCAGTTCGAGACGAGAGAGTGAGGATAAAAAGTAGCGCAGTTAATCCTTACTGAAAATAGCGCTAGCAAAATTAATTATGCCATCACCATCTACAATGGACTGCAGCCTTTGTCTTTTAGGTTTACATATCACCAAATTTAGTACATGTTCTAATCTGTATCAGCAGATCTCTGACACCAGTTATTTGTGAATGTGAAGACAATATCAGTATTATCCATCACACACTGTCTAATTATTTAAAACAACTTCATAGCTTTTCTCATAACCAAGAACTGTTGCAGGAAAAATTGCCAAAAACCACTGATAGATTCATAGAAAAGTGGTTCAAAACTGACATAAGTTCATTGACACATGGGTACAATGATGGATTCAACTGTATATATTCTTACTCGTGTGTTGCTATATCCGACAGGTAATATGCAAACAAAAGGGCAACATTGTGCTTTTCGAATCCTGCGAATTTCAAATATCCTCTGGTCTCGAGGAAGGTGAGATCAGCACCTAGTCCTATCGCAGACGGATGGCAAATCTGAAGATCCTGTTTACATAAAAGAACCATTTAAGTTGAAAATAAGGAGGAAGACTAACATCTGGTCACATAAAATATACTGATCAAACATGTTAGTCAGGGTCAAGCAAAACATACTGGCCAAGACCTTCTTTTCGGCTTTCTAGTAGCCCTCCCTGGAAACGGGCTGTCTTCATGGCAGCCTGGCTAACGAGGTGAGAGATCGACGTGATCCCCATAGTAGTGAGTGACATGCAGATGAAGCCAAGTATAGCACAATCGCCTGCAGGACCTCGGTCCACCTTCGTCAGCACGCTTGGAATGTGAGGAAAGCTACTGCAACATGCCACAACATCCTTTTCAGTGTGCACAAAAGAGTAACCTATTCATTGTGGGCATTCGCTGTTTGAACAAAAATCTATAAAGGTAACAAAATTCTTACCCAATAATGGCCTGCATGAAAGGCCAAAAGGAGACAGACACAATAGGCCAATCACCAGTTTGTCTGCATACTCGATTGCAGGTATGTGCAAAAAAGGACTTTTCAAACCCAGGGATTGTTGTTGTTTAGTGACCACAATAAGTAAGTTTACTCTTTTATGCCCCCTGAAAAGGGCGTTGAGTGGCAGATTGTAGTAGCTTTCCTCATATCTCTAGCATGCTGATGAAGGTGGGCCACGGTCCTCCAAGCGGTTGTGCTTGGTTTCATCTGCGTGACGCTCACTACTACGGGAATCACGTCGATCCACATCTTGTCTGCCATACTGCCTTGAAAACAACCTGTTTCCATGGAATGCTACATGGAAGAGAGAGTGGTTTTGGTTGTGACATCCTGGTTAGTTCTTCTTCTTCTTTTATCAACTGATGCGATGCCATCAGCCCGGTGAGACTGCGTTTCAAATCTTTGATGTTGCACACACACACACATCCCCTCCAACCTCGCTTACCCGGGCCAGACTGCGTCTCCTTGTTCTGTAAAAGTAGTACAGTCCTGCAGAATACGTTCTGATGTTTGCTTGGGTGCTCCATAATCATACTTAACTAAACGTCTTTATACTGGTTTAGAAGACTCTGCAGAGTCTGTATACAACCAGTTTCATTTACATTACCTTGCTCTAAAAGATATGCGCATCCAATCTATTCTTAAAGGCTTTAATTGTCCCTGCCTCAACTACTTCCAATGTATTCCAAGCATTAACCACCCTCTGATTAAAAAAACATTTCCTAATATCTAATCTGACCTTTCCTTAGTTACTTTGTATCTATGCCCTCTTGTTCTTGTAGGAGGTTGTATTTTTAAAATTTGCTATAGTCTAATTTATCTGTTCCTTTGATTATCTTATAAACCTGTGTTGTTGCATCAAATTCTTCTCTTTTCTAGACACTGTAGGCCGGTTTTTCTGTCCTCATAACTGTAATTCTGGAATCCCACTATCAGCTTTGCCACTCTTTTTTGTTTCGTTTCTAGCATGTTTATATCTCCTCTATGATAAGGACTCCACACCTGTACACAGTACTCCAATCTAGGTCTAACTAATACTTCATACAGTTTGACTATCACTTTCTTGCTTCTATGTTTAATATTTCTTTTTATCATACCTAACATTGCATTTGCCTTTTTCACTGCTACCTGGACTTGCTCACTCACCTTACCTGTATGATCTATTATAACCCCTAGGTCCCTTTCCTTTTCCATCATTCTCCTTCTTGTTCTTCATCGTACGCAGTCAGACATCAACCTTTATTTTTTCGAAAAAAAGCAGCGGTCATCCTGAGGCTGTCGACACTGCCATAGAGCTTGTCTAGTGTTGCCACTGGTGATGGCCACATCTGCTCTCTCTGATCCTCGTATGTCGGGCAGTTTTGCAGCAGATGCTCAGCGGTCATTTTATCGGTACCACGCGGGCATTCGTCAGTGCCACCTATCTTCAATTTGTTGAATAGGTGGTACCTCAGTCTATTGTGGCCAGTGCGAAGTCTGAAGACCACGACCTGCTCTCTTCTGTTCAACTGGTAATAGGCATCGTTTTTTGGGTAGCCAGTATGTTTGGTTTCCCATTTGGTCATGTATCTAGCTCTAATAAGCCGTTGTGACTCTTCGTATATCATACTAATATCTGGTTGTGGTAGTCTTGCACCTTCTTTTGCCAGTCTGTCTGCTTCCTCGTTGCCTTGGATGTTGACTACCCTTTTTGGTGCGGACTGCTGGCATAGTTGACAGAGTACTGCTCTTAAATCATTAAGTTCAGTATTTTTCTGGCTTTTTAGTGCTGTTTCCATCATTCTAATATTGTTCTCACTCATTCTTTAATTATGTTCCATATTGGATCTACCTATGTGGATAACTGTACATTTATCTACATTAAACTCCATTTGCCAGCTTACAGACCATTCTAAATTTTATCTAAATCCAACCTCCATATATCATCTTCTGCTTTAGATGAGACACTACTGCATAGTTTTGTGTCATTAGCAAATTTTGGTTCATGGATCTGATATCAATGTCCAAATCATTTATATATATCAAGAACAAAATTGGTCCCAAAACCGAGTCTTGTGGCACTCCACTTTTTACTTCACACCACTCAGAGTACTCCGTATTTATGCCCACTCTCTGCCTTCTTCCCGTTAACCAATTTTCAATCCATTTGGCAACTTCTCCACTTATTTCATGTGATTTTAATGTGATTTTAAATAATCTTTGATGAGGTACTCTATCAAAGGCCCTTGCAAAATCTACATAAATAACATCCACTGACTGCCCTTTATCATTTTAGTAACCTCCCTGAATTCTAATAGATTTGTAAAGCACTATCTCCCTTTGTGAAACCCATGCTGAATATTTTTTATTAGATTAAACTTGTCTAAATGCATTACAATGTTTTCTTTGATTATTAACTCTAAAAATTTACTCATTAAACTCACCAGCCTATAATTTGCTGGATCTGATTTTTTGAACTATTTGAATAAGGGGATCACTTCTGCATCTTTCCAATCCCCTGGAATAATCCCTTTTGCAAGTGATTGAGAACATAATATAGCCAATGGTTTTGCTAGTTGGTCTCTAATTTAAAACAGCAATTTTGAATGAATACCATCTTTAACTGGACATTTATCCACTTTCAATCCCTCCAATTTTTTAAAAACCATTTCCTCTGTAATACAGATTGATCTTAATCCCGCTTTATCCATGTCTCTTTGAAAAATATTTATAGACTCTGGGATCTTGGAGCAGTTCTCTTTTGTGTAGACTGTGCCAAAGTACTGATTGGGTAGATTAGCTTCCTCCGTATTCTCACTTATTATTTTTCCTGTGCTGTCTATGAGAGGGCCTACTTTGTCTTTCGTTCTTTCTTTATTTCTTTGTTCGTTGTTTATGTCTAACATAAGAAAAGAAACTTTTACTATCAGTCTTGATTCTCTGAGCAAGTTTTTTTTTTTGCAGTCTATTTTTGCTGTTTTATTCACCTTCTGAGCTATGTGACTGTGTCTCTGATACCAATTAAGTGTGATACCAATTAAGTGGAGGTGGCCTTGAGTCTGCAATGTCTTGTTCTAAGTCTGAAAATATTTGTCTGCCCATCTCTGCCAAGTTAGTCTGTGCTGTCATTTTCTGGCTTGTATTCTTTATGCTGATCTCTCCATTCCATCCTCATGGATCGTTTGATGGGTGCCTTTGCTTCATTATGGCTTTGTTGATGGCAAGTCTGTGTGCCACCAGTATGTACTGCCTAACCGGACTAGTGTCCACACCCCCAGGATAGATGTGTAGCGACTAAGAGACTATTGTTAATCATATTAAGTAAACTCAATTACATTTTACATTATTTACTCAATTACAATTTACATTTTAACTGATTTCATTATTTTACCATGCCACCAAATGTAAACAGGTCACAGCAGCCCTGCCTTACAGGGAGATATTCCTGGTGGGCCTCCCACAAACTCACCATGTCCACCCAGACCATCCACACAGCCCACAGGTGTACCACCCACACAGCCCACAGGTGTGCCATCAACAGCATTAGCATCAGCAATCACGGGATGGGATAATCAGGTGGTCAGAGAGACCATGCCACAATGCAGAGCTTCTCCTCCTGAGGTCAGTGTTTTTTGTTTAGTTGAGTGTTTCCTTGGATAAGTTTCCCTTTAATACGTTTTATTAGGAACATGATATTAATGTGTTTATGAAGATGTAGTGTTCCTTTCTTGGATAAATATCCTCAAGACACAGGACTAGGATTACACCGATTAATTGACAGATGATCAGTAATTGGTTATATAGACAATTTTGTCGATTAATTGGTGTCGGCTTTTCTGCAAATAAATCGGTTGTGATAATTGGTAATTTTTGTTTTTTTTAATTGTATGCTGTAGCAAGAAAAATCTGGGATGGACTTCCAAGTTTATGAGTGATTTTTCTTCTTCATTCGTTTTCAAACTCCCGCTACCAAGCTCTGAAATGGGCTTTGCAAGTAGCAGGATGTTGTCCTGAGAATGGAATGTGTTGTGTCGTAGTGTACAGCTTGACTGATATTTGCACCTTTCGGTCCAACATATCCGACTTCAGCAGCTATTTTTTAGTACCGGGTTAGCCTTCCCTCATCAATCCCTTCTCCTTGGCCAGTCTGCTTTGTTGCAGCCGGTTATCCAGGATCACTGCGTGGAGGTGTAGAAGGGTCTTGGCAGCTCTGGTTCGCTGACCCTGACACTAGCAGTCAACTTTGAGTCGCTGACCACTGCAATTCATGCACTTCTCAGCATCTTGATCCCCATTAGTGAATTGATGCAATTATTTGAGAACGAACAACTTCACAGAAGAAAGTAAGTTTTATTAAGACTAGCATCTAGAGTCCAGTTATTAACCTTCATCTTGAAGTTTCACTGCTACAAAGATTTAATGATTGTGATTCTCAGTCATAATCCTAGTTTCAAGCAGTGTAAAATAGAAAAATAAAAAATAAACTATAAACACTTTGTTGATGTATTAGTTAAAACAAGTTTCTAGTTGTCCATGCCATTGACCTGGAAAAAGGCTGTGTTGCAGCAGCCTGGCCAATGAGATGGGGATTGACACTGCAATCCTCTTAGTGGTAAATCTGCTGAGAAACCTGGCATTGCACTACAGCCAGAAGGGCCCAGCAAACCTGGGAAATAAGAATAGCTACTGACCAGCTACTATCTATCTTCAGCCCACTTGTGTTACCGTGGGGAGGTGGGACCTCCTTTGTTTCATATTTTTTGGCAGGTGAAAATTTGGTGGGGGTGGTGAAAGTGTAAATTATCGACCAGCTGCAAGAAACTAAAATCAAAAGGGATAAGCTCACTAAGTGTAGTTTCTACAACAACAATACCAGTATCTAACTATATTCAAAAGTAATTATTCAAAGAACCTACTGAAATTTCAGGTCATTTCACAGCTATATTAACTCTTTGAACTCAGGCACTGATATGTCCTCTGGAGATTCTCGATAGATCAGCTTCACATCTGGGTCTCCATATTTCATGGACGAAGACCAAGAATCCAATATTTTTGTGGGAACGGCGTGGGCTAGTGGTTAAGTGATGCGGCTCACAGTCCAAAGGTGCAGGGTTCGATCACCATCACAGCACCGGGCGTTACCCTGAGGAAGCAAACCATTAGAAAATCAAGGAGGAAGCAGACTCTTACATAAAACGCATGCCGAAGTCGGATGCACTGTGCCGACAAGCACAAAATAAAAACTGTAGTCCAACGCACACCACTTTGTGGAATTGAGAAATAAGGCAAAAACGAAAAAGAAGTTGTTCCATCTGCAATGGAAATCATCATAAATTGCAAATATATCGATCATACACAGGACTTAATCTACCTGGGCAGCAAACAGATCTTTGGTGTACGTAGCAGTCCTGACATCGTCCTGAGAATTGGTAGTTTAGCCTCGTCTATGAACTCTCTGCACAGAGTCTGGTCTCAGCTGAGACTCAAATCTCAAAATCCTGGTATTCAATCAGGTATGTGTGTCTGATGCCAGATACCCAAATGTTGAGTAAACTTATTTCTCTCTTTTGCATTGGTGTACCATGTTGAGCCTAGGGCTCCCATTATGCTATCTCTCCACCTCATTCTTGGTCGTCCGCCAGGACGGCTAAAGTTGTATGGCCACCACCACGTCACTCTATATGTCCACCTGTTATTCGGCATGCGCACCACATGGCCGGCCCATCTGTATTTTTGTAACAGTGTGTCATCTATGATGTCAGAGTAGAAAGTTCGACGCCTGATCTCTGTATTGCGGATTTGGTTTCAAATGAAAATCTTCAATGTTCATCGCTCGTTGGGCAACGCGTAAGTTCCACACCTCGCAGCCATGTACCATGGCTGGAATAAACACACTGTTGAAGGTGTGAGCCCTAGCGTTGACATTTCACATCTGTTGCAGTATGGGTTTAATACAGTTGAAGCTGAGCCAGCCTCCTGTTATCCTTCATGAGACCTCCCTATTCATTAAATGGAGTTTGCGATCTCTTGGCCGAAGTAGATATACGAATTTACATTTTCGACGGGACAATCTCCAAGGCACATATCTCATTTTGGACAGAAGGTGTTGAGCATGAACTGGGTTTTCTTTCTATTGATTTCTAGGCCAACTGCAACACTTGCTCTGCTGAGTTCATTTAGGCTTTTCTCCGCTTCTTTGACATCATGGCAGATGATGACTATGTCATCAGCGAACCTCAGATGAGTAAGAATTTTTCCATCTATGTTAATGCCACTATCCTCCTAGTCCACGTTTTTAAAGACCTCCTCAGCTGAGCCTGTCTATGGAAACCAAACTTCACCGATACAAATCCTACTTCATTCCAATCCTTGTGTATGGCTCTGAAATTTGGGGGCTCTTGCAAAGAATAGCCTTGAAGTCTTTCATATGTGCTATCAGATGCACGTCTTGGAATCCACTGCTTACCAATACTGAGGTTATCTGACAAGCATCATCTGGAGAGTATTGTTTCCATGTTGAACCATCACCACCTCTCTATCTTCGGTCATGTGACCTGCCTCCGCAACAACAGGATATGACATATCACCAGCACCCATTAGAACTATACGCCTCATGGATCTCGTCCATCATGGTAACAAGTGATTGACTCAATGAGTTAGTAGTCTGATCCTCCGAAGGACAGGAACATATCTAGTTTTATCATAATCAATGATAATCTGAATGACACGTGTCATGATTCAAATAATCACTTGTCCTTTTCAGAATAATCACTGTCAAAATCTAATTTATCAGTCTCCAAATCCTTGAGAATACTTTCAATGGCTTGTTCTGTTGTTAGCCTTTTAGAATGGCCATTTACAGAATTTAAAAAATGCCTTTCCATCATGAAAATCATCAAAAACATGAAACATGCTCCAATGTGCAAATTACCACATTTGTTATTTTCAGAAATGTGTATATTGTGTAGACGACAGAATATTGCAACCAGAATCCTAGCAGTACAGCCCAAAATACGCCATAAGATAATGGTCCATCCAACACACCGAAATAATGAAATATTTACACACACACCGCTATATGGGTGTCACGGGTTCAAAAAAAGATTCAAAACTCTACCTGTTACTTTTCCAGAGCAAACACCCACCTGCCAGACCAAGTGCTCCTCCTGCCAAGCCTCCACCACCTCAGAGACCACCTGGTGGTCCACCCAGACCATCTCCAACTCATACTCAAAGTGGACTTACACAGTCTTCAGGTTCAGGTGAAACTATGTCACTTCTTGTACTCTTTTTATATGTTAGCACAGTTTATATATAGTTTGTGCATTCAGTCATCTTTACTAATATAAAATACGAGGTCTGCTCAGATTTGTTCTAGAACCTATTTTGGATCATTTTTCATGCTTACACGTGCCTATTCAGCATTGTCTTCTTCTAAATACTGTACTCATATATTAATCTTTACTCACCGACATTAAAAAGATACCCAATTTACCCTGCACCTGCATTATGTTTTAGCACGTCACGTTTTACTATGGTTGTTGACTTTAAGAGCCTGTAACTTTTTTATTTGTCTGTCTATAGATATGATTTTATTGTGTGTAGCTACATAGATTAATAAAGAACTTGTTGGTGTTACTGTTATTGTTGTGTGTGTGTTAGTTTCTGAGATACAAGAAGATGAAGGTGAAAATGTTGAAAAATAGCACAAACATTTAGACTCGCCAATTTTCTGGGTATGTCCAGTATCCAAATCCATCTTTGAAATTACCACAGAAAATTGGTAGTGGTTTTCACAAGATCGGCATATCTGTTAGTTTCCACTACAAATGTATTTATGACATCTACATAACCAAACTAAACAGATCTACCAAAGAAAAATCCATTGTAGCACCTTAACTTCATCACCTTCAATAATGGGATAATTTTCAAATCCGAGTGAAAAAGTTTATAAATCATTTTAAAAATCTCTTCAAAATCAAACAAGGTATTTTTGCTGGTTCAAAATATACAGGATAGAAGCAGCTATTTTTAGATCACATGTTGACCCGGTGTAAAGAAAATGCTCCCAGATAGTTTTCTTATCGCCCTGCAAGTTTTTTCGCAATCGGGCAAAACCCAATTTTTTTTCTGACTAAAATTGTTGTCACTAGTGTGGTATTAATACAAACTCCCATTGCTGTTTCCACTTCTAGAAGCAACCCTGGTAAACATTTTTGGGAAACGTGTGTAGGTCTGTCTGCGAAATGTCATCAATTTCTTCATTGATTTGAAATTGTCCTCCTTTCAAATTGGATTTCTGTACACTATTAAACTAAATATGTTATTAATAAGAACAATACTTTAAATATTACAGGTGTTCTAGTAAAGCCTGCACCGCCTAGGATGAGGCAACCCCTGAGACCTCCACCCTCTGAAAAGTCTAAAGTCAAGAAATCTCCAAAGGTGATCTATTGTTGTTAGTGAGTTTGTTGTGCCCTTAAGACAAAATGCAGGAACAAATGGGATGCAGAAATTAGAACAAAGAAATATTTAAAAGGTTTGTAGAGATGTTGGCATCTTTGCTCCACAGGAGACTGGAAAACAGAGGTCTATATTTGTTTTCTTGTTATAAATTAAGATAGTCCAGAGTGGATCCCAGGGGCTTTACTGAATAGGAAAGAATAAAGTCACTGCACCTCTATGCATGTCCTTGTTGTTGTTGTTGAATGCCCACAATGAGTAGGATTACTCTTTTGTGCGCCTTAAATCGTTTCAAAAATCTCTTCAAAATCAAAAAGCTATTTTCCTTGGCTCAAAATGTACAGGACAGATGTGGCTATTTTTAGACCACATGTTCATCCTAGAATTCGCACGATGCAATAAGCTGTTGGTAGCAAACACGTTTGGGTTTAACAAGTCTAGACGCTGGACATGGCATAACATAAACAATGAAGTGCACAGCCAAATTTATTATATACTGGTCCAGAGGAGGTTTAGATCTAGCATCAACACCGACAAAACGATAAGTTTCCCCAGAGCGGATATAGGAAGTGACCACGATCATGTTATGATGACTATGCGTCCGCGATTGAATGGAGTCACAAAGAAAGATGTGACTAGACTCAAGTTAAACCTGGGCAAACTAAAAGACCCAACAATCAGTGAAGTGTTCCAATCAAGGGTAGGAGGGAGATTTGCTCCACTGTTGGCTCTCAGAGAAGGACTGGATACCGATACAGGAACAGAGTCTCTTAACTCAGCACTCATAGATACAATAACAGAGATCCTGGGATGACACCAAACAAAAAAGAAGCCATGGGTGACTAAAGAAATTCTATACCTTTGTGATTGAAAAACCAAAATCATCCACCTGATGAGGTCGGCAGATATAAAGAGGTCAAGAAAGCGATACAACATAAGATGAGAGAGGTGAAAGAAATGTGTTTATGTTAGCAATGTACAAACATCGAAGAGAAATTAAACAGAAATGATGCTAAAGGAACATACAAGGTGGTTAAAGAACTGGTAACACCAAGACAAGGCAGGAACTTTATGATCAAGGATAAAAAGCAGCAAGTGCCTTATTGAGGACAAAGACGTACTGGCACGATGGACAAGTACAGTTCCGAGTTAAACAACTATTTGGGACAGCTCGAACCTGAGAAAACAATCCCTCCAACATCAACAACTATAGAGGATAACCAACTGATAACGAAGGAAGAGGTAGCTGCAGCGGTAAAAAATATTGAGAAGAGGGAAGTCGGCGGCGTGGACAATATACCAGCAGAGCTCTTACAGGCAGGTGAGGAGGAAGTGGTGGACAGCCTGACACACATCTGCAACAAAATATGGGCAACAGGAAACTGGCACTACAAAACAGATATTTAATTTAAGGCTGCTAAGTGAGAAATATCTAGAAAAACAACAAAAACTGAATCATGTGTTTGTTGATTTTAAGAAGGTGTTTGAAAGTGTATGGCATAAAGCGCTATGGGCAACAATGAGGATGTATAAAATCAACGGAAATATTATAAAGGTCCTTGATCACCTATATGACAAGGCGTCCAGTGCAGTTCTTGTGAATGGTAGGCTCTCCAACTCTTTTCAATATATTCCTTGAGGGAATTATGAGTGAGGCACTTGGAGGTCACATTGGTACTGTCAAGATAAAGGGCCGAACGATTACCAACCTTCGTTTTGCAGATGACATCGAAGATTTGGTTCAGAAGCAGAACTCCAAATATGGGTCAGAAGGCTCGATGAAACAGCTCTTGACTATGGTATGGAGATAAATGCTGGAAAGACAAAATTAATGACCAACAACGCTGAGGGCTTCAACAGTAGGATAAAAGCTAATGACCAGGAAGTTGAAGTGGTTGACCGTTTTAAATATCTGGGTTCGATTGTCAGTGATGAAGGATCAAAATGTGAGGTGTTGGCCAGAATAGCACAGACAATAGCGGTGCTTGCACTGCTTAACAAAATCTGGCAAGATAAACAGTTAGCACTATGCGCGAAAATCAGATATTGCGAACATTGGTCCTGTCAATATTCCTCTATGCTTGTGAGACATGGACAGTTACAGCTGACTTTCAGCGAAGGATACAGGCCTTGGAGATGAAATGTTTCCAAAGACTTTTAAACGTCACGTACAAAGATCGAGTTACAAATGAGGAAATACGTGATAGAATTATAACAGCAATAGGGCCTTTTGAAGACCTCTTGGCAACTGTTAAAAAAAGGGAACTCACTTGGTACCATCACATATCAAGATCAAATGGTCTTGCAAATGCGATCCTACACGGAAAGGTGCAAGGCAAATGACGACGAGGCTGTTCCAAAAAGAGGTGGGGGGACAACATAATAGAATGGACCAATCTCCGACCAGAAGAGTCACAGTCAGCGGCCGCTAACAGAGAAGGGTGGCGTGGGGTTGTGAGGATGTCTTCATGTGTGCTATAACGACCTCACTGGTTACGGGATGACCTGATCTGCACCCTAAAAAGGATGTTAAGTGGCAGAATTGTCGTAGCTTTTCTCACATCCCAAGCATGCTGATGAAGATGGACCAGGGTCCTCCAGGAGGTTGTGCTATGCTTGGCTTTATCTACGTGTTACTCATTACTATGGGGATCATGTCGATCTCTCACCTTGCTAGCCAGGCTGCCATGAAAACAGCCCGTTTTCAGGAAGGGCTACGAGTTAGCCATGGTGAAGGTCTTGTCCAGTATATTTTACCTGAACCTGACTAACACGTCTGATCAATTTATTTTGTCTGACCAGACGTTAGTCTTCCTTCCCTATGTATGTCTTGAAATGCAGCTAAAGAGAGTTGACCGCAGGGCTAGTAATCTCATCATGGAAAATAAATTGTTACAGAAATCACAACTGCAAAAATGCCCAAAAAATGATTTGACACTGACTTTCTAAGCCCTTTCCAGTCCTAGATAATTTTGGCGATGTGTGTCTTTTCATCCAGGACAAATGCAAAAAAAAGGCAAATACTATGATTTAACTAGAGAAGAACAAGTTGTTATATTGAGATTGAGAACAGATTCAAGGATCATCTTTACAACAAAATGAGAATTATGACAGGTGTCCATGTGAGGGGGCATACTGTGACTGTGGAACATATCCTACATAGCTGTGGACTTACACAAGAAGAGAAAGAACACAGGTGTCCATGTGAGGGGGCATACTGTGACTGTGGAACATATCCTACATAGCTGTGGACTTACACAAGAAGAGAAAGAACACAGGTGTCCATGTGAGGGGGCATACTGTGACTGTGGAACATATCCTACATAGCTGTGGACTTACACAAGAAGAGAAAGAACACAGGTGTCCATGTGAGGGGGCATACTGTGACTGTGGAACATATCCTACATAGCTGTGGACTTACACAAGAAGAGAAAGAACAAGACTGGTCTCACAAAATAGATGAGAGACAAAAGCTGTTTGGGGATAAAACAACCTTACAAAAAACAGTGGCCTTTGTAAGTGAAACCAGGACTATGATCTAAGGATGAACAATGAAGAAAATGACATGGCAATTAAATTATCATTAATATACATTTTTGTAAAGGAAATATGGAAAAAAAATAATAGTGGTAGAAGTAATCCACCCATGCATCAAGCGTTCATCATGCCAATCAACCGTATTCATGATGAATAGCTTTGGTTTAGGCTGCATGCAGTGAGTGTAAAAGTCATTTCTGTTTGTTCCAGCTAGGTGATGCAAGGGCAGTCACAGGGGTGGGACCATGTGGAAGAGAGCCACTGGCCACTCCTAAAGCCTTATGTCCATGTCCTGCTTCAAAAGCTGGCAAGCTGAGATGTCCTCCGAAAGTCAGGCCACATGCCTGAATAGGGACCGACAGTGATGATGTAGCATGGTGTAAAGGCTGTTCAGACCTGTACGTAGTGTTACTTCAACATTTGGAACCCGATCGTACCAGGGAATGCCAAGAATATGCCTCTGGCTGTGCATGTGGAAAGCTTCAATGCACTTCTGGCCATGCCCAGGTCTCCGAGCCATACAACAGGATGGGGATGACACAGGTTTTGTAGATATGCAACTTGGTTTCCAGTGAGAGCCTCCACTGGATCCAGACTCGGTTCAGGGCATTCATAAATGCAGCGGCCAGGTCTATTCTTCTAATAATGACTGAGTGACTGTGTGCATCAGAGTTTTGGCTGCTGGCCATGTAAATGATGTCCTCGGTGGAGCTTACAAAGTTGTTGACATAACAGACAGAAACCTTGTCCATATTTCTTACTGCTAGAAATTACAGCATTATCATAGTTTGTCTCAATTTCAGATTGGCCAAATTGGCTTACCAACAAATGTTACTCACCACGGACATGCTTCTAGCATAGAAGAAGCCCAGGTCCTTATTCAGAAACTGTCAATTACAGAGAGTGAACAGAAACCTGCTGGGATGCCTTTACCCACACCATTAGTTCCTTCTAAATCAGAGACCAACTTGAGTGCTGGTAAGAGTTCAAACATGCAAGTAATTTATGGAAGAATGTTCAACAGTTCAGTTCAAGTGCATCTTCAGGTTGAAGGTCGCCTGAAATGGATTTCCAACATCCTCTTGTCTCTTGCCTTGATGATGCAATCTGCCAGGCTTTTCTCTGTCCATTATTTATTGTTACCCTCTCACTTGTAGTGTTGTTTAATTCTGGCTCATTTGCCCCTCACCTTTCCATCTAGTATTGTTTTTAGCAAGTTATTATGTCTATAAAAGAAGTAGCATTTGGCAACAGCCAGTGTCCTTCCATGAGAAGTTGTACAGAAGTGCCAGGAGCCTCAAGTCGATTGCTGCCTTTGTTAAGAACCATTGAAGTTGAGGTCTGAAGATGAACGGAGAAGAAGAAGAAGACAATTACTTGCAATTGTATTTCTTCACAGTTAGTTATCCAATGACAGCTGGGTAGACTATTACATAGGCTGATATTCAATTGCAACAAGAGTTAACTTGCATAATCAGGTGTCCAGTTACAACTGGGTAGAATAGAGCATAATGCTACTAGACTATTTATCCAGTCAAGTTTGCAGGGATAGGTAAGCACACTTGCCACTTGTAATATAGATACGGTCAAGCTTGTCCAATGGCATACACTGCTGTCAGGCATGAAGTGTTAGAGATTTTATTGTACCAGGTCTCAGCTTTTTGTGAGGTTGGGTAACCAGCTCTCTTTCTCACCATCTTGTCTTCCATAGCAGTCAATTGATAACCGTTTACAACTGTGTAGAGTGAGTGTTATTGCTGGAAAGAGAACTCTACATCTGCTGTAAGAAGCAAGCACTCTAACCGTTCTACCACCCATACACTCATAATAAAGGTGTAGAACAAACATTAGTCATTGTTGGAATAATCTTAACTATAAAACAGAAAATACATGTATCCATTTGTCCGTCTTGCAAAAATTCTTGAATTCTGACCTCTAGCGACGTAATATTTGCACAAGTCATTCTGTCTGTAATTTCTAAGTCAACTCAACTATTTTCAGCTGGATACATGGTTCCCTTCCCAAGTTAATTGACATTAATGAAGTTAATTTCATTTCTTCTTTCTGCAATTTCTCCTTCTTCTTCTTCGTACGCAGTCAGACAGTAACCATTATTTTTTCGAAAAAAGCGGCGGTCATCCTGAGGCTGTCGCCACTGCCATAGAGCTTGTCTTGCAGTTCCACTGGTGATGGCCACATCTGCTCTCTCTGATCCTTGTATGTCGGGCAGTTCTGCAGCAGATGTTCAGCGGTCATTTTACCGGTACCGCACGGGCATTCGTCGGTACCACCTATCTTCAATTTGTTGAATAGGTGGTACCTCAGTCAATTGTGGCCAGAGCGAAGTCTGAAGACAACGACCTGCTCTCTTCAGTTGAACTGGTAATAGGCATCGTTTTTGGTGTAACCAGTATGTTCGGTTTCCCCTTTCGGCAATTTAACATAGGTCAATGTTTGATGGCTTGGTATGTATTTGTTGAAGACATATGCTCCACTGGGAGAGCAAACAGTTTTTATTGATTTATTGAAATCAGTTTAATGATCTTGCTGGAAATAATGTTAATCTTTCTCACCAAATTTTGTTCCAGTATCTGGTAGTCAACTGTCACCAAAAACAGTTCCCAGAAGTCATACATCTCAAGAGATTGGAGATGGCACCACACAGCCACAGCCAGTCCCAAAACAGCGTAGTTTGGATAACGCATCTCCTAGTATGACAGTAGCAGGAAATGTGCCATCTCAAAATAGCAGTGATGCTGGCATAGCAAGACCAAGACCCACTCCCAGAAAAGATGTCCAGAGCGGTGTTATAGATGATGATAGTTCATCCCCTACAGAAAATGTTGGACCTGCTTCTCCATCAAGAAAACCAGTTAGTGTTCAAGTTCTACCATCATCTGTTCCATCAAGTGGACAGACTGTTATGTCTCGAACAGCACCTCCTTTGCCATCGACAAGACCTGCTCCTGCTCCTCCAAGTGGCCCAATCCCGCCGGCTCGCCCTTCAAGACCCTCTGAGAAAACTGTTCCAAAACCCTCAGATCCTTTTGACACATCTTCCATTAATCCTTCTAAGTTCCAATCTGATTCTCATATATTAGACCGAGAAAATAGCATGGTAGAAACAACAAATTCAGAACCTGACCCTTTTGACACTGGATTTGCTAAATTTCCCCCATTTGTAAAAACAAATTCAGCAAGTCTCTTTGATAAAAGTAACATTTCAGATGCAAACAAGTTAAATACGGCTTCAGATCAAGAATATAAGAATTCCATTGCTGACCCATTTGACACTAACTTTGTAGCTCAAACTGCATTGACCAGTTCCCAGGCTTTAAATGATCCATTTGATACAAGCAATGCTGCAGTCGCAGGAAGCCAACATTTTAGCAGTTCATCAGCTTTTGATGCTACGAGTGGTGACTCCTCTCTCAGTGATACCGATCATTCTAAACACAATTTATCATTTTCTAGTCTCAGAAGTAATGGCATCGGACAGTCATCCTCTTATTCTGGGCAAGCTGCATGTCAAGCCCCAGATATGAGCCCACCTCCCTTACCTGGAAGTTTGAACCCCCCTAGCTTCATATCCCAAGAGTTGAATTTGGCTTGCCCATTAGAAGCCCCTCCTCCACCCCCAAATGTGAATCCATCTGGTCCTTCCACTCCAGCTGTTGCTCGTCCACCTGTCCCTAATAGGTCTGTTGGAGCTGCACCTCCTGTACCCAGAAGACCAGTTTGAATGTGTCTAAGGCATGCATAATCAAGAAGGTTGTTCTTGAGTCTCATCTTTCCAACTCGATGGCCAAAGGTCATAAGTACATGATATAGGAGTTGTTTTCAAGAAAAGAATCATTTGTTTCATGTTTTCTCAGCTTAAGAATCATTAGAAGATTCAGTATTAATGTTTGGGTGAGTAAAGTAGTTTAGTTGATCAGTAGACTATTCTTCTTCTGTGTTTTGGCGTCTTATTTTGCTGTTTTAAACTTAGGTTTCCTTGTATCTTTATTTTTCTCTGGTGTCCGGTAAAGTAGGTTGTTTTTTTACATTTAGAATAGAAACATTATAATGACGAATGTGTTTTACTGTAATAAATACACTTCTGATTATATTTTTTTTTCTTCATTAACCTTGTTTCGCACCCTAACAGCTCAGTGCATCAAACTTCACCACCCATATATTTTTTTTTTAATGAGCTTACTTTCATAGGGGAACAACCTTGCTGTCTCATGAATCTGAACACAGGCAGGTTACGGTTTGAGTCATGCTACTAGCTGCTTCAGCATGACCATCCTTTCAATTTGAAATTAGCATATTATCTCCAACAGTACCATTGTCCATCACTACCACTGTTCACCACATTGCATTTATGATAGTTATGCACTATTTTAGATGTATTTGTATTATATTACCATTATCAGCATATAAATGTGTCTACTTCCCATACGGGCACTACCTTGCTGAATCCGAACATATACCCATTTAGAGTTGTGAGCTGTCACTAACCATGTCACTGCACAGACCAGTGAAAATAATATTTGATGATATTAACAAATTATTTTAATCACTACCACTGTTTAACCACTACCACTGTTTAACCACATAACATTGAACCATCAAATAGACCTGGTATCTCAAACAACCCTAAGAGCCATTCCACAGTAGGAACTACCTTAGCTTGGCTTTATTTTTATTGTGTACCTTTTCTTTCTATTATTAAGAAAGGTTTAGGGCATTGTTCATTACATCTGATAAGCAGTTCTGTAACGTTTGTTTGTTTCTTCCTTGTTCACAATCAAACATGCACATTAATAGCTCCAACAAAGCCATGTCTATGGCTCCAACAAAGTCATATCTGTGACTCTAACAAAGTCATGTCTGTGGTTGTCTTTATAAGGTGAATTGTGTCATTCACCATCAAACATACACACCATTGACTCCAACAAAGTCATGCCTGTGACTGGCTTTTTGAGGCAGATGCATTGCACTGTGACATGTACCCAGGAGTCCAGTACATCAGTCTGATGCATTTGTGTATGACTCCTTCCCTAACCTTTGCCTGCCACCAGCTTACCTGCAAAGCAGTATTTATTTGTTGTCAAAGTTGTCTCTCATAGGAAGACTGTTTTACTTGACTGCCAAGTCTTTACTATTTTTGTTTGTACCATAAGGTTCATTCACATTAAAAAGTTATATTTTCTTCAGCCTGAGATCACAGATGTTAGTTCTGTGTGTGTTTGTTTTACTAGGTTGCTCATATTCACATCTACATGGTGACCACAAAGTAATATTGCCCATGTGTGTAAAATTTAAATTTTGATGGAAAAAATACTGGTCTCCACCGTGATTTGAACACGCGACCTCCAGCACCCGATATCTTACCTCGAGATCACTCAGTCCTTTATAACAATCATTTATAACAATACATACAGGTATATCAATACAAACACAGCAAGTCAAACCAATAATATTTAATAATCCAGTCCTGCTGAAGACAGATGTGTTGGACCAAAAGGTGCAAATATCGCAGTCAAGCTGTAAACTAGTGACACAACGCATTCCGTTCTCTGGAGTACACCCTGCTACTTGAAAAACCCTGTTCAGGGCTTGGTATCGAGAAATTGAGAACGAACGCAGAAGAAAAATAAATAATCCAGTGGTTCGATATTTTACATCATCATGTAGCATGTCTTTTGCAGAACATCACTCTCAAAACAGCTGATTTGTAATACTCTAAATCTTTAACCAGCCTCTTGTCATCCTCAGAACCTCCTCTCAGAACCTCCTTAATGTCCTATGTTCATCTTCTTCTCAATCTGTTTTTGCTTCACATGCCAGGTAACATACCTTCCAGTATCAGTTTTTCCAGACTAATATGTTGTTTGACCAAAGCAAGCATTTTAGTTTTCTAGACTTACTATAGTTAACTTGCCAATTTTGTTCTATATACAGCTTCTTTAGGATTTTTGTACTTTTCTTTTTTGCTATCCATGGGATTTTGAGCACTTTCCTCTAGCATTTAAGCTCATAGGATTCATAAATTTTCTTCCTTAGTATTTGTTAGATTGTCCATGTCTCGCATCCATACATTGCCACTGGGAAAATGCAAGTCCTCGGCTCTTAATATTTGTCATTTTGTTAGTGTTCTGCCATAAGTTTTTCATTTTTGTTAACTTCTACAATGCCATGGCCATTCATCATCTTACTTCTTTTTGACAATCTCCATTGTTGCTTATAATCAAGCCAAGGTATTTTAAACTTGTGACATTCTTAACTTATTGCTTTTCTAGGATAACTTTAGATGTGGTTTTACCTTATCAGGGCTTATTCTCTTGGTTTGCTAATGTTTAGGTATAGATATTGTTATTCAGTGTGTTGTTTAACTCATTCACTCCCAAATTGTTTTACCACCAAAAAGCTACAGCACAATATCACTTGAGACCAATTTATCTTCATTAATATTTCATTAACACATCACATATTATATACTAAACTATTCACAATTGAATAGTGAATAGAATGGAGTAAATATATCATATATGTGGAGATGCAGATCAGTGTAAAAGATATTAGTGGCACAGTTTAGATTTCAGTTTCATATAAGTATGTGCGTATATACATATATATATATATATATATATATATATATATATATATATATATATATATATATATATATATATATATATACATTTGTTATTACTTTTCCAGTTTATAAATGTGCTAAGACCTCTTATAGTTAAACATAATACAATACAGCAGCAGTGTTCTTGCTTACAATTGACCATTCTAATGATGATATAAAAACTTCCTTATGGTATGTCTCAATCCATATGACTTGAGTACATTCCATATCCTCCCCTGATGCTCCCTGCTCATTTTTCATTCTCTCCTCCTTGTACTTTTTTAAAAAACATCTTTCTACTCTTTTTTTGCCATTTTCACGCTCTGGTTGAGTATAGCATACTCTTTTTTCTTCATTCACATGTTTTTATACATCTTTAATGAGCTCGTGTTCAGATAATTACAATTGTTCTATCTGTTACCATCTTAATTGTTTAGCTTAGTTACCTAGTCTCATGTTATGTAGTCCATGACAAATATTTCTTGGTCTTGGGGGGGGGGGGTGTTATGATACCAGTATTCTAAACAAGGGGGCACAGATTCATCTTTTGGTAAGATTTAAGTGTGTTGATGGGGGGTCTTGTCTTTATCCTTAGTCCTAGTTGATCCATCCCAGTAATTGTATAAAACATCATTATGTTAGTTTTCAAATGAGGACTAAAGTCTGAATAGCTAATTTTCCATGAGGTTCACAAGTTAAAATTACATTGAATTTGAGTTATTTAAATGAAAAGTGAAAACATTTTTGGAAATCTAGTTTTCATAGCAATTTCATGTTAGTTGTTACAAAATTTATATTGCCTGTGTTGTTCATACTTCTTATTCTGCTCTAAATGGAGCATGAAACCACTACTGCAGTGGACCTCCTTGCAGGAAGACTGCATCAAAGCATTTATATTCTCTTGCGGCGGATGTATTTTGTAGGACAACATTTTACATGATGAGGCTCCCAGCCCTATGCATAACCCTCTATTGTCATGTTTTACAACGTGCATTGTAGAGGACTTTACTGATCACATAATTTCAAATATGTTTCTTTGTGTTTTGAAGATGTTCATTGTGTCTTGTCGACCAGTGTTTCTCAGTCTATTCTTGCTTGTGGCACTATCTTCTGAATTCCATTTACCTCTTTGACCCCCATCCTTTGTAGCCACTGTTAGCTGTCTTTTGTATGGGCACTCCTACAAAATATGGCATTACTCCCTGAGGAATAAGCTGATGGCATAGGGATTAGAGTACTGGTCTCTACATCTGGAGACATCGGTTTGAACAATGGAAAGACCTATGTACTTTTTTATCTATCTTGGGGAAAAATCTAAACCTAATCTGTACAGTGACTATATGGGCAAGCAAACTTGAGCATTACTGCATCAGAGTGATACAGAAATCACATACAATGAGACTAAGCAGTCATCAGGGCAACGTACAGTGCAAAATGAAAAAAAGACCATCATGGATATATAGAAAACGATGCCTACCATCAACTCTCCAAGCGAGACCAGGTGATCATTCTCTGGCTACGTACAGGTCACAACAGACTTAAATGTCATCTGTACAACAAGTTCAAGATTGGCACTACAGATCTTTGTGCGTGCGGCACAACCCCCAGAACATATTTTGCAGTCCTGTCTACTGTATACTGACAAAAGAAGTAGCATTTGGCAACAGTGTCCTTCCACGAGAATCTGTACGGAAGTGTACAGAGCCTTGAGTCGACCGCTCCCTTTCCCTTCGTTAGACTTATTGAGGTTGAGGTATGAAGACGAACGAGGAAGAAGAAGAAACTTGAGCATTATAAATTCCCCTGTTGACCCAAGCAGTTACGAAGACTCAATAACTACTGTTTGATTTTGTTTTAATTACTGCCTAGGATGCCATATAACCCATGTTGAGAAGCACTGTTGCCGCCTATTCCCGGTTAAGCTACTATGTCCCTTGCATTAGATCTCTACTTTGTTTTTTTTGTTCTAACATTTTTAATCATGCTTAACAATGTTAATCATTTATACACTTAATTTTTCTGACAGTATGAGAATCCTCGAATGAAAATTGTTCATGAATGTACATTTAAATAAAAATAATTAATATCTATTACATGCCTCTTAATAATGCATCCATATCTCGTCTGTTTGTTCATCTTTTGTTTGTATGACGTAACTAATACTTACACTTGTAAAGTGATCTGATGAGACTTTGTTAATAAAGTGTTACAAATGTATTTCTACATGGAGGAACAAAAAAAGAGCATATGATAATTATTTTGTCTTTGGTATGCTTTTAATGCACAACCACATGAAACAGAAAATGTGAGAATTTTCTTAACTGTAATATAAGCCCAAAAAATAATTTGTGTGTGCAGAATAATTAATCACTGCTGTACTTGTTAAGTGCTGGAATTACATATTTGAAATAACATTTTTAAATGTGCTTTTGAGGTGGAGAACAAACAAAAAATAGGTTTATTTATTTGTCTTTGGTGTGTTTTTAGTGCATAACCACAGTTTCTTACAGAGATATTCTGTGTGTGTCTTCTTAATTTTGCAGCATAAACTCACAAAAGTTTCATTTTAAAATGTTATAACCACAGCAAATGTATTTCTTTGTACTTTAACATAAATTTTCTGAAACGAGCGACTGTTAAATGTTACTATTAAGTAGTATTCTTATAACAGCTTTGAGGATACCAGTTTAGGAACCATTGACTTCTTTTTTGTGTGGTTTTTTTTTTTTGTTCCTTACAGATTTTTTTTTGTTTTGGCTTTCGCCTTATTTCTCTAATCCCCAAGGCGGTGTGCGTTTTTATTTTGCTCCCGTCTGCCCAGTGTATCCGACTTCAGTATGCATTTTATGTAAGGGTGTGCTTTCTCCTGCATTTTCTAAGGGTTTGCTTCCCCGGGATAACGGCCAGTGCTGTGATGGGGGGGCGAACCCAGCACCTTCGGAGTGTGAGCTGTGTCACTCAACCACTAGCCCATGCCGTCCCCTTAGAGATGATAAGGCTAGTCCTGCAGTTGACCCTCTACAAGAAGTCTGCACCTAAGATCTTTGTGCTTTCATCAATGAATCAAAACCATTTAGCTCCCTGTGGTGCATGATGATGTTCGTCCATCACATGTGATGAAGACCACTCTCTTTGTTCAGCTGTGAGATCAGTCTTTTCTCTTGCTGTGTCCGCTGAAATATGTGACTTACGCAGTGATTTTGATTAAAGTGAGGAAGAAACTGCACCTTTTGTTAACCTCACTCTCTGGTCCTGAGCTACCTTTGGATAGTGGCAAGATTTTATCCCGACGACTGGTGATAGCACATGATGCAGATTTTTCCTCAGGGTTCACTCCTAAAGCCTTTCCCGTAAACAGGTATCCCGCAAGACAGCGAAGGGGGATGACATCTATCATTGTGTATCATGTCTTTCCTATAACTGCAAGAGGTTGTAGGGACATCACTCAGTGTATGAGTGGTGTGTTGGATATCTCTCCCGGGCCATGTTCTAGTCCATTATAGTTGTGTCTAAATTACAGTCACACCAAAATCTACACTAAATGCAGCTAGGGCGTAGGGCACCAATCTCGTGAAGTTCAGCCGTGTGAACTGTTAAGTTATCGCCCATCGGGAAGCAATGATGGCCACAACATCAGACGATTTTGTCTTAATAATGTGATGTGTGCTGTATTTGGATTATAGTGAGGAAGAAAATGCGCTGGTCATCAATCTCACTCTTATCCCGAATTACCTTGGATCAGTGGCAAGACTATTAATCGAGACGATTGGAGGTAACTTGAGATGCAGGCACTCCGGTCTTACCTTCCATGAGACCAAGGGTTGCTTGAAACTTGCGGGATTCGATCGACCACCGTTTCCGTTCATCACTGTGAGAGATGAGTGCCTTGACCTCTTGACTACGACGACAACCCAAAGCGACCCCGGCCATGTGAACTAGACCGTGAAAATTTGACACATTTTTAAGCATAGTGCTAATTCATATGGCCGATGTCCAGAATAATCGAAGGGTAGAAAATACAAAAAATTAACGAATTAACCAGCCCAAATGGAAAACAACGAAACATTTCTGTGAACACAAGTGTAATTTGTAGACAAGTGTGAATTCCAGTCAAATCCATGACCTGGCGGCATCTATAATGTATAAAACACCAGAGCAATGAAGACCTGCAGCAGGTAGGGCACCATCTTTGCTGCTCTTCTCACGTATCTGTAGTGCATAGGTCTTCAACAATTACATGTAAAGTCATCACATGTTGTCCTGCTCATATCTATTGAAGTTTTTGTGGTTTATATTTTCTACAGGATGGGGTAGTCAGCTCCATGCCAAACTCTCCTTAGTCGATTGGTCGGTTACAGTGTACCTTTTCTTTGCTTCTTCTTTGGATCCCTGGTAACACTGACTGTGCTTTCTTGTATTGGTAGTTTTCATAGCAATTTGCTTTAAAAGATGAGGTTGCTAGCCCAATTCACAACATTATTTAGGCATCTTTTATGAAATGCCTGGAAGGTTTAATTGGTCTAATGTTTTGTTTCTCAGAATCCACATCCACTGACTTAAACTGTTGAGTGTAATCAAATGTTTAGTTTTTGTATGGCCCACGATGTTATTAGCAAAAGTAAAGATAATGAGTCATCAAGCAGTAACTGTCTTCAGGGATCAAGTGTTAAAAATGCTTTATTGTACAGGGTTTCAGTTTCTTATAAGGTGAAGTGACCAGTTATCTTATACCCATTTACAGCATGGTAGACTAGAACATGCTACAATCTGGACATGATTCCTGTGAAATGCAAGTTATCTTCTGCACCACTCCGACACTCGCATCTTTTAATATGCATTTTGAAAGCATTTTTTAAATGTTGTTCAGTTTATAAGCTGTCACTGCATGTGGGAGACCCTGTCTTATAAAGTAATAATTATTGTCATTCTTATACCGACCCCTAATCATAAACCTTAAAGAGTTTCATCTTCTTCATCATCAGGAAAATGTGCTATCTCCCTGTTGTCTTTCAGCACCAAAAAACAGCGCACAACTCAAAAATTTTCAGTCCGATCAATCTGCCGCCAATATTTGTAGTTCTTGTGTGCTCCCTAGCCCTATGGTTGCACCATTCCTTGTGATTGTTCTGCCACATCCCATTTTGTATCGTTTTACTGCCTAAATAGGTGAAATTCTCAACTTTCTATCGTTTGACCATTGCTCTCCTTTTATGTGAGATTCGTGGATTTGGAGGTATTTATTTGAAGCCCTATCTGTAACTAAATGACAGAGTTGATCTATTTTCTCCTGCATGCCTTCTACATTAGAGCTCAGGAGTACCAAATCATCCACGAAATCCAGGTCATTTAGGGGCTTATCATTTGTCAACCTAATGTCAAACTGTCTGTTGTTGTTTGTGAATGCCCACAATGAGTAGGTTAATCTTTTGTGTGCCCTGAAAAGGACGTTAAGTGGCGGGTTGTAGTAACTTTCCTTACATCCTGAGAATGCTGATGAAGGTGGATAGAGATCCTCCAGGCGGTTGTACTATGCTTTGCTTCATCTGTGTGTCACTCACTACTATGGGGATCATGTTGATCCCTCACCTCGTTAGCCAGGCTGCCATGAAAACAGCCCGTTTCCAGAGAGGGCAACTAGGAAACGAAGGTAAGGGTCTTGGCCAGTATGTATTGCCTGACGCTGACTAACATGTCTGATCAGTATATTTTGCCTGACCAGATATTAGTCTTCATTGTGGGTGTAATTTTGCATAAGCCTGTCCCAACTGTCTGTTGTAGATGTAATTTTGCATATCCCTATCTCTAGCCCTGCCGAATATGAAATGAGTTAATACACTATTTGATTCCTGTATCATATAAGGGGTCACCTGAGTGGTATCATATAAGAGGTTATCTGAGTGGTATCATATAAGGGGTCACCTGAGTGGTATCATCATGTATTTTAAAGGTGTCACCTGAGTGGTATCATCATCATCATGTCTCATAAGGGGTGCGAGGGTTGAAAGGAAAAGTGCCACTACAACCTTCCAATAATGTTGTAAAAGACAATTAAAGAAGGTTGTGCATAGGGCTAGCAATCACATCATGTAAAATCATTGCTATGAAACGGTCATTGCAAATCCTTGTTTACAGGCTCCCTGTAAAGGATCCACCTGTAGTAATGGCCCAATGCTTCATGTGTGTGGTAAATGTCAATCAGAATCAATCAATATGAGAGAGTGTGGTAAATGTCAATCAGAATCAATCAATATGAGGTATTATTTATAAAGTGTTCATTCAAACTCATAAGCTTACTCTATTGTTCCCAGAATGTTGGTCTGTATGAGTGGTGTGGTGTGGTGTGCCATCCCATGAGTATGATAGACTTGTACCCCAGACTAGCTGACTGACTTGTTAGTAGCCTCTTACGACAATTGCTAAGTGTGACAGTGAACTTGTTCTTGTCTGTGTCACACACACACAAGGTCTTCCCAGAAACCATGTACATAATTGAGTTTAACCCTTTGAACCCTGGCCACCGAGTCCACAAAATCTTATTGCCCTATTCTCCTAAGCCTAAGACAGACATGTGTGAACAAAGCTAGTTATATTTACAAAACTATATGCTCAGTTTTAATTTATTCTATCTCAAATTGACTGATCTGATCATCTCCAATGTTCCAGTATCTTATGAAATATATTTGTGCTAGGCTGTCCTATATCTTCTTCTTCTTCTTCTGCGTTTGTTCTCAATCTCTCACTACTAAGCCCTGAACAGAGATTTGCAAGTAGCAGGATGTAGTTCGGTGAACGGAATCCGTTGTATTGCTAGTTTACAGCTTGACTGCGATATTTGCACCTTTTGGTCTGACACATCCATCTTCAGTAGGCTGTCCTATATCAAATTTGCTTGATACATTAAGTGGAATACATCACTGGATTATAGCCTGATGCAGTCAAATAATCACCAGATTTCTCTTGTCATTATAAAAATAATCACCATCTAAAGATAATCTATTAGACTAATAAATTCATTGAGAATCTTCTTCTTCTACATTCGATCTCAATCTCCTGCTACCAAGCCCTGAACAGGGCTTTGCAAGTAGCAGGATGTAGTCAAGAGAACGGAATGTAGTGTGTTGTAGTTTACAGTTTGACTCTGATATTTGCACCTTGCAATCCGACACATCTGTCTTTGGCAGGTCCAGGAGAATGTTCAACAGTTTGCTCTGTTGTTAACCTTTTAGAATGACCATTTCCCAAATTTTAAAACACATCTTTTCAACATGAAAAAGAAAAAATTGTGCAAAACGTGTTCATTATGGGCACCACCATATTAAGATAACTGTGGGAATGGGCTTACTTTTTGACACCACTATATTGTGGTCAAAATCCAAGTAGCCTGGCCCAATATAACCCTTAAAATATAAGTTTTTTCGCAGACACACACCAAAATATTAGTAGCCCAGGTTCAAAGAGTTAATACTTACATCATTTAATTTTTCTACATTGATCACTATTTTATATGCATTTTGTACATGCTCTATAGTTGGTGAACTGTCACAGCTTATAGTAGAGAAGTGCTTTCTTTGATTTGTTAACACAAAAACATTACCAGGCTAATACGTTCAGCCAAAATCTTAGACATGGTATTCTGTGATACTGGCATATTACAGTGAACATTTTTTTGTGAATCATTGCCACAAAATCAGTTATATATCATTATTTGGATGTATCTAGGTATCTGTATTGATCCCAAGTGTTATGATTCTCATCATTAATGGAAGTGTAGAAACATAGACAAATAAACATTTGGAAGAGAGGTCTTTGAAATGTAAATATAAAGAAGAAAATTGCATCTCATGGAAAGGAAAGAAAACAAATGAAGAAGACTTGAGATTGAGAAGATTGAGATGAAAAGAGAATTGAACAAAATCAGTGAACACATTTTGCCGTATGAAACAACATATAGCATCTTCCTAAAACCAGTAACTGGAGAGAAAAGTAGAAGGAATATATGCAAGAGGAAGACAACGATGTAAGTCGTATACTGACAGCAAGAAATTGACATGAAAAAGACATTACGGTTGCACAATGAAGACAAGAAATTGAAGACATTGGAAATTCATTGTAGCCGATCAATGTGTAGATATCAAATTATCTGATCTGCTTAATGTCATGTTTTTGTGCACAAAGGTGTACATCACTGCAGCAAGTTTATCAAGAAATAGTAAGTGAAGTACTTTTTGTATAGGAAATAACTAATTTGTTACCCTCCCATTGCGGAATCACAGGAAACGAGAGAGCTGACGCTCTAGCAAAAGATGGCAGCAAAAAGGCACAATTTAATCATTAAGTACCATACAGAGAGATCAAAAACATCATCAGAAATCAGTATATACACCAATGGAAAGAAGACAGAAACATAAACAGTAAACCAGACCCAATTCACCAACTCAAAAGAAATCAACAAACTACCTTATTTTGTCTGAGAACTTGACACTGCAGACTACTAAAACATCTATACTGACTGAAGTTCTCACACACCAATGAGTTCCCATGTGGAACAGAAGGCCAGAACCCTGAGCACATTCTGCAGGAATGCCAAATCTATAGAGAAATGAGATGCCAAACATGACCAGAGGGTGTGAGCTGAGACAAAAGCTGTGGGGCAGCTGCTCCAACCTGGTTAAGACTACAGACTTCATCATGGCGACTAGCCTGCAGATATAGCATGACCAAAATATCCTGAACTCAAAGAAGAAGAACTAATTTGTATCTTGTTTATTAATAAATTTATGAGCTAATTTACTCATAGAACAAAATGGGGGGGGGGGGGGGGGGGGGGGGGTGCATATTTATTTACCTGACCTGTGTGTTTTGTTTATTTTCTGTGCATATTTTTTATACCACATTTGAATATTAATCAGGAGAAATGGAGTCCAGCACAAAAATAGTAATCTTGAACTCCAATGTAAAATCAGTACAGTTTTACCTATTGCTTACTTACTTAATTGCTACTCTGTAGTGTAGATGAAAATGGTACACTCTTATAAATGCGTGCCTGCACAGAATAGAGAGATTGAAATGGTATGAAAAAATAATTGATATGGAACTGTTGGAAAGAACCAGACAAGATATCAGTGCAACATGATTAAAAGAGATGATGTTGGATAATAGACACAGAGAACCAGCGGAAAGCATTACAATGCAGCTTCTGTTCTGAAATTTCCAAACAAGAGCAGTAGAGATACCAAAACACACATGGAGAAGAGAACTCAAGACATTAAGAAAGCAGGGAAGACATGAAATTAATGGCCCAGGACAGGAAGATTTGAAGTCTTAGTCTTAGTTAGTTGACTAAGACTCCATGTCTTCCTTAGTTGACCTGTACTTCTACATGGACAAGTACCCCTGTGCATGTCCCAGCTCTGGTGTGAGCTAGATGTAGCCAGGAGGAGGATTTCCTGCTTAGCAGGCTAGGCTCGAGCAGCTTATTACTCCGCTGCATGTGAATGTTGGAAAATAACAAAGGCAGTGGAACATTTTTCATGGATTCCAGAATAAGTGTCTTAGAAAACTGTTGAACATTGACTGGGAGGAATTCATAACCAACAAAACAATTAGAGAAGTCACCAATCAATATTATGGTTTCATCACTCATCAGGAAAAACGGTAGTCATACATCGGACATGTTCTTAGAATGGACAGCAATAGACTCCCTCTACAAGTATTTATGTGGTCACCATCGGGTAGCAGGAAAAGAGGAAAACCAAAAGAAAATCTCCTCAGAACAATCATCAGAGAGGGCTCCACTATGGGCTTGAACAATATCACAGGCGTCTCAGTCTCTGTAGACTGTGCGCGTGGCGCCCTGTGAGTTTTGTCCATCTCTGTCTCCTGCATTTCGACACTATCTGCTTTAGTGTAAAAGCCAATCCGACCAACATTCATGAACTGAAAAGAGCAGCATCACATAGATCAAACTGGAGAGCACTGGTTTATGCTTTATGTGCCGTGCATGGCACTTAAAGAACATTGATGATTGATAATGATGTCTAACACATATACCGGTACATTTTTTCATGATTTCCTTTTTCATCAGACAACCTGACTTGCACCTGATTTTGTGGCCATGTTCAAAATTTCATTTGACATTCTGCTTGTAAAAAAAATGTATATTATAGATTTGTTGATCATCAGCTTTTGAGCAGTGTTTATCATGATGGGGCTTGCTGTAGAGTGAAATAATTTTGTTACTTTCAAAACTATACTTCCTCAACAAAAATCATTCCATTTTGTTACTGGATTGGGTTTTTTTTTGTTTATTTGTTTAATAATGTTGGTCCTTTGACAATGACATTGTTTTTCATGATATATTAGTGATTCCTGCTAGGGAGACTGCTAAATATTTGTGTAGTTAGCAATCTTCATCATCATTAGCCTTCACTACAAGCAGGATGAATGCACCACACCAATCATGTGCTCTTAGAGTGGTAGTTTCTATACCACTTTGTTTTACTTCCTGATGCTGCCAGCACCATGCACTACCCTCTTTTTTTAAAATATGCATAATAGAGTACAGTTTGTCTTTTCTCCCTGTCTAACAAAGGCCCTCATATATGAGGCCTTGTTATGACTGTCATCGCAACATGTTGGCCATTTCTATAGTATGTTTTAGTGTTTAATATCTTTTGTGTGATATGTGAATCTGATGCTCAAATAAGATTAAGAATATGCTACAAACATAAGCTAGTCATTGGATTTATTCCATACTCTGGGATTGAGAGCACTGGCAGTTTAGTTTTGTTATTAATGCCTACTTGCACAACTTTTGTTTTATTATGTCAGGTTATTTGTTTCCAGAGTTGTATCTATGAGCACAACTTTTATTGACACACATTCTTATCTTTTTCTGCTTGCTGATCTTCAATCCTTAATAATTTAGTGCAAGTACAGTTGTTCATTGTTTCTCTCCATTCTTTATGATCTGTCTCAGATATTCTCTATTTATAATGTTTTATTTGTCTCTCACATTTTTTATTTCACTCCCTATTTTTCTCTCACTCTCTCTCATTAATGTAGACAGAAAGCACATTTGCTTATAATTCTTCTCCATCCTTACTGATCTCTTTGCAGATCTAATTACTATATGTTTTTATTCTCTCTCTCTCTCTCTCTCTCTCTCTCTCTCTCTCTCTCTCTCTCTCTCTATATATATATATATATATATATATATATATATATATATATATATATAATTTTTTTTCTTACTCCCTCTTTCTCTTTCTCTCACTCTTTCTACCTCCCTCCCTCCCTCACTCTCTATCCAGTTCACTCTGTGGGGATAACTGAGTTGCTTTTTTGCTAACCTGTTTCTGTTACATCTCCCATTTATTGTACACATACTTGTTTCATTTTCTGCTATCCTTTTTCATTTAGGATATTGTACATACATATTCTTTTTGTCATATATATTTAGCAAAGTCTTGCGCCGTTCTGTGTCTGCCATTACTTTGATCAGTTTATATATTTCTCTCATTATTCCATTGTTGTAAATGTTCTCTTTTTGGTTATGTCTTGTTACCAATGTTCTCTTTTTGGTTATGCTTCGTTACCTTTTGTTACTCTCACACTTGTAGTCTTGCAAATGCCAATGAAGCACACAAAACATTGTTTGCTTTGATGCAACTGCATGGAATATTTGCCCACATTTTGTCATATGCAAAACTTGATAGTAAACAGCTTGATAGATGTCAGGGGGGAGCTTCTTGACAAAATTCAATAGCAGATAATAAACATTCTTCAATCAACTGATGCTATGCTTCTAGCTCAGTGATGTCCATGAAAAAAACTGCACTTCAGGTCATCGCTGATCCCCCCCACAGCATTTTGAGCATGGTCACTTCCCCAGGTTTGACTGCCTCTCTTTGGTCTGTGTAAGTAGGGCAGTCCTGCAGGATATGTTCTGGTGTCTGCTTGGTTGCTCCACATTCGCATGTAGTGGTGTCTCTAAGGTCCATTTTGTAGAGGTAGACCTTGAGTCTGCAATGTCTCGTTCTGAGTCTGCAGATCTTTGTCTGACCATCTCTGTCAAGTTTGTCTATGCTGTTATTTTCTGGTTGTTCTCTCCAATCCGTCTTCATGGATTGTTTTATGAGCGTCTTTGCTTCTTTATAGCTGTGTGGATGGTGAATCCGTATGCTGCCACTTCCAACTTTTGCTAGCTCATGTGCCTTCTTGCTTACAAGCATCCCACAGTGGGTCAGAATCCATAGAAGAACTAAATCATCTTTTTTAAACAGCAACCTGATATTGTATTTTATTTCAAGTAAGATAATATCTTATTTGTGGCTTGGAGTATGCTTCTGGAGCATGTTAGCATGACATTTTTTCTTGTAGTCTTTTGACTGATAAGAATCTCTTGTTGCATGAACAGCTGTTGCTTCAGTTCTGAAATTGGTACAGGTTTCTCCTGCTGGTATGGAGTGGTTTTCTATGTCACCGTTGGGGTGTGCAATGTAGATTCCGCTACCTCCACTTTTTGCGCTCTCCGTGACCGATCAATCTGTGTACACAAACATTTATTGATAAATAAGATTTTGGATTTCCAGTGGACCTGATCACAAGATCTGATGTGCCATGTTTCATGAGTGTGGAGTACAACTCGTATTTTGTTCATATTTCGTTTGTCGATGGCGGAATTACAGCTTGTACCACAACAAATTGTACACTGCTTTCCATTTGGTGCAGTATATCTAAACACTGACAAAATTCTAACATGACAAATTGATCTTATCCATTAAACATCAATCTAGCCAACTTGTACCTATGCAGGGAGAACAAATAAACAGTAGAACAAAATCTTGAACTTGGTCAGCTCCACAAGATGAGAAGAATAACAGCTTAGCCTTCTGGAACCCATTTGAGGACTGAACTTTGTAACAAGAGAGAAACCTGAGACAAACCATCATGTTTATGAGGGAAGTAGATTTTGTGATTGTTTGAGAGCAAACAATGAAGAAAGAAAATACTTTGGCTTAATACATCTACAGCAGACATGCATAGTATAGGCAACATGGCAGATGTTGCAGAACAAAGTAGGTCAGAAACTTTTATTATCAGGATAAACCACCATTTGTAAAATTCAACCACTCCTAGTCAGCCCAGACAACACTGCTCTGCAACGGTGTCTTGAGAAATTGGATCTCGAAACATTCAACTTGGGCCTATCAATCTCTTGGGCCAACGCAAAAATTAAGAACCTTATTTCCGACACTGATCCTCATAGCATAGATGTCCATGGTCACACAGTAGAGGGTACTAGTGAATTCACGTACCTGGCGAGTTCATTTTCATCCAATGGACGCAGTGCTCCTGACATGTTATGATGGATCGGGCATGCTGCCTCCGCTATGAACGACCTTCGCCACGTATGGAATAATGGTAGACTCTCTCTGATCCAAAATACTAATATATCAGGCGTGTGTTATTCCTGTCTATCTGTATGTTTCAGAGACTTGGACTCTACTTAAACAGGACATATCAAGACTTGATGCCTGTCACATGCGCAACCAGCGACAGATCCTGGTATCCAGTGGTTTTATCTTGTCCATAATGTCAAGGTCTCTGCAATGACGAATCTTCCTTCTATCTCGGACACACTGGTCTGCCGATACCTGTCTATGTTCGAACATGTGGTTCAACTTGACTAGGGAGTTCCGGCTCACCAGATCATGTTTAAATCAATTATGTGTAACAACAGTCTCCCACCAGCCAGTTGGAAGCATGGGAGAGGCTGTCCCCGTTCTACATGGCTCCAGCAGATAGCAGTCTTTCCTTCAGCATTGAACGAGGTTTGGCTACAAGCCTATGCAGCTGGACATGGTAGTGGTCAACCAACGCAACAGGCCTTAGATGCCTAGACCAACATTATTAACCACTTATTCTTTCCCATAACCTAGAATATCGTTGGGACACCACACGCCATTGCATTATGAATTGTATTATTTCTATTTATCCATCGCCAGTATTTCTCTATCAAGGTTGTTCTTGTCGATTTCTGATATAATTTGTCCAACATATCAAGGATATTCTTCTCTTTCTCATTTCTGTTCCCTAGAGTATAATGATGGACATTCCATTTGAGATCTTCACATAAATAGCCATTTCATTGAAGTTTGCATATTTTTACAACTGTCAATAGGTCAATCTTTATATGGTTCAAAATTCTGATGGCTGGTATGTTGACATATGATCCTTCAATGTTGCTCCAAGGAATTTTCATACCAGTTCAGCATTTAATGTAATGTCCATTCTTCACATTCATATAGGTATAAAGAGTGAATCAATGTTTTCATGAATTAAGAAATACTAGCTTTTTCTTGAAACTAGCTGGGCAATATATATAGTAGGGCAAGAAACACTTAAATTGGACATCCACCCATTGCCTATTTGCTGTTGAGTTACATATCTGGGCATGTATATTTCCTTTTTATTCTGTTGATTGTGGTTATATTGATGATCAGTTTACTATAAGGTTGCATGTGCCCACTGATAATACTCAGTACAAAACACATCGAAAGTGCGAAAAATTATAGTCTCTCATCAGATACTGCCCTAAGAGATCATGTGTTAGAGACATCATAATGCTAGGTCTTCAGCTTTGTCATTGTCAGTTTGGGTCTCTCCACCAATGCTAGGTATTCAGTTCTGTCAGTTTGGGCCACTCCATCAATGCTAGGTATTCAGTTCTGTCAGTTTGGGCCACTCCATCAATGCTAGGTATTCAGTTCTGTCAGTTTGGGTCACTCCACCCATGCTAGGTATTCAGCTCTGTCAGTTTGGGTCACTCCACAGATGCTAGATATTCAGCTTTGTCATCTGTCAGTTTATGACAATCCATCAATGCTAGGTATTCAGCTCTGTCAGTTTGGGTCACTCCATCCATGCTAAGTATTCAGCTCTGTCATCTGTCAGTTCATGTCACTCCACTCATGCTAGGTATATAGTGGATCACTCCACTTATGCTAGGTATTCAGTGGGTCACTCCACCCATGATAGGTATTCAGTGGATCACTCCACCCATGCTAGGTATTCAGTGGGTCACTCCACCTATGCTAGGTATTCAGCTATGTTAGTTTGAATCACTCCACCCATGTCAGGTATTCAGCCCTTTTTGTTTGAATCACTCATCAATGTCAGGTATTCAGCTCTGTTAGTTTGAATCACTCCACCAATGTCAGGTATTCAGCTCTGTTAGTTTGAATCACTCACTAATGTCAGGTATTCAGCTCTGTTAGTTTGAATCACTCCACCAATGTCAGGTATTCAGCTCTGTTAGTTTGAATCACTCCACCAATGTCAGGTATTCAGCTCTGTTAGTTTGAATCACTCCATCAATGGCAGGTATTCAGCTCTGTTAGTTTGAATCACTCCACCTCATCATGTCTTAGAGACATATCAGAATGAAGTTTCTAATACTTCATCTGCTACAGCATTATCTGCTATGGGACTTCTACGACTACTAACTGTTATTTGGTCATTTTGCTGATTTTGCTTTTTTATACTTTACATGATAATATAATCATCATTATGTAAGTCAGGTAAGGGAGATTTGACATTATGTCCCGAGCAGGTACAATGTGATGTTGCTAAGTTTTGATCTAGATGTTTCACATTGTGTTATGTTTCAAATGACATTTACACAAATATAAATTAAAACCTGATTGTGCAATATTTTATTTCATGTTCCATTATTATTTTTCATGATTTGTTTGCCTATTTAGGGATATGAAAATGATACATTTTGAGAATAGATTCATAGAAGGAGATACATGTCATAAGTAAAGAACAGAATTGTTCAAACATTCAAAACAAACATCCATTGCATCATATCATTATGGAAATACGAAATGCGTTTCTGTGTTACACATAGACAATCCCGTCATATGGAAGTGAATTATGAACAAACAATAAACAAGAGGGTCATAAGGGATGTGCTTACAGAGGAATATTAATTAAGATTCCCACTGACAGCTAAAGTGAATATTGTGGATGTGTTAAAGAAGTTTATTACTATTTTTTTGGGAGGCATGTAATGGAAAGATTAAAGTTAGAATATGGAACAGCATACACAATTTCTGCAGAAGGTTACAAAAGATAACAAAGAGAGAAGATACTGAACAGTTTAGCAACATGGCATGGGGGAAGAAACAGCCAACAATAGAATGGATTTTTAAAAGTATGGCCTAAATGTTATGGTGAAACACAATCACCTCGAAGAACCAAGCTGTTTTTATTGTAATTAAGTTAAATTTATTAATTATTATTAATTTTCCATAATAAGCATTCTCAGTACTTCTGCTTTTGCTTGGTAGCAGTATACAAGTGGTAATCACTTTGTATTGTATTTCACTTAACTTAGTGGAATGTTTATTATTATGTCATACATCTTTATTATACCATATGTCAAGCTTGATTAATGTATCATGATTTCATTCTGTGTAGTGTAGTTTTTAAGTATCCCTAAATTCTAACTTACATTACCAGCTGGCTCTGGTGTGCCAATCTGTATAACACATATGTTATTTGACTATGGCTGCCAATGGTATTTCTGGCATGTTGTTGTTTATGAACAAACTGCACCCGAACTTTTGCCCTTGGTCATTAGCTATAATGCTGGGAAATTTTGAGGATTTCCAACCAACCCTTAGCAGGAACCAAACACAATTCTGACTCATTCCCAATTACATAGGGCTCATATGTATTCAGCATAGTGTAGTGCCAAGTGTTGAGAACCAGACAGTTTTGAGAAGCCCACACTTTTCTCATAGTTGGGTTTAGGACCCCTTAATTGCACGTTGAAGCTTATGTTACTGTCACCCTGCTTTTGCAGCAAGGGCCCTGGTTAGTGTAAACCACATACAGTCATGCCAGGCACAATGCACCGAGAGTGGCTTTTGCAGCAAGGGCCCTGGTTAGTGTATACCACATACAGTCATGCCAGGCACAATGCACCAAGAGTGGTTTAAGACAGCAAGGCTCAATGATGACAATTAAGGCCTCAAATTCATGGTATAAAAGGGTTATTGAAAGGATGTTGATGTTTATATCGGTTTTCCCAAATATTCACACCTCACTGTATAATATTCACAAACTGCTAGCATAGCCTCACAGTATGATCCAGAAATGTGTTATAAACTGGTAGTTTCACATTAATTGTTGTGATTATGAGGTTTTCTGTTGCTGTCTAGAAAACTATATGTAACAAACTATTATTATGTGTTTCATTGTTGCTTTATGATTGTTGGGAATATTAGTAATAAGAATTAAGTCATTTATATATGTGATTACCAAAAGCCATTTGTTTAGCTAAAATAAAGTAAAATTTAGTATAAATGCACATTTAAAGAAAGAATTAAATGTAGTTCCATAGTAGCATATATGCTATAAGGAATGACGCATTTATTGGATTCAAAGTTTGAACCAAAAGACCTGACCATAAACATTGTTTCTCTTGTGAGTTAGCATAAAGTCTATCTTTACATAACAGCAAGTCTCATACCAGCCATTGCCATCAGGGATAAAGTGTTAGAGGCTTCATTGTATGAGGTCTCAGCTTTTTTTTAGGTGAGGTTCCCAGTTCACTACCTTGCCTTCTCTGACTATAAGTCAGGTAATCATTTACAGCTGAGTAGACTAGCATTTTGTGACTGGGATAGAACATAAATGCGAGTAACTTTAAATGATCAATACTGTTTTCTTTCCCAATAAAACATTTAGCACCTATTTCCTATTATAAGATTTTCCAGGGCAGTAGAGATTATACATTGTTTTGATAAAGCTTAAAGACCTGTTACTCATTTAGAAAAATGTGTGATTAACATACAGGTTTTTATAACTTTCATGTCTTGAAGAGTTCAGAATAACTATGGCCATTGTTACTGTTAATCTGTAGATATAGAGTCTTGGATGACATTGTGGGGTAATAAATAGATGTGTTAGAGGATTATGTCATTTGTTGCTTTTATTGTTCTTTATATATATTCAGTGAGAGTGTAGAGCTTGAAGTTAAACAATCTTTGACTAATAATCTTCTTCTTTTCATTTGCCTGGTTTTTTTTTTTTCCATTAAGTCTTCACATGACGTCCAATTATATGGATAAAGGTTGTTGTGGTGGAGAGTTCTTCAGGGCTTATAAACAGCTTTGTGTGGAGGTTCATCTTTGTGAGCCAGTGTTCAGTATGCAATTAACTAAACATATGAGGCGTGTTCGAATGAAACCGGATCAAACTGCAACAAGTGAACATACGTACGATGCGCATGATGACATCACTTCTGGTGTAAACAGCATATACCAACCATCAAGTTTACAAAATGTCATTATCCTCCGATTTACAATTTCCTCAGCAGACCATTGAAAATATGGCGTGTGTGATACGGAATCCATCCAGAGTTGATCAGCGAGCAGTGATTCGGTTTCTAACAGCTGAAGGATGTCGACCAGTTAACATTCATCACAGAATGCAGGCAGTGTATGGTGACAAAAGTGTGTTGAAGACAACAGTGAAGAATTGAACAATGATGTTTAAAGAAGGACATGAGTTAACACAACAGTATGCACCTGACTTGGTCTCGGAAGATCTTTAGTTAACTCACTTCCTTCATGCGCATCGTACATATGTTCACTTGTAGTTTGGTCAAGTTTCATTTGAAGATGCCCTGTATAACAGTCTTGCAGGATATGCTCGGCTGTCAGTGCTGCTTGTCGACACCTACACATAGATGATGGAGTCGATTTTAGTCTGTAAGTGGGAATTCAATTAGTTATACCTGTTCTTATTAGAAACAGGATCACTCGACTGAGTGATTTATAGTTGTCTTTTTCTTTTTTCTTATTGAAATGCCTGCCAAAGAGAAATGAGATGCAGAAGTTAGACAGCTGATTTGCGCAACTTGTAAATGATGGATCTTGTGAGAGTTGTGTACATTTGTTAGGTATCATCCACTTTTAGTGAACCTCTAATGTGCATAGGATAGATTTTTAGGCTAACTTTAAATTACAAGCCATTTTTTGCACTATGATAATAGGCTGCACACATTTCTTTTAACATAATATTTTGAATTAGCCAGCTCACATGTTCTTCTTGTATGTTCGTTCTCAATTTCCCACTACCAAGCCCTGTACAGGGTTTTGCAACTAGCAGGATGTTGTCATGAGAACGGAATGTGTTGTGTCGCTAGTTTACAGCATGACTTCGTTATTTGCACCTTTCGGGCCAACACATCCGTCTTCAGCAGCATTTAGTTCAAAAGATGCAATCTTTTTCTTAAGTGTCTGTGTGGTGGTACACATTCCACATCCGTATGTTGGCATCAGAAAGATTCAAGTTCGTGGGATTTTTATGATTTTCCTTCTCACTTCCATAAGGCAATCTCAATTGTTGCTTATAATTGAACCAATGTATCATCTGTTCCATCCACACTGAGCTCTTTGAGAAAACAACTGTGCCATCTGCATATCTGAGCTCTGGTATCTCGTTCCTGCTGATTGTTATGACTGGAACTGATTATAATTTTCATCGTTTTTGATGTTCCTCATTATAGATTCGCATATATTTTGAATAAATATGGGGAGAGTATGTATTACTGTCTTACGCCCTTTTGAACTTCAAACCAGTCTGATGTTTCGCCGGTTATTCAGACCGCAGCTTGTTGTTCCTGATTTAGTGATACGATCAATTCTTCTTCTTCTTCTTCGTACGCTGGTTACAGCGATATACGTTGCACTGTGTTACTTTGTTAGGCCTATGGCCCAGTGCATTCGATTTCAACAGGCGTTTCTGTAGGGATGCCCTCCTTAGCCTTTGGCTGTCCCCAGCCTATCTGCAAGGCAGCAGTTGTTTTTGGTCAGAGTTGTCTATCTTAGGGAAGTTGTCTTGCAGGACTATCGAGTCTTCCCCACTCATGTCTATAGGGTGTGGCAATGATATGATATGATGGACTATGTACTAGTTTGTACTCTCCCGGAAGAGAGACAGTCCAGTGTGTCTGTGTCCCAGGATCGTCACGTCCTGCCAGAAATGTAGCATATGCATGTGAGTTTGTATCTCTTTGCACCCTGAATTTTATCGGCTCATCTGCAGTGATGGCACGCCTAGCATTCCCCGCCACCTGTCAGTCATTTTACAGTTTTGGCGTGTTGAGTCAAATTAAGCCGCAGTTTCCACTCCTGGTGGTGCCCTTCCGTCAATTCCTTTAACGAACATTGGATGCGAGTAAATCGAGCCACCGAGAGACTAGCCCCAGATTTCCGAGGGTCTAATTCCAGCACACGTTCCCTATTAGACCCAACAAAAGTGCTCTCGGCCTGTCAATCATTTCAGTTTTGGCTGTGTTGAGTCAAATTAAGCCGCAGACCACTCCTGGTGGTGCCCTTCCATCAATTCCTTTAAGTTTCAGCTTTGCAACCATACTTCCCCCAGAACCAAAACACTTTGGTTTCCCGGAAGCTGCCCGCAGAGTCATCGAAGCAACTCCTGCAGATCGCTACTCGGCATCGTTTATGGTCAGAACTATGACGGTATCTGATCGTCTTCGTGCCTCTGACTTTCGTTCTTGATTAATGAAAGCATTCTTGACAAATGCTTTTGCAGTAGCTCGTCTTACGGCGATCCAAGAATTTCACCTCTAACGCCGCAATACGAATGCCCCTGTTTGTCCCTGTTAATCATTACCTCCAGTTCCGAAAACCAACAAAATAGAACCGAGGTTCCATTGCACCATTATTCAGGCAGCCGAGGCCTGCTTTGAACACTCTAATTTTTTCAAAGTAAACGCGCCGGCCACCCGGGACGCTCAGCGAAGAGCACCCGCAGGAGAGAGTCGGTAGGGCAGGAGACAACGGGCAGTGAAACGGCGCGAGCTGGACCGCCCGTCTGCGCCTGAGATCCAACTACAAGCTTTTTAACTGCAACAACTTTAATATACGCTATTGGAGCTGAAATTACTGCGGCTGCTGGCACCAGACTTGCCTTCCAATAGATCCTCGTTAAAGGGTTTAAAGTGTACTCATTCCAATTACGGGGCCATCGAAAGAGTCCCGTATTGTTATTTTTCGCCACTACCTCCCCGTGTCGGGAGTAGGTAAGTTGCGCGCCTGCTGCCTTCCTTGGATGTGGTAGCCGTTTCTCATGCTCCCTCTCCGGAATCGAACCCGGATTCACCGTTATCCGTTACAAACATGGTAGGCATGTCACGTACCATTGACATTTGATAGGGCAGACATTTGAAAGATGCGTCGCCATGCGATCAGCACAAAGTTATCCAGAGTCACCAGTGGGGACGCCGCAACCCCGCGAGGGGAAACGACGATTAGTTTTGAAATAATAAAAGCGCTCTTTCCGCAAGGGTCGGAGCTTGGTAAGCATGTATTAGTTCTAGAATTGCCACAGTTATCCAAGTAGGATCGTGTCATCTAAGGATCCTCGACTGATTTAATGAGCCATTCGCGGTTTCACCGTGAGACAGTGTGAACTTAGACATGCGTGACTTAATCTTTGAGACAAGCATATGACTACTGGCAGGATCAACCAGATATCTGTCGGAGACGCACGAACCACACACACCGGTCGGCGATGGATGGATTGATGTGTAAAAAGCCTCACCAGGACGGCCGCAGGGACAGACGGACGGTTGTTCCGTCCCTCCCTCCGTCGACCTAGGACCGCCTGGCAGGGGCCTGTACACACACCAACCGACCGACCGGGCTCGCTCGGGGAGGGATGGCAGCGCTATGTGCAGAACGGATCCCAACGGCCCCAGCGATGATTTTCACTCGGACTGGAGATGATTTTTGCCTGCCCTTCTCCGACCGGTTGGTCGGGCGAGGACAGGGCCTTTAGGCACGATTCCTGTTTTCCATTTGCCGGTCACAAGCTCTGTCGAGATTGGCTATACGCCTTCGACGAACCACACGGACTGACAGTTTCTCGATACGGACCACAGTAACGCACCGTTTCCAGCGGTACGGCTCCACCAAAATGGTCCCGCTACAGTGCCGGGGAAAGGCGGGCGAGCGTGTTTAGGCGAGCCCGCGCTGTCACTCCACCTGGCGGGACTGAGATCGCTGTACGTACACTGGATGCGAGTCAATCGTGCCACCGAGAGACCAGCCCCAGATATACGATAAATTGAATCAAGTGCATTAAGAACCCCATGTCTCTCACTATGTGCCACAAAGCTTGGTATTGCACACAGTCGTGTAATCTATAAAGCAAGTGTGTGCATCGACGTTGTGCTCTGCATTTTTCTATAATATTTCTTATGTTAAGGATGTGATCCATCCCTACCTTGTCTAAAACCTGCCTGTGCTTCATGGACCTCCTCATTGAGCTTGTTTTCTAACCTTTTCATGATGATATGTAGAGGAATGTTTCTGACATGACTTATTAAAGCAATGGTTCAATAATTGCTTCAAATCATCTTTCTTTGGGAGGGGTATACACAGAGTCTGTCAATGTTCTTGGCCATATTGCACTGTGCTAGACCTTCCTACATAGTGCATGATAGATGCAAACACTAGTTTCCCCTCCTACTTGAATAAATTCAATTGGTATATCATTGTATCCTGGTGATATCCCTTTCTTCAAACCTTGGATTAGGGGACGGCGTGGCTAGTGGTTAAGTGGCACGGCTCACAAGCCGAAGGTGCTGGGTTCGATCCCTATCACAGCACCGGTCGTTATCCCGGGGAAGCAAACCCTTAGAAAATGCAGGAGGAAGCAGACCCTTAGATAAAATGACTGCTGAAGTCGGATGCACTAGGCCGACAGGCGCAAAATAAAAACCACAGTGCAACACACACCGCCTTGGGGGATTAGAGAAATAAGAATGCGAACGCAAAAACAAAAAAAACAACCTTGGATTGCAACGGACCTATTCTAAACTAGGTTCCAGCTAAGGATCAGGTGGCCTTTATGTTGGAGTCGCCTTCGGTGTTTTCATATATTTCTTCGCAGTAGTTTTTCCATCTTTCCAGTATGTCCTTGTTTTCTCAGTGTACTGCCATCTTTATCGTGTATGACATGCACTGCTAGTTTGAATTCGCCGGTTAGTATTTTGATTTCTTTGAACGCAACTCTTTATTTACGTTGTTTTTGTAACGCTCTATTTTGCTACAGGTGTTTAATAAAAATAGTCAGTGCACGGTACGGATAAGTGCTGGAACGGTTTCTTGTCAAAACCGGAGTTAGACGGGGGTGTGTGCTTTCTCCCCTGTTGTTTATCACCTACATGGACCAAATAAGCAAAGAAGTTCAATCTAACGATGACAACGGCTGTAGTGTAGTCTGCCGACGACCAAGCACTCATTGTAAACACTGAAGAACAGCTGCAACAACGCTTAAACAACCTTAACTTAACTGCAGAAGGACACACAACATGAGAATCAACGTGAGTAAAACTGAAACAATGAAAATATAGCAAGAACAGAAACAACCTCTAAGATCTACATAGAACAGTAACAACTCAAGCAAGTGAAGAATTTCAAATATTTAGGAAGCATGGTATCATCTTAATGGAAGAATGCAAGAAGAAATCGATCACAGGTGCACCAAAGCAAACCAAATCATTGGCTAGATGTCAACAATACTGAAGAACAAGCAAGTAAAGATTGGCACAAAAAGAGCCCTGTTCAACACAATTTTCATGCCTACACTATGCTACCAGTGTCAAACATGGACACTGACGGCAACAGACAAGAGAAAAATATAAACAGCATACATTAAATGGCTGAGGCTAAATGTTACAAGATGGAACAGAATTAGAACAGAAGAGATCAGAAAAAAGATGCGCATTAAGCCAGACTTCATTAGAAAACAACAAATTCAGTAGATAAGATCAGGAAACAGATGGGTACTAAGCCAGTGCTAGACTTCATTAGAAAACAACAGATTCAGTGTAACATATCGCGACAGCAACACAGCAGCGTCCCACAGATGGATCTAACACTTAAACACAGCAGTACCACTAGAGGCCAACCCCGCAAAAGATGGATTGATGGAATTTTCGAGGCAGCCAGTTCCACCTTATACGAGACGTACACCGTACTGTCCATATGTCACTTAAACACCTGACGCTGAAAGGCAAACCAGGATCAGACAATAGATCGATAGGTAGTATAACATGTGTTGTTGCTTGTCCTTCCAAATATCTCTTCTAATTTCTCTTATGCTGTTTCTGTATTTATTGCTACTGAGCTTTATCCCACACTGTCTTTCTATGAGTCTCATGGTCTTTTCTGTGATGTAACTATATGTTTGTGCAGTTTTCTAGGTGTAATGCTACTTACAGATGAGATAAGAATATTTCATGCATGTGTTGCGAGTTCATAGGTTCATATGAAGCATTCATACACTTCTGAAATTGGCCCAAGCTACGATGGACGGGACATGTTGCTTGCATCCCAGATAAGCGCATCCCCAAGCATCTGTTATACGGTGACCTCAAATCAGGTAGACGCTCATTCGGAAGATAGAAGAAACGCTTTAGAGATCTCCTGCAAGTGTCTCTGAAATGCTTCAATATTGATGTCACCTCCTGAGAGATGCTTGCATAAGACTGTACCACCTGGCAAGTTAGTATCACGGAAGGATCGCAGAGAGTACAGCCATCGCAGAGACTCGGCGATAGCGTGCTGCCGAGAGAAAAAAAACGATTCCACGGCTGGCTCCCCGCACATGTGTCCTTGTGTCGTTCCAGCGGCATATCCTGGGCATCCGATGGCATGACTACATCCGCAACGTGGGGGTCTCTGCTAAAACAGACCCCCATCCAATTTCAGAAACACTTGACCGGCGCCAAATTTGTTTGTTCTGTAATGTTGTACGGCTGGACAAGGAAACCCCTGCCTACAAGATACTACACAAGTCATTCCTCAGAGCCAAAAGTCTTCCCCCGACTGGCTGGAGACGCAGAAGAGGCCGTCTCCGAACAGTATGACTCCAGCAAGTATGAACCTCCTCCTCCTCCCTGGTCGAGGCCTGTAACCACGCCACAGCTGTGGGTCATAGATGTGGCCGACCAGCCTCAGATGCCTAAGTGAACATTATTATTTTTATTAAGAATTACAGCGGAAATCCAACAAAGATGCAATAAGGCAAATCAGATAATTGGACAATGAACTTCAATACTTAATTACAATCACGTGACAATAACTACCAAAAGAGCTTTATACAACACAATTTTCGTCATGACACTATGCTATCAATGTCAAAACTGGACACTAACATCAAATGAAAAACGCTACATCGTAACAACAGAAATTAAATGCCTGCAAAAAATATAGAGCGTAACAAGGAGAGACATGATCAGAAACGATGACATCACGAAACTAGTGAGAACAACATCAGTATTGGACTACATTAAAAAACAGCAACTAGAATGGTTTGACCATGTAGCAAGACTACCACCACACAGCCCTACCCCCCCCCCCCCCTTCCCATCGCCAACGAGCAATACTGTTTAGATACAACGGATTCAATGTCAAACGTGGCTTGCATAGAGATCTCTTCATAACCTGACACTGAAAGGCATAACAGGAAAAGCAAAAAAGATCAATTATTATAATTACGATTACACAGTGGACGCGTTTGTAAAATGGCAATATCGCACATACACATTTTTAGAATGTTTAAATTTAAAAAAAATGATTTATTCATACTCCTTGTTCATGATTTAGTCCTGAATCATCATCACGTAGCATGTCATTTATAGAGCGTCCCTCCCATCTGTCTGAAAGAAACACTTTCCCTAGCCAAAATTCTAGTTCTCCGCGTCATACGCAAGCATTCCTGGATATCTTGGTGCCATCGTCTTCTTGGTCTACCCCTTCCTCTTTTGCCTGGCACCATACCTTTCTTCACTGTTCTCTAGAGACCGTTGTGTCTCTTCATGTGACCAAAGTATTTACATTTTCTGGCCAAAATGGAATTGATAAACCAGTTCTCCTCTATCTATGCTCAACACTTGCGGAATGTCTATATTTATCTTTTTTTCTGTCAAGGGTATTCTGAGGATATTTCTGTAACACTTTGTAGTCCTGAACATATAAAATGACATATATGTATAAACTGGTCATTTTGATATAAATACATTCGAAACACGACGCACGCGAACTAAAAATCTGGCAATATCGAAAGTCGCCATATTGAATCCTGTAGTTGAACTCAACGTATGTAGTAACACTAGTTACATATTTATTTTGTAATTATAAGCCCAGTTAGTCTTCATGTAAACACAATTAATGCATATGTTATATCTATTTGCAGGTGGCCAGGATAAATAAATTAGGCATTAGAGGAAGCGATTCAATCAAAAGCTTGAGCACTGTTGATTTTGAAATTCCGATTTTCAAGTTCTTTGGTTCGCTTGAAAATTATAATTATAATTCAATTAATTGCAGTGCTGATCAGTGCTCTGAGTGCTGTTTATTGTATAAACTGTCTTTTGTAGTACACATAGATCTACACTCAGGTCCATACAGTTTCTCTTCCAGTGTTGGTTCTATCGGCCAGTGGGTTTTTTCCACTGCAGTATATAGTTTTCTGTGGTGCCTGGTCCCGCACAACGCATGGCGGTGTCGGCTGTTGCCAATCTTCAGTTTTGTGCAAATGTGGCTGCTGTGTCCTGTTCTGAGGCGCAAAACAAGTTTACATTTGTATATTATCTTATGATAATCATATTGGGGTAATGTTTTTTGCTTTCTGGTGATTGTATCTTCTGGCATATTTGCCATCAATGAGAATCTAAAATAAATTAATAATAATTGTATTGTAACTGGTAGATCAGATCTAGTCTACATATTGTTACTCATCAGCAGCCCTTTTCTTTGCCAGTCAATCTGCTTTCCTGTTTCCTGAACTTCAGGCTGAAGTGACTGAAAATAACTTCAGTGTGATTGTTACTCCCATCACTGACATTTATTATTTTATAATTAGAATCTATTTCTAATTTATAAACTCAATTCTTTACTAATTCATCCTAGAATAGCCATAGCAGTGCAATTTTCAGAGCAGTCATCAATAAACATTGAAACAGTGGTTACATATTCAACTGAGTCACTGACTCATTTAGTCAATTCTTATTTAACTCTGTCTTAAAAAAAAAACTCTTTTAAAAAATAATCCTAGCTTTACTTCAGCTCTCCCTGAGTTTCCTGGGGGAAAAAGTATAGCTCTAGGAGTCTAGGTCAGTCTGTTTGAATTTCTTGTTCTGGCTCATAATGTAATAGGATAGTTGTTTCAAACCTGGGGTCTGCGAACTTAATTGTAAATTTAACCTTTTTTTTATTCAGAATGACAAATATTAGCTATTCATTTTGTTTTTTTTATTTCGTTGTCATATACTACAAATGTTTGTGATGGTTTGTAATTACAGCCACAGAGAATAGGACGAATTATAATTTGTTACATCGGGTCCTAAATCAGCAAAAGGTTGGATAACACAGTTGTAATTTGATGAAAATTTCAAATTGACTCTACAGCATTACAAATACAACTGTTAGAAAGCCCCAGAAAAATGCAATCCAATGATATGTCAACCCCCACGAAAGTTATATGATTTTTTATATATTTAATTTAGCTTAAAAGTCCGCAAAGGGGCTATAGAGAAACAATAAAAATATGGACTATGAAAACTTGTATCCGAAAAGCAGAGTGGAGTGGACAATATGCTGATTATCTCAGCTATTCATGACAGAACACCTGTAAAACCATACATTTTTATATTCGGGAGAACAATATACAACCGATGGCAGTAATTGCATGACTTTTCCAAAAGGCAGGAACTAATTAATATTCAAAATGGCGACCTCATTTGCATAATTCGCAACTAAAATAATGCTGCAATATTATTTTTCTCTTCATGTTACACTACATGTGATATGTCATATTGATCGTCTTTTTGAGAGGATCATTAATATATTTATTGTATGGTGTTATTTCATTAAAATGCTTGCAGAATTAGTATACAAAACAAATTATTACACAAATTTGACAACAATATTTTTACCAAGTCATGTAACATCATACATAGTTGTTAGAAATAAAAAGAATATACTTACAGAAGGTCCCTGGAACATACTTACAAAGTACATTTGATTGTTCAAATGTGGCATTTGCAAAAACAACTTCGGCTGGAGATAAAATCTCTTGTGGCTGCAACAAAACAACAGTATTAGACATCTTTAAAATGTATAGGGAAGGGCTGCTGAAAAAGCTGTACGAGTGAGTCCCAGTGTCTACTCAAATTGCTTTTCCAGAGCTTCAGTTCACTCTGCAAGGTTCGCATATTTGAGCCGAGCTTTATCTTATCTATACACTTATCGTGTTCTATAAATCTAGAAGGAACAAGAGTCTTGACTTTCCGCAGCAAAACAGTGATTGAGGGATCTCTTGTTTCCACCAGCAGCTGTGCAATGTATCCTTTCAGAAATGGATACACGGGTTCAAAGCACGCCAAATGTGCTTTCAGATCAACAGCAGACTTCTTGATTGCCATTGTATGGAGGATGGCTAATAATTTCTAGAAACAAAGAAAGATGAAATAAAACTAAAATTGCAAGCTAATGTTGTAAAAAAAAAAAAAAAGATATAAGAAATATTAAATGTAATACTAATTCACAGTTACTAATATTACTATACTGAGTATACTTGTGGAGTTAATGGTTAAAATAAAATGCAGTGCAGGATTTTGCATTTTTTGATAATAGCTTACTTTGTAAATAAACATCACATGTCTTAAATATACATTTTATTCACATCAAATTTAGCAAACATACAGATACGAGATTGCAGAATGTAAAAAAAATATCAATATTGTATCATTACATGCATATCAATATGTGATATGGCCATTCAAACAATTTTAAAAAAATTTATCAAGTTTTGATAACTTCAAAACACACGGCACTCAACTGCAATTTTTTAAATTGTTCAAATCACGTGTGTTTGGTTTTATGGTAGTGATTAACATCAGTAAACTAATTTGACTATCATCTATGATCATGACCTCTACACCTCACGGTAGAAGAGGAGCGACTAAGTAAGTAAGTATCTATGATCATGTTTAAAATGATTTATGTACTAGATGTGCAATTGATTAATCAATCCGGCTATTCTGTTACACCAACCATCATTCACCAATATGGATGGACAAAAATAAAGCAAAAATGGCCGACATTTAGTGACATTTCTTGTAAAACTGCTTATTTTTATATAACTCCATGTGCGTTAGTTTTTTTTGTTTAATGCCATCAAATTTACTAAACAGACAGATAATTGTATGCAGAATGTTTAAAATACCACGAATATATAATGAAAAGGCTATTTAGCACGTATATAACTAAGTAAACTTACCTCTATTTTTCAATTGCTGGAAAATGACTATAGTCGATATCGATTTCCGATCACGTGCACTCTATGATCAAGAACATTCAAAGTGCGATACCGATCGTTCTTAAATATACACTCCAAAAATCACGTGTTTGGCACAGAAAAGAAAAATTTGTAACGCGTCATAAAAAGTTACGCGTTTAGCGGGATTCACAAAAAATTTTACCAGAGGCCGGAAGCTGCCATTTAAAAACAAATTGATTTCCGGGCGAAATCGACGTGCCTATAAACATCTACTATGAGGACAATTGTAAACCAGAACTCTCTTCTGAAAATTAAGCACCATTTAGATATAATATATTCTGACAAACCAAACACACCACTACTATATTAATTATAATTTCTCCTGAAAATTTATACATTATTATTTCTGATATTTCTTTGAGTTTACAGAACTTTTTGTTCATTCTCAAATACAATTTCTCTTAACTGCTTTTTTCAGATGCAACCAAAGTAAGATTTAACTATGTTTATCAACATAAAAATGTCTTTGTTAGTTGCCTATCACAAGCTATGATGGCGACATCATCAGACGGTTTTGTCTTGATGGTGTAATTTGCGCTGTATTTGGATTATAATGAAGACACTGTGCTAGCCATCAACCACACTCTTTGGACCAGTGGCAAGACTTTAAGTCAAAATGACGATGCAACTAAGTATACAGGCACTTTGGTCCCACTTCCCTTGAGACCAGGGGTCGCTTGAAATTTGCAGGATTTGATCGTCAACCGTTTCCGTTCATTGCTTTGAAATAAAATATAATTATGTCAGATGGTACATTTGTATCTCCGTTAAAAAAAAGGTTACCAGTACTTTGGAACACCTTTCTGAAATCTAAATAAGTTTAAGTAAACTTCAACTTATTTTAAATATCTCTGTTGAATTTTTGTTGTTGATTAGTGTTCTTTTGCAAGTTGTTAAATACTGTAATAATGTGTCCTTGCCCTATGCAAGGAACCTAAATGTTGTCTAAACTCTTTCACCATGTGGTACCATGCAGGGCACAGGTTCCGTCACCCGCCATCATCCATTTTATTGGTGGATGTCTGGGTTGACGATTATAGATGCAGGATCACCATGACATCACTTTACATGTCCATCTATTGTCAGGCAGTAAATTTTCCAATTGTGTTTCACACTTGTTTTAGCAAATATCTAAACCAAAGGTTGTTCAAATATACTCATATTCATTACAGGGTTGGAAATAAAATAAACCATGTCAAGGAATGCCCCCTTGAGTGACTGGAGCCTTGACTGCAAGGTCTATGTAGGTGATCTGGGTTACGGATGTCCAAAACAAGAGCTAGAGGAAAAGTTTTCAAAATATGGACAGCTGCGTAATGTCTGGGTAGCCCGCAAGCCTCCTGGCTTTGCATTCGTAGAATTTGAAGACAGTCGAGATGCTGAGGATGCTGTCAGAGCTTTGGATGGATCGTAAGTTTTATAATTTGTAAACTTTTTTTAAAAAGGGTTTTCGTTTAATATTTTAATAAGTTAATATTTACCAACATCCAATTGTGGTACCAATTCAATCCTATCTCACCGAACCTCTTCTCTGCGTGTTTGGAATCAGTCATTAGTCGATGCAACTGGGGCACCTTTGGCACGCTTACTGGCGACATACGCCTCAATCACCTTCGACTTGCCGATGACATAGTGCTCATCGCAGAGTCAGCAGCAGAAGTCAACCAAATGATGCAGCTACTCAATGGAGTGGGCAGGAAAGCGGGACTGGAGATGAATGTCTCGAAGACCAAAAGTGTTGGGCCATCGCTTCACCGCTTGTGATTCAGTCTTCCTTGGCGAGGTACGATTAGAGGATGTCAACGAGTACTTATATCTTGGGCGCCTTCTCAATATGGAGAATAACCTGAACTGACAAGACGTTGCCGCTTGGGTTGGGCAGCCTTTTCGTTTATTAACACGGTCCTCCCTCTTCAACTCCACTGTACTCCCTGCGATGTGTTACGGTGCTGAGACATGGACACTGGTAAAATCACTAGAGGGCAGATTGAGTGGCCCATGCCTCTCTTGAGAGACACTTGGTCAGAATCATTCTCCGGAAGCAACATATTTGAGGTCTCCACAATTCTGACATAAGGAGATTGTCCCTCGTGAATGATGCATTGATCCATGCAGACGAGATAAAACATAGATAGGCAGGTCACATATTACGACAAAACAATGGTCGATAGAGCACAACGACAGCAATCTAGTAGCCCCAGGGGAAGCCCTCCAATGCATTGGTCATACTCCCTTGCTGTATGCTGCAACATCTAAGATGCCTATAGAGGAGTATCTACCACGCACATGACTTCTGTGGCCCATGACAGGGTCAGCTGGAGACGAAGTCAGGACCCGCTGCTACGCCGAAGAACAGGCCATCAATTACAATATAATATTTACCATAAGTTTTCCCATTTCTAGACTACTAAGTTTGGTTTGCATTTGTGTATGTAAAAAATATGTAACGATTTAGCCTATTCATATATATATACATGAACAGAATTGAAAGTAAAACAAGATTTGAATTTTAGTATTTATTTATTGCAAGGCTAGACTATAAATTGGGGAAAATGAAAGTAAAAGTGTTGGTTGTAATAAATATTGTTAAACTTATTGATTTGTCTGCTTGATCAGTACATTTATGTAAGATTCCCCTAATGTTTTGGTTTGAATGTAAAGAAAATATTTGAAGTATCCTTTAAATTGGGTCATAATTTTCTTTAAAGGAAAATAAATGGAAGACGGGTGCGTATAGAAATGTCATCAGGGAGATCTAGATGGGGCAATAGAGGAGGTCCTTCACGAGGTGGAAACAGACAGCATGGAGATAATTATCGTGGTGGAGGTGGTGGTGGTGGTGGAGGAGGAGCAAGAAGATCAAGGTATGGTTCGGTTTTTATGTTTATGAAGTATTTGATATGAATTATTGTCTTATATATATGAGTAGATTTGATCTTGTACTCTGCATAAATATGGTACAGGAGTATCATCATTCTGTGGTCAATATTTGCAGTTTAAAAGCATATATAAGATGAATGTGCAGAGAGTAACAGATATTGATGAATGTGGCTGCTAAATTGTCGGACAGAAAGGTGCAAATATCCCAGTCAAGCTGTAAACTAGCGATACAGCGCATTCCGTTCTCCTGACTACATCCTGCTACTTGCAAAGCTCTGTTCAGGGCTTTGTAGCAGGAGATTGAGAACGAACGCAGAAGATGATGAATGTTAGTTGGTTTTATTTTAAAGGCTGAACACAGTTGACTTGTGGATCACAGAGCTAAGAATAAAGGCTCGGTAGTCTTCCGTGCATGTTATTAAATGTGAATAAAAAAGTTTGTGGCTAGCAACATTGTCACGTCAAACAATTGCTACAGAAACTACCACTGCAAGAGTAGGCAATAAATAAACCAAAGCTGAAGGTAAAAGTCGATTAAAAACATATTACCGTACCTATTGTTTTTATTGACAAGAGTTGACATGTGCTTTGGCAGAGAACACCTGTCAGGAGGCAATAAGCATTAATGGTCCTGCTGAGCCATAAAGTGAATAAGGAAAACGTAGTTGCTATTTTCAGAGTAACCCATTGCACAAACGTGAATATTTGCCACGTGACATGAAATGCCTAGTTAAGAAAAGCAAAATAAACTTTCAATCAAGCATCTACACTAGCACAGTTGTACATGAGCACTAGATTGACAGTTTAATACTGACAGAAAATAACCCTACTGGTACCTGGAAAGCGGGGCAGACCAAGGAGAATATGGGCATATGTATGACATTAAAGAGATTCTGAGACGATAGAGTAGGCTAAAGATTGAGTCTTACAGATTGGCTGTTACGAGAGCAATGTTCTAAAAAGGATATTGTACACAATAACAATGCTGACATTTGGAGATAGGAATAATGAAGATAGAAAATGGAAATATAAAAAATCCGAATAAGATGGAATTACATATTTTTTTTTTAAAAAAGGAAATAAAAATAATTGTACATCTGTGAATAGAACCAATGGATCTTGTTATGCCTAATATTGCACAACTGTCAATCTTTTGAGCATTGCTGTATATGAGGCAGCCAGCTTGCCTAAACATACAAGATCTTTAGTCTATCTCTTTCTGGTCCTATTGTATTCCATTTTTCTATTATCAAAACATTTTCTAAACTAACTTTCTGTGTAATGTTGCATTTTGTCTGCCTTTTGTTTATTGTTGTTAGCTGTCAACTTATCATGTCTTATTGTAATATTCCAGTTGGTCTTTAGTTGATGAGTTTCAATTTATTGTATGCAACATATTCTTCATAGAAACTTTATGGAAAAGCCAAAACATTCAAAAGAGGAACATTATTGACTTTTTAATGATGACGTGGATAGAAACCAGTAGTTGATGAAACTCCAAACTATAAAGCCCAGTAGTAATATATAACAAAGCTTAGAAATAGAAGACAGAGAATAATAAGATGCTCAGGTAAGAATACCAGTACTAATGCTAGATGAGATGTGAAACTAAAAGACAGCGAGGAATGGTCAGTAAATCTGACTGCTTTGTGACCAAAATAAAAATAGATGCCTAGATAAAAAACAGTCACGTTGAAATCACCCAAGAAAAAGTATATGAATGAAAACCCACAGAGAGGTGAGAAAAAATTAAATTTTATGTGGATGGTGCATAATTTAAGACGATAAAAAGCACTGTATGAAACAGTAGGCAATGAAAAGTAGTGATTGGTCAAGTAAGTGTTGATGGAGACCAAAATAAAACAAAGAAAAATTTTTACTGCAAAAGAAACATTTTTAATGCATATAAAACGAGGAAGGGCTTTTGAAGGTAAAAAAAGAGCTGAAGGTGTTTTTAATATGTAAAAGACACGTTTGGAAAGCAACATGTAATTTTTAAAAAAAAGACCAAAGATTGGCAAAGTATATGGAGTACCTCCTAAATGATGACGCCCAACAATTCTTGACCAAAATCATAAACAATTTTTTTGGGACAAGTGCATGAAAAGCTACATGACTATAGTTAGTGAATGGGAATAGAAAAAACATTACAGGTATTTGGGATACATTTGTAAACTTGCAGTTATATCAAATGTTAGTTTTTGTAACATTACCTAGTGAAGTGGCAGTGCACTCGCATTTTATGAGAAACTTGTGAATCTCGCTATTGATACACTGCAATCGACAAGCTGTAAGTTGGTGCCTGGCATACGACTAGGGAAGTAAAAGGAAGCAATAATTATATTATAATAATTTCCTTATTAATTATGTGACAAACATTGATTGTATGAGCATCTTCATTCATTGTTATTTACAGGCAACACCTGCCATCTAGTTGTCTAATTCTCACAATATTTCTGCAGAGTACGCATTATTTGTGTACATGCTTTACTTCCTAGTATTTCAGTCTGAATTTTGTGATATGCTTTCATACATGCTGATTGAAATTGAGTGATGGAATTTCTTTTTGAAACTGTCACATGTGTGTCTCCATATGCATTTGTGACAATTTGTTTTAATGTATCCCTTATTGATCACTATGTGTATTTTTCTTTGAATGCCATTTAAGACTGAATGATATGAGTGCGTAGCCTCTTACTGTATAAATCCCAAATGAAATTATATTCTCTATACATTTTCTGTACATTTTTCCAAATGTTGTATAGATCAGCAGACTTAATCGTAACATTTGTGGTTATGAAGTCTGAAACTATATGGATTAGCTTGAACAAGTGTTTTCTGACACTGAAGATTAAATAAAGCGGGACATTATTTAGCTTTTTTTTTATATGTTAGCAAGCGACATTGGAATATGGTATTTGCAGATGAAAGGTAACTGCCCGGACGATAGTCTTATAAACCTTGTATTCTGTCATTTTATCACTTCTCTGTTTAATGAACATTACCGTTCTTAACCCTTGCTTAAATTACACAAGTGTCTGACATTTTCTTACAGGAGCATGTAAACTCCCAGTTGTGCTCAACTGTGTTAACTCTTAAAGTCCTATAGGTATTTTTCATTATGAATTATAGAATCCTGAATTAAATAAATAAGAAAAAAATGGGTGTTTTTATTTTATCTGTAACTTTTTTAATTTGTTATATTGGAACAAATTTTGAGTATGGATGAGTGCCAAAAATGTCATGCTAGTGTTAAAAAATGTAGGTCACTGTATCTGCATTGCTACAATCAGAGCTCACACAGTAAGATCAGTGCGCTCCGAATGTGTCACCTGTGTTCACACGTGTCTTTAGGCCCATCATTGACAGAACCATCAACGCTACCATTGCTGTGGTACAGATCTAGCTCCTCGTTATGAGTCACTTCTATCTCAATATCTGATTATCATCATCAGCCTGGCTTGTCAAATAAATTGAACAAATTCATTCTGCCCTGATTGCTCCCTATCACATAAATCGTGAATTTTTTGTGAAAATAAAGTTAACTTCAATGCAGTTTTTGGTGCTTTATCGATACTTTCAACTTACATCAGAATTCAAACCAAAAGGTAGCTATGGGTGTAGAAGGTTGTATTAACCAACAGTCGAACACAAGAAAACAAGCGGTTTTCAATGGTATAGGATTTGTTGTATCATCAGCGGGTGCCAGCAGTATAGGATCTTAAGGGTTAATTACATCTCTGGTTTAATTTTGTTCTCTATACTGTCTCAAATAATGCACCACTTTTTACTGTTTGACATTTTTTTACATGTTGGTATTGTAAATGCATTGTTGTCTGTGCTTGATATTTGGTGGACTTTCTTGTCTAACTGTTGTGACATTTTTGTGTTCAGTATATGTGCTTTTACAGCTTTAAAAACAGTGTAGATTTCTTGAAAGCATTTACTGATGATTTTTATTTTCTGGCCATAATCTTACAGGAAAATCTGCACCCACATCATCATCAGTTGGGCTTATCACCGACAGCCAACCTAGCTTCAACATCACTACAACCACTACTAGCACCACCTACTCCACTACTACTACTACCTAGCACCATCTTCATTACCAACCCTTCAGCCGGTGGGCAGCCCTCCTTCAGCTTCAGCTAGTCCTTCCGCTGCCGTCCGTCATCGCCTCACAACTAAGTGTTATAGGCCTCCATCTTCACCGTGACTGTTGGCAAAAATAGCACCGTGTCCTAATTGATTGTGGAAGTGGCAAACATCCCATGCATTTGTGCACTTCAGCTAGCACCGCTTGTTGTCAGCCCTCATTTGTAGCTTCAGGTTTTACAGTTGTAATGGTTAATATCTACTGCAAGACGGAAAGCAAAGTAATTGGAAGGGCAGCCACCATTTTAAACAATGCCACTTGCCTAGGATCACTTTAGCAAATTTACTCAGGTAGAACAATGGCAGATTTGGTAATAGATGTACATTTATGTTACATATTGTGAGCTAGTCCAATTGAGCTTCTAAATTGTGTAACTGGGTTATGTAGCTTGACAGCAGTGTCTCACTTAAAATGTAGAGTAGGCTGCATTGCAAAGTGGTTAGTGATACTGCTCACAACTCAAACATGCATATGTTAGGATTCAGCAAGGAAGTGTACTAATGGCAAGTAAACCCATTTTTATAATGCACAGCGAAGTCTGGGGCACAAATGCCATAAGCACAATAAAACTACTTTTCCTGCATTTGTCCTGAAATGGACGGATGTGTCAAAGTTTACAGTGAGGCTGTGATATCTGTGCCCAACACATTCAGTTTCCGCTGGCTATTTTAGGTACCAGGCTTGCGATCCCTATTGTCTTAGCCGGACCACTAGTGCAGCCAGTTTCAAAGCCTCCCTTTGGAGGCGGAATATGGTCTTGATCAGCTATGGTTAAATGACCCTAATGCAAACCTCCAACAAAAACTAGTGACTGACATTTTGATCTATAAGATTTGTGAGTTATCAGATATCTGAACAATGAGATCTCTAATTATTCAGTGTTTACTCTTACATTTTGGCAATCTATTTGAGCTTTAGAGTTTAATATAGCCAGTAGGCAAGGGGTGGAGATACCTAGTTAATTCAGTTGTTTATTAGCAGAACTTAATTGAAGGGAATTATATTGTCTACGCTATAGCAAAATTGTATATTAACTGTACATGGGAGTTATATACAAATGATTTGAAAATATACTTTGTTTATCTGGTGGCATTGTTTAAAGGTTTCTTCTCTGAAGATAATCTTTCAAAACGCCAATAGTCAGCTGCGTAGCTACCACAACAACCTCTACCATCTTCATCTCCATATAATCAACCAATCAACTGAGTCATCACTGGTTTCTTCGTTGTAAAAGGGTATGATCACAATGTTAATTTTGTATTTATTTGTGCACTGCTACTTTTGAGCACTCATAAATTACTTGTCACAATGCTCTAAACTACATTTCTTTATAGTAATTGACACCACAGTGTGTCAATTTATGTGAAACATAATTGTTTTTGTACAAAGTCTGTCAAGCTTATCTGTTTTCATGCATTGCTTGTAAACTGTTCCACCTGAGTTACTGTTGCATTTTTACCTGTTATTATATGTCTTTCACCTTTCTACCTCCACTCTGTCAATACTTTATCTTTATTCTAACTATGTCATGAAAGTCCTCATTATTGCTTTATATTTGTTCTGCTAACAAAATTACTTATTATTTAGCCTAAACCTTCAAAATATAACTATTATATCTCAGATATGGTGACAGACCTGGAGATATTGGTGGTAGACCTGGAGATATTGGTGGTTTTGTATTATATTTTTGTTTTGACCACTTAAACTTTATCTTTTACTTTGTCATTACCAGCTCTCTCCCCTCTCTCTTCCTCCCCTTTCCTTTCATGCCTCCAGTCTTGTTTGTTAAATTTTGCAATCTCATTTAATTTTGGGCCATTTACAACATTGCTTCTTTGCTTCCCATTTAGTTGTAGAGGTCAGCCACCTCCAATTTTGCAGACATAACCAAACAATTGTAATTAGGTCTGTTCCACTTGGTCTGTAAGAACAGGAGTTCTAGACCTAGTCATATAATACAGTTACAGAACTTGTTACCTGGACTACCTTCCTTATATGTCTCATTTCTGAGGTTTTTGGTCATTACCCATGAATTACATCAATTAGTGAAAATTGGTGTATGTGCACAATATACATGCACACATATATATTTTGACATACTTCCTAGTGGTGATTGTGGAAAATGGCCATAAACATGACCTAACACAATGACAACTTAACGGCCAAAGTCAAGAGTGCAGGTCTTATACAACAAAGAAAAACTTGGAGGCTGAAAAATTCTTCTCTAAGGCTAGTAAGCATGCTGGAGCTAAATCACCCACAACCCTTAATACAACAATAGCAAAGTGAATGTCCAAAAGGCAAACCATGGAAGACATGATGCAGCATGTAATAGCCAAAATTATAGATTTGCAGAGCAAAAAGATAACTTTTGGCTACCTGGCATCTAAGTGAATACCAGGATTACAGTAGATCTATGTAGTAGTGTACCAACATCTTCATCATATCGTGTCTGTTTCTCTTTTGCTTAAGTATCCTCAATTTGTAGTCTGGAAAAGTTTCCACACAGCTGCTTTTTTTGGGTGGCCACCTCCTCCTTAATGTTTTAATCTGTTAAAATGGTAGTTCAAACTGGTTTACCTACATTAGGTTCTGTTCTCCCATTATACTCTGATTGTCTCTTCTCTCTGAAGTCACTGGTTTTTGCTTTGAAGCTACCACCATTGTATGCATACAGTAAATCCTTTTTATTTCTGTCTAGCAAATGAGATTAGATTGAAAATTACATCATTAAATTATTTCTATAATGTAGAATATTTAATGATATAAAAAAGAGCACACGCTTTGAATTCCATGGTCATTGCAGCAATGATTTATGGATGTAAAATGTGGAACTTGCGCGAAACAGATGCTGAGAAGCTCAGATAACAAAATATTGGCGCATACAAAAATTTGTTATACGTAATAAGATTCTAAAAAAAATTGTACATCAAAATTTGTTTCGGGGCGTTGTAGAAGCAGTGATATCATGCAAACATCTTTGGGCTAGACATGTAGTATGCATGTCTGACAACAGATGGACATTCAAAATGTTTTGGTGGCCATATGCCTGTACACATCCACAAGATGCGATGGAGAAATGGGCTGACCAAAAACCTAGACAACGCATTGGTACAGCGTTGCAAAAGATCAAGACACATAGAGAATATTGTTGACTTCCTTCAATACGTCACATCTGCCGGACTGATGATGAGGATAACGTGATGTGATAAAATAATAATAGGATTTTTGTGATTATTATCCTCTTTGTAAAGTAAATCTGTAAAATATGTTAAACATTCCTGAAACTAAAGCAGTTACTTATTTGTTGTTACCATGCACCTGGAAAGGAGAAATTGAATTGATAAAAAACATTTATCTTAGTAAAATTATAACCAGAAGTTACAAAGGAAAAAGCAGTTTTACTAAGGACATACTTTTCAGCAACAGACCCTAAATGGCATTGGTGACGACTGTTTGCGTGTTCAGTATCTATAGCTAAAGAAATCTGTTTTGTTACTAATCTTTTAAGTCTATTTCTTCCCCACAGGCGCTCTCGCAGCCACAGTCAATCTGTATCTCCTAAAAGGAGAAGCCGAAGCAGGTATGTACATTAGTATAGCCATATCAGTGTTTAATAATTTTTCAATTGATGTTTTTAAGTCTAGGGCAAGTGCTGCAACTCAACATGTGTTTTTTCCTTCTAAATAAAATACATTAATATTTTTTTTAATGTGTGAAAATTGCGATCTAAAGATTTCAAAATGCATAATTTTCCCTTCACTGCATTATTTTTCATGATGTCAGTCAGACTATGGTTGCTGATTTGAGAGCCTGTAACATTTTTATTTGATGGTCTATTGATATGATTTGTTGGTGTTTTTGTTGTGTGTGTGTTAGTTTCTGAGATTTAAAAACAAAAAGTTTCACGGCACAATTAGACTCTCCCGCTGACAACGGATTACCGATGTTTGCCGTAATGGCTATGTCTTTATCTTCAACTATAAAAGTAATTAATGTATCTAATTAAACAATATAAACAGATCTACCTCATAAAAATCTGTTGCGGGTACTTCTCAACAATGGGTGAATCTTCAAATCCAAGCGAAAAACCGAAGAAATCATATTCAAACGCCTAAAACTAATTCCACGATCGCCATTGCTGGTATTTTACGAAAGAAGGAACTCTCTACAATCAAAAGATCAGTATTGATTAGATTATTACTAGGTAGCCATTCGTTTTCAACTTTCAACGGCCATTAATATGCATGGATAACAAAAGTCAATCACTTGCGACTACCGCTTCACAATAAAAAAAATTGCGTCGTCGCAATACGCGGACTTCCGAGTCGCAAAAGGAAAAATACAGCGTGCTGCAAACATGCACCACCGTTGGTCGTCCTCTTCTCACATTTGATTGACCCTTCCTCTTGTGGATGCCTACTCCACGTAACCTTAGTTAAAACAAAAGTTAACCCTTTTCAGTCGGGGCTAATTGTTTTAATGTGTCTTTCAGCTTGGGTGGAATTCCGTGCGTCAAAGTTTTTTCAAAATCAAATTAATTATTGTGGAACAAATTGCTAAAATTATGATCTCAATACATAATTAAACTATCTATGACATGAAGTATTCATAATAAAGATTATATATTAGTAGGTGAACATTAGAGAGAACAATTTTTGGCACACTTACCCCGTCGCATGCTTCATTGATATTTCTGTAAATTCCCATAAACATACCTGTTTTATTATGTGTCCTAATCAAAGTCTGAATCTGACGTGTGTTGAATATCCACAAGTAATCCAGGTGCGTGATCATTGAACTTCAGAGGCACATTATGGGCTAGACAGGCGGACAATTTTTAAGTTGTGGGCAGCCAGTTTCATGGTATACAAGCTGTAAAGAGTAAAATACACCCCCTTCCCAACTTGTCCACAATTGTTCACTTTTTCTCTTGCCACCCCTTGTGTTTTACAGATAGTCCCTAATGTGAGTTTTGATGCTTATAGATTTACTATAAGTTAGAGATAAAAGAATTGTAACACATTACTTGTAATTTATTTATTTGCAGAAGCTAAGTGGCAGCTTTGTTATCCATTTCAAGCACGCACTTCATCATTGTGTCGGCATCAAGGCAATTTGTGTGACATGTGTTCTATCTTAGAAGTGATGACTGCAAGATTGAATTTAGGAGGAGCTTGGCTTGAACCTGCAGATCGCTTTATGTTTTTAATCAATTTTGCTTCAATGAAGGGGTTTATATTGAACAGTCTTCTGTTGAGATCAGGCTTTCTCTCCATCTCTTTCCTAACTACTTGCTAAATAGATAACTTTTAATTAAGACTACAGTAGAACACTGAACGCCTGTTATCCAAAGTCCTGTTTATACTAATTGCCAATTACTTGAATCACAGCCAAAGAATGCAGATTTGTCAACTCATTGAGTCAGTCTAAGTGGTCATATTGTAGTAATTGTGTCAGCGTTTAATGTTGTATGTTGATGTTTTCAAACACTCACATTTTTATGGATGCTATAAAATATCATATTTAAAAATAAAACATCTGACATAGTGGAAGTAATGAATTTCTTGAAATATAGCGATTTTTACCACAATTTCTAATATTAAAAAGGAATATACCCTTTACACCATAAGCTACAAATTAGGAAATACACCCTTTACATTACGTATAAGAACATGGAAATGACTTTTCTGTATACAAATGTCTTCTTTCTTTTTTTTTAAAGAATTAAATCTCAAACACGTTTTTAAAATACAAATTACAATTTTAATTAAATAGATACATTTTCAGAAATATATAACTTTGTTGTTATTTGTAATGTATAATGGACATTTAGCAAATATGAAACTAAAAAAATGTGGCTTTTTTTTAAGTATATATTTTCTCCTTTTTCCCCATATATTTTTCATATCCTGTAGCCATCTGATAAAATGGCAAAAGCCACGATTTTTACAACTAGAAGGTGAAATTTGTAAATGTCTTATATAAACACTAGAAAATGAAACTTACATATCCTACGAGGTTGTTAAAAACACTGAAGTTTCGTGCAAAATTAGCAAACTTTTATCAATTCTAAGACAGAGGTTCTTGGATTGCAGTTATGGCTGGGCTAGTGTATAGGGACATGCAAAATGTGTGTACCATTACGGCTGAGCTAGGGTGTAAAGGGTTTACCTGTTAAAAGATGAAAATAGTAGCTACAGCAACAACAAAAAAACAATTTTAAGACAAAGCAATACACTAGTTTTGCCCAAAAAAAATCTTGATAGTCAATTTTAGCACTTAGTATATCTGAGGCAGCTTAACGTTTTAATACATAATTTTAAAACTAATATGAAATGCAAAAACTGGATATATTTGGTTTAAAATTCTCTTCAAATAAGATTATTATGAAAATTGTTGGTTATTCTGAATGTTGAATAAAAGAAGTGATGGAATAGATGAAATGATGAGCAGAGAATTATAGCTTAAAAATGTTGAAGGTTCATGAAATTATTGACAGTGCTCAAGTTGAGGATAGCTAAGGATGAGGCAAGGAAATCTTTGATTAACTGACTTCATCTCACAGTCAGGCCTTCAGCTGCATTGGAGAATAGCAAAAATGTGGGTATGAACACATGGAGGATTGCAAAGCTTCTTAGACTTAAAATATTTGCATGAATGCACAGCTTGGAAGCAAGTTTAAAAAAAATTTAAATAAAGCTTTTTATCAAAATGTAAAATTAACAATTAGATTTATTCACATTTCATCTTGATGTTTTATTATTGTTATTAAAGAAGTACTCGGTAACATTAATACAGATCTTTAAAGTTTTACGATAATAAATCAATAGATTTCTTTTTTTCTTCATCCTGATCATAATCATAACAGCCTTGGTCACAAATCAGTTTGATGCTTTGTTGTACTTTGTTAAACAATGGTTTAGAGAAACCAGTTCAGTCTGTCTTAGATTTTGTTCTCAGATTTCCTGAACTATCTTAAGAGATTGTAAGATATATAATTAATTTGTGGTATTTCTCTTTCTTCTCAACTTTGTTCTGAGAGTGGTTCAGCTTAGTCTGCTGCCTTTGAATAGTTTTTGTCCAATCACTTATCCCATCACAGTCCAGTAATTTTATTTTGCACCATATTTTGCTTTGATACTTCTCACGTGTTGATACTTCATCTTGCCATTCATACAATAATTAAATGAAATTGTTTGGAAAAGGTATGGAGTGTGGATGTGTATTTAGTAACACTCAAAAGTTACATGAATTTGACTTTTAACTTTCATGTAAACTTGAGATATGTGACCAGAAAAATATTTTCCATGTTCAATAAATCAACTATTTGAAATGTTGATTACCAGCAGTCATTTAGACTGAAATAGTAATATGTAGTAATAAATTATTAAGATGTATTGTTTGTCTAAGAACGTTTTGAATGGATTAAAGATTTTAGCACAGCTTTTTGAATGGATTAAAGGTCTGTAAGGTTGTGTTAGGCATTTATAAACAGTTTTCGAATAGATTCACTTTATTCAAAGATGTTTGCACTTATAAAGCCATGCTTGCTTTGTTATTTGTGGTCTCATTCTAGATATCATGTTGTCATGAATTTAGTCAGAACAGTGGCAGATATTTGTTCTTGCAATGCTGTATTTTGATGTAACATTTTGTTCAAGTAACTCTTTACAGCTCCATACACCGTGCTCAGACCACTGCACAACTTCAATATTTGCCCGACCTTCACCAGCACTTGACTTCTAACTTACGTGTTGCTTTTTAACATTTGATTTACGGAATTTAGTTTTGACGTCACCTGCGTAACTTATGTAAAGTTATTTTCGGTAGGTGTGTATTTACAAGCACTGGTTTTTAAAACTTTGAGGCATTTTTGTGATGAAAATTTGACTTGAACACCTGAGAAACTATTGCTTGATCAGACTGGATCATGCATCTGGATTACAGATTCGGACCTTGACTAGGACACAAAAGAAAGTTACTGTGGTACAGATGTTGAGAGATTAAGTTTACCATCATGACTACAGTGTTACCATGTTCTTAAATATTTACTTGACGGGGGAAAGACATGATATACATTAAACGAAAGTTGCTCATGCGCCGGATTGTCTGACATGTTTTATGTTATTTCTGAACATGAAACTGTAAACTAAATGACATCGTAATGCATGTGATTGAAGTTGACATCGGCCAATTGAACTGAAACTTTGGTCAGGAATGACGGGCTGGATGAAGTTGTTAAAGAGTTAGGATGACATTTTAACAGTGTGTGTTATTTCTTATTTGCTTCTGAAAGCCATTCACTGGCATTTCACATCAAGTTAATGCTGTCTTATTCTTGGTGTGTTCTTATACAGGTTATGTTGATTTCACGAATAATCACACAAGACATTGTCATTAATAAACCACTTTATGAAGTCAGTAAAAGTATACACCACCCAATACATAAAAAATTATGGTTATTAATATTTGTGTAAATTCATATATAAATATGACATGTAAACATTTTTTTTCCATAACAATAAATGGAATTTAAAATGTAAACACACAGGGGTTAGTTATGACTTTTTCTTGTTAATAAATATAAATAATGCAGATCTGATATGCATAAAAACTAAACATATAATGAAGGAACAAAATACAACAGATCTACCAGACCTTTAATTATACTTTTATATTGTCTTTCACTCATAGGAGTAATGAAATATAATTATTTACATGCCATTAATAATGCATCAAGCTACACGGAGCAGTGTTAAAAACTATACAGTAGACTTATTTAGTTGTTCTCAATCATTTCATTTTCATTAAATGAATTACATCTCTCCTAAGTTTAGCAGTTTATAATACTCTTGTAGGTCTACGTTTGAGATTCACATTTTTTCTCTCTCTTAAATCTAACCCGTTAATTGGTCTAACGAATACATTTTTTGGGTTATAATTTCCATTTCGTCATTTGAGCCTAGTTTGTAGGATATAAATTATTTCTGGGGTATACATTACTGAAACAGTAGTTCCTCACATTATAATGGCTTAGCTTAATGATTTACTCTGAGAAAAAATTGTTGTTCCATAATCTCAACCATATGTTAACAATGTAATGAAGGTGACAACTGTAAACTTTTTTTGTTCTATCATGATTGTTGGACCTTCAGACCAATGTCAATGGCTTTATATTGTGCATTTATTTTATTTAGTTGTGCTTAGATCAAATTTAAAGTATGTGTTTAAAGATTAGAATGATATATGTCTGGTTTTATGTTTACTTTGCTAATTTGTCAGTATCAGGTTAGTGTTATTAAGTGAGGGATTACTATATAATTGTTTGTTCTGTTTCTATATGCCCTGGCTTTGTGTGTGACAATTTGATGAACATAAATATGCATCATGTGTTGTTGAATAAATCATTTATAGCATTTCACGACTATGACCTTGTATATTCAACTATGTCATTGATGTAAATTTCAGTGCTCCATGTTGAGAAAAGAATGTGCTCAATATTCATGATATGAGTCTCACGTAGACATTATTTTAATGTGCTGCATCTGCACCACACAGTCAGGTGTGTTTTCTTCCCTGTAACCTAGGAGGTCATTCATTGGTAAATACTTCTCGCTGTATTATATACAGTGTGTCATGGCCAGGGCTTGACAAAAGTGCTCGTCTGTGATGAGAAAAAATGTTTGCTCGACGAGTTAAAAAAAAATATCCCGTTTTTAATCGTTACTAAATGACTTGCACAATTATTAATAATATTACGGTTGAAATAGATTGTGAATCTAAATGGACCTCCACTGTGACAATTAAACCTGCTAAAACCATCGGTAAATAGTACTTCAATGCTAAAACTATCAAGCATTTTAAGGACACAAACGCCATGCCTTTGACAGCTAGTGCATTTTTTCTTCAGGAGAAATAGGCTAATACTGTGTAAGTAATACAATATATGTTGGTTTGGTACGTCATTGTTATTTAGAAATGAAGAGGAATTAGTGCCTAGTTTAAAATTAACACAAATTGCATGACTAGTCCGACCATCCTGACTGGTGGAATTTTTGATTGACGTGAGCCACCCTAAAGTTTGTCATGACCAACATTTTAATTATTTAGCACAGCTATTTTCGGAAGACAATTTAAGCATTGATCTCTATGTAAAATGACAAACGCTGTCATTTATCCATGACAATTGATTTTCTTCCATCATCATTGTCTTGTTTTTTTCAGGAATCTAATTTTAAAATGATCAATACTTATTCCAAGTAAAGCCATGTCTACAAGATATCATAATTACAGTTAGTATGAATTGTGTCCCCTTCACAGTGTATGTTTGTGTTATTCTACTTCAATCACCTGATTGGATTCATATAACTATCTATGGCGGGCTGCCAATGGTGGATCATATTTGGATAAGTTTTGTGCACCATTCCTTTCCACTTAACATCGAATCAAATGCAAATTTTGTCTCCTGTTATCAAAAACGGGCTTGAAGTAAAAATCATTCCTTCGTTTTTCACCTCTTCATTGGGTTCACACTGTATTTTCATGTCATACCATCAATCAATAACAATATTGGAAATGTAATCATATGTCGTAATCCACCATTGTGTTCATTGGGCTGTGGTAGTTATTTCGTACATTACATTTCATCCTGCTCCACGTCATTTATTCAAGCGGGTTTTTGTTGTCTGTGTCATTGACTGCTGCAGGCTACTGAGACCTCGTTAACTATCATCTTGCCGTCAATATTACTAGCATTTTATATAAACGACCTGTTCTTATGCAGACAATCTATGAAATCCACAGTCCAGCATTATCATTAGTGCACTTCTCAAGGAACAGTCAATTTACAAGTAAACAACAGGGTAGAGAGAGGGGTGCTTCAACCACCCAGAAGTTTTGAAACCAGTATTGTCCCTCTGATCAGGAAAGAGATGATCAATGGCAACCCCAGACCCCTCAAGGAGCCAGCATGACTGCAAGGGGAAATCATGAACATTCCAACTGGTCACTTTGTAACGAAACTACACAATTGGAATGAGAAACTGGGGGTCGAGAGGTAAAGCACTCATCTCTCAAAGCTATGAACAGAAATGGTGGCAGATCTAATTCCGCAAGTTTTCAAGTGATCCATGATCTCAAGGGAGATGGAACCAGAGTGTCTGCATCTTGAGCTACCTCCAGTCGTCTTGGCCTCTGGTTGAAGGTAGATTGTAACCAGATAGTGAGGTTGATAATCAGCGTAATTTCTTCCTCACTATAACCCAAGAACAACCCAAGTTACATCATCTAGACACAACTGTCTGATGTTATCGCCATCATCACTTGCAATGGGCAACTAAGTATGGTTCCATCGGACACTAGTAAAAGTACAAAACTTAATATGATGGTGTAACAATGGCGGGTATAGGTGAAACACATGATCTGCTTCCCGCAAGAATAGAAACAACAATAATCTTGAGATTGTGTTGCCGAACAAGCTTAGTTAACTTTGATTCCTCTGTGGAGTATGTCCATGAGTTAGTATCAGCTTAAAAATAAAAGAACTAAGTTCCTGCTGATGTAAATATCAGTAGGACATGATGAGACTGAAATTTATGTTTCTTGTGCTGTTTTCTTGTCATCTTTGTTCTGCACTGACATCTCGCTGTTTGGTCTTCTTGGTCATTTTGATCTTGATAACCCGTTCCTCTGCGTCGCTGCGAGTCCAAACTTTGTCCCCAGCAGACCTTGTCTTGAGCCAAGTCCAGTGCATGGTAAGCCCTCCTCCAGACGTGTCTTGGGATATGTTGTGTACAGCAAGGGAGTCGGAGCATTGGAGGTCTTTCGCACTGCCTCATTTTACCTAAGGGGTACCAGATTGCCCCATCGTTTCGTCACAACTGCATTATGCATTGATCAATAAAACATTTCACTACTGGACAAAAAAATTGGGGATATCGTGGGCTAGTGATTAAGTGACACAGCTTATAACCCAAAGGTGTTGGGTTCACTCCCCAATCACAGCACCAGCCATTTACTAGGGGAAGCAAACCCTTTGAAAAATGCAGGCGGAAACAGACCCTTATATAAAATGCTTGCAGAAGTCGTATTTACTGGGCCGACAGTCATAAAATAAAAACATAGTGCAACGAACACCTTGGGGAATAGAGAAATAGGCGAACGCAAACAAACAAAAAAACTACTGGACAAGTGCTTCTTAGAGCTGGTGTCCTCTCTTATTTTTCCAACCGCATAATTTTGTTTAGCCATCAGTGATATCGTAGTGGCAATGAACATTATACTCTTTTTAGCACAATTATTGTTTGCAGACAAAATAAGCATTAAACTCTAATCTTCGACTCATGCAAATTCTCCTAATTATGCAGGAAATATATTTTGGTGTTATCTGCTCAAAATCCTCGTATTCAGTCAGGCACGTGTGGGTGATGCCAGGTAGTCAAGTGTTTAGTAAACTCATTTCGATTGTATCACCCTGTCGAATGCCACATTGTATCGGTATGGTGATTGTTCTATAAAATAGGGTCAAATCCATTGTGTATCTGCTGTTTATCTCCTCTATCAGTTGAGCGTTTTTTTTTCTGCAATTCCCTGAGTTCTCTGAGCATTCAGCACCGCAATTATTTTGATGCTATCGAAAGCATTCTCATAATCCACGAACACAGTGTCATCTGTAACAATGTAATTTTAGAGGAGTCTATAATTTTAAAATGCTGGTCAGCATGTGTGCAGACAAATCAGAAGGAAGAACAAGTTACAGTTAATAACTAACAAATTTAGTCTTTTCATAATGGATGTTGTCACTAGTAACAACTAATGTAAAAAGAAATAGTGCAAGAAAGTCTAACCAGTAAAACAAATATATGGTGGCCTTATTAGCTCAAAAATATAAAATTATTTAGTTTGAGATGAATTTATCACCAAACAAGTCAAAGCAAAGAGAAGATTTTTTTAAAAACTGATTCTTTCATGGAAAAATATGTGGTTCGAGGTTGGCCAAATGAAAACCAGCCAGTGGACATTTGAGACTTACATATACTTTTCTCCTTTTCTTCATGTTTAGCCAGTGCCCTAGACACTTTTTATGTTAAGAGGGTTTTTAACTCTTAAAGGCCATAATTTTATAACTAGTTTTGTCAGAATAATTTTTTATATAAAAGCAGTGTCTTCATATAACTTGACTTTTCTTAATTATTTTACAAGGAAGACAAACATGTTATATATTAAATTAAAGGAAAATGAATGTGCAGTAAGAATATGAAAGTCTTGTAGAATTTAATAAAACATTACAAGTAATTATTAATAATTATATCGTAATTGTTTTGAAATAAAAACTATTTTTCACACACAAAAATATCACCAATCCATGAAACGTAATGCAGATTGGTCTAGTGTACTTCAGAATAACAGTAATCCACATATGAATAATATCTACAAGAAAATAATTTTCTGTAGCAGTCAAATGGAGTTGATGTGTCACTGAGTTGCAGGTCTCCGTTCACTCCACATGGTCGACCACATTTTGGCAGCAATCTGGATGAGTCAGTCAGTGGTGGTGGAGTTTGGTACTGCAGTCAATTAGCTATCATGTTCTCTCAAGTTTGCTTTAGAAATATTGCATCTTCGTTTTTCTGTTGATGGTACAGTCCATTGCCTTTTAGCAGCACTAGGTCTTGGCTATGACAACACACCCTCATCTTCAGCATCAGATTCAGTAAGTTGAATAATATTATATTCTATGTCTGGCTCCGATTCAACATCAGGAAAATGTGAATCGTCACTGAATTCGTCTAGCAACTCCCTAGCCTTTTCTACAGATAAAAACGACCTACTATTAGACAATCTTAAAGTGCTAGGTTCGCTACACATTTTTGTGATAAACAAAATAAATTTGGCTGACTTGAAAGATGACAAATGTTTTCCAACTTTGAATTTCCACACAAAAGCATGTTTTACAAAATGAAACATAAATAAAATAGCCTTGCCATGTAATGTCAATAAAATCTAGAAACACTGAAAAAAAACTAAACAAATTTAGTTCAATGTGCTGTTAACGATATGAGCGTTTTTCTGACATAAAGCGGACGTTAGGAAGAATGCAGACAGCGTTCTTATGGCCTTTAAGAGTTCATTTGTTTAGCACAAAAACCTGCATTTATCTGCCTTGTCTTCAGCTAGACCATTTCTTTTCTTAAAAGATGTAAATTACATAAATATGGTACATAATTCCCTATATTCTAGTCCAAACTTATTAGTTATAACTAATCACATGATAACATTCAAATTATGTCATGATTGCAAGTTTGAGGTCTCTTCTTCAGTTACATTTTCTGGTCTGGAAAAATTAAGAGTGCCTATGCCATACTATAGAATGCCATATTCTTTTCTAACCTCTTTTATCCCTTATCAAATACTATAATGGGCTGTAGTAAATGACACGTGCTGCAAGTTTGAAACTCCTACTATAAGAGATAGTTAAGAATGTGTGTGCATTGGTTGGCAACCTCATCCTGTTAAATAAACCACTAAGGTGGGAGCCCACTGATGCTAAGTCACAGGCTTTCTACAAGGAGACAGCAAACTGCAGTGGTGGGTCAATGCTCCTTTATGAATGGGAATTGGTTTGGTTACATCTGTAGCTTAGGCTCTGTCCCCGCTGACAGCCACCATTTATATGAATGTCTAGATGTAGTTTTAGGTCATGGAAAAACAACTTAGTGGTGGGTGTATCTCGATACAGGACTACTTATTTTAATAATCAGCTTGTTGTACCAAAACACTGGTTTTGTGGTGTCCAGTTGGCCAAATCCCATAACTATTTCTTTTGTGTAGCAAGATCTATTTGTTACCTAGAGGTCTGTGACTTCATTCTGCAGTACCTGTTTACTAGCCTTTCTTTTTTGTTTTGTACATGTTTTCAGAGTGCCTAAAATGTACAATTTTTGTGTGATCATTAGTACTTATTTGTTTCAGGTCAGGTTATTCTGTAACCGGTGAGATCGTTGGGGCACACATGAAGACACCCTCACAACCCCACGCCACCCTTCTCTGTCAGCGGCCGCTGCCTGTGTCTCTTTCTGGTCGGAGATTGGTCCATTCTTTTATGTTGTCCTTCCACCTCTTTTTTGGATGGCCTCTTCGTCGTCTGGCTTTGTACCTTTCCGTGCAGGATCATATTTGCAAGAACATTTGATCTTGATATGTGACCGTACCAAGCGAGTTTCCTTCTTTTGACAGTTGCCAAGAGGTCTTCAAAAGGCCCTATTGCTGTTGTAATTCTATTTCGTATTTCCTCATTTGAAACTCGATCTTTGTATGTGACGTTTACAAGTCTTCGGAAACATATCATCTCCAAGGTCTGTATCTTTCGCTGAAGGTCAGCTGTAACTGTCCATGTCTCACAAGCATAGAGGAATATTGACAGGACCAATGTACGCATAAATCTGATTTTCGTGCATAGTGCTAACCGTTTATCTTGCCAGATTTTGTTAAGCCGTGCAAGCGCAGCTATTGTCTGTACTATTCTGGCCAACACCTCACATTTTGATCCTTTATCACTGACAGTCGAACCCAGATATTTAAAACGGTCAACCACTTTGAGTTCCTGGCCATTAGCTTTTATCCTACTTTTGAAGCCCTCAGCGTTGTTGGTCATTAATTTTGTCTTTCCAGCATTTATCTCTATTCCATAGTCAAGAGCTGTTTCATCGAGCCTTCTGACCCATTCCTGGAGTTTTGTTTCTGAACCCGCCAACCCGTTTTGTAGATGATTTCTTTGTTTATAAGTAACTTAGTCCAACTTTAACATCTTGAGTACATACCCAGCATATGTATGTTTACAATTGAACACATACTTTTCTACTTCCTTCTTCCCTGTTGCCTATAAACTGGATATTGACATAGTGGAAGATGCTGCACTAATGGTGCTAGTGCATTCTGGTGGTCACTGTAAATCATAAGTGAGGACTTGATTGGATCATTTTCTGCAAATGGAAAGATAAATATATTGACTGATTGGTTTACAATGACTATCAATTGTATTCTTTCCCACAACACAGGAAGGGAAACAAACAGGTAATACAAGGCATATCTCTTCAACTTCCTCCACATTGCAGAATATTCTCTCTTTTTTAGTAATTTTGTCTGTTGTGTATTTTAATTTACTTCTTTCAAAATGACTTGATTGCTTCTTTTCTGTCATGGGGTACTTACTCACTGTTTCTTTTGACTTACAGTTTATACAAGATATAGCAGCTGGGCCCAAACCCTCCTTAGATTCCTGGCATGTTGCAGTTTTACTCTTCTTTTCTTCTCTTTTGGGCCTAGGTCTTAGTCTTAGTCGACCTGTACTTCTACAGGAGCATAATCCTCTGTGCAGGTCCCATATCTGATCTGAGCTGGTAGCCAGGAGGAGGATTTCCTGCTTAGTGGGCTAGGCTCGAGCAGCTTATTACTCCACTACTAAGGGCGGTTAACTGATGTGCGAGTCCATCTTAATAGACAAAAACACTAGAGAAAAGTAGATCCGAAGCATGTTAGGTGCCTTCTATGCTGCTCTTAACAAACCACATAGGTAACAATGCCTTCTCATGTCTAATAAAAAACATGGACTGCATTTTGATGATGATCGAGTTGCTAGTACTAAGCTGTTCACTGGACTAATTATATCTGGGATCAGGTTTGCAGTGTTTCACTTTATATTCTTTTAAAATAAGGCGAGGCTGCAGCGGTTCTGTTGATGTATATAATGGGGAAAAAAATTGTAAAAGTTGATTAAGGTTGAGTTTAATCAACATTTTTTAATGGGTATGGTCAGATCCGCACCGAGATGAGAACACAAACAAAATCTACGCTACGACCAATAGGCCTTCATCAGGGACAACAATACTGAACTAACAAATCAACATATAAGGAAAAAATGGTCAACTCCTGTTCTGTCTGACTATAGGTTGATGCGACCTTGGAGTAGTAACTCTCTCCTGAGTTTTTGGTTTTCCTTTCGGCATTGTCTCTTCACTTTCCTGTGTTGCATGAGCTTATTTTCGCCTAGTCTGAGGTGGCTCTTCATGTTACATCTCCATTTGGATCAGTCTGCAGCTATGTCTTCCCAAGATGTCAGATCCAGAGCCTTCATGTCCCACTTACATGCATCTTTGAACCGCAGTTATGGTCGGCCAGCTGTTATTTTACCACATGCCAGCTGTCCATAGAGAATATCTTTCTGGATGCGACCAATTTCCATGCAACAAACATGACCAAGCCAAATACCTTGTCCTTCATAGCTGAAGCCAAAGATGCTTTTATGAGAATCTATCAGCAGCCATTAGAAACATACCTAATCAGGAACAACTTGTTCTACTCTGCAACTTCAATGCTAGAGTGGGTGCTGATCACGATTAGTAACGTATTCTCCAAAATAACAGTAAACACAATTTGAATAGACAAGTAAAATGCAGTTGCTTCATATTTCATGTATTGCCTAAGAGTTCTATTCAACAAAACCCTTAAATTCAGCTTATGAAATTATAACTATAATTAACAACTTTCAAGGCTATGTGACTGAGTTATGAAGTATCTACCTAGACTGTTAAAGGCAAATCAAGATATCAATCAATCAAAACCTTTCAACTCCCTGCAGAGCCTACGTCTTCAACAAATACTCACCAAGTCTTGCTGTTTTTGTACCATTCTTTCCAGCTCTGTCAATGTCTTTCCTGCCACCTTAATTAATGTTTATCACAAAGTCACTTTTCCAGGAGCATTTAGGTCTGCCTCTACTTATCTTGCCTTGAGGATTTCAGAACAGAGATTGTCTTGTAATACTATCAACTATTTTCTGTAATGTGTGTCCTTAGCCTATCTAATGCCAGCACATTCTCTTTATGTCGAGTCCCACTGACGTCTGTCTGGTTCTTTCCCACAGCCCTCTTGATTTCCTCTTTGCTCAATTCCTACACAATTAACTTGCTGTTTCAATTCCGCCAACTGAATGTCCAGGAAGAAATCTTGTGTAGCTGGTTTATTTAAAAGTTCATTGAAATGTTCGACTAATCTCTTCATCTGCTCTTTTGTATTGTAAGCAAATTTCATACCTTTATCTTTAATAAAAACATTTACTTGCTGATATTTTGCAGTGAGTTTCTTTGTTCTGTTGTACAGGTCTTTTATATTCCCTTTTGCTACATTTCTTTTGCGAACTCTTCAATATATTTTCTCTCTACATATTACAGTATATATTTCCTCAGCCTTGGCTCTGGTACATCTGGATTTTCTGCTGTTCAAATAGATTTTCATTATGGTACATTTATCTTAGTTTTATTATCTGCTATTATCCATATTTCGTGTTGAATTTCACCTTGTATTTTCACTGTGAATGTTTACTAGGATATACTTCTTCTTCTTCATCGTACGCAGTCAGACAGCAACCATTATTTTTTCGAAAAAAGCAGCGGTCATCCTAAGGCTGTTGACACTGCCATAGAACTTGTCTAGTGTTGCCACTGGTGATGGCCACATCTGCTCTCTCTGATCCTCGTATGTCGGGCAGTTTTGCAGCAAATGCTCAGCGGTCATTTTCGCGGTACCACACGGGCATTCGTCAGTGCCACCTATCTTCAATTTGTTGAATAGGTGGTACCTCAGTCTTTTGTGGCCAGTGCGAAGTCTGAAGACCACGAATTGCTCTCTTCTGTTCAACTGGTAATAGGCATCGTTTTTTGTGTAGCCAGTATGTTCGGTTTCCCATTTGGTCATGTATCTAGCTCTTATAAGCCGTTTTGACTCTTCGAATGTACTAGGATATACAAAATCTCTTTAACTTTTATAGACAATCTGGGGACGGCGTGGCCCGGTGGTTAAGTGGCACAGCTCACAACCAGAAGGTGCTGGATTCGATCCCCATCACAGCATCGGCCGTTACCCCGGGGAAGCAAACCCTTAGAAAATGCAGGAGGAAGCAGACCCTTACATAAAATGCATGCCGAAGTCGGATGCACTGGGCCGACAGGCGCAAAATAAAAACCACAGTGTAACGCACACACGCCTTGGGGAATAGATAAATAAGGCGAACGCAACAAACAAAAAATAGACAATCTAAATTAACTAAGAAAAATAATAAACATATCATTGAACATGGCATATGGTTGTATTGGGTTGCAAGCAGGACTATGCTGCATGAGAACAATGGATCTGCAAAAATGGCACATGAGAAATGTTTGAAGTAAAAAGTAAACTTGTCTGTTACAGGATATCTATTGCAAGTACATATAATGGGAGAGAGTAACAGTCCAGACCCAATCCACCAGCTACAAAGACACCAGCAAACTGCAATCTTCCGCCTGAGAACGAGCCACAGCAGATTACTGGGCCACCTATATCAGCTCGAAATCTCGCAAACAAATGAATGTCCATGTGCGACAGGAGTCCAGACCCCTGAACATGTACTTCAAGCCCGCCCACGAAGAACTAAGATGCCAGACCTGACCAGGGAACAGAACTGAGGTAAAAACTATGGGGTCACCGATCAGACCTGAAAAGGGCTGTGGACTTCATCCTGGCAATAGAACTGAAGATTAGCATGATCAGAAAACCCAAATGCAGAAGACGAAGCAAGTACACATAGTTGCTGCAGACTCATAATACTTATAATAGAGGAAGACAAATTAAACTGCATAATGTTTACAGAGAACATGAAGGGATATACAAGTTTTCTACAGATGTAAATTAAATGCAAGAGGAGAAGAGGCAAATGGGACAATGATGAAAATTGAAGGATAAAGTAAAATTTTGAACACCAGAAGTAAGCACAATGTAGTAGGCTTCCATAAAGAAGACATGAAATAATATTTTATACGCTTATTTTGAAAAGACTAATAGAATTATTATCTGCTATCTAAGAACTGGAGGCTGCGTGGTCTAGGGGTGAAGTGTCTGTTTCACAATTACAATGCACCCGGTTCAAATCACGCTCGTGTCCAGTTTGACAAACATGGTTTTTTTTTGCTCCTCCACATACGGGAAGTAATGGCAACCTACCGCACTGCACACTTGCCAAGAAATTTATGACAGCCAAATAGGTTGGCGGCTGTAAGAAGCAACCTTCTGCAAAGGACATTCTACTTACTTTCTAACAACAGTGCTAATATACGCAATGGGAAAAAAACATGTTTTTTTCCCATTATAAACATCCACAGAACCGCTGCAGCCTCGCCTTATTTTAATTTAATATGCGCAAGCACTGGACAATATACTCACAAGATATAGTGCTATTTCTACCAAACATATGGATGAAAGCTTGATAACAACACAACAAACATTTATATCAATAACCAACAAATAGCAACATAAAAAGCTAAAACAACCGATCACTGGTAGAATCCATCAGAAAGTGGGGCAAAATAATCGGAAGGTATGTTGTGAGAATGCTACAGGCATATATGGCAATATACAAACTCATAAGTTGTCTACATGTGGGTAATTCTGAGTATTTATAATTTATCTGCTTCATCGTTCGTCCTGAAAGGATGATGTGTTGTAGCTTACATCAAGGCTGTGATATCTGCACCTTTCGGCCCAATACATCGTATTTCAGCTGGCTTTTTTGGGTACTGATTTTGCCTTCCCACTGCGGTCTTTATTCTCTTAACCAGACTATTCTAGTGCAACCCGTTTCCAGGGCCACCACTTTATCAGCTCTGGTTCACTTATTCTGATGCAAGCAACCAGTTATGATTCGCTGGTTGTGTCAGTTCATTCACTGTGCTGCAGCTTCGGCCCCATTTATAATTTATGAATTAAATTTAAAGAATAGATTTCAAATCAAACTATTTAGCTACCTGGCAACAGACATATTAACATGCCAGTTTGAATACGAGGATTCAAAGTATTTCAAATCAGAGAATTAAAGAAAAAATGTCAAGACCCTAAGCATGCATACACACAATCTTGGGAACTGGTTAAATGAGATGGTTAATAAGCAACAAACGATTACTAAAAGAAACATCGTGCGTTTTGGGGCTAAATTAGAGCAAATCATCACGTGATTCAAACATGAGAGAAATATATTTTTAAATAATAACAATTTACGTTACATATTCAACAATGAATATTGGATACATTTAACCATGCAGATCAAGATGGATATTCAGGAAAAGCCAACAAATAATCACGCCCCTTACCCACTACTTGCCATGTAGTAGCGTGAGCTGACCTGAATCGTAACTGTTAAATGGAAAATTCATGACAAGAAATGTTAGTTATGAAGGATTGAATATCAGCGTGAAGAGAGTTGTAAATATAATGGGGTGGTGATAATAAACAATAATGTGGACGAGAAGAGAACCATCAATATTTTGAATATGTTTGAAATCTGTATTTTATGCTACAAGGGATCTCCATACCTTATAACCTAATTGTACCCTGAACAATGGTAGTAAGCTGAGCCGATGTACGAGGAACATTTATCCCCCATTATCTCAACGTTATAAATTGGTGACAAGTTCTTGTAATCACATTTTTGATCACAAAATGCAGGAGTTTACTCAATTCATTGATAAAAGTGTAAAAACAAATTGAACTCCTTACTGTGGAGGAATTAATAGGACCACTTCATGCATGTTGTTAAAAGTGACTAAACAGAGCTGTAAATGGATCTAGCAATGTCAACAGGTTAAACAAAATACCACTATGGTAAGACCTTTAGAAATGTGAATTATCTCAGGTTTTCCATCTACAATGGTAAACCTATGCTTCATAAGGAACAAATGTAGTCAAGAAGAAACTTTTAATTTTTTTTAAACTAGTTGCACTCAAAAATTACATTAAAAAAATTTCCAAAAAATCTTCAGTGTAAATTTTATTTTAAAAATTTAAGTAAACTTAAGAACTCGCAGAAAATCTGTTGTAGAAGGTAACTGGGTCGTTCCACATTGGTGCATGTCAATAGTGGGGTGACCATCTTTTAACTATAATTATGACGTTATGTTGGTCGTCTGCACTGTGTTGGCATGTGCTGGACACTCTTGACATCCTTAGCAACCATATTAACAAATTTCAATATAAAGGCATGGTTTTTCTCATTTCTATCCCACTTTTAAGGTTTTGATTTGAAGCCCCTTCATACTAATCTATCCCAGCAAATCAATTGTAGCAATACAATATGATATTGCATAAAACACCTGCACCTATGACTTAGCATTAGTGCTAGTTAACTTTTGGGAGATCATATACTCAAGACACTAAAAAGAATCTTCTTTACTTTTAATTGGGGAATGCAGTATTGGAGTGAAGTCTAACAGTCATTAGTGCCTGTTTGTGCAAAAGAAAGGGTTACTGCAATTTTCCAAACATTTTGCACAGTGCAACTAAAGAGGGTTGTTCATGTGGCTAGCATCCTCATCATGTATAACATGCTGCAGAAACCTCTCCTGCAGGAGCACACATAGTTCTATGAGTTAGGATTTAGATTTATGTAACGAGTCACCTGCAGTGGTGACCTAGAAGGTGCAAAATGGAGACCAAAACATGAGATTTCATGAGAACTACTACTGGGCTACATTGGTCACCTGCGGTGGTGACCTAGAGGGAACAAAATGGAGACCAGAACATGAGATTTCATGAGAACTACTACTGGACTACATTGACTAGCTGCTAATTTCTTTCTAACAACATCTGTCCTTTTTTCTCTATAATGGTGATGTGTAAGTGTGGAATTACCTTGTCAGACTCTGCCAGTTCTGCTCTTCTGCCTTCTTGGTAATCCCTTTGCTGAGATGAACCTCCTGGTTTAGTTTCTTGTTCCCCTGGCACCTGAGGCTGGAACACCAAACTATGCTGACTGCACCTGATTCTATTTGCCCGTGCTGACTTTTGTCCATTTTGATGGTGATTCTGACTGCTAAGACTGGTATACTGGATGTATGCGTTCGATTTCAAATGTTTTTCTCCCTCATCATGTGTTAAAGAAGTAAATTGATCTGGTTCTGAAGGTCCTTCTGGCTGAGGTAAATCAATGTTGTTTTCATGGCTGGCAGGACTAAGTAAGTTTTTGGAATTTTGGCTACTTCGCATATATGATCCATCAATACCTGTACTTAAACTTGTTTGTCTTCTCAAATTCCGAACTCTTGCTTGCTCTTCAATAGAAGTTTCATTGTGATCGACATTCTCAATCAACAAATTTGACTCAGTTATCATTTTTTTTGAGCTGATGAAGGGCATGAAAGCACCAGTCTCAGTTGAAGGCTCTGCTGATCTGATCTGACTAGAAGTTTTGCCAATATCCAAAGTAGAACATACATTAGTTTTTGTCCCCGTTTTTCTCCCAACAAAACTGTCACTGTTATTCTTTTTATCTGCCGTCTTTGATGAGTCAATGTATTGGACAAATGTCGATCCATGATATCCCATATCTAGCTTTACTTTCTGATGACCTCCAACCTCAGCAACATGCCTGCGATTTAGGTCATCTTTCTGACTGTGTGTTGTTGCAATGTTACTAGAATACTTCGCATTGTGCAAATGTTTCTTCTGAAATATAGCAGTGAGAAGATTAATTGACCCCACATAAATCAGTATAAATCACCCAAAAATAAATGATATCATGGACAATTAAAAAAAAAGATGACAGTTGTGAAATAGAAGTCAAGAAAAGAATTTCATTCACCTTTCCACTGCAATGTGAAGCACAGGTTTTAACTGCAGCAGGTCCTTTTGCAAAAGCCTGTATCTGAGCTTTTGCAGTTGCTGAATATATTTGCAATGTTTCTTTTACATGATGAGGTTAGCAGCCCCAAGCACAACCCTCTTTAATCACTTAAATGATATGCTTAAAATGTGACAGTGGCTCTATTCTTTTCATTCCTGGTTTGGACTCAGATCTAAGAACATAATAGTAATGATGGCTAAAAGATACTTTCAATAATATTAGAAAGATATAAGTAGTCAAACAAATCAGAATGCGAGTTCTTCTTCTTCTTTGTTCATCCTCAGATCAAAGTCCCAGATTCTCTCACAAAGGACACCATTGTTTGTAAGGCTGTTTTATCTCCATACAGCTTTTGTCTCATATCTGTCTCGTGAGAAAAGTATTGTTCTCTCTTTTCTAGCGTGAGCGTGCAGCTATGCAGGATGTGTTCTACGGTCATGATATGCTCCCCACATGGATACTTACCATCTGTTCCAATCCTCAACTTGTTGTAAAGATGACCCTTGAGTCTGTTATGCCAAGTTCTCAGTCTGAAGATGATGACTTGCTCTTCTCTAGTTAAGTTAAAGTAGCTGTCTTCTTTTCTAAAATTGGTGTGTTGATCAGCCCATTTTACCCTGAAGTTGGCTTTAATTATAGTCTTGGCCTCATTATATATGATACTCAGGTCTGTTTGTGGAAATGCTCAACCATACTTTGCAGTTTCATTGTCTTCAATATTGCAGTGGGATGGGATCTGCGGTATGACCAACCTTGGGTGTTCTGCTGAGAGCTGTGTCAAGAGAACATACATTGCTCGAGATCTTCATCTTTGTGTTGTTTTAGCGCTGCTAATACTGATGCGGCATCAGTCAGGAATACTATGTTTTCTTGGTGGATATCTTTATCTTGGATTACAAGCTCGGCTGCGGCCTTCAGTGCCTCTGCTTCTGCACGAAAGTTAATGGAGTATGTTCCTGTTGTTAATACTCAACTTTTTTACTCCCCATTCCTTAGTCTAAATAGACCCCTCCACCACCATTGGATGTGGCTTTTTTTAGATGAGCCATCTGTATATACGTGTATCCATGTTTCTGGTGGGTATACTCTCCTAAGATATTCTTCTGTGATAAATTTCCTTTCTAAATTTGTCTGAGTTCCCTTTTTCTCTATTCCTTCTAGCATCTCAGGGAACTTGGCTTTTTTCCATGGTGGGAATTGGGATGTTTGTTTTAGATCTCTAACCACTGTCTGGCTTATGATTTGGCCTGCTCTTGCAAGTTCTTTTGTTTTTTATATGAAGTGGTTTCTCTTTAACCTCCCTCTTCTCATGCAATTTGTCCTGTCATATATTGGGTGATCAGGCATTTGTTTGAACGTCTCTCCCTACTGGAGTGTTTTTTGGTCTCTGCACATCTCCATACTTACGATTCGTGTGATGGTCTCCATTGCATTTATTGGTGTTGTTCTCATAGCTTCAGTGATGATACATATACCTTGGTTTTGGGTTGTATTTATTTTTTGAAAGTTATTCTTTGTTGCTGTAGAACATGCTGCTATCCTGTATTCTAGCACTGGTCTCACATAACATGTGTACAGTTTCTATAGGATGCCCATGTCAGCTCTCAATGTTGAACCTGATATATTTCTCATTATGGCCATTTTGTTCTTAGCTTTGTTAGTGGCTTTTTTTATCTGGTTTTTCCATTTCAACCTTGGGTCCATTGTTATTTCCAGATAAGTTGGACTTATGTCAAGAGGGAAAGTCTGGCAATTTACTTTTAGGATCAGTTCTTGGGGCTTGGGAGATTAAGAGAAGATTGTGTATGTGGTTTTTGTTTTGTTTATAGCGATTTGCCATTTTTTTGTCCATGTCTCTATTTTATTTAGGGCCTCCTGTATTTGGTTTCTAGCTACTCTTCGGATGTCCATAGTGCCAAGTCATCTGCATATAGTGCACTGTGTACTTTTTTAGGGATTTCTGTGATTATATAATTGATATATATGAGAAACAGCATGGGTGAGAGTACTCCACCTTGCGGAACTCCTTGTTCCATTTTAATATTTTTGCTGAGGTGTCCTTTGAGTTACACTCTTACTGTCCTGTTATCTAGGTAATCACTGATCATGTTGCTTGTTACACCCATTTGCAGTACTTTGAATTTTAACCTGCTCTTCCATATTTTATCAAAGGCTTTTTCTAGGTCTATCCAGACTGCCAGTGTTTTCTTTTTTTCTTGAAATGCATCTTCTATCTCCTGCGAGATATATGTCACCTGATCTTCGGTCGATCTGTTTCTACAAAAACCTGCTTGCTGGGGAATAAGTAATTTTTTAAATTTCATATGCCAGGTTATTCTAGTGTTAACTATTCATTCCATTAGTTTCCCCACAGGTGAGTAAAATAATAGGTCTGTAACTGCCTGGCTTCATGTTGTCCTTCCCATGTTTGAGGATGGGGCTAGTCCTTGCCTCCTTTCACACTGTGGGGACAGTTCCTTGTTTCTAGTTTGTGTTAAAGATGTGTAGCAGTTTGTTCTTTTCCCATGTTAGAAAGCATTTCGTTAGTGATGCCATCCTTTGCTGGGGCTTTTCTCTTCTTGAGTTTACTAATGGCTCACTCCAATTCTCTTTTACTATTATATATTTATCAGGTACTCATATTGAGTGCTCCATTGGGTTTATTTCTTTCATAATATACCTTTTCATGTTTGCTGAGATTTTATTTCTACTAATTTCTGCATAATTTTGGATTAGAACATCCACTGCTTTTTCCCCAGTTAGTACCTTACCTTCATTTTCAATCACAATGATTGAATTGTAACTGTTTTTGTAACTCAAGGCCTTTGCTAGCTTCCAGAGCTTATTGATCTCTCTATCAAAGTTGAGAGTTTCTGTATGCTTGTGTCAGCTTTTCCTGCATGCTTGGTTGATTGTTTTCCTGCATCTTACAGTAGCTGCCTCGAGTGCGATGTTGTTTTCTTGATTTTGACAAATTTCTGCTTGTTCTCTTGCCTCTTTTAGTTGAAGCTCTATCTGTTGCATCAATATGGTTTGTAATTTCTTCTGGCACCTCTTGAGATGTTCTCCATTGCTGCCTTTAGAAGACACCGGTTGAATTTTTCAACCATCTTGCCTACTTTCTTGTGGTGTGTATTGATGGGCTGACAATAAAGATTTGTACTTGTGACAAACTTCTGCCAGTCTGCTCTCTTATAGTTCCACCTGGGCAATGGCTTGTGGTCTGATGGAATTTTTCCCAGGTTTATTGTATGTTTCAGGGTCTGAGGTCGCTTTCTGCAAGTACTTTTGGATTTTTGGCTTAGGTCGCCGGTGGTAAATGCAAGGTCAGGGGATGATGTTGATGTCCGTGAATGTGAGTTCTTTAACTGTTTTATATACTTTTGACATTTTTTTATAGAACAAAAAACATGTACAATGAAGACTTGAAATATGAATTTACAAAAGAGTGGGGCACATTTTATGAATACATATCTGTAGTAAATGCACAAAAATGACACATCTATACAATCAATAATAACATATATAGGTAATGTCTCAGTGACCATATCATATATCATAGGTGTCTCAGTCTTTTTAGACCATGTGAGTGGCACCCCGTGAGTTCTGTCTAGCTCTGTCTCCTGTATTTCGACACTGTCTGCTATGGCTATAAAGGCCGATCCGCAAGTAATAGTCCCTGCCACAGATCGTACAACCATAATGAGGAGGCTGGCTTGCCTGGCTGTTCCTTGATCTTTTCAGTCTTTCTTTTTTCTCTGCAGCCAGAAGACCTCTATGTGTGTCAGCAGTCACTATGCCCCCTCCAACTGACTGTCTCCAGATAACTCGATCTTGAGCAATTTCTTCACAGCCCTCGGATGGGATGTTGCATGACTTCATGTCCCTCTTGCATACGTTCTTGAATCGTAGTGTGGGACAACTGATTCTTCTAACTACAATGGCTAACTGTTCATAAAGGATATCCTTTGGCTGCCTCTTGTCTTCCATGTGATAAACAACCCCCGCAGACGTTGCTGGCTCAACATTGAGTAGGTACATGCTGTGAGTTTTTTCTTTCTCTAAGACTGTATTATGTGACACTCTCTCATGCCACCCAATATACGTCGCAAACACCTCATGTGAAAAGGCTTTGAGCCACTGTTCCTGTTTAGTGTAAGTGCTCCAAGTCTCATTTCCATACATGAGAGTGTCGAGAATACAGGTCTGATAGACTCAGATCTTGGTGTAGTGAGACAGCGCAGTGTTCTCCCAGACTCTCTTCATCAGGTGGGCTATGATGGTACTTGTCCTACAGTCTATCTTCTTCTCAAGCAAGAGAGTGTTGCTGATGGCAGACCTAAGATAAGTGAAACTGTTGAAGACCTCCAGAGTGACGCCATCAATTTTTTTATGGAGAGCGTAGTGGTAATGCCTTGTGCGCAGACCTTTGTCTATTCCAGGCTTATGGTGAGCCCAAACTGCTTGCACCCCTTGGTGAATCTGTCTCCCAGTCTCTGCAAGGCCTCCTCACTATTGGTCACTAGAACTGCATCATCCGCAAATAGCATCTCCCAAATAAGCACCGTCCTCACCTTGGTCCTCGCACACAGTCGGGATAGGTTAAACAGCCTCCCATCTGACCTGGTGTGCAGATAAACACCGTATACAGATGTGTCATAAGCATAGGATTGGAGCATAAAGAAGAAGATCCCAAAGATGGTCTGTGCGAGCACACATCCCTGCTTCACTCCACTCTTGATCGAAAAAGAGTCAGAAGATAATCTGTCGTATAGAACTGAGCCCTTCATATCAGTGTGAAAAGACATTATCATGCTACGCAGTTTTAGGGGGCAGTCAATCTTCTCGAGGAGTTTGAATAGACCCTTTCTACTAACCAAGTTGAAGGCCTTGGTGAGGTATAGAAACATCATAAAGAGCAGCTGGTCTTGTTCTCTGCGCTTATCATGGATTTGGCGAAGCAAGAAAATCATATCCGTTGTTGATCTACCTATTCTAAAGTCACACTTGGATTCTGGGTACACCTTGTCTGCGAGCTGTCTCAACCTGTTTAGTAGCAAGCGGGCGTAAACTTTGCCTACAACATTCAGGAGCGAGATCCCTCTATAATTATTGTAGTCCCTGTGGTCATCTTTGTTTTTGTAAATACTCACAATGATGGCATCACACATATCTTTGGGTGCTGCACCTTCCTCCCAGCAGAGGCATAGAAGATCAAACATTGGCTGAGCTAGTGCTGATTTCCCGCATCGATGGCTTTGGGTGGGATACCATTTCCCCCTGCTGCTTTGCCATTACATAGGTAGCTTTATCAAGCTCATCCAGAGTAGGTGGTCTGTCTAGTTCCTCTATAATGGGCAGGACAGGTAGCTTGCACAAAGCCTCATCAGTGACCATCGTTTCCCAGAGAGTAGAGCTCAGAGTAGTGCTCCACCTATCTGGCCATCTGCTTGTCACGGTCTATGGTTCTCACACCTGTCAGACCTTTTAGGGGAGCAGCACCTCTTGGAATAGGGTCTAGTGCCATCTTTATGCCTCTATACATGCCCTGTATATTTCCTGTCTCTGCATTTAGCTGAATTTCTTCACACAGTTTTTGCCAGTACTCATTCGCACATTGTCTAGTGGTTTGTTGGTTGGTTTCTCGGTCACTCCTGAGGGCAGCAAGCGCCCTCTGATTTTGGCATTTTTTATGATTGATGAAAGCTTCTCATTTGGCCTCAATCACTGGTTCCATTCTTGCGAGATGTGCATTGAACCAGTCGTGATTGGCCTGTTCTCTCATGCCAAACGTAGCTAATGCTAATGGGCACCTTTTATAACATCCCACTTAACTGTTGCGTCACACTCAGAACCTGCCTGAAGAGCAAGATTCAGGTCAGACACAAATCTCTCCACCTTGAAAGGAATCACCATATGCGCAGTGTTGATGCGGGGATGCCCCAACTGCTTGGAGCAGTATATTGTGCAAAGCTGCAAGCGTACCCTGCTGCATACAAGAGCATGGTCAGATTTACTTCATAAATAAGCTGTGGTCTCGTACACTGCAGTCTCTAACACTTCATCCACAACAGCAATGTCTGCTATGGGACTACCTTTGCCTCTCAAAATATATTGTTATGTCTCAATTGCAAAAAAACGGGATCAAGATGCTGAGCAGCGCATGAGCTGCAGTGGTCAGCGACCCATAGCTGACTGCTAGCGTCAGGGCCAGCGAACCAGAGCTGCCAAGACCCTTCTACACCTCTACGCGGTGATCCTGGATAACAGGCTGCAGCAAGGCAGACTGACTAAGGAGAAGGAATCGTAGAGGGAATGCTAACCCGGTACTAAAAAAATGCTTGCTGAAGTCGGATGTGTTGGACCGAAAGGTGCAAATATCGCAGTAAATCTGTAAACTATAACACAATGCATTCCGTTCTCTGAACTACATTCTACTACTTAAGCCCTTTCAGGGTTTGGTAGCGGTAGATTGAGAACGAACGAAGCCAAGCCAACTGCAAAAAAACTATCTTTACCTCAATGTCCTCCTGAATCTCATTTGTCAAATCCTGAATCTCTTCTCTGGTCTCTCTGATTAGCTCTTGGATGTAAGTTCTGTGATTTTTTAAATATTAAAAATCACATTTACATGTTGTTGCACATTGTTTACCCTTACAAAAACATAACAATTTATTATTAATTATCCCTTATCAATAAATTAAAAGACTGTGCTCTGTTTAATTTGCAGTGCCATAAAGTGCTGATCATTAATAATATGAGAAAGACACATTAAACGGTGTTTATTATGAAGATATTTTATGCTTGCAGGTCCTTTTATATAAGAACACAATCTCATAATTCTGGCTGTTTGTCAGTCACATTACCATGTTCATTAGTTATCAATTGTCTGTCACAGTACCATGTAATCATAATCATTCATTCAAATATCCTCAAAACCCATAATTCTCAATGTGGAAAATTTAGAAATCATTTGGTAGCTGATTCAAATCTCTCTCTCGTTAATTTCTATTTATTTTTTAAAGTTGCATGTAAAAACCTTTTCCATTTTTTAATTTTATTTTGAAAACTATTTTTTAAGACATACAATTGATTTCTCATTTTTAGAACTGAATTTTTATAATGGAATATTTTTTGCAGCAATCTTTGTTCATATTTTTTTATTGCTGTGTACAGCAAAGGAGTCTGACCAATGCATTGGAGGTCTTTCCCATGAGGAAAAAAAAAAACCTGTAACACATAAAGTTACAACAAATCCAGAAATATTTGTATGACTCAGTTGGTAGTGACAAATTTGGAAAACAGGTCGCTGGTTTAAATCTGGTTTGCGGGTTGTTTTTTTCCAAAGTTTTATGACAACATTTTCCATTTTATTTTGCTTGCCATCTAAAAGTGTCCATCATTATTAACAGGTTATTACTAGTAGAGTATATAATTTCTATTGTATTTAGACCTTTACTTTGAGAGGCATGCTCTGTTTCACTAAAAAAAGTTTCATTCTGTAGAGGAAAATAAGTGACTTGTAGCAAGAGTGAACAAGTCAGTGAGGAAAAGAGCTGACCTTCACCTCGCAATAATATGAGACTCCATTAAAGAAAGTCATAAGCACTTAATCTGCAATGGCAGTGTTTGCCATAGGACTACCTTTACTTTAATTAACCAGTACATAACTTCTGAAGGACTGCTAGTGTGTACTGCTAGATTTATGTTTGAGAAATTGACAATTGGTATTACTATCTTTTATATATCTTAGTTGTAATCGACCTGTACTTCTACAGGGGCAGATGACCCTGTGCAGGTCTCAGCTCTTGCATGAGCTGGATGTAACCAGAAGGAGAATTTTCTGCTTATCGGGCTAGGTTCAAGCAGCGTATTACTCCGCTGTGTTGGGACAAGTGCCGCAGAGGATGGTTAACCAATGCATGAGTCCATCTTAATAGACTCAAACACTACAGCAAAGTAGACCTGCAGTCTGTTAGGCACCATCTATGCTGCTCTTGCTGGTGTTATGCCACATCACACAGTTAGTAATCTCTTACAAAATGCTCTCTGTGGGACAGTGGTGCTATTCTTGTCCTTGTTATACACAAAGACTCTGGTGAACCACTTGGGGGCATCTCTGATACATACAAAGAATAATAATGATAACTATAATGCCTTTCTTGTCAACCTTAGCAACAAAACAGGGATTTGCATTTAGCAGATACAAACATAGGCTTTTGATTCAATGTTGAAATTTAACAAAAATGAAGATGCAACATTCAATAGCTGTTATCAGTAGATATTAAACAGCATAAAAGGTAAATATATTTTGTAATAAATAAAGAATAATTTCCAAAGGTAAGAAGGGATATACAACATTTTATAGCAATAGTTACAACATAACAGTAGAATGTATGTAGCACAACATTGTAACATTTGACATAAAGAATCGATATTAAACAGAAAAGAGTGATTTAAGAGCAGTACTCTGTCAACTATGCCAGCAGGCCGCACCAAAAAGGGTAGTGGTGCAGTGGGTTCCATCTCACTGCAACATCCAAGGCAACGAGGAGGCAGACAGACTGGCAAAAGAAGGTGCAAAACTACCACAACCTGATACTAGTATGACATACGAAGAGTCAAAACGGCTTATTAGAGCTAGATACATGACCAAATGGGAAACCGAACATACTGGCTACACCAAAAACGATGCCTATTACCAGTTGAACAGAAGAGAGCAGGTCGTGGTCTTCAGACTTCGCACTGGCCACAATAGACTCAGGTACCACCTATTCAACAAATTGAAGATAGGTGGCACTGACGAATGCCCGTGTGGTACCGGGAAAATGACCGCTGAGCACTTGCTGCAAAACTGCCCCACATACGAGGATCAGAGAGAGCAGATGTGGCCATCACCAGTGGCAACACCAGACAAGCTCTATGGCAGTGTTGACAGCCTCAGGATGACGGCTGCTTTTTTCGAAAAAATAATGGTTACTGTCTGACTGCGTACGAAGAAGAAGAAGAAACAGAAAAAAGGAAAATATATCTGGTATTACAAATTTCCAAGAGAATGGAGTACATGCATCAATAAAAAAGATGCATTTTAAACTACAAAGAAGAAAGATAACAACAGCAATGCAAGAAATATAAAATCAAGTCACAGTTCTTACCCAGCCGCACTACAACCACTGGTGCCATCTGCTGTAGGGTTTTTATCTTTTGGTGAATTCAGCAATTGCTGTATCTCCTGAATATTGCTCAAAGCTGTGATCATTTTGTTGCTGGTCTGAGCTGAATTATTTCTGGATGGATGATCCTGTAAGCCTTGAAAATACAATTGGTCAAGAGTTAGAACAAGAATTTCTGAGCTTTTAATTTGTGTTCTGTCATTGAATAGTTGGAAGAGAGAATTAAGACCTTTTAACCTGTGGATATAGAAGAATTAAGCAAATATTGCGGAATTAAAGGAAAACAAATAATTGGTTCTTGTAAAAGTTGGGGATGAAAAAAGAATTAATAAATTAAATCAGACAAATTAAATATTTTGGCCATATAAAAAAGCATACAATCACGGCCAACTATAATGGTAGGGAAAGTAGAAGATAACATCAAGTGAAGTATACAGGAACAAAGTATGCCAGATTGAACTATCAAGTCAGCAGAGAAGATGTTGGAGATCCACTGCAGCAAAATTTTAATGTTGAAATGGTAACTGATCTGATCTTCTTTCACTAAACAACTTTCATGTACAGACACTTACAATTCTACATACCAAACTTCATGAAATGTGATTAAATGAATCCTTAAGTAAACAAGGCTGTTTCAACTTTCAAAAACAAACACAGCTAGGACATTATAAAAACTGATGAACCAGCAAGAAATGTACTTTCAACAAAGAAACAACTCTGAGGCTTTGTAACACATGGTATAAGAAAGAAAATTTAAAAAACAAACAGAAGAATCAGAAATATTTGTAGACTAATAATAGTAGACTATGAAAAGGTGTTTGCCAATGTGGATTGAATTATTCTATGGCAGCTGTTGAGACACTAAGAGATACTAGAGAAGTACATAGAAAGGCAAAGGCCGCCATCCATCGTAGACGATGATGGCATAATTAATTCTGCTAGGGCTATTTTTAGTAAGGATTAACTGCGCTATTTTTTATCCTCACTCTCTCGTCTTGAGCCGCCCGACCCTAGTGGCAAGTCAAGGACAAGACAACTACGAGATGCAGGGGACTCTGCATGAAGCACCTGTGAAAAAGACGGCGGAGACCGGAGTCAAACCCACACCACCTGATCACGAGGTCAACGGCTTAACCACTTCGCCACGGAATCCCGAGAGAAGTACATAGCTCTCATACATAATATGTACGAAGATAGAGTAGTACATGAAGGAGAACTGACTGACAGCTTTGGGGTGCAGATAGAGGGGAGACATGGATCCCTGCTCTTGCCCCTTTCTGTTCTTGTTGACTATAGATTGGATAATGAAGTCATCAATCGAGGGTAAAAGAACTGTATTCAATGGACATTATTGTCACAATTGGAGGAGCTAGACTAGGCTGATGATCTGGTACTTTTGTCACACAGTCATAGCCAAATGCAAGAGAAACTGGATAGGGTGAAAGAATAATCAGTCAAATTGGGACTGAATATCAACATGAAGAAAACCAAACTCCTGTAACTCAATGCTATTAACAAAGAACCAATCATGCTGGAGAGAGAACCGTTGAAAGAAGTGGATACCTTTACCTATTTTTGTAGCACAATTGATAAATCACTAGGTACAGCTGCAAATGTAATGACTAAAATTAAAAAAGCAAGAGTGGTATTCCTGGTACAAAACAACATATGGAGATCCAGAGCAATTAAGATTCATATCAAAGTTAGAATATTCAACGCCAATGTCAAATCGGATTGCTGTATGGAGAAGAAACATGGAGAACGACCAAGACCATACAACAGACTCTAGGTCTTCATTAACAGATGCCTTCAAAGGATAATGGGCATAAAGTGATAGGACACAGTAAGGAATGAAGACCTATGGGAATATAACAACAACAACAGCCACTGGAACAACACATTAAGTAAAGAAAATATGGCTGGATAGGATATTCGCTACGGAAGGCACCGTCCAACATAGTCAGTCAGGCTCTTACAAGGAATCTTTTAGGAAAGATAAAGAGCGGTAGACCCAAAAAACATGGAAAGGAGAATGTGAGAATGAACTAAGATTAAATGATTACACCTGACGAGATGCAGAAAGAGCAGGCTAATGAGCATTTATTGATTGATTGAATAACAGTAAAAAACAATAGAAACATCCTCATCAAGATCCCTTCTTCTTCTGTTCCCAAGAAAAACGAGTTATTCACTCTTTTATTCCTGAAACATATTTGGGATAAAGTTTCCAGTGCTTTTTTTTTCAACTCAAAAGGCTACACTCATCAGACTTATGATTTGTGTGAGTCACGGTGTGCTTCATTTTCTTCTTTTTGTTTATTCTATTGCGCCTGTCAGCTTCAGGTTATGAAGAGATCTTTAGAACGAGCCCATTTGTGTGCCTCATGCACAGTAGCATTTACTGACTCAGATATTTCAGTACTCTATTCAGGGTGTGCAAAGCCATGAATTGAAGAGTCTTTTACACTAGACGGGTCAAAGAAGTACACAATTTCTTTTTCTGCTTCTTCTTCTTCTTTGGTGTTTGCCCTGAAAAGAAAATTTGTGAGATTGTGTCATAGTTTTCAATGAGACAATGAGACTGGGATATCTAAGCCTTTCGACCTGACACATCTGATTTTAGTATAGAATTTTTGGGAGCAGGTTTGCCTTCCCTCTTTGATTCCTAATTTCTTAGTCAAGCTGTATGATTGCAGTTTGTTTCCAGGTCCGCTACTTAGAGATAGAATAGGGTCTTGGTCCGTTATTGGTCACTAACCATGATGTGAGTAGTAAATGGCTGCTGTCAGCTCATTCACTGCTGCATCTTTACCCAAAGTACACAACTGATAACTATATAATTATGACGAAAGCTGATGGTGGACAACTCGTGAGAATGACTTGATTAATAACTGATGGCAGTGAATTATGGACATTATGTTTACAATAATGAGACAATTATGATGACAATAAAGGGAAGAAAAGGGAAGAAAGACTAAGGTCTGGTCAGACAAAATATACTGATCAAACATGTTAGCCAGGGTCAGGCAAAATATACTGGCCAAGACCCTCACATCATCTGAGGATGTGAGGAAAGCTACAACAGACTGCCACTAAATGTCCTTTTCAGGGCACAGAAAAGGGTAAATCTATCCACTGTGGGCATTCCTTCAACAACATCAACAATAAGGGAACAATTATGATGACAATTAAATGACAATTATGGTGGCAATAGAATAACTAAAATGAAAATACACGGACCATTATAATAATCATTAATGGGACAAGTATTACGACGCTGAATAGTGGACAAATATGGTATTAATAGTGTGGCAATTAATGTGACAATAAAGGGACAGTTTTGAGAATAAAGAAACAATTATGGAGATAATAAAAGAGGCAAATATTATAGAAATAAAGGTGGCAATTATGGTGAAATTAAAAGTTGGATAAATATGACAATTATATAATAGAGCTAATTTAGAAAACAAGGAATGGACAGTTATGAAGATAATATAGCAAAATTTAGCTTACCGTTCCCTGTTAATCCTGACTTCTCGTCAAATGGATTAGGGTGCATTTTGATTGGACCATTTTTATCCCGAAACAAGACATCAGTTTGTCGCTGTTGGGCTGCTGATACCTCCAAAAGATGTGGTTTAAGTCTTCTATTTGATTGGCTGACAGAGGCCACATTGGCATGGCTTGTTCTCAGAATGTCTTCCATATTTTTTACTTGAACTGGTTGTGTAGCGATAAATATAACACAACTAGACAATAGGTGACTAACATGCATTTATACAACAGTTGGAACTGATATATGTGGATGCTGAGCTATTTATCTATTTTATCTAAAACAAAAGTTGTATGTATCAAACATGGACGTTTAGCTTCTAAACTGTTAGATCCTTGTTAAATGATGGTGGCCTCATAAAACTAAAACTTATAAAAAGATCAACTGGTTTACTTGATGTAAATATTGGAACAAGAAAGAAGCATTGCATCCACAACAAACCTAAACAGTGAAAGAAACATGTGATAATCTTCAGACTTAACATAGACCACAGCAAGCTGAGATGGTATATATTCAATAAACTAAAGGTAGTAACTACCATTGAAGAATAAAAGGATATAACTATCAAATACATACACTGAACTGCTAACCTGGTATATCCTTAACAAAAATTGAGTGTATCATACAAAGACACTAATCTGTTTTATTATTTACAAAATATTATATTATATATAGACACTAACTTGTTAGATCATTAGCAAATGTGCAAGTATGATAGAATTGACACAAACCTGAAATTCTTGCCTTTTAATCAATCTAAAGTAAAAGTTTAAATTATAATATTTAGATACCCATATTCTAGATTACTGTTAGTTATTTGAATAAAAGATTAAATGCTTTTGATAAACAAATATTTGTGTAGTACCTAGTCAAAATAATTAAATGTATTTAAACTATTTTTTGTGTGTTCATATATGCATACATGTACACACATACACACACATACATGCATGCACATGTTCACACACACATATATATACTTACATACAGACATACATACACACACATATATATATATATATATATATATATATATATATATATATATATATATATACAAACACACAATATATAAGGGACAGTCCTTAAGTAACTAATTTTATTAATAACATCTTTACTAGAGTACAAACCAGTAATTGTTTGTATCTTATTTTTTTACATAGCCTGGAATATTGCCTGGCAACACACTTTGTCCACCTGTCCACTAGCTTGTGAATGTCTTCTAGAAAAAAGTATTTTTGTATGATCTTTAACCATGCACCACCTCAGTGTCATCTGCAAACCTCTGACCCTGCAAATATTCTTTCAAGGGTCCAAACAAGTGAAAGTTTGATGACACCAAGTTAGGACTGTATGCTGAATGTTTCAAGACCTCAAAATTTAGAGCATAAACTATATCCATTGTATGTGGAGCCCTATGTGGGTGTTGTCACGCAGCAGCAATACTCCTTTTGAGATAAGTCCCTGGCACTTTGATCATATCACAAACTTCTACTTGTTCACTAGCATGTCACTGTATCAGGCACTAGTCACTGTTTCATCCCTTTCCTAAAAATGGAAATGTGCTAATATATGGCCATTAACATCCCAAAAGACGGTCAACATAACTTTCCCAGTGGAAGCTTGTGTTTCAAATTTTTCTTACCCAGAGACAACAGGTGTTTCCATTGCATTGGCTGTCTCTGTCTCTCTGGTTCGTAATGGTGCACCCATGAATCATCTTCTGTAAGAATTTGATGGAGAAAAACATCTCCTTCATGAACATGATGGTTCAAATGCTCCTGGTAAATCGTCTGTCGGGCAAACTTGTAATCATTGTACAACTGCCTTGGGATTCATCTACTACACACTTTCTTATAACTGAGGTCATCATAGACAATTTTGTGCGCAGCACCATGACTCATGTTGAAATCTATGTTTATTTAATCAATTGTGAATCATCTGTTGTCACAAACTAGCTGGTCAATCTGCAGTTTTACTGGGTCAGTTGTCACGCTTGTGGGTCTCTTCCTCCGTAGTTCATTAATGATGTTTTACCTTTCGTTTTGAAATCTTTCTACCCTTTCAAAGTTCCTCTGACTCAAACAATTGTCTCATTACTAAACCTTCATTCTTCTGTAGATTCAGAAGGTTTCACACTATCTGATCACCGAAAAATGAATAACGTTGCTTTGTTCTTCTGCGGTAAAAATTTATAGTTGTGCGACCATGTACGCTATATTGTGCATAAGCATACTGTTTGATCATCACATTTACTACATGGAGTATTGCTAAAGAGCCATTTTGTGTCCTGAAATAAGATTTTCTGTTGTACATACTCTTCCGTGCACTTTATAATAAAATAGCTGCTACTGAATAACTGTCCCTCATATACATGTATATACATACACACATGCACATAAATAGATATCAACGATAATAGTTTACATCAATTTTCTACAAAACACGCCATTTAAATTGATAATAATGCTTAAGTTAATCAATTTATCAATTTCTGTAACAAATTATCATGAGTAATTGGATATAGAAGTAAGTTACTTTTGGTTTATAAAATTGATAACAATATATGTGAAATTTTGTTGCTAAAATTCTATTCTAAAAGATTTGAAAGACAAAAATATAAAAGCTGTGTGGTGATTGGGTGAACAGGAACTATATTTTTTGTGTGAACATAAATAAATGGAAAGAAAAGATAAAAGTAGAAAGTGTGCATGAATATTTTCAAAGCTAACAGATGAAATGCTTTATCAAACAGCAATATTATTTTCTAGCAGTAACTTCAAATACAAAAAATGAAAGTATTGCAGAATTAAAAAAATTATTAATTGTAAAGACAGTTTTACATTTATCTTCTGGTTATCATTTCATCCAAATTTTGTTTGTGAAGAAGGTTAAACTGTAATCTGGCACAAATGATTTGTGAAAACTATAAAATTACTTTTGGCAGTAACTATTGAATGAAATCTAAGGCACGACAGTTAACAATGTAAAGGATGTTTACTAAATGTTTGTATTCTAAATAATTTAGTTAATTTAAAATATCAGTTTCTATATCTAGAAATTGCATCTTCAATCTGATTTATATGATTTATGAAAAATGTTATATATATGTAAAGAATATATAAAAGATGTGAAAAAGAAGTATTCATATTGGCAGCATAATCTGGAACCACGTCATACAGCCAGAAGTTGCTAGGCATAGGTTCATCTCTGAACCTTATGTGCATGTAGTTGTATTCCATCTACCCTGCTCATATGGTTTATTTTCAGAAGTGCTGTTTTCCTTATGTATGTGAACAGCATTTATTACATTGTCATAACAGAAAAAATTGATTCACGAATCTGCATCGGATTTTGTCAAACACTTGACAAAACATGTAAAGATATATTCAGAGAGTCTACAGAAAAACTTACATTTTACTACTGATCAGAAAAAAAGACAGCTGCAGGTCTCCCAGGCCATTCATCCTTTTTAACACTTTTGCGACTATCTTTAAAACATTTATACCACTGAAAAAGTACTACTGTAAGCAAACCAGATGAGCAGGGTAGATAGAATACAGCTACATGCACATTAAGGTGATAGGCTAGTCTGTGCTTAGAAACTTCTGATTATTTTCCACAGCTCTGGAATTATGATGTCAATATATATATATATAAATTACAATTTCAGCCGCAAATAAAATACATATTGAAGAAGAACTGAATGTAAAAATAGGCTTCTTGTGCAAACAGCTGAGCTATTTTACATAGTGGTTATTATTTACCAAGAATTAATAATAAATATGAAATGTAGAATGTCCTTAAATAGATGAAGCATTATATTTTGCATTTTATAAAAATTATTTTGTCTTAACATTAAATTTATGGCAAAAGAGTTCATGATAATGCAAGCTGTCTTGTTCTTTACTAAGTGTAATAACATTTAATTGCAAGTGATCAGATCAAATAGTACACAGGTAAAGGTATTTTTTTCAACATATTATTAGAAAGAAAAAACTTTGCAAAAATCTATTTAAATATAAGTCAAACCTGTACAAAATATTGAATATTAGTCTTCTTAATTGGAGTTATTAATTTATATTATATTTATAACCAAGACTTTAAAGCCATACATGAGATTGAGAGACCAAAGATTAGTTACAAATTATATTGTTTAAATGAATAAATAAAATGCTGAGAGTTTGTTTAAATTTGAGATTCTTATTTTCCGGAGTATAAAGATGGGTTATGGAAATTGTTTTTTCTGAGTATCACTAAACAAAGTTGCATATTATGAGAGCCAGATAGAAAATGCTATGTATATGAAATGATGCAGAAATAATCACATGTTCTTTAATTGCTGGAGAGCATAGACAATAGCTCACTGGCAGTAAATGTGTCACCAACTGGAGTTTCCCCATCCCTGGGCAGAAGGATTGTTGTAAGTAAAAAAAAATTTCTTTTATTAGAATATCTGCAAGTTCATAAGCAAAATTATGGGGCAGCATGGGAAAGCTTTTAAAGGTATGGCTCACAATCCAAACCTGCTTGTGTTCAGATTCATGGTTGCAAGGTTGTGCTCCTATGTAAACATAATCCATTTTAAAAATGTGTGTTGAAGTAAGAAGGCCTGGACTAGTAAGTGCAGAACCCAGAACACCGCACTCCGTTTTGGAAAACAAGTTTAATGAAAAAAAAGTTTAATTATGCAAAATACTTTTCTGCAAGTCAAACAAGATTAGTCATTTCTGTAGTAATTCCATGCCTTATAAGAATCACATATGATAATATTTTCTGCTAGAATGTTTAGACATAATTTTGTGCTTGTTATTTGAGAACATTACTTGTTATCTTTGCAAAATATAGTCTGTAATATGGGAAAAAATTGGCATCAGAAAGAGTGATTAACTCCTTTCATTCTTAAGGCTTACTTTATGCTGCTTTTGAGGAACAATGCTGATAAGCAGAGTGAGATAACAATTTAAAAATTGAAGATTTGTTGGCTTGGCTTGGTTTTGTTCATTCTCAATCTCCCGCTACCAAACCCTGACAAGGGCTCAAGTAGCAAAATGTAGTTCAGAGAACAGAATGCATTGTGTCGTAGTTTACAGCTTGACTGTGATATTTGCACCTTTCGGACCAACACATCTGACATCAGCAAGCATTTTGTAGTACTGGGTTAGCATTCCCTCTTTGATCCCTTCTTCTTAGCCAGTCTGCTCTTTTGCAGCCTGTTATCCAGGAACACCACATGGAGGTGTAGAAGAGTCTTGGCAGCTCTGGTTCGCTGGCCCTAATGCTAGCTATGGGTCGCTGACCACTGCAGCTCATGGCTGCTCAGCATCTTGATTCCCAGATTGGGTTTCATAGAGGATTTTTGATCTCGGCTTCCCAAGCAATAGTAGATCTGATAAAAACATTTATCTTATTACAAATCTTCCGAATTTTCAATCTTTCATAAATATTATACTCAATCCGTCAGTTGTTGTTGCATATACACATTTTGATAGGCAACAAAAAATTAGTAATAAACATCACATACTACTAAAATGGGAAATTCACCACTGCATGTGTAAAGTAAAGTAAAGATCCCATCTCCCCTGCGTTGTATAGGCAAATGGTGTTAGGCCCATATTATTTTGTGACTCACAGCATATAATGGATGATGTGGACAGCATCACGCTGGTCATCTTTACTTCCCAGATTTGTTTCTGGTACCACATTTCTGTAGCTGGGCTGACAACAAGAGTTGGTTTGCAATTGGAAAAAAATCCTGCACCAACTGGGGACTGAACCCCAATCGAGTGTATTTTTGACAAAATAAATCATTATTTCTGTTGAGGTTTCCAAATAATTAAATCATTAATTTCTTTAGCTCATTTAACAAAATCACAAGATAAAGAGGTTGGACATCACATAACATTAATATCAGGGCTGCATGCATTTTTGTCTTTATATTTGGTTTGTTTTTTGTATTAAGAAATAATATTTTTTTACTTAAAGTTATTTTAATCAATCGAAAATGTTGTTTTTTAACTTGTACAATTAGAATTACAGTTCACAATTTGGAACCTATATATGCAACAAAAATAATAATTATAAAAATCATATAAAGTTTGAACATCCAGGTTCATAAGAAAATAAGCTTTAGACGTTGAAAATGTGAATGAAATTTGAAAATATTAAATAATAATATAGAAAAGACCAAAATTCCAGAAGAAATACTTTTATACAAAAAGGATTATGCATTTTAAATACTGAGATAAGAAATGTGCTACATTTCAGCAGTTTAATTCCAGATAAAATCTCTTACATCTGGGAATTTCCCTTCTTCCAATAAGTCGAGAAATCGTAAATGCGGAGTCACCTAGACAGCAAAAAACAATATGAACATCGAGAAAATGGCAAATGTTAATAGCATGAACACAATGTGAATGGGTTGACAATTGCAGCATTAGTTTTAGCTAAAGTATGATACATGTGTGTTTTTAGTAGATGCACAATTTGCATGAAAGACAAATTCTAAAGGAGGTTTAGTACATTTGTTGTAGTCAAACAATAATAATTGTGAATTATTATAATGTGTTCTTTGTTGAACGAGAAGTCTATTTATTGGGGAGGAAAGAATAGGAACACTTCATCCTAATATACATACTAAAAACAGTGACCAAGAAGGATTGTGCAGGGTTTGGCAACCCTAGCATGTTAAACAAAGTGTTACAGAAACTATCACTGCAAGAACAACAAAATATTTATTTCATGCTTTGCAAGGAGGACAATTGCAGCAGTGGATCCTTGCCCATTTTACAGCAAAACAATAAATAATGCTGAAGATGGTTGTGAAGGACATAAGTAACAAAATTAATCCTGTGTAACAGGGAAACGACTAATAAGGAATATAACAAATTAAAAACATGAATGAAGAGCATGCAAAACAAAGAATATTAAATTTCTTTTGTTACTATATTTATATAAACCTACTTTTAAATATGTTTTCCAGCCACTGTTGCTTTACTGAGAGAAAAGGGGTCTAAACTCTTCTGTGAATTATATGCCATGCAAGTTTATATCTATATTTAAATGTCACAATGATACAATTGTGAACTTCTTTTTTCCTGCTCTAAGAAGTTCTTTAGCAGATAAAAACATGGTATTCCTGGAACAATAATAATCATGCCATTACACGTTACATTAATTCTTGTCCAAAAGTTATTATTTTAAAAATTTGTATTCATTGAAAACATATTGATCGCACTTCATAAATAATTACATGTTAAATTAAGCTAATAAAAAATCTTTTAAAGTATTGCTGTCTAAACTTTAAAAGATGCTTACAAATACAAGAAAATAACAATTTACATTAAACATGCAGAGCCAAATATTACATTATTTAAATACAGACTGTATATTGATTAACATAAAAATGCTGGAAGTTATAAAATAAAGAGAAACCATTATAACGGAACATATGGAAACAAACGTTTTTGTTGTAATGAGTAATAAGTATTCAGAGTACTGTAGAGGGAATGTTGAGCAACATGGTTACAACATTTCAGACTGTGATTGTGTTTTTATTTGTTGATAACTTACTATGGTGTAGGCTTCATACATTACAATTTTATTATTTAAATTATTTTTTAAAATGTAATCGAACGACTACTTTGAAGAAGTTTCACATGGATGGGATTGATCAAGTTTTGTTTTTCTTTTCTTGCTAACAATTTAATAATGGCATTTACAGCATGTCAACAATCATTATAATTTGTCACAATGGCAAAATAATCAGTATAAGATGTATCACAGCAAATCACAATGCTAGGTCATAGTGTATATTACAAGAATGCCATTTATATTCATTAAAATAATATTATGCAAATAATAAGGCATGACAATGACATATTTTATACTTGGAAGCAGCACACATTTGTTCTGATAATACAAATAGGGCAAGATATAACTGCGAAGAAAATGACTTGAACCCATTACTAATACAACTTTTACAATGAGTTAGTAAATGCAAAAGGCAGAATATAAACTATTCATTTTTACTGACAGCAAAAATTTGTTTCATGCATGACACTTTTTAGGACCAGAAGAAATTATATATTAAAAATGAGATTCCATTCTCTTTCACTCTATTTTTGAGAACATTGAATGTAAGTACTATATCTTCTTCTTATTTTGAACCCCTATAAAAAACAGCATATTTATTATTCTAAGCACTCTATCATATTTGGTGTTTTTTTCAAGTTCTTTATTTCAAACCCTAATAGTTACTTCACACTCACTAGGCTTACAGAGACGTGTGTAATGTTTTGAATTAGATCATCTTCTACCCTCGGGTAGGTTGTAATTCACATTTAAAAAAACAATGAATCTTCTTCTTCTTCGTACGCTATCAGACGTCAACTTCAATTTGTTCGAAGAAAGCAGCTATCATCCTGAGGCTGTCGACACTGCCATAGAGCTTGTCTAGTGTTGGCACTGGTGATGGCCACATGTGCTTTTTCTAGTCCTCATATGTCGGGCAATTTTGGAGCAGATGTTGAGCAAACCAATGAATCAATCAATGATCCCCGTTAGGGTCATAGGAGTGCCATGGTGGAAACATCAACACATAAAGTCCTCCCTAATTCTCCATCCCTAGCGCTGTGAACGAATGTGAAAAAAATCATGTCCCAACCATTCTTTGATGCTATCAATCCAGAACTTTCTTTGGCCTCCTTGCTTATTTCCATCTCCAATTGTTCCCTGTAATATTGTTTTTGAGATGCAGTCATGTCTCATTACATGCCTAAACCATGTCAGTTTTCAATGTTTCAATGGTGACATACGCGATTTCTGTTGACCTGTCAAGAACATTATTCTAACTCTTACATAATCAAATGTTTTATGTTATTTTCAAAAGATGCCTGGGGGAGGAATGGGGGAGGAACATACCTCCTACTAGGCGCGTCAGCAGAGTTGCAGATTGCTGAAAGGTCTCCTAATTTGGAGGTTAGCTGCGAATATGAAATAGGCAGCCGTGGACAATCCTGAGAAGAATTTAGAGAAAAACTGGAAAATAATGCTGAAGAAAACTAGAAACTATTCTACAGAACCCTAAAGAACACGAGGAAGGAAAAAGAATGCCCCTTGAAATTTGTTAAAGATAAACAAGGTGCTGCTGATCGCTCTAGAAGAGGTAATGAACAGATGAAAAGAATATTTCTCAAATCTCCTTGGAGTACAGGAAAATCAAGCTCTAGAAGTAACAGTCCCAATCTCAGAAGAGGGAGCTATGGAGGGGAACAATAATATTACAATGGGAGAACTAAAAGTAACATTGAAGAAATTTAAGATTGGTAAAGCAGCAGGACATGATGGTATAACACCAGAAATGGATAAATACATCGGAACAGCAAGAGAGACACTATTCATGAAGATTCTTAAGTCAGCTTTGTGCTACAAGAAGATACCAAGAGATTAGAAGGTTGCCATTATAATACCAATATTTAAAAAATGGTGACAATCGACAATGTGAAAATCACAGAGGTATTTCCCTTCTCAGTGTCCCTGTGAAAGTCTACTCTACGATTCTAGAATGGAGATTAAGAGGTCTAGCTAGCCAAATATGGACGAGACTCAATGTGGGTTTCGGGTAAACAGAAGTACTCAAGACCTTATCTTTACAATCAAACAGCTGAGCGAAAAGGCTCTTGAGTATGATAAGGAGATGCATCTCTGCTTTTTGGATTTGGAGAAAGCATTTGATATAGTCCCTTGGGACAAACTCTGGGAGTGCCTAACAAGGAAGAATATTTCAGGACCCCTGATCTCTGCCATTCAGATTTTCTATAAACATGCAGAAATTATGTGCGGACATCAAATCAAAAGTCAGGAGAGTTCAGGACCACTTGCGGAGTAAGACAGGGTTACATTCTATTACTGTACCTTTTCATACTCCTCATGGATGAAGTCATCAAAGCCTGCAAGGAACGCACACAAAAAGTATGAAGTAGGGTACTGCAAGATGAGACCAAGTTGCATTTCGGAGCTAGCATTTGCAGATTACGTGGCCCTGATCACAAAATTCAAGGCACATCTCCAGATCAACTTGCAGGTCTGGGAAGAAGAGTGGAAGAAGAGAAGAATGCACATCCTCAACTCCAAAACAAAAACCATGGTGATCACCAGAGATGAGAAGAGACATCAGATAACACTGGGAACACGACTACTGGAGGCAAGGTTAACCACTTGAAATATATAGGAGTGGTAATAAACAGCAGAGGAGGAATCAAAGAAGAGTTAATTGCATGAAGGGCAGCAGCAGGTATAATTTTCCATGCAATAAACAGAGGATTCCTCAGCAAAAGAGAAATAAGCAGGAAAACAAAGATGTATGTATACTGCTCAACCTAGGTGCCTGTCCTAACATATGGATGTGAGTTATGGGTAATGACTACAGCCCAATAAAGGCAACTACAAACTTCAGAAAGGAGGTACCTAAGAAAGGTGGTTCAGGTGATGAAAAGAGACGAGATCCACAACGAGACAATACGTAGCAATCTCGAAGCCCAACCCCTGCAGATACAAGTGGAGCTGTCCCAACTACAGTGATTTGACCATGTCTGTAGAATGGAAGAAGATTGGATACTAAGATACTAAAACAGTCATGGGAGACAAAAAGTCAAGGACGCAGACCCCCAGGATATCCCAAAGTACGTTGGGAAGACAACATACAACAGTTCCTAAGTGACCATTTGCTGGATTGGAAAGAGGCCAGGAGAAAGGCAGCGGATAGAACAGTGTGGCATTCTCTCTGGCAAACCTCTACACTTCACTGTAGAAGAGGAGTGACTAAGTAAGTAAGTTTAAAAAATGTGCAAAATTCTTCTGTAGCATTTACATTCAAAAGTTTGTATCCTTCTTTCCATATCAGCGGCCAATGTTCAGCTTTTACATCCATTTAAAAGAATAGACATCCAGTATAATTTATATAACTTTACTTTAATTGCAGTGTTGATGTTCCTTTTCCAGATCTTTACTATTATTATTATTATTATTTCCAGATTACATTCAGTTTTGACATGGCGGCTACAGCCATCTTAGGTCTTGTATTAAATTCCTTGTTAGATCTTTCATCATTACATATGCAGAACCCTAAATATTAAAAAAAGGTCAAAGTTAACCCATAGCAGACACAGTCAGTGGTGTGAAATGTTAGATACTTTATTTTTACTAGATCAGTTTTGTTTTGTTTATTTTATCTTAGGTGAAGTGAACGGTTCCATTTCTTGGTATATGCCTTTTCTAGATGTACTGATCTGCAAGGTGGGTAGACTGGGGCATGAGAAGCAAGCTCTCTAAACACTCTGCTTTATGCAGCCATATTTATATATTTCTTTTAAATGAAATAACAATTAATAAATATAATGCCATATTTATTGTTATAGCTATCTTTCAGCTATTAACATATCATTATTAAGTGAAGAGGGACATTTTTTTTATCTCACTATCAAACCTTGACTGGACAGAATTATAAATACCTCAATAAAACAAGTGCACATTTATATATTGCATTTTGATGATTTTGTTGCCAATATAATAATTGCAGTGCTATTCAAGTGGTCTGTGTATATTTGCGGCCAAAATGTTAGTGCAAAAACATGAACTAATTAATGAGTGTATTAATTTTCTTATAGAAGAAAAATTAGAAAGATGGTAACCATATTGATAACACTTTCACACTGTGAACACAATCTGTGTGGGTAATGTTCAATATTTGTGTGAAATTGACTACCTCTTTGGACACGAGATGTGGGATACATTCTGGTTGCTGCTTCCTGCAGCCCCTCTGGTGTCAGTTTGTGAAAGTCAGTGTCTCTCAGAGCAGACTGGGATTGCCGTGACTCTGTGTATGCTGAATATGAAAGTTATACTGACTCTGTGGTATATAAAAACTGATACAAGACAATAATAACTATTTAATCTACAGTACTTACCAAACTGCATCAGCCCTTTTCAATCTTACAGATGTACACAATGTGTAATCAATAGATGCATTAGACTACTACAGCTAAATAAAGAAATTTGATTGACTTACCAACAATTATTTCAACGATCAACCTACTTGTAAAACTTACCTCAACTATTGTTTTATTATCCCAATGTTTTCTTGCTACTTTTTTTGCTTCCTACAAACTTCGAGAATGGTTTGTAAGCTGACAAATTGGGTTTAATGTAGATAAATGCAGTCATCCACATGGGTAGATCAAATATGGAACATAATTACAGAATGGGAGAGAATAATATTAGAAAGATAGATAAAGAAAGCGACCTAAGGGTTATAATAGATCATACAGGTAAGGTGAGTGAGCAAGTTCAGATAGCAGTGAAAAAGGCAAATGCAATGTTAGGTATGATAAAAAGAAATATTAAACATAGAAGCAAGGAAGTGATAGTCAAACTGTATAAAGCATTAGTTAGACCTAGATTGGAGTACTGTGTTCAGGTGTGGGGTCTTTATCATAGAGGGGATATAAACATGCTGGAAACTTTACAAAAAATAGCAACAACGCTGAAAGTGGGATTCCAGAATTACAGTTATGAGGAAAGACTCAGAAAAACCAGCCTAAAGTGTCTTGAACAGAGAAGAATTTGAGGTGATATAATACAGGTTTACAAGATGATCAGAGGAATGGATAAATTAGACTATAACAAGTTTTTCAAAATACAGCCACCCACAACAACAAGAGGGCATAGCTACAAATTAACTAAAGAGAGGTCCAGATTAGATATTAGGAAATACTTTTTTTTAGTCAGAGACTGCTGAATGCTTGGAATGCATTTCCAACGGGAGGTAGTGGAGGCAGGAACAATTAATGTATTTAAGAATAAATTGGTCTTGAATAGCTTTTAGAGCAAGGTAATGTAAATGAAACTGGTTGTATACAGACTCTGCAGAGTCTTCTAAACCAGTATATAGATGTTGAGTAAGTTAAACTCATACTGTATGCTTGTTAGCACAAGTGTAATAAGAACCATTGGTTGAAAAACACTGCAATATATATTTTATAGAAATATGTAGTCCAGCATTGATTCTTTTAGTAGTAGACAGTCATGTTGAGAATATTATATTAAAAAACTAGTGCATCTGATCTGGTTTTTGTATCAACAGAATTTACCTTGCCACAAGATGGTTTTGAAGAAAAATTACTAATAAATTTCTGGTAAAGAAATAGTGGGCTAACTGGTCTGGACTTAAGCTTTGATAAAAAGAAAAGCCATAATAAGTGCTGAACTTTGAGCTCATTTGACATTTGTTGCAGCCAAACATTTAAAATGATCCTGAAATTTTGAATGTCATTCTGAACATCTAATGATTGCATAAAAATACTTTGCTATATCTGGTCACAATTCAGATGTCAAGAGGAATTTTTTTATTAACTATGTGCCAATGCACACAAATGTGAAGTGACATAAACTGAATTATATGATTTTTAAAAAGAAATTCCTAAACTATTAAAAAAAAAAAAAGGAAATGCCCAAAGAGAAAATATAATTGTAATAACCACTGATTAATAAGTCGATAAAACATTTTGTTTTTTAAGTTACTAAAAAACAGATTTTACTTACATTTGTTATGTTTTAATTAGTTCTAGCAACCGTATAATTTTTTTAATCAATCAATGACCGCCTGCTGGATGAGGACATCGCAATAGATGAAGCAGTAATCCACAGACTGCAAAGTTTCGATATTAAACGAGGTTCGATCGGAGAAGGGCGCATGAGAGGGCGGCGCAGGAATGTGTACAACCAGCGAGCTACAAGGACCATCAGCATCCATACCTTACGCCATTTGATGAGAGAGACTGAGCACCTATGGGTATGCCCGGAGTGCAGTGACGTTGATCTTAGAAACAGAAACAGAAACTGTAGAATTTTATTAAATAACTCAAATTAAAGAGATATAGCTATCTGAGACCTCTTCAATAAGTGTCATAATCATTTCTTACTCAATCCTTGCATCAGAAGATACAAAAAGGCTGACTAAGAAATGAGTGGATAGTGGCCAAATATACCTCAAACATTCAGGATCTCATGTGAATCCACTGTTCTAGTCATGCTGGGGTTTGTGGAAATGGCCTCAGGGCACCCCTAATGGGGACATTGTCAATTGATAGTAGTCAATTGACATCTATCAATTGACAATTGATATAAGATGGGGACGGTGTGGGCTCGTGGTTAAGTGACATGGCTCACAACCAGAAGATGCTGGGTTCGATCCCCATCACAGCACCGGCCGTTACTCCGGGGAATCAAACCCTTAGAAAATGCAGGCGGAAGCAGGCCCTTACATAAAATGCATGCTGAAGTCGGATGCATGAGTGAGTATAACCAATGAGCTATAGGACCAATCACTATCTATACACTTCATCATCTGCTGAGCTATGGATATGCCCAGAGTGCAATGATGTTGCTTCTTAAAAAAACAAAAACAATTAAAGAGCCATTTTTACCTTAATTTTTTTCCTGTATTGCCTAATCTTTTGTTTCAAAAAGTCAGAAATATCCTCTTATATGGCCACTCTAAATTAGTCCAATGAGCAGGAAACCATTAAATTACTATAGTACAAACGTACCTGTGTTAAAATATTGTGTACATATATATAGGCATGCGTGTGGCCTTGGGGTTGTGAGCTTGAATTACAATCCCAACATACCAAGTTTAAATCAAATCATGCTCAGTTTAACAGACCAGACATCTAATTTTTCAATGGTATGACTTCTTCCAGTTGACAGCTGTAAACGGGTACCTGACTAAGTCAAGGGAAAATTTTTAAGCTGCTGCCCAGACCTATGGAGTGCATGCTTTTGTCAACAATGAAAGAAGCTGAGCACATATGGGTAAAGTAAGTACATCAAAGTCGGTTCTATGAACAATTTTCTAATTTATGTGTTTGTATATATGTATATATATATATATATACATATATATATATATATATATATATATATATATATATATATATATATATATATATATATATATATATATATATATATATATATATATATATATATATATATATTTAAGTGCTTTAATTTAAATAGAAAACAAAAGACAATAACATTTTTCTTAATGTATGGACTTTTTTCAAAAAGATAAATTATTTATTGAGCTAGTACGCTAAAAAATTTAACAGGGAATGTGACAGTAACATCTAAAAATTCATATAATTCAGTCAGATATCATAATATGGTCTACAATTGTGGTTATGATATTTGGTGTCTAATTATTAAAAGCAGAGTTGAAGAAACTGAATATAAATCTAATAATTTCGAAATCTTTTAAGAATTTTTCACCCTTTCCATGAAGTAAAACATTAAAAATCACTGGGAGTTTAAGTTGTTTTTCATAGGACAAGTGTGTTAGGTTGGTCGTTGTAAGTTCATGTTGTTGTAGAATTTCTCTTATGTCATCTATCAATTTGCCATATTGTCTCCCATTGTAGTCAGATCTTTTTGGTGTTGTATGCATTCAGCAGTAGTTGATTCAGGCTCAAGTCTCATAACATGATCAAACCATTATATTTTTGGTTTGAAATGCATTCCGTACATGAGATAATTCTCATAATATTTCTTATGTCATTGTTTCTCTTTTTATCTATCCTGGTGATTTTAACATCCACGAAGACTGTACACGTGGACCTCCCCGGATGGCAACAGCAGAAACCAAATTGACTACATCCTAGTGCAACAAAGATGGAGATCAAATGTGCTGGCGACAAAAACACTGCCAGGAGCAGACTGCGATACGGACCACGAATTACTGTTTGCAGTTTTCCAAACAAGACTACGCAGGATCTACAAAGGTTGCCAGCCAATACGCTTCGATGTATCAGCAATACCTACTGAATACAACATCAAAGTAGAGAACAAATTTGAGGCGTTGCTTGCTATACAGGAAGAGATGACATCTGAGGAGTTGACATCGTACGCAAGGGAGATTTTGATCTCAACAGCAAAAGAAATGATTCCAAAGATATTGCACAAGACACAGAGCTATATAACAGACGAAACACAGAAACTCATTGCAGAAAGGCAACAATTAAAACAAATGGGAAGTAACGGGACCAACACAGCATATAAAAACTGCGCAAGAAAAGTTAGAAGAGAAATAAGAAAAGATAAAAGAAGATACATAGTAGAAACATGTAAGGATATAGAAAACCTACAACAACAAGGCAAAGAAAGAGATGCATTCAAAGCAATAAGAACACTGACAAGGGAATTCCGTCCGGTTCCACATGTCATAAATGACGAAGAGGATAACACACTAACAGAAACCAAAGACATACTGAATAGATGGAGAGAGTACTGCAGAACCATGTATGGAGACAGCACAAAGCGCTCAGTTACAATCCTACCAAAGGATGAGAAAGAACTTGAACCAACATTGGAAGAAGTACGCTCTGCAATTAAAAGCCTGAAAAAGGGAAAGTCCCCAGGATGCGATGATATCCCAGCAGAGCTTATACAAGCAGGAGGAGAGGCATGTGCTCGAGTCTACCACAAGCTGTGTAAACAGATATGGCACAGTGCAGAGTGGCCAGAAGCATGGAAGAAATCAATTTATATTCCCCTCCCCAAAAAAGGCAACCTGAAGCTGTGCACGAACTACCGAACTATCGCACTGATCAGCCATGCTTGCAAGATACTCTTACGAATCCTATTAAGAAGGATAGAGAAAAGGTTTGAATCTGAAATTCACATAGTCCAGGCAGGTTTTAGGAAAGACAGAGGGACCCGGGACCACATATTCAATTTAAGGAATATCTATGAAAAATGTAGAGAGTTTAATGTAGACCTGTACACATGTTTCATTGATTACACCAAGGCCTTCGACACGGTAAAACATCAAAATCTGTGGAGAATCATGAAGGAAATGGGGTTTCCTTTGCATATAGTCCATCTCATTGAAACATTATACCAAGATCAACAAGCCGCTGTCCGAGTATCTGGGCAAACATCAGATTGGTTTGCAGTACAAAAGGGAGTCCGACAGGGATGTATACTCTCACCTTATCTGTACAACATATATGCGGAATGTATAATGAGAAATGTGCGAGAAGATGAGAACATTGAAAGTTTCGACCCATTTACGATTGGGGGTACGAGATTCCAGAGTTACGAAATACAGATGACACAGTGATACTATCAAGAAGTGCAGAAGGGCTAGAGCAGCTACTTTCAGCCGTTAATGGACATAGTAAAGATCAAAATCTGTTCATAAACATAAACAAAACAAAGATAATGACCACCGATAAAACACAATGTCAGCATACATTTACAGTGGGTGGTGAGGAAATAGATCAGGTTACACATTTTGAATATCTGGGCTCCAGAATCGACAAAAATGGTGACTGCTCGAAATAAATCAGAAGAAGACTAGCTATGGCAATGCAGAGACTGAACAGCCTGAAGAAATTATGGCATGGCACCAACAAAACGATAAAAGTAAAAGTCTTGAGAGCCTGTGTTTTTCCTGTGGCAGCTTATGGCTGTGAGGCATGGACGATTACCAAAACTTCTAGACAAAGAATCGAATCCTTCGAGTCAAAATGTTACAGAAAGATCCTCAGAATACCCCGGACAGAGAAAAAGACAAATATAGACATTCGGCAAGAGTTGCGCATAGAGGAGAACTGGTTTATCAATTCCATTTTGGCTAGAAAATGCAAATACTTTGGTCACATCAAGAGACACAACGGTCTTGAGAGGACGGTGATGGAAGGTATGGTGCCAGGCAAAAGAGGAAGGGGTAGACCAAGAAGACGATGGCACCAAGATATCCAGGAGTGCCTGGGTATGACAGTGGCGGAAGCTGGAGTTTTGGCAAGGAAACGAGTTTCTTTCAGACAGACTGTGATGGGAGCGACGTTCTACAAAGGACATGCTACATGATGATGGTGATAATAATGACTTTTCTTAGACATTTCATTTCAAACAATGTAATTTTCTTCTACTGTATCTTGGATAATGACCGAGTTTGATAATGTTAGTACAAATTTGTGTAAATATAGTTTATCAGTTTTTGCGAATATTGCCAAGCTGATGTTATGGTGTTTTAGCACTAGTGGCAATTGATAAATCACAGCAAAGGCTTTCCTAAATCTAGTTTCAATTTCTCTATCAAGCCTTCCATCTTCTGTGAAAATACTTCACAGGTATCGAAGCTTTTGGAACAGCTTAATAACTGCTTCTATTTCTTCAATCAATATATTGGGGATGGCGCGGACTAGTGGTTTAGTGACACGGCTCACAATCCAAAGGTGCTGGATTCGCTCCCCATCACAGCACCGACGTTACCCTCAGGAAGCAAACCCTTAGAAAATGCAAGAGGAAACAGACCCTTACATAAATGCACTGGCTGACAGGCGCAAAATTTAAAAAAAACTTAGTGCAATGCACACCACTTTGGGGAATAGAGAAATAAGACAAATGCACGTTTTTTTTACGTTTGGAGTCTACACCACTCAATACTAACACATAGTTTTCATGGGTCTTCTTAATGTTTTGTCTCTAATTTCTTAAATCTACTAGCCCTAAAATTTATATTTTAATTGTTTTTTCTAAAAAATGGTATAATTTCCAGTTCCTTTCCATCAAGTTCACTAACACTTACTGTTGATATTTCAGTTGATTGCCTATTTCGTAGTCTTCTGGTGTTTCCAGTCCATATTCCATTGAGATAAGTCCATGTAAGCTCCTTAAATGTCATTGTAGCATAAGTATACTGCTTGTCAGCCAGTCACAGCCCCTTTTGCAAATGGCTTTTATGGGTAAACCCATATTTTGCATTGTTTCCATGACATGGATATGGGGTTGGACTTTATAGGAGTTCTTAGACAACAACTTCGATAAATACAGGCAAATTAAAATCAGACAGATTATACAATCATATGCCCTGTTATAATGCACAGTTGGTAAGTATTACAGCTGTAGGATTACATGATATACAAACAATGTGGTATAAATAAAAGGTTGTATATTAGCTTATACATATACAGAGGAGCTGGCATATAGACATATATTGCTGAAAAAAAAGCAAATGAAATAATTGGTCATGAATTTGAATATATTGACTTGAAATTTGCACGAAATGAGAGATAGGATATTTATAAATTGCAATGAATGAATAAGGATATATAAAGCTGTATAAAGGAAATATCAGCAGAAATCAATCTTGTCTTTAGAAGAGTGTTTTTGTTTGGACAGGTATTCTGACAGCTTTAACTTCTGCACATGTTTGTACTTTGTTCTAATAAATGGGATAAAGTAAGTAAAATGTTGCTTCTTACAACCGCAAACGTATTTGGTTGTTATAAGTTCATGGCAGGTGTTCAGTACTCTATGTTGCCATTACTTTCCATATGTGGAGAAGCTCCTGTACAAAGAAAAAAATCAGTGTCTGCCAAACTGGACACAATGGGATTCATATTCGGTGCGTTGGGATTGTGAAACAGCCAATAACAATTTAGTTTTATATCCTTATAACATCTCATGTCATTTAATTTGAAACTTGAGTTTTGAGTGTACAAGATTTAGCATCTTTTGTAATGGCCTTATCAATTATGCAAATTTAAGACAGGAGCGAAACTAGTAATTAAGCTGTATATATGTTTATTGTTCTAAATTAGTGTCCATTACAGTTATTTCGCAACTATCAAGATACTTTTTTAACAAATGTTTTCAGTCTTTCAGTGCTTTCGTTCTGGACTTTTCAGGCATATTTGATACAAAATACTATATACATAGAGGATAACACCATACCTCCTGCATTTACTTCTATATCTATTACTTTTGCAATGAATTAACTTAACTTAATTTAATGTCTGTATACTGGTTTAGAAGACTCTGCAGAGTCTGTATACAACCAGTTTCATTTACATTACCTTGCTCTAAAATCTATGCGCATCCAATTTTTTCTTAAATGCATTAACTGTCCCTGCCTCCACTACCTTCTGTGGCAATGCATTCCAAGCATTCACCGCTCTCTGACTAAAAAAATATTTTCTAAAATTTAATCTGGACCTTTCTTTAGTTAATTTGTAGCTATGCCCTCTTGCTCTAGTGGGTGGCTGTATTTTGAAAAAAACTTGTTATAGTCTAATTTATCCATTTCTCTGATCATCTTATAAACCTGTATTGTCACCTCGAATTCTTCTCTTTTCAAGACACTGTAGGCTGGTTTTTTGGAGTCTTTTCTAATAATTGTAATTCCACTATCAGATTTACGCTCTTTTTTTTATTCTTTCCAGCATGTTTATATCCCTTCTATGATACGAACTCCACACCTGTACACAGTACTCCAATCTAGGTCTAACTAATGCTTTATACAATTTGACTATCACTTCCTTGCTCCTATGTTTAATATTTCTTTTTATCATACCAGACATTGCATTTGCCTTTTTCACTGCTACCTGAACTTGCTAAAATTGTTTTTGTCTGGTCCATAGCCATGCCATTAGTTTTTGTAAGTGTGAAAGTAAAGGCTTATCTAATCTTAAATCAAGTGGTACTAGTTGCTTAGTTGTTAAAATCTAATGAGATGATTTCAAGTGTAGCACCATCTGATCAATATTGGTGCTGAAGGGTGCTATTGTACATTTGTTATTCCTAATTGATTTATTGCCACTCCTCAGACACCTGCTCCATAGTGTTGATGGTATACTAGTTTTAGATGTGTTTAATGTCCTGTTCCCCTTGAGTCTGTTACCTTGAGGTGGTGAGAAAGGTGGTGTTTCAGTGACACCAGGAAAATCAGCAGAAGCAAAAAGTGCCAGAAAGGGTCACCTATGCTGGACAGGTCATTGGGGAGAGAATAGTCAAGCGTTAGGAAGTCCACTAATAAATATAAAAGTAAGTTACACCTGGAAAGAGGCAGAAAGAGTAGCCCAGGACGTGTATTCTGTCAAAATGTGGTTAATAGCCTATGAACTGAGACCAGTAATATGCCTTGCTTGATTGATTGAACGTATTATTGTCACAGTGTTAGTTATAATAGTACTTGCTGCTTTTGTTGTTTACATTCAGTTATATTATATTTATTGTAGTAGCCAGCATCATTCTTTTGTGCAACCTTGCTATGCGCATATATATATATATATATAAATAGGGGAGGAGGACTAACATCTGGTCAGGCAAAATATACTGGTCAGACATGTTAGTCAGGGTCAGGCAAAACATACTTGCCAAGACCCCCACCTCAGCTTCCTAGTAGCCTTCCCTGGAAATGGGCTGTTTTCATGGCAGCCTGGCTAACAAGGTGAGAGATCAACGTGATCCCTGTAATAGTGAGTGAACGCAGATGAAGCCAAGCATAACACAACTGCCTGGAGGACTCTGGTCCACCTTCATCCGCATACTCAGGATGTGAGGAAAGCTACTGTAACCCGTCACATAACGTTCTTTTCAGAATGCACAAAAGAGTAACCTACTCATTGTGGGCATTCGCAAACAATAACATATATAAATAAATAAATATATATATATATATATATATATATATATACACAAGGTGTGTTAAAAAAGTATCCAACCTTAGTTTTTTTTCTGCAGAACCAAATGAAGCATGGTTGTTGTCCTTTGGCAAAGAGGTATAGTGGAATGTCATGTGCAATGCACAAATTGTTTTCCCGCCCGCAGATTGCGTTAGTCGCTGGCAATCAGCCTTTCAGTGTTGAGTGTAGTGAGCACCCGTTGGGTTTTTATTCACCACGAAATGATGGGAAGAATTGAGCAGAGGCAATGCATCAAATTTTGCTAAAAGCTAGACAATACCCAAGTGGAAACCATTCGGAAGATTCAACAGGCTTTCGGTGATGATGTCATGAATATCGCAGAAATTAAGGAGTGGTACAATTGTTTTAAATATGGCCGCACATTGATGGAGAGTTAATCACGTTCTGATAGGCACTTAGCAAAGAAATGACAAAGTCATAGACCAAGTACAAACCTTGTCTTACAGAACCTCTGTGTCACCATCAGAGAACGTACGGATGAGGTTGGGATAAGCATTGGTTTGGTACACGCCATTTTCATCCAGGTTTTCGCTATGCGCAGAGTGTCTGCAAAATTTGCATCTGATTAGGAATTTCTTGGCCAAACACAACACTGGTTCACCAGGCTCTCTGTTTTTCCAACAAAATTCCTTGCAATTTTTGGATGTTCCCTAAGCTTAAAATTTCACTGAAGAGGACCAGATTTGAGTTTTGAGAAGATATGTGGAATGTGACGACCCAGCTGTACTCCATAATGCCAGTATGTGCTATTGGGCTATCTTGTTTTTTAACTAGTCAGTTTTTTTCAGTAAATAGTTATATTTATACTTTTAGTCTTAAATTATCATCTCTAGTGGCAATTGTCAGTGGCATGACCAGCACAACAAAATCATGCAGAAATAATAAAAAGATTTAGAAACTTTTCTTTATTCATTAAGGTGAAATATTAAGTAATATCAGAAAAATTTTCATTGTATACTTATCTATAATATGTATTCACTTCTGTCATTGTACATTTTCTTTATTTTTTAACACATGACACAGATAACAATCAATTTATATTATAAGAAATTTGTATGTCTCTAAACTGGCAGGATTGAGACCTCAACATAGACGGTGAGATGCTCTCACACTTACATTTTGCAGACGACATTGTGATCTTCAGCCACAACATTGCAGAAGCTGAATAAGCTGTACGTCTACCTAGGCCAGGAAACTAACACCAACTACAACATTGATAAGGAGATCTCATGCTGGAGAGTGGCAGGTTGGCTCAGCTTCAACCACAATAAATCAATACTCTAGCAGATGATGAACATCAAGGCCAGGGATCACACCTTCAATAGCCTGGTTATCCCAGCAATGGTATACAGGTGTGAGGTTTGGAGTCTGTGCAAATCAGGCTAAGAGAAGCTCAAAATTACCGAAAGAGCAATGGAGCAAAGTGTCCTAAATATCTCCCTGAGAGACCATATCCGAAGTGCCGACATCCACGACTAGACAGAGTTACGGGATGTCGTCGAATCAGCGTCAATGTAAAAGTATAGTAAAAGGCCATGTGGTCCGCATGACTGACAATAAATAGACACAGAGAGTGTCTTTCTGATGGTCATACAACTACAACTGCTTGCATGGCCACCCGCCAACGAGATGGAAAGATGATCTGCACTATGCCCTTGGACCATCATGGTACTCCAGGGTGAAGGACAGACATGGATTCAAGCAGGTTTTGGCTAACTGGTATCATGCAACCTTGCTTAATTGAATACCATGATTTGAGTATTCAAGTACATATTATAAACATTTATTATTAGGTTACTGTTTTAAAAATATCTTTTGTTATTTAAAAGTAAACATTAGTGAAAACAATTAAAAACATGCATTAATTTAACAACATAATTTAATAAAATTGCAGGATTAAATTTTATTAATGGATCCACTAATGATTTTAGTATTTTATGAGCACACTTAAATTAAGCAGGGCATACAATTCAAGCAAGCTGTAAGAAGTTAGTCCTTCCCATATTATTAGTGCTAAACAAGACCTTAGATTGGAAGATCATATACAGACTACATAGTCTTCTAAATCAGTATTAAGACGTTAAGTTAAGTTAATTTAAGTCAGTTTATATAGAAAAAAAAGGTTTATATTATGTGACAGGGAACGCTATGCAACAATAAGTAATCTGATCATGAAATGAGGTTTATTCGTCCAACAGGTGTTTTGGTCTATTAGCTTTCTATGTATCCTCATACTGCTTTTATTTATCCCTTAACATGGAATTAAACTAGCTGCCTTCTGGTTGCGAGAACTATTCTTATCCACTTAGTCATCTTGAAGAAAATATCAAATTAGGACTAAGTATATAAACCTTTCATCTACGCAAAATGTAGCAAATTCATGTTTTGAAAAGGCAAGAAGAAGCATTGCAGATTGTAGTAGGTATAATTTGTTGTGGGAAACCAAAGCACTATTGACTGCATCATGAGGACAATTTTTGAATTATTCAAAATAGCAGAATACACTTAAATGATGGGGAAAGGAAACATTATATATGCCAATTCTCAAAATACATAAACAAATAGGATAGGTCACGCGAGAAAATTCAAGAGATTGTTGTTACCTCCACTTTCAGAGTGGGTATCTGCAAACTGTGCAACAAAAGTCTGCTTATGGTTATTGCAGAGTTCCTCAGAAGTTTGTATGCTGCTAGAACAGTCAGAACAGGAGCCAGAATATCCAAAATGTGCGGCTAAATTAAACAAAAATGTTGAAAAGTAGACACATGTAGATTTTATTTGCACAAATCTGACATATGCGAAATTGGATTTGAACATTCAATATAAATTATGTATTGTCTCAAATTGTATGGCCGGAAACATTTAGGTTAAAGTGACACTCAGAATTTGATAATTTGCCCAAGTTTGTTGAAAATCTAGAAATTTACCAACTGTTGTACAGCATAAAAATCTCATGTCAAGACTAATTTCCCACCTGGCTCAGTTTATTCCCATCTGACTACACTATGAACACTTAATCTATATTTTACTTTTAGAAATAGCTTTGTTCTATGAAGCAAGCATGAATTTAAACAGCCTATGCAATATCTTTCTTCTAAGGTAAATTTAGAAACGCTAACAAAATATTAAAAAAGAAATAAAACATATATATTTTACAAATGGAATCAATGAATTCATGATTTCAGTCCTTCATAAGTCAGCTGTTAAGAATGAGGCAGAGAGAGAGAGAGAGAGAGAGAGAGAGAGAGAGAGAGAGAGAGAGAGAGAGAGAGAGAGAGAGAGAGAGAGAGAGAGAGAGAGAAAGAGAGAGAGAGAGAGAGAGAGAGAAACAAAGATATGAAAACAAAAAGAATACAATTACAAGTCTATTATTGGTTACTGTTTCTGATAAAAACTACATAGAAGATTCAACTGATCTGACTTTTTTCTCACTTTATATTACTGTACTAATACTATTGCTGCATGCTTAGTGATACACAATATTTTACAATTAGAATTTTCAAATAATTTGTATTAATCTAGGAACAGACTACTCTTAACCTATTACATTCTAACAGCCTCAATAAATATTTCAAAAACTGCAACCATTATTCTGTCTAATACAACCCTTCAGTTTAAAAAGAAATATTATAATAACATCTCATTTGTTTTGTGAAAAAATGTATCAATGTATGAGATGAAAAGAGGATTCTCCCTGTTCTAATAAACATCTATTTCCTGTTTTGAGCCACAGTGTGTAAAGAGTTAACTTAACGTCTTTATACTGGTTTAGAAGACCCTGCAGAGTCTGTATACAACCAGTTACATTTACATCACCTTGCTCTAAAAGCTATGCACATCCAGTTTTCTTAAATGCATTAACTGTCCCTGCCTCCACTACCTCCCCTGGCAATGCATTCCAAGCAGACACCACTCTCTGACTAAAAAAATATTTCCTAATATCTAACCTGGACCCTCTTTAGTCAGCTTGTAGCTATGCCCTCGTATTATTGTAGGTGGCTGTATTTAAAAAAAACTTGTTATAGTCTAATTTATCGAACATTACACTAATGTTTAATGCTAATGTGCTTTCTTTTAAACTGATTTGATTTACATACCCAGTCTAATAAATGTGTCAATTATCAACTGTGGCAGAAAAAAAATTGTTGGTTTGAATTATCAGATTTTTTCAACAAAAAAGTTACAATTTTGTCTACAATCATAGAAATGGCACACTAAAAATAAAATAAAATTGCAAGCAAAGCTTCATTGGCAAAAGTAAAGCTGATCAACATGGACAGCTAAAAACCAATAACCTGATTGTCTATATCCATACTTATTATATACAAAGAAATCTGTCGATAACCTGAGTAGTATGACTTTTATAAAAACTTTGAACAAACAGGTGAGATTATTCCTATGCCGAAATACTGAATACAAGGGCACTGTTGTAAGAAAATTTAACATCTAGTTTGATTTATGTGTACCCCTTTTTTTCCATGGGATTATTTATTAAAATGAATTAGTGGCAGGTGACAATTGCACCCACATATTCTATGGAGAATCATGAAGGAAATGGGGTTTCCTTTGCATATAGTCCATCTCATTGAAACATTATACCAAGATCAACAAGCCGCTGTCTGAGTATCTGGGCAAACATCAGATTGGTTTGCAGTAGAAAAGGGAGTCCGACAGGGATGTATCCTCTCACCTTATCTGTACAACATATATGCGGAATGTATAATGAGAAATGTATGAGAAGATGAGAACATTGAAAGTTTCGACCCATTTACGATTGGGGGGTACGAGATTCCAGAGTTACGATACGCAGATGACAGTGATACTATCAAGAAATGCAGAAGGGCTAGAGCAGCTACTTTCAGCCGTTAATGGACATAGTAAAGATCAAAATCTGTTCATAAACATAAACAAAACAAAGATAATGACCACCGATAAAACACAATGTCAGCATACATTTACAGTGGGTGGTGAGGAAATAGATCAGGTTACACATTTTGAATATCTGGGCTCCAGAATTGACAAAAATGGTGACTACTCAAAAAAAATCAGAAGAAAACTAGCTATGGCAATGCAGAGACTGAATAGCCTGGGGAAATTATGGCAGGGCACCAACAACACGATAAAAGTAAAAGTCTTGAGAGCCTGTGTTTTTCCTGTGGCAGCTTATGGCTGTGAAGCATGGACGATTACCAAAACTTCTAGACAAAGAATCGAATCCTTCGAGTCAAAATGTTACAGAAAGATCCTCAGAATACCCTGGATAGAGAAAAGAACAAATGTAGACATTCGGTAAGAGTTGAGCATAGAGGAGAACTGGTTTATCAATTCCATTTTGGCTAGAAAATGCAAATACTTTGGTCACATCAAGAGACACAACGGTCTTGAGAGGACGGTGATGGAAGGTATGGTGCCAGGCAAAAGAGGAAGGGGTAGACCAAGAAGACGATGGCACCAAGATATCCAGGAATGCCTGAGTATGACAGTGGCGGAAGCTGGTGTTTTGGCAAGGGAACGAGTTTCTTTCAGACAGACTGTGATGGGAGCGACGTTCTACAAAGGACATGCTACATGATGATTAGATAGAAATGACGCTAAAGGAGCATACAAGGTGGTCAAAGAACTGTTAACACGAAGATAAGGCAGGAACTTTATAATTCAGGATAAAAGCGGCAAGTGCCTTATTGAGGACATTAATGTACTGGCATGGTGGACAGAGTACTGTTCCGAGTTATACAAACTATGAGGGATGAAACGAACCTGAAAAAACAATCTCTCCAACACCAACAAATATAGAAGATAACCAACTGATAACGAAGGAAGAGGTAGCTGCAGACATTGAGAAGAGGAAAGGCGGCCGGTGTGGACAATATACCAGCAGAGCTATTACAGGCAGGTGGGGAGGTAGTGGTGGAAGCCCTGACATACATCTGCAACAAGATGTAGGAGACAGGAAACTGGCCGGACTTATAGACAAAATCAATGGTTATACTGTTACTGGAAATCTAAAGCTGTGCCAAAATTACAGAACAATAAGCCTCATCAGCCACCCTAGCAAGATCATGCTTAGATTAATCCTTGACTGATTAAAACCCCATGCAGAAAAACATCATTGCTGATGAGCAAGCAGGGTTCAGACAGGGAAGATGCACTACAAAACAGACATTTAATTTAAGGCTGCCAAACGAGAAATATCTAGAACAGCAGCAAAAACTGTATCATGTGTTTGTTGATTTTAAGAACGCGTTTGATAGAGTATGGCATAAAGATCTATGTGCAACCATAAGGATGTATTAAATAAACGGAAATATTATAAAGGTTTTTGAACACCTGTATGATAAGGTGTCCAGCGCAATTCTTGTGAATGGGAGGCACGGGGACTGGTTTCGTACATCAGTTGGTGTGAGACAGAGTGGTACACTCTCTCCAACTATTTTCAATATATTCCTTGAGGGAATTATGAGTGAGGCACTTGGAGGTTACATTGGTACTGTCAAGATAGGGGGGCCAAACGATTACCAGCCTTCGTTTTGCAGATGACATTGACAGGTTGACTGGTTCAGAAGCAGAACTCCAGGAATGGATCAGAAGGCTCAGTGAAACATCTCTTGACTATGGTATGGAGATAAACGTTGGAAAGACAAAATTAATGACCAACAACGCGGAGGGCTTAAACAGTAGGATAAAAGCTAATGGCCAGAAACTGAAAGTGGTTGACGGTTTTAAAAATATGGGTTCGATTGTCAGTGATGCAGGATCAAAATGTGAGGTGTTTGCCAGAATAGCACAGACAATAGTGGTGCTTGCACAGCATAACAAAAATCTGGCAAGATAAACGGTTAGCACTATGCACGACAACCAGATGAATGCGTGCATTGGTCCTGTCAATATTCCTCTATGCTGGTGTACATGGACAGTTACAGCTGACCTTCAGCAAAGGATACAGGCCTTGGAGATGAGATGTTTCTGAAGCCTTTTAAATTTTGCACAAAGATCGAGTTACAAATGAGGAAATACAAGATAGAATTACAAAAGCAACAGGGCCTTTTGAAGACCTCTTGACAACTGTCAAAAGAAGGAAACTTGCTTGGCACAGTCACATATCGGGATCAAATGGTCTAGCAAATACGATCCTTCATGGAAAGGTGCAAGGTAGAAGATGAAGAGGCCGTCCCAAAAAGAGATGGGATGAAAACATAAAAGAATGGACCAATCTCTGACCAGAAGAGGCACAGGAAGCGGCCACTGACAGACAAGGGTGGCGTGGGGTTGTGAGGATGTTTTCATGTGTGCCCCAAAGATCTCACTGGTTACAGGATGACCTGATCTGACTTGACCTGATTCAAATGAATTAGTGGCGAGTGACAATTGCACCCATAAATTCAAATGCAATCTAAAGGGAACATAAGTAGTAGTCATAAGAGTAGTACAATAAAACACAATGAAAAAGTAAACTTGACTGTAAAATAATCACTGCCTTCATGTAAAACATGAATGGTCTGAATATAAATAAAAATTGCTATTTCAAGATGATTTCTTTTTAGTTTGGACTGGTCCCCGCAAAAAAACTGAGTTTCTTTTGAGGTTGTGTCATGAAATGCAATTAACATGGAAGTACATTGAAGTGATAGTCAAACTGTAAAAAGCATTAGTTAGACCTAGATTGTAGTACTATAGACAGGTGTGGAGTCCTTATCATAGAGAGGATATAAACATGCTGGAAAGGATACATAAAAGAGTGACAAAACTGATAGTGGGATTCCACAATTATTGTTATGAGGAAAGACTTTGAAAAACCGGCCGATCTTGAAAAGAGAAGAATTCGAGGTGATTTAATACAGGTTTATAAGATAATCAACAGAAAGGATAACTTAGACTTTAACAAGTTTTTCAAAATACAGCCGCCTATACAAACAAAAGGGCAAAGTCACAAATTAATTAAAGAAAGGTCCAGATTAGATACCAGGAATAATGTTTCTAGTCAGAGAGTGGTGAATGTTTGAAATGCATTACCACAGGAAATAGTGGAGGCAGGGTCAATTAATGCATTCAAGAATAGATTGGATGAGCAGAGGTATTTTTAGATCAAGTGAATATAAAAGAAACTGGTTGTATACAGACTGTGCAGAGTCTTCTAAACCAGTATAAAGACATTAAGTTAAGTTTATATACCCTGTAAAAAATAAAACACAAAGATATTGCATTATAAATTCAGTCAACACAAAAATTATGATGACATTTGTCTCTTCAGCAGATCTGGTGAATATTATCATTATTTGTCCTTTTTCTTGCACACACCGGGCAGATATAGAAACCTTAAAAATTAATATTGTTTCTGTCTCCGTAACATTTTATACAGTTATCATCTTTCATGTTCCAGAAGACAGTTTTGTTTTTTCCTTTTTTCACAAGAAGGCTATCTGAAATTCTACATCTCTCCCACAGCAATAGTTCATGGAATGAAAGTCACAAAATCTCATCTAAATATTAAGATGTTAGTAATCATCAATCAAAGCATGACAAAATTTATGAATATTTAAAACATCATCTAAGATGTTGTTGTTTAATGCCTACAATGAGTAAGTTTACTCTTTTGTGCGCCCTGAAAAGGATGTTAAGTGGCGGTTTGTAGTAGCTTTCCTCACTTCCCTAGCATGTTGATGAAGGTGGACCGCAGCATTTCAGGCGGTTGTGCTATGCTTGGCTTCATCACTACACGGATCACATTGATAAATATCTCGTCACCCACGCTGTCTTGAAAACAGCCTGTTTCCAAGGAATGCTACATGGCAGAGAGATTGTGATCCTGGTCAGTGTATTGTGCCTGACCCTGACGCAAAGTCCTGGTCAGTATGTTGTGCCTTACTGGACTAGCGTCTCAGTTCTCCATCATTTAAGATAATTAAAATATATCATCAAAGAAAATAAAAGAAACAACTGTTGTTCAGAATCCCAGGATTTATAAAAAATAAATAAATAAACAACTAAATTAGTTATTTAAATAAAAAGATTTGACTACTGACAGGAAATGTGAAGAAAGTTATTATTATAATTAAGAAGCAGCATTTGCAGTTAAACCACATGCATAATTTTTAAAAAACTAAAGTAGAAGTTCTCATGTCATGCAGTTATTTCAAAGTACGATTTGACCTGCTAAGAAATTTTTCTACGCATAATAGATACAAATATTTTACTCATACACATGCTGAAAAAAAATCCTAAAAAAGGATGACTGGAATCTGAAAGAGAAATCAAAATAAAAATGCTGCTACTAGAAATGTGTAATTTAAATCACTGTAACCTGTTTGTGACATAACAGTCATGACTGCTGGTGACCAGAAATCTGCTGTGGCATAAGTTAGCCTTGGTAGCTGTTTGGATATTTCTGATGGACCTTCATCTTCCTGGCCTAATCAAGTGTTGAAATTGTATTTCATTTACATGACAGGTTTACGTAAAAGTAAATTATTTTACAAAAATAAACAATCAACTCAGTGAGTTCAAAAGGCATCACATAGTTTAAACCCATCAAGCACATCTAGATAATACTAAAAATATAGTTTTATTTATTAAACTTTTAGGTAAAATAATAAATCAAATGTTTTTGTGTAGAATGTGTAGTACTTCTGTATTCAGCAGTGCTTAGCCTAATTAGCACATTTATTTTATTACTAATTTTGTTTAAATATGTGAGTATGATATTGTCGGATAAACTTGTAAGATTGTGCTATATATATTTGAATACAAGACAGTGTTAGTCTAAAAATTACTTCCAATTCGAAATATATGAAAATAATCATTGAACACATGATAGCATAATATACAATTTAAATGGAGTTGAATCATTGTTTGTATTACAAAGGAAGATCTAGATATAGACACATGCTTGATCAATTATAAAAAAGAAAAATTCTTTGGATAGAATTATGCAGCTGGTTTTCATTTAATACTAAAAACAACAATGATATATCTATAACTACGGCATCCTTCCTATCCTGAGGTTATTCAAGGAGATTCATGTGGCCAATTACTTAATTTAACTTAACGTCTTTATACTGGTTTAGAAGACTCTGCAGAACCTGTATACAACCAGTTTCATTTGCATTATCTTGCTCTAAAAGCTATGCGCATCCAATTAAATCTAAATGCATTATCTCCACTACCTCCTGTGGCAATGCATTCCAAGCATTCACCACTCTCTGATTGAAAAAAATATTTCCTAATATCTAATCTGGACCTCTCTTTAGTTAATTTGTAGCTATGCCCTCTTGTTCTTGTGGGGGGCTGTATTTTGAAAAACTTGTTATAGTCTAAATTATCCATTCCTTTGATTATCTTATAAACTTGTATTAAATCATCTCAAATTCTTCTGTTTTCTAGACACTGTAGGCCAGTTTTTCCTCATAACTGTAATTACACTGGCAGTCATCATGCAGTGAGCAGGCTAGGTTCTTCTTTAACTCCTGACACAAAAAATCTTAGACCTTGCCAGGACATCAGCAAGTGTCTCTATATTAACAAACTGATTGCTTAATCATTCAGTTAAGGCAAACCATATTTGTGTTAATCAATTGCCCATCAGAGGAGGGGCAGTGTAGCTAAAATGTTATTGACACAGCTCACAAACCAAACTCGCATGTGTTTGTATTCATGAACCTGCAAGGTCACACCCCTATGGGATGTGATTGTATTTTGTTAATGGGTGCTGAAGTCAGTTGCACTGTGTCATATGGCACAAAATAGCACAATGTACTCTGCCTTAGGAAATATTGCAAACAAAACATTTTTAAAATATTACATGTCAAATGAAAAATAAATAACATTGATGGTTACAAATTAAAACCTCATAAAACTGCAGTTGCTAGTTATGGAATATAGATAGAGTGTTAAATACACGTATATAATTGGAAGAAAATGTTACAGTAATATGTTAATAAATACTATTTTTTAATTTAGTGAATTACTTTAGCAAAACAATGCCAACTGGTGCTTCCAAGCATTTCATGATGTTCTACTGCTGATATCACTACATTCATTCAATCAATCAAAGCATGTTGCTCCTCTTGCTGCATAGACCATTGACAACAATTTGTCAGCATCCACAGCCCTGAGCTGCTCTTTCTGCCTCTCTCCAGGTGTAATTATTTAATCTGAATTCCTTCTCACATTCTCTTTACCATGTATTTTTGGGTCTACCTCTCTTTCTCTTTCTTTGATGATTTTATTTAAGAACGTGTCTGGCTATGTTGTATGTTGGACAGTGCCATCCATAGCACATGCTCTATTCAGCCCCATTTTCTTTGTCTAATTTGTTGTTCCAGTGGCTGTTGTTATCCTGCCACTTTATGCCCATTATCCTTCATAGACATCTGTTAATAAAGGGCTGGAGTCTTTATTACATTACATTCTATGAAGCACTACATTAGTTACAGATAATTCTACTAGTGCTGTTGCTACTACTACTAGTAATTACACTGCTACTTAACATGCTTCTGCTGACTACCTCAGCAGTCTTAGAATATATATTTTTCAAAGGACATGGATACAGAGAGATTAAGATTAGCCTACATTTTGGAGGAATTCATTTTTAAACAATTGAAGAGTTTGAAAGTAGACAAATATTAGAGTCAAGATGGATTGAAAAGATGGAGTGATCCCCTTATTCAAAAAGGGAAACAAATCAGATCCAGTAAATTATAGATTGGTGAGTTAACAAGCATCAAAATGTTAGAGTCAATAATCAAAGAAAACATTGTAATGCATTTAGACAGATTTAATCTAATCAGAAATAGTCAGCATGGGTTTACTAAAGGAAGATCATGCTTAACAAATTTATTAGAGTTCATGGAGGAGGTTATCAAAATGATAGATGGAGAGGAGCCAGTGGATGTTATTTATCTCAATTTTGCCTTTGATAGTGTACATCATCAAAGATTGTTTAGGAAGGATAAACAATTGGTTAGTGGGGAAAAGGCAGAGAGTGGGCATAAATAAGTACTATGAGTGGCATAAGGTAAAAAAAATGGAGTGCTACAGTGCTCGATTTTGGGACCAACTTTGTTCTTGATATATAAACTTTTTTGGACAATGATATCAGATCCAAGATTTCAAAATATGTAGATGACACAAAACTATGATGAAGTGTCTCATCTAAAGCAGAGAAGGATTTATTGAGTTCGGATTTAGATCAAATTCGGCAATAGTTCAAGAGCTGGCAAATAAAGTTTAATGTAGATAAATGTACAGTCATAAACATAGGTATATCCCAATATGGAACATAATTACAGAATGGGAGTGAACAATATTAGAAAAATAGAAAATGAAAACAACCTTGGAGTTATAATAGATCATTCAGATAAGGTGAGTGTAAAGTTCAGGTAGCAGTGAAAAATACAAATGCAATGTTAGGTATCTCAAAAAGAAATATTAAACATAGGAGCAAGGAAGTGATAGTCAAACTGTATAAAGCCTTAGTTAGACCTAGATTGGAATACTGTGTTCAAGTGAGGAGTCCTTATCGTAGAGGGGATATAAACATGCTGGAAAGGATACAAAGAAAGCAACAAAACTGATAGTAGGATTCCAGAATTATAGTTATGAGGAAAAACTCATAAAAACCGGCCTGGAGTGTCTAGAAAAGAGAAGAATTCGAGGTGACAATACAGGTTTATAAGATATGTTTACCACTACTAGAATCACAGTGTGGATTTTTACCTTTTTAGACTAGCTTCTGCAATACAACCTGTTTCCAGGAGCATGACCAGGATGTGAGGAGGGAGCTTGGTCAGTATGGTTCGTCTGACCTTGATGCTAGCCTTGGCTTCTTTATTTCTTAACTTCATTTAGTCACTTCTATTCTGCCATGGGATGTGGAAGTCTTCTTTCTTTTTTTGTGGCTTATAATTTTTACAGGATGTGGTAGTCAGGAACATGCACAACCCACTTTAGTTACCTTCTAGAATATGCCAGACAGGTAACAATGTTGCTACTCTTTGCTCCCCTTTTGGGCCCCAATAACATATAAGCTTTTGCATGTTTTCTTATAGACTGTATTTTAAGAATTGTTAATAAAACCTCAGAATATCAGAACTTGATTTTGATGGAGATATTGTACATTCTACACCTCCCACTAAACATGAATATATTACAAATGTTAACAATATTTCATGTTAGTATTCACACAAATCTCCAGCAGTAAGCTTGATAATGTTTTTGAAATATATACCGGGATCAAGATGCTGAGCAGCGCATGAGCTGCAGTGTTGAGCGACCCATAGCTGACTGCTAGCGTCAGGGCCAGCGAACCATAGCTGCCAAGACCCTTCTACACCTCCACACGGTGATCCTGGATAACAGGCTACAGCAGGGCAGACTGGCTAAGGAGAAGGGACCAAAGAGGGAATGCTAACCTGGTACTCAAAAAATGCTTGCTGAAGTTGGAGTATTGGACCGAAAGGTGCAAATATCACAGCCAAGCTGTAAACTACGACACAATGCATTCCGTTCTCTGGACTACATTCTGCTACTTACCCTTTCAGGGTTTGGTAGTGAGAAATTGAGAACAAAAGAAGACGAAGAAGAAGAAGAAATATATACCATAATTTCTTTACAGCTGCAATATGAATTTGGTACTAAAACTGCCTTTGGGATCAAGATGCTGAGCAGCGCATGAGCTGCAGTGGTCAGCGACCCATAGCTGACTGCTAGCATCAGGGCCAGCGAACCAGAGCTGCCAAGACCCTTCTACACCTCCATGTGGTGATCCTAGATAATAGGCTGCAGCAGGGAAGACTGGCTAAGGAGAAGGGATCGAAAAGGGAATGCTAACCCGGTATTCAAAAAATGCTTTATGAAGTCGAACTTGTTCAATCGAAAGGTGCAAATATTGCAGTCAAGCTGTAAACTACGACACAACGCATTCCGTTCTCTGGACTTGTTAGTGGGAGATTGACAACGAACGAAGCCAAGCCAAGCCAAACTGTCTTTGTTCCACTTAAAAAAGTATGTGCTAGAACATTTATGAGCTCTTTGCATTATTGATTTCTGTAGCACTTTGTTTTATGCTTTTAGGTTGTCAGCTGCATGAGTAGCCACCGTACAAGTCAAATTATAAAAAAATATGTACACCAGATCAATATAGACTGTACTGAATTAAAACTTTAGAATATTGTCTGTCTGTTCAATTTTTGTGTGGGGTATAAAGAGTGTATGCTGTGTGAAAAAATGTTGAGAAATTTATAGGTCGTAATACATATTTATAGGTCTTATTATAAAGTATACACATTTCTAGAAATATTATAATCTAAGAGTGGAAATTCAGTAAACTTGGAACTCGAGCAAAACTCACACAAAATTTTTGAACACTAAAAGAAACAGGTTATCAGGGCGATTGATTTTTATCTAATGATTTATTATGAGACCATAGTGGTTAAAAATGTCATCCAGATAACCAAGATTTAAAAAATGAGTATATTTATAGTAACAAACCTCTTCAGGGAAAATGCAGACTAAATAGATATATGGCCATACACTAAATGAAATTCAAGAAACCCATAGCAATTATAAGTAACCTATAAATGTTGACTTCTATACAAAACCCTTCTTAGTCACCTTTCATGACATGTGTAGTAGGGTATAGTGGTCTATTATCTTTTCACTTTTAAGGTGTCTTAAATTCACATATGGTGTATACAAATATATACCAATATAAGTATATACTTCACCAGATTATTGATAAAAGATCTGAATAAACTAGAAACATGTAAAAGCATTAGAGAGATAGAGCAAACATATCATAACAATATCTATCTACAATGAATAATTGTTGATAAATACATGAATCAGTCATCTACATGCCTACTAGCAGCACTACCTGAGACTACATTAATGATCTACATATCTGTCAGCCAGAAAATATAGAAACCAAACATCTACACATGTGTCTATTAGCAAAATGTGCTGACATTATACATACAACAGAGCAGCTAGGAAGGTTTAGTACTTATTTAAATTTGAGCACTAAGTATCAAGATGTGAGGGAGTAAGTGTTAGATAAATAGGTGAGCACAATTCATGCCATCACCAGTGAATGCACTATTCAATGAGATAATTTAAAATTCAATACCTCCATAGTAAACTCTGTTCAGTCTAACAAATGCTATAATGATAGATAAAAAATGATAAAGATTGCATCATTTGTCAGTGTAAAAGAACCTATGAAAAAATAACATACACAATATGTATATCATCATCATCATCTAGCATGTCCTTTGTAGAGCGTCGCTCCCATCACAGTCTGTCTGAAAGAAACTCGTTCTCTTGCCAAAACTCCAGCCCCCGGCACAGTCATACTCAGGTACTCCCGGACATCCTGGCGCCATCGTCCCCCTCCTCTCTCGCCTGGCACCATACCTTCCACCATCGTTCTCTCAAGACCAGCGCGTCTCTCGATGTAACCAAAGTATTTGTATATGTATATATATATGTAATATGTATATACAAGGGTGATTTTAAAAGTGTTGCATTCGAGGAGATTGTTGTTGTTTAATGCCTACAATGAGTACGTTTTCTCATTTGTGAGCCCTGAAAAGGACGTTAAGTAGCGGGCTGTAGTAGCTTTCCTCACATCCCAAGCATGCTGGTGAAGGTGGATCGCGGCCCTCCAGGCAGTTGTGCTATGCTTGGCTTCATCTGCATGACGCTCACTATTACAGGGATCACATCGATCCACATCTCATCAGCCAGGCTGCCTTGAATATGGCCTCTTTTCAGGTAACGCTACATAGAAGAAAGATTGTGGTCTTGGTCAGTGTATCGTGCCTGACCTTGACGCAACGTCCTGGTCAGTATGTTGTGCCTTACTGGACTAACATCTCAGCTCTCATCCTTTAAGGAGATAATTTCATTAATGTGCTATAAATTTTTGCTTGGAATGTCGTTTAGGTGATGTGTCATTATTCTTCAACGTAGTCCGCATTCCAGTCCACACACAAATACCAACGTCGGACAAGTTGTTGCATCCTGTTGAGAAAACATCAGACGTCTTCTTCCAAAACCAGATACACACAGCTGCTTGTACCGTCTTGCCAGAAGTGTAGCGATGTTCTTTGAGGTGTTCCTTCAGCTTTGGAAAGAGTAGTAAGTCATAATATTCCAGATTGGGGTTGTACTATGGGTGCAGTAAAATGACATCAAACTTGAGACGCTCCAATGCAGCCACTGTTTGTTCACGCGTGTTTAGGTAAGCATTGTCATGCTGAAGAATTGTGTGCTTGCCCACACGAATATGCAACAATCATGCTCAAAGTTTCTGGAAAGTTTTCATATATCGATCAGAGTTGATGGTATTGCCCTGCTCCAAAAATTCAGTGTGAACTATGCCCTTGTAGTCATAAAAGATGGTCATCAGCCATTTTCCCAAGGTGACGACGAACTTTTTTGGGATAGGTGAGTTTTTATGCCTGTACTCCATAGACTGACACTTTTTTTCTCGGTCATAATGATGTGCCTATGACTTATTGTCAATGAATATTCAGTGGATAAAGACATCGCCTTCATGTTAATGTCATGTTAGAAGTTCCTTACATACCTGCTGTCAGTGCTGTTTCATATCCAGTAACAGCATACGGGAGACCTATCTCACTCACACTTTCCTATACCCAAGCAGGGCATGGATAATGTGATAGACTTGCTCAATCAAAATCATAAACATTGTGGTGATATCTTTCTACTTAAAACGTCGATTGGCACGAATTAGTTTATCCATGCAAGTTTAGTACTGTGCATCTACAGCTGATCGGTCATGCAAACCTTGTCATGCAGGTTCGTCATGGCTGGATTGTTGGCTTCTGTAGTTCATACTCACCGAATGATAGTACATATCATATATATATATAAAATCAAAACCTTTTCAGCTCCCTGTATAGGTCTTCATCAAATATTGACCTATCAATATCTGTTCAAGTTTTTGTTGATTAAAGCTTCTACAAGATGAAGTAGCCAGTCACATGTCCAATCTTCCTCAATAGCTGCATACAACATGCCTGGCAGGTTGCAGTGTTACTATTCTTTGTTCCTCCTACAGGTCTGGACAACACTCATAGGGTGGGGGTGAGTGTGGTGGTGGTGGTAGGGAGGGAGTGGAGGTGGTCGTGGGAAAGGGGAGGTACTGGTATGGCTTGGGGGTATGTGTAAAAATCAACATAGTACATGGACAAATCAAAATGATTCTGGCAAGGGCTGAATTTTTTTGTTCCTATAGATTTTGTTGGTCTTTTCTTTCAGCGCTTTACTGGAAGTCGGATACAAAGTTCCAAAGAAGTGAATTATTGACTCATCTATTTCTTGTCCCATTTTTTGTACTGCTTTAAGAGTTCACATTCAAACCCAGATATCTACTACACATGTAGTAAGTTTTAGATGTGTACATATTGTAAAGAGAGCAATGTCATGGGTTGTAATGATAATCTTCTAAGAACAGAAACAAACATAATGCACGGAGACAGCAAAAATAAAATAAAATAAAAATTATATCATTTGATTAAAATGTAGTTCAATCATTGCCAAAAAGAGATTCTCAATAGCATGGTCTCAAACCAAATAAATGACTGACAGGATAATAGATAGCAAAATCCTAAGAAACATTGATAAACCCTAGTTAAGGCTTTAAACACACCAATAACAATTACTTTTATGTGATGCTTGAAAGCACAATTTAGAAATAACAATTAAATAAACTAAACTAAAATTAGGCTGTAAGATAAAATTTTTAAAAAAAGACAAAAGATTTAGCAGCTCATTCAGCACTTAAATTTACAGTGATATAGTGGTAGTAGGCAAGTCTTGACATTTAGATTTCATGTCAATTGCACATATTGAATATAAATAATGTAAGTGAAATATAAGATAAGATGATGAAGGAATGGATGATGATGATGAAGATAAATATGAAACAGTTCAAGCAGTAAATGCTTAAAAATGAAATCTAAGATAATATATTGCAACACCATCTTGAAACATTTAAATTGAGCTTTTACCTGGATCATTGACAAAAGGAATTTTATTTCTGATATAGGCAGCAGTGAGAGATTCCAGGTAGTTGTGCTGTAAAGAAATGAAGAAAACTTAAATTCTGTCCTGGTTTCAGGTAAATTAGCTGCTTTGTTAAATTGTTTTTAAAAAATCGAGATACTGTTGCATGTTTTATGGTATTTTCACATTAAACAATGTTTATCTTGAAACGTTTCTTAAGAAGCTACTAAAACTTTATTGACTGATTGATTACTTGATTGAAAGGCCTGTTGCTCACAATAAAGGGTCAGACAAAAAGAATCAAACTGCAACAAAATTTTGGGATCTGCAACAAGTTTTGATTGATAATAATCAACCACAAGTACAAGAATGGAGAGAGACATTTACATTGGTTCAAATGTGGCTATGGGAGACATTACTAGTCATCCTCATCTGGTTGATCAGTCCTAAGACAGGTTGTAAGGTTTTCTGATTATGTCTCTTCATTTGACTCTATCCCCTGCAGCTCTCTTTTCAGCATAGGTTCATACCTTGATGTCTATGCAAACCTGAGATGTAGAGGTGAGTCTTGGTCATCCGTCTATTTTCCTCTGAATCCTGCCTTCTAGTATCTTCTGTAGCAGACTTTCAAATCGCATATTGTGTCCTAGTTAACTTAATCTTTTGTTTTATTTTCAATATTTGTTTTTGTTTTGCTTACCTCAGTGAAGATATTGTCATTGGATCTTCTTTTGGTCCAATTCACTTGTTCCATTTTATGGTAGCACCACATTTAAAATACTTCCAAACTTTTAAAATCTTTCTTTGCTAGAATCTATGTTTCAGCCTCATATAGTGCAATTGATCATTCAAACGTAGTGATTATTATTTTTCTTAGTTATAAATTATAGAAGTAATGATGTCAGACTCTCAGTCATGGCTTTGAAAGATACAGAAGGAGTAGATAATAGACATAATGACCTTAAACTTAAATCTACTGCTATAGTCGTTCTGTAGTTCATGGTAATAAAACAACTACCACCCTGACTTAATAAACACCCACAGATGGAAGACATTACAAAGATCCTGTTTACAAGCCGTGTGGCATACTGGAAACATGGTGTTAGGTCCATACTATCTTGACCATCAGCACACTATTAGTGATGTAAGTCAGTATCACATCGAATGCCTTTACTTATCGGATTGTTCTGGTACCCAATTTTTTAGGATGAGTCGACTCCATGAACCATTTTATGACAAAAAAAAGAACTGAGGCCGAATCCAGACTTATCAGCTGGGGAACCAGTGGACTAACCACTGTGCTTTATCAGGATACTAAAAGTAATCAATTAATGAGTGTTAGATGACGGAACAGCAATCAAGGAATCAGCAATCCACAAACTGTAAGACTGAAATGTAGGTTGGACTGGAAGTAGACAAATTCAGAGTAATACAGCATGCTACAGGAACCCTTCGTCATTTGCTGAAAATGACTGAACACCTATGAATCTGCCTACTACACAAAAAAACTATGCCTATTACCAGTTGAACAGAAAAGAGCAGGTCGTGGTCTTCAGACTTCGCACTGGCCACAATAGATTGAGGTACCACCTATTCAATAAATTGAAGATAGGTGGCACTGACGAATGCTCGTGCGGTACTGGGAAAATGACCGCTGAACATCTGCTGCAAAACTGCCCGACATACGAGGATCAGAGAAAGCAGATGTGGCCATCACCAGTGGCAGCACTAGACAAGCTCTATGACAGTGTCGACAGCCTCAGGATGACCGCTGCTTTTTTAAAAAAAATAAAGGTTTACGTCTGACAGCGTACGAAGAAGAAGAAGAAGAAGAATCTGCCTACAGTCCAGATGAAGAATCTGCATAACAAAACATACCAATGCTTCTATACTTTATTTTCCAAAACAAGGGAGCGACTTCATTGGAAACATTTGTTTGTAAATATATAAAAGTTTTTTTGTTTTTTTTCGTTCGCCTTATTTCTCTTTTCCCCAAGGCCGTGTGCGTTGCACTGCAGTGTTGATTTTGCACCTGTCTGCCCAGTGCATCTGACTTCAGCATGCATTTTATGTAAGAGTCTGCTTCCTCCTGCATTTTCTAAGAGTTTGTTTCTCCGGGGTAATGTCTGATGCTGTGTTGGAGATTGAACCCAGCACCTTCTGGTTGTGAGCCGTGTCACTTAACCACTAGGCCACGTAGTGAGGAGCAGCTTGTCAAATGGTTTGGAGATAAGTCTTTGACGACGAGGACATACTTTGAAATACTTGGTAAGACATATGTTTGTTTCTATTGGAGGTCAAATAAAAACCCAGTCCATATGGTAAATAGGGGCAAGTTGCCTTTATTTCTCAGCCCTACAAACTCTCTTGGTGGACAAATGAGAATAAACACTGCAATGGTAGTGATAAAAGTACATGTATCCTGATAAGAAGGTCAATTATAGTAATGGTATCATCTCCTAGGTTGAAAAAAATGAAGGCTGATGATGAAATACCTTTCTCTGCCTTTTCTCATCAAATCTCTCTTGGACAAAGACTGGGATTCCAGAATTTGATCTGTCATCCAGTGATTTTGGACGCTTGGGTGTGGTAGATGAATATCTTACTGGTTGACCTTGGAGCTGAAATACCCACACATAAACAATAAAACAAAATGTATTTTCTAGTTTGATTATCTTTCTCTATCATTACCTTAACAAACTTTTAATAATATGAACCCTGATCTTCTCCATAAGTTTAATTCACGCATCCTCTGCTTCTTTTTGATTGGATAGAAAATGTATAATTCTTGATTGCATTTGACTGGCTGTCTTTCCAGTTTCTTAAAATTAATGTCTATTAATTTCCTTTTGTTTTTAAATGCCCTATTTCTTTGTATATTATCATTAGTTTAAATAACATTTTCATTCATTCTCTATCTGTCTATAGTGTCATCCATATATTAGATGTGCCATGTTCACAAAACAGCACATATACAGTTGTTCATCAATGAAGTGTGTGGCTGAATGGTTTTGATGCCTTCCTGCCGACAAGGAGGGCAGCGGATCAAATCCCTGTTAAAACATATGTTGTTTTTCTGTTGGGGGTGAAATAAACAAACATAGCTAGCAAACAACATAGCAACAGCAGTGGCAAAGCAACATAAAGTCCTCAGCCTTTAAAGCCGCTCAACTATCTCAGCAATGAGAAAAATGTTCAACAGTTTTAAAAATTATTTTTATCAATGAAGACTTATACTGAGGGTATGGCACTCTTTAAGTTTTTATTCTCAAAATCTTTATGTCTTGTTGAGAAAATTTGTATTAAATATATCAAAGATCATCCTTGTATCTTTATTTGTACCTCATAAAATCTGTCCCAGTCGTTCATAATATTAGTCTCTGTCTCTCATAATTGCAACCAATGTCCATTAACAGTTTAACAAACTTATTAGATTTTTGAACATAGTTCCAAAAGAATTATCTTTTAAAATGATGTATTTTAAAAGTCTACATTTGACATAATGGCTCGAGAGACGAAGCTCCGCATTTTCAATCTGTACGGACCACCAAATAAATCCCTATCGCTCTCCAGTATGGACGTCAGAGACTCCAACTGCATAGTAGTTGGAGACTTCAACAGCCACTCGGAGAGATGGGGATACTCGGACACAGACAGCAGAGGTGACGAAGTAGAAGATTGGGAGATAGACACAAATCTCTCCCTAATCAATAGGCCGGAGGATAGCCCTAGTTTCTATTCTAGAACATGGCATACCACCTCGACTCCAGATTTGGCCTTCTTCACACAGGACATACACCATAAAATAGACCGCCAGGTGCTAAAGCAACTGGCAGGAAGCGACCACAGGCCGATCAGGCTAGACATTGATATGGAAGTAGGCCCACAGGAAACAAAACCGCTCCCACGTTGGAATTACAAACGAGCCGACTGGGACAGATTTGCAATCCTGACAGACGGGCTGTGTGAAACCATCAACACACGAAACAACAAAATGAAGCCCATGGTGGAAAGCCTAAGCAAGGCAATAATGCAAGCCACCACTGAAACCATCCAAAGAAAGGGCCAGGAAAAACTATAAGCCCTATTGGAATGATGAGTTGCAGAAAGCGGAAGATGCAGTAACACATGCTAGGAACATGGCAGAGCGAGAACAATCCATGGAGGCAAACATCGCCCTCAAAGCCGCCACGGCGAAATACAAATGCACTCTCAAGCAAACAGCAAGAGAAAGCTGGAAAAACAAAACGGAAAGCCTAAACCTGGACAAAGAAGGGAACAAGCTATGGAAGCTAGTCAGACAGAGCCATGAATGACGAAACCCCGTCAAACAAACAAATTACCATCAAGCAGGGCGAAAACTTGCTCACTGGTAAAAAAGCTGCAAACGCTTTTGTCGATCACTATGCCAGAGCAAACCACATCAAGGTCCCTGCAGATAGGCATACAGACATTAGTAAAGAGCAAAAGGGGCATGACAACATCAGTACGGCTCCTGAAGAGCATATGATGGCCAAATTAACAATGAGCGAAATGGAAGAGGCCATGAGAACATTAAAGAAAAGGAAATCTCCCGGAAAAGATGGGATAACAAACGAAATGCTGATGGGGCTGGGCCAAACAGCGAAGAGGAAGCTGCTATCGGTTCTGAACCAAAGCTGGAAAAGGGGAATTGTACCCCAGGCATGGAAAGACGCAGTACTGGTACCAGTACCAAAAAAAGGAAAGGACAAAACAGATCCAAATGGATACAGGCCCATCAGCCTACTGAGCTGTGTCGGCAAACTGATGGAACGTATGATAAACACCAGACTGATGTGGCATCTGGAAGAAAAACGAATACTAATTCCACAGCAAGCCGGCTTTAGACAGCACAGATCCACTGAGGACCAGGTCATCCTCATAGCCCAGAAAATAGAAGATGCCTACCAGGCACAGAAACACACAGTAGCTGTTTGGGTGGACCTGGAAAAGGCATTTGACAAAGTCTGGAAAGATGGACTTAGAGTCAAGCTAAGAAGAAGTGATGTCTGTGGGAAAATGTACAAGTGGATCAACCACTACCTTAAAAACAGAACGGCCATAGTCCAAGTACAAGGGCAGATGAGCAGAAAGGTGACACTCGAGCAGGGAGTACCCCAAGGGGGAGTACTGTCACCCACACTCTTCCTGGTGTATATAAACGACATTACAGAGAATATACCAAGAAGAGTCCATAGCTCAATGTTTGCAGACGATCTGGCTATGTGGACCTCTGAAAAGAATCTCACCATAGCAAGAAATCGGATGCAGCAGGCCCTAACATCGTTGGAAGAGTGGGCGAACTCATGGCTGGTCAAAATAAACGAGGAGAAAACCACATGCACAATATTCTCGCTTTCCATCAAACCCCAAAATACCAAGTTAAGTTTAAATGGCAAATTCCTGCAGCCAAACGACAACCCAAACTATCTGGGAGTCACATTTGATCGGCGCATGACATGGAAAAGTCAGATCGAGAGAAACCGAATGAGAGCCAGAGAAAGAATGGCAATCATGAGGAAACTTGCTGGCACAAGCTGGGGAGCAGACGAAAGCATACTAAAGAAACTGTACACTGGAAGAGTGAGACCAGTTCTCGAGTATGGCATTGTGGCATGGACAACAGCAGCAAAGGCGAACTTCAATAAAGTTAGCAACTTCAAAACCAAGCCATGAGAGTTATAACAGGTGACATGAAGTCAACGCCAATTGTAGAACTTGAAAAGATTACAAAACTGCAATCCATAACCGATAGAAGAGACTGCAGAGCCCAGCTGCAGTCAGAGAAACTCCGGAGACTGACTGACCATCCAATGCACCAGAGACTAAACAATTTCGGAAATGGGAAACTAAAGCGGAGAAACTTTGCAGAAATAGCCAAAGCAAAGATGCACGAAGATCCCATAAACGCACTAACAACACCAAAACCCATCACTACTGTACGAAAACCTACCTGGAGGCAGGATATATTTCCAGAGGTGGTAGAAAATATACCAGGTATTGCAAACAAAAACTGCCAAACTGAAGAAGAAAGGAGAGATACTACCCTAAGCTTTACATCGAAAAACTACCCAAGCATGGACTGGACCCATGCATACACCGACGGTTCTGTAACAAACACATCACAGAACGGAGGGGCAGGAGCATTCCTGAACCTACCAAATGGCAGACAAATAACACTGTCATTCGCTACTGGTAAGTATACAAGCAATTTCAGAGCGGAGGCAGAGGCACTGAGGGCGGCAGTGGAAGAAATGGTGACGCATAAAGAAAATGAAAGCCATATAGTCCTGCTTACAGATGCTCTCGCCGTAGTCACAGCACTAAAAAGCCAGAAAAACACTGAGCTTAATGACTTAAGAGCAGCACTCTGCAAACTGTGCCAGCAGTCCGCACCAAAAAGGGTAGTGGTACAGTGGGTCCCATCACACTGCAACATCCAAGGCAACGAGGAGGCAGACAGACTGGCAAAAGAAGGTGCTAGACTACCACAAACAGATACTAGTATGACGTACGAAGAGTCAAAACGGCTTATCAAAGCCAGATACATGACCAAATGGGAAACCGAACATACTGGTTACACCAAAAACGATGCCTATTACCAGTTAAACAGAAGAGAGCAGGTCGTTGTCTTCAGACTTCGCACTGGCCACAATAGACTGAGATACCACCTATTCAACAAATTGAAGATAGGTGGTACCGACGAATGCCCGTGTGGTACCGGTAAAATGACCGCTGAACATCTGCTGCAGAACTGCCCGACATACGAGGATCAGAGAGAGCTGATGTGGCCATCACCAGTGGAACTGCAAGACAAGCTCTATGGCAGTGTCGACAGCCTCAGGATGACCGCCGCTTTTTTCGAAAAAATAATGGTTAGTCTGACTGCGTACGAAGAAGAAGAAGAAGAAGAAGAAGAAAAGTCTACATATTAATGAAATAATTAATATCATTATTTATCTTGTCACACTTATTTTTCATTAAGCTATACAAGGTCAAAGACACAGTGAATGAGAGTAAAGCTGTTAGGTATTCATTGCTGGCTACTTGCATCAGTCAGCAAACCAGAGCTGACAAACACACTATTGCATCTTCAAGTGTTAACTCTGAAAAAATGCTGCAGTCTGGCTAATAGAATAATGATCAAAGAGGGAAGGCAAACCCAACACCAAAAATGTGATTTAACCGGATCTGTCGGGCTGAAAGATGCAAATACTGCTGTCTTGCTGTAAATTAGGACACAACGTAACAAAACATCCTTTCCATCTAACCCAGAAAAAGAAAAAGAACAAGAAAAATGTTTATATTTTGAATAAATTGTACATCTGAAAATGAACTCAGGTTCAGTGAGAACAACATGTGATATCATTTTGTTTGAAAAAAATCCAAGTTGCTCTAAATTCAAGATAAATATATCAGAAACAAGAAGATACAAATTCTAAGAATAATGGTATTCTGAATGGCAATGTTGTGTTTGCTAAAACTATATCAGGGAAATAGTGTTTAAAGTCTAAAAGTGTTAGTTAATATGGCAGATAAAGGCAAAGTAAAATATGACCAAGCATATTCAGTTAAATCTTCAGAGTTTGGGTAAACTAATATAGTAATGGACTAAATAATTATAGTAAAATATGACATTTTGAGTGAAAAGCTGAATTCCTAGCTTACTTGAGTGTGAATTTTAACATCAAGTTTACGCAGGCAATTTCATAAAGTGTGTAATATAGTGATTTAAAGTTATTCATTACCACAGAATGTTGTTTAATCTCTTTCAGCATTATTTTACAAATTAATGAAAACAAGCACATTCATTTTCCACTGGTGGTTGGTTGCTAATGCCCACAATGGATTGGTAACCCTTTTGTGCACCCTGAAAAGGACGGAACTTGTGGCAGAATGTAGAAGCTTTCCTGACATCCTGAGCGTGCTGATGAAGTGGACCAGGGTCCTGCAGGCGGTTGTGCAATGGTTGGCTTCATCTGCGTGTCACTCACTACTACAGGAATCAGATCAAACCTCACCTTGTTAGCCAGACTGTTGTCCTCGACAACAGTCCATTTCCAGGATGACCAACAAAGAGGTCAGGTGAGGGTCTTGACCAGTATATTTCTCCTGACCCTGGCTAACATTGTTTGATCAGTGTGTTTTGTCTGAACAGACGTTAGCCTCATCGTCCCTTATCCACTGGATAAACAAATACTTAAAATATATCAAAAGACAGTTATTGCAGAGATCAACATTTTTGTTTACCTTGACATGATCTTGCTTTATTGGTTTGTTGTTATTATTTTTCAATCTTTTGTCTTCCTAAATGATAAAAAATATATGTGATTTGAAGAGAGAGGGTAGTTGTTACAACATTGCACAGCAATGTTATGCCATACATATTTATTTACATAATTTAAAAAAAAATCTAGCATTTATTCATCTAATGCATCTCTTTATCAACAAAGATCACAGAAAGACATTTCATTTCAAAAAGAAAAATTGTGCACACGGCAACAGTAGCCAGTAGTTGTTACAAGAATTTTGCTATGTTCTGTTCATAAGAACCAATTGACTTCCCTGCACTTAAAGCATACCCAAAGTTGTCCAGTTTTGATTAGTAAATAGTAAAGCGTATAGATACAGATGTTTCCTGTAGATCATTAATTAGTTGTACACAATCTTACTCCATCCTCTCCTGCATCGCATTCTGCGCAGCCCTCATTTGATTTCAAAGTTTTGCAGTCTGTGAATTGTACATTCATCCATTGTGTCCTCATTCAACACAGTCATCAATATACTTCAAAATGTCACCCACATCCATATTTAATGTACTCGTAATGGGTGCTTGTGAAACCAGAGTGTCAGTTCTTTCATTGCCCTGAACGCTAGCATGACCAGAACAGCAGATCCACATGAGCCATTAGACATTTAAGGTCGCTACAGCTGCCATCCACTCATGCCTTAGCCAATCCTTCTGTACCTTGTGAAGTAAGGATTAGGAATTGGTAACTGTCCTTGTTAAAGAGGCCTCAGAGAGTCGTCTCAAAGCTGAGGTCACTGTTTCCATCTCCATTCTCATACTACAGGTTCTTTTCTTGTCATATATGACTCTCTCTGTTCAGCAACAACTTGACCTCTCATTCTGGCAGAAACGCCAAAATCTGATAATGTACTGCATTGCAATTATTCATATATAACATCATTGTGATCCAGAGTATCATCACTTATAAGCTGGTTAACCTTGAGTTCTGCTTTCCCATTACACAGCTCTCTGCATTCCCTGCAAAGGGTTATGATGGCTCTGTGGTAATCTATGATTAAATCCCCAGTGTGAACCCATTCTTCTCGTTTGACTACTGTCTCAACTTAGGTCACCTGTCCAATTGTTCTCTATGTCTGTGTCATCCATGATATCCTTCACTTTTTTCTTGATCCCTTGATGTCTGACGTATTACCATACAGCGTGTGCTGCCTGTCTGCGGTAACAAATAGATAGGCTTTGTCTGTGTCAACTCATATCTAGGTGTCACAGACAGAAGTGATTTTGTTCTTGATATATATATAAACGATTTGAACATTAATATGGGATCCATGATTGCAAAATTTGCTGATGACATAAAAACTATGCAGTAGTGTCTCATCTAAAGCAGAAGTGAATATATTGAGGTCGGATTTAGATAAAATTCAAGAATGGTCTTTAAGCTGGCAAATGGAGTTTAATGTAGATAAATGTACAGTCCTCCACATGGATAGATCCAATATGGAACATAATTGCAGAATAAGAGTGAACAATATTAGAAAGATAGATAAGGAAAGGGACCTAGGGGTTATAATAGATCATACAGGAAAGGTGAGTGAGCAAGTTCAATTAACAGTGAAAAAGGCAAATGCAATGTTAGGTATGATAAAAAGAAATATTAAACATAGGAGCAGAGAAGTGATAGTCCAACTGTATAAAGCATTAGTTAGACCTAGATTGGAGTACTGTGTGAAAGGTGTAGAGTCCTTATCGTAGATGAGATATAAACATGCTGGATAGGATACAAAAAAGAGCAACAGAGGTGATAGTGGGATTCCAGAATTACAGTTATGAGGAAAGACTCAGAAAAACCAGCCTACAGTGTCTAGAAAAGAGAAGAATTCAAGGTGACAATACAGGTTTATAAGATGATCAGAGGAACAAATAAATTAGACTATAACAAGTTTTTCAAAATACAACCATCTACAAGAACAAGAGAACATAGATACAAATAAACTAAAGAAAGGTCCAGATTAGATATAAGGAAATATTTTTTTAGTCAGAGAGTGGTGAATGCTTGGAATGCATTGCCACAGGAGGTAGTAGAGGCAGGGACAATTTATGCATTTAAGAATAAATTGGATGCGCATAGCTTTTAGAGCAAGGTAATGTAAATTAAACTGGTTGTATACAGACTCTGCAGAGTCTTCTAAACCAGTATAAAGATGTTAAGTTAAGTTAAGAAGTATTAGTATGTACCTCATCTTCAAAATATGGGCATCTGTAGTGCAACTAAGAACTAGTTGTGTACCTTCATTTTAAAGTGTTCCAACTTTTCACACTGTGAGCTTCATAGTGTGAAGACATCTATTCAATAATCAACAAATGACAGAACCAGTTGACAATACAGGATGAAAAGCAGCCGCTGTTCCAAGTTTGCAGCTGCCATAGCCTTGAGTGCTCTCAGTCCTTCATTGCAACTTTTTATGGTTTGGTCAACATGGTACCTATATGATATGGTGTGATCAAACGGTGCTCTGAAATATTTCAACTTGTCACACCTGTCAGTGACAAACCCATAAAAGGTAATGTCCAGAAGGTCAGGCTTCACTGTAGAGCTATTCACCGAGCACCACATCATGCAAGCCTTGCCAATGATTTATCTGGGAGCTGGAATCCCAACACAACTGTAAGATTGCCTGTAAGGTCTCATGGATATCTCTGACAATCTAATGCCTATCTGAGCCTGAGCAAGCTATAAAGAATACAATCTGAGTTGGTGAGTGTTCATCTGATCTGGTGATAATTATTATTGCCTGTAGGAGCGCCACAGACTGGAAGAGATCTTTCCAATAGGGAAAGCCTTATGTGTTATTTTCCCATTGTTGTATCTTACAAAAATGCCTCCTCCACCATCCTTAAGAGCGCCCTCTGCTGATTCATCTGTATATACACATGTCCAGTCCTTAGGGCTGTATTCTGCACAAATATCTGCACCAATTAGTTAGTGACTGCTTGCCCCATGCAAACTCTTTGTTAGTTGCCTTTTGAAACATGCTTGGAAGGCTACAGAGGGTATCTTTATTTTTTCCAAGCCATCATTTAAGCTGAGCTCTGTAATACTACTTAATAATACAAGAATATTTCCCAAATAATAAGTAAGTAGCCCCTTTTCAGTCATGTCTGACTATAGGTTGATGTGACCTCTACTGAGTTTTTTATTTTCCATTTCCTTGCAGTGTTGTCTTCTCACTTTTCTGTGTTTCATGAACCTACTTTCGCCTAGCCTTAGGTGGCTCTTGAGGTTGAATATCCATTTAGATCTGTCTGCAACTTTGTCTTCCCAAAATGTCTGATTCATATCCAGAGCCATCATGTCTCGCTTGCATTGTTAAACCTCAGCTGTGTTCAATCAGTTGTTCTTTTTTCACATGCCAGCTGTCCATAGAGAACATCTTTGGGAATGTGACTGTCTTCCGTGTGACGAACATGACCACGCCATCGCAGTCTTCGTTATTGAAGGAGGGTGTATTTACTTGGAAGACCTTTTCGTGAATACACCTCTGCATTTGTCCTCCTGCCTCTCTAAGAGATGTCAAGCATGGATCCCAGGTACGGTAGGTGAAAGGTGTTGAGCCTTTGCTTTTGTTTGGCATAGGTTGTCCATGTTTCGCTACTATTTAAGAGCTTACTGATGACACAGGCATTGTAGACCATGGCCTTGGTCTTGAATGTAATTTTGGTGGGTTTTCCTAGACAAGTGTTATGAGTCGAGAAAATATGGCAGCAGCTTTGCCAATGCAATTGCCTATTTTGGGGTCTAGGGCGAGCTTTTCATTGATGAGGGATCCCAGGTATGTGAAATGGTCCATAGTTGCCAGTTTGTAGTTGCCGATAGTGATGGTTGGGATGGCATCTACATCTTGTCCCAGAACATTTGTTTTATTCAAACTTATTGTGAGGTCGAAATCTTTGCATGCCTGGGAGAAGCGATCTATTAAGCAAATAATATGAAGATACTAAATGTTAAACTTCCACAGTTTTAACATTTTATTATGGTTTTTAAAAACAAATATAAACTAAAAACATGAAACTTTAATGTTTTGCAACCTGTTCAGATTGTTTCCTGCTTTGTTCCTCTTTCCCAGTGAGCATTTTGTCTCTATCTTTCTTGCTTTTTAGCTTTCTTCTTTTTGTCTAGTGAACAAGAACAAAATTAAACATTAAAAATTTAGAAGCGAATGCAAGTCATCCCTCACTGGCCCATCTGTTGAGATGAGGTCTTGTACATTAGACCAACAATAATTATACAAGACATATTGACACTTATAAATACAACACAAATATGCAGTGGCTGTAAGAAAGAGTATATTCATTCTCTCTATCTCTCTATTTTTCTCTCTCATGCACACATGCATACTTCTCTCTCTCTCATCACATACATAATTGATTGAGAAAGACAAAAAACACTAGATTCACAACTGTTCATTCATATCTCTACTTCCATATCCCTTCTTACCTACCAGAATATTGCAGAGAAGGCTTATATAATATAAAATAAATGTATACAGACAGATAAATGAATCACAGATAGACAAGGCAAAACATTGACATCATCACAGCAACAAGAGAAACAATGCGTTGACTGTTTCAAAGAATGTCTAAACAGACCTCCGTCGTAACCCACCAAGAAATATAGAAATTCAAAAGAGAATATTGAATCTATAAAAAAGGGAAAGCAGCATGCCCAGATGGAATAGAAACAGAAGTTATAATGACAGATATAGCTAAGGCCACATATATATTAGAAGGATTATTCAAGAAGATATGGTAAGACAAGAGAGTGCTTACTGAATGGAAAGAAGGGCATCTGATAACGCTGCCCAAGAAGAGAGACCTGTCAAAGTAAAACACTTATGGGAGAATTGCATTGCTGTCGGTGCTAGGCAAGATATTAAACAGAATCCTCTTGGACAAATTAAAAGAGAAAGTAGACAAAGATCTCTGAGAGTAACAGAATTTCACCAGGGAAGATCGCGTGCACAGATCGTATAATTACTCTTTGCATCATAGTAGAACAAACTATTGAATGCAAAACATCTCTTCACACAAATTTTATTGATTGTGAAAAAGCAATTAACAGTGTGGATCAAAATACTCTTTGGCTACTGTTGAAACACTATGGGACACCAGAGAAGGGCAAAATTCTCATACAGTTTATGTACAAAGATACATTACGTAGAGTGGTACATAAAGGAACACTAACTGATAGCTTCAGGGTGTAGACAGGGGTGAGACCTGGATGCCTTCACTCACCCTTTCTGTTCTTGTTGGCTATTGATTGAATAATTAAGACATCAATTGAGGGAAAAATAACTGGAATTCAGTGGGCACTATTGTCACAATTGGAGGACCTAGATTACGCAGATGATCTGGTACTTTTGTCACACAGTCATAGCCACATGCAAGAGAAATTGAACAGAGTGAAAAAACAATCAGAAAAAATTGGGACAAAATATCATCATGAAGAAAACAAAAAAACCAATCATGCTGGAGGGAAAGGTGTTGGAAGAAGCTGTACATATCTGAGCAGCACAAATGACACCAGGAGGTACAGATGCAGATTAAGGATCAGAACTGGAAAATGTGAGAGGGGCATTTCTGATACAAAACAACATATGGATATCTAGAGAAATCAAGATTCATACAAAAGTTAGAATATTCAACACCAGTGTCAAGTAGTTGTTGTTGTATGGAGCAGAAATACTGAGAATGAGGCTGCAGGAAAGAAGTTACAGGACATGGTGAGCAATGAAGACTTATGAGAAAGGAGTCAACAGTAGCTACTAGAACAACAAACTAAGAGAAGAAAATGAGGCTGGATGGGGCATGCAATGAGGAAGGCACCATCCAACATAGCTAGGCAGGCTCTCACATGGAATTCACAGGAGCAGAAAAAGAGAGGTAGACCTAAAAAAACATGGAGAAGATAATGTGATTGAACCATGATTTTTAAATGGTTACACCTCGAGAGATATAGAAAGATCAGCCCATGTCCCTGTATGTTGTGAAATGTGGTCAATAGGCTTTGCATTGAGAGAAGTAACAAGTTTTGATGAATGATTTGATATAAATGAGTCAAATATTCATATGCTCTGAATAATTCATTGTATAAATAGAGAAGTAGTAGTAGCAAATTTGATAACTTTACAATTTACCCGTGGAGCTGTGAACTGTAAATGTACTGGAGGTCCATCTGAAGCCGAGCTGTCAGATCCTCCATCACTGTTGGATGATGCAATTTAGAAATATTTTTATTAAATGTTTGTGAAAGAGAAGCTAGTAAAATATAATAAGTACAATGCAAAGAGTAAAGATCCTGTCACACTGTGCGGTGTATAGGAAATATGGTGTTAGGCCCATATTATTTTGTAACCAACTGCAAATAGGTGTTGATGTGGTCAGCATCATACTGGCCGCCTTTACTTCCCAGATTTTCTGGTACCCAATTTCTGTGACTCATGGCTGGGTCAACCACAGTGGCCGATTTGTGATAAGAAAAAAAAATCACGCACCACTGGGGATTGAACCCTGATTGCCAGACTGGGAAGCCAGTGCACTAGCCCCTGCGCTTCTATGGCCCCAATAAGTACAATGGGGGAAGAAAAAATGTACAATTAACATTAAATTGAGCTTGCTTTTTTATTTAAAATTAAGTTTGTTTAGAGACCCAGATTTTACTCAGATTGTTTCACTAAAAAAAGCCATCTGGTATTTTAAAAATATTGTTGGTGAGAGCATAAGAAGGCTAGCATAATGAACTAAAATGATTGTTAAGAGTTCAATATTTGAATGGGAAATTGGGATCAAGATGCTGAGCAGCGCATGCTAGCTTCAGGGCCTGCGAACCAGAGCTGCCAAGACCCTTCTACACCTCCACGCGGTGATCCTGGATAACAGGCTGCAGCAGGGCAGACTGGCTAAGGAGAAGGGACCGAAGAGGGAATGCTAACCCCGTACTAAAAAAATGGTTGCTGAAGTCGGATGTGTTGGACCGAAAGGTGCAAATATCGCAGTCAAGCTGTAAACTATGACACAACGCATTCCGTTCTCTGGACTACATTCTGCTACTTAAGTCCTTTCAGGGTTTGGTAGCTGGAGATTGAGAATGAACGCAGAAGAAGAAGAAGAAGAATGCGAAATCTTTGGTGATTCTAATCCTATTGATGGCCAATCATATATTGAAATTACATTATAACTTAAGTGCAGCTTTTTATAAAAATAGAAGTATAGTTCTATTCTAGACAATGACATAATGAGGAGTTTTAATTGTTGTTGTTGATTGAAAAGAACTATAAGCAGATTCATATATATAAGCCTTGCTGGATACCTGTTTACAGAAAAGGCTTCACAAGCAAACCCTGAGAAAAAATCTGTCTCCTGTGCTATTTCCAGTTGTCTAATTTCTAGATACTGGCCAAAGGTAGCTCAGGGCAAGGGAGTGAGGTTGACATATTGTGCAAATCTTCTTCATTTTAATCTAACTCACCCCGCAAGTCACCCATTTTAGTAGACAGAGCAAAAGGAGAGGATTGTCCATACAGCTGAACAGAGAGAGTGGTTTTCATCACATGTGATGGATGAGTCACAAGCATATTTTGTAGAGTATTTGTCACTATCAAAAATGAGACAGGATTTATGTTCTATACTTGAGTATAGCCAGCTGAAAATGGATACCTGACTCTGCTCTGAATTTTAACGTACAGAAAGTAGTGAAGAAGGTAACCAGACACTCTAATCTCATTAAGCTAAAGACCTTGCAAAACTTAAAAGGACTACTGTAACCCTTTCTTTTAGGATAAAAAAATATTTGAATACACATAACATTATCAAAAGCTGACCTTGATTCCGTGTCTGTCGACAGATCACTGATATCAACTTCTTCAATTCGAAGACCTTTCTTAGCAATTTTTGCCATCAGATCCATTCGATGCTTGTCCTCCAAATTATCCAGAATTTTCAACAACTTAAAAAAGACAATGAATGCCAACAATATGCATAATTATGTGACAAACCACTTTGTTATGCAATATATTTTAGATACATAGCCCATAGTGCCATTAGACCCATTTAAAATTTGCTATGCAATACAAATTAAATAACAAATCATTACCAACATTAGATGTTGTTTTACCATGTGAATTTTTTCAGAAATGTAATATAATCACTGCAATATTTTAACTTAGTGCCTTTGTGTTTTGTATTTGTAAAACCTGAATTACAGCTGCATTAAAAAAAATTTTTTTTTTTTAGCATTACACTTGCACTTGTATTTTTACAAGTACAAGAATCACTTCATAAAAATGTCAAGATAATATTCTGGCAATATCTTACTATTTGTCTGCTATAATCTCTAAACTCAAAAGAGATATAAAAAGTATAATGTGACTAAGTACAATGCAGTCACTACCTAAAAAATAAGAATTATCAATATTAAAGTTTGTTTGATCTATTCCTTGGGGGAGGAGTCTAACTTCTTATTTTGCACATCAGTTGCATGACCTCTATATTTAGAGATTAGCTGTCAATTTCTAATAAACAGCTGTGAACCTGAAAAAAGAAGCCTGCATTGAGGTTGCCTGCATTGAGGCTAAAAGGAAGCAGCGTTCCCATCATACAAAGACACAATAGACTAATCACCTGTTTGTTTCAAAACAAGATTACAAGTATTTACAAAAGAAGGAAACTCGCTTGGTACAGTCACATATCGAGATCAAATGGTCTTGCAAATACGATCCTCCACGAAAAGGTGCAGAGCAGACGATAAAGAGGCTGGCCCAAAAAGAGGTGGGAGGACAACATAAAAGAATGGACCACAGGCACAGGCAGCGGCCGCTGACAGAGAAGGGTGGCATGGGTTTGTGAGGATGTCTTCATGTGTGCCCCAACAACCTCACTGGTTACGGGATGACTTGACCTGACCTGACCTGACAATAAGAAAACTAGATGGACCTTAAAGACAATGAACTGGCATAAATTATGGACTACAACTTTTTGAATATAGATCATCAAACGTATCAACAGAAAGGAGTAAATTGGTAATTGAAAACAAAGAAAAAAAGACAAAAGGTCATGAATTCTGAGAGTAACATGCTTCTCTACAGTGAAGTTTCCACTATAAACTGATCCAAAAAGTGGGCTATATGGTAGCCAGGAATAAAAAAGACAACATCAAGGGATGGAAATTTATTTCTGAATATATTATGGTGCTGGACCTAGAAGGTGGGGCTGGAAGATGAGACGTCTGTATGTTGGAGTTGGCCAATGATGTGACCCTGATTACAAACTTAGAAGTACATCTCCAGATCAACCTTCAAATATGAAAAGAGGAGCTGGTAAAGAGAGAGATGTCCATTAGTAGTTCAAAAACAAAAACCATGATGGTCTTGAGAGAAGTGAAAAGACATCACATTTTGCTTTGAGAACAGTCCCTGGAACAGGTCAAGCAGATCAAATATCTTGTAGTGGTAATAGACCAGAAGGGAGATATCAAAACAGATTTGACCACTGAAAAGGCAGCCACTGGCAGACTTTATCATACAATAAACAGAGGATTCCTCCATCAAAGAAAATACGTAAGAAAACTAATATGGCTGCATCTAAAAAAGGTGGCCTAAGTAACAAGAAGAGACAAGGTCAGCAACCAGACAATACATCAAGAATTCAAAGCCTAGCCCTTGCAGACTCAAGTGGAGCAATCTCAACTTTAGTGGTTCGGCCATGTTTTCAAAATTAAAGATCAGCTACTATGACAGGTATGTAAAACAAAAAGCCAAGGATTCAGATCCCAAAGGACAACCAAAAGTCTGTTTGGATGGTGATATAAAGCAGTCTATAAGAGACTGAGGACTAGACTAGAACCAGGTCAAGAGGAAGACAGCAGATAGAATAGTCTGGTTTTCTTTATGGCAAGCCTCTACACCCAAGGGTAGAAAAGGAGCATTTAACTAAGTAAGTAAAAGAATTATAATTATGTAAGGTCAGCAACATCTAAGCATATGGTTTGTCATCTAAATTTAGTACTGTATTAAAAGTAACTCATGAATTAGACCCAGTTCTCTAGGAAAGCAATCTTTGTAAGATGATTGGTATATATTTCTTTTTTTGCAGACCATTCACGCCTTTACACTGATTCTCATTCTTTATTGTTATGCTATGGTCATGTAAAATAAGACCTTTTGTAGTAACAAATATTCATTTGTGTAACCCTACTAACCTCATAGTCGACCCAGTAACTGTTGTAGTAAGGTAACCTGCTAGTTTCATTGACATATACATACATCTGGAGCAGCGCTTATTATTTGTTTATTATGATACGAAAGAGAATAAGATTAGGCTGTTTAATATGAATAAAGTCGGTTCTGTCCTGTTATATGGCTCTGAGAAATCGAATATACTAACTAAAGGTATCAGATCTAGACTACAGACTTTTGTTAGCAAGTATCTTCTTCCATACTTTGTGTTAGATGGCCAGATCCATTTGCCTTGTGGCCAATATAGATCTGTAGAAAAGAACACAACAACACCCAATACTGCAGAAAATTTGAGAGATAAAGTGGTGATGAATAGGACACACTCTCAGAAAGAAGCCAGATAAAATAACCAGATATGCACAAGATTGGAATCCATAGGGAAAGAGATGAATGGAAAGGATAAGGAACACCAGGTGGTGAACAACTGAGGAGGAAGTCAGTTAAATTTGGGTCTTGTGGGGGGAACTCAAGAAGACAGTACAGAATAGGAACGATGGAGAGCATATGTTATGGGTCCATGTTCTGTGGGGAACCAGATGGACAATAATAATTGATGATGATGCTACTATAGACATCAACATTAATGTTGCTATGAAAGTTTCCTTAACAAAAGTTCTAGCATACTAGATTTTCTTGCACAGTTCAGTTTACAAAAATTGTCCTGCTGTGTAATGAATACCTTATAATTTACATTTAACACGATAACACCATTAAAATAATTGATATTTAGAAAACTGCCATAGTTACACATATATGTAATAAACAGATATGCCATTGCTGGAAAGTAATTAAAGCAATACAGAAAAAACAGGAAAAAAAATATTCACATAAAAACTGGAGGTACAAGTTTTACTTGCACATATGATCATGACTCTTTACAACTATTTGTCTCTTGAGATGTTTATCTATTCTGTTGTTTATTGTTAATTTATATGGTCTCTTCTCTTTTTGACACCTTCTGTCTCTTTTTATTCAAACATTTTGGCCTTATGTGCTCTGTTTTACCTCTACTCAAAACAAGTAAATAAAGTTAACATTATTCTGTCTGATGTGTGTAATTATTTGCATTTGTGCATATTCTCACTAATTTATTTAGCTGTTATCTGAAATTAATGCACAATCACATTTCTTTGGACTTCAAGTGATTTTTGTATATGTTTATTTATTATCCATGACTCAAGTATACATGATAGGTGTAAATAATAGCATGCATTAGTATGGGTCACTTTTATAGGGACACAAAAACAGAAACAACAACCTATATTGTAACTAAAAGTATTTATCAGAGACAAAGGACAACACAAAAGAGACTAAATATAACTTTTATGTCAAGATTTACATTTGATTTTAAGATTTACTGTGGTTATTTACTTTTAACTTGACTAAAGGGAAGAAGACTGATGTCTGGCCACCACATACTGATCAGACATGTTAGTCAGTGTCAGGCAAAATATACTGACCAAGACCCTCAACTTTGCTTCCTCGTAGCCCTCCTGGAAAAGAGCTGTTTTCATGGCAGCCTGGCTAACGGGGTGAGGGATTGATGTGATCCCTGTAGTTGTGAGCGACACGCAGATGAAGCCAAGCATAGCACAACTGCCTAGAGGGCCCCAGTCTAGCTTCATCTGCATGCTTGGGATCTTAAGAAAGCTACTGCAACTCACCACTTAACATCCTTTTCAGGGCACACAAAAGAGTATATATACTCATTATAGGCATTCGAAACAACAACTTAACGTTTTTATAATGGTTAAGAAGACTGCAGAGTCTGTATACAACCAGTTTCTTGGAGGGTGGTTAACCGATGTGCAAGTCCATCTTAACAGACTCAAACACTAGAGTAAAGTAGACCCACAGCCTGTAAGGTGCCATCTATGCTGCGCTTAACAAACCACCTAACCATGGCAGGTGTTATGCCATGTCACACAGTTAGTCGCCTCTCACGATATGCTCTCTGTGGGGCAGTGGTGCTATTCTTGTCTTTATTATACACAAAGACCCCAGCAGAGCACTTTTACCTACCCAACATACTAGAAGAGCTGCTGTAATGCAGTGGTTAGTGCACTGACCGCTCAGACAAGTAATCTAGGTTCAATCTCCAGTTGATGTAGAATATTTTTCATCAAAAACTACTCTGGTGTTCATTCAATCTAAAAAGTTGGGTCCCAGAGCAATTTTGGGAAGACAGTCGGGGCAATGCTTACCACATTACCCATAGAAAAAGAAAAAAATATGGGCCAAACACCACATTCCTCAATATACCACATGGTATGTAAACATGCTCCATTTTACCTTTTACTGTATCTTCTTAGTTCTTTACTGTATCTACACATGACAAATTGACTATATAATATAAAATTATACAACTATTTCTTACTTTCATTGATAAAAGACTGGATGCAAAATAGATTTACTTATTTTCTATTTCTATAATGACGTTTTTGCTTGAGCTGTTCTATTACTTATCAGGTCAGGTCATCCCGTAACCGGTGAGGTCATTGAGGCACACATGAAGACTTCCTCACAACCCCACACCACTCTTGTCTATCAGATGCCGCTGCCTGTGACTCTTCTGGTCGGAGACTGGTCCATTCTTTTATGTTGTCCTCCCATCTCTTTTTGGGCCGGCCTCTTCGTCGTCTGCCATGCACCTTTCCATGGAGGATTGTATTTGCAAGACCATTTGATCTCGATATTTGACCGTACCAAGTGAGTTTCCTTCTTTTGATAGTTGCCAAGAGGTCTTCGAAAGGCCTTATTGCTGTTGTAATTCTATCTCGTATTTCCTCATTTGTAACTTGATCTTTGTACGTGACGTTTAAAAGTTTTCGGAAACATCTCATCTTCAAGGCCTGTATCCTTCGTTGAAGGTCAGCTGTAACTGTCCATGTCTCACACGCATAGAGGAATATTGACAGGACCAGTGTACGTATTAATCTGATTTTCGTGCATAGTGCGGACCGTTTATCTTGCCAGATTTTGTTAAGCCGTGCAAGCGCAGCTATTGTCTGTGCTATTCTGGCCAACACCTCACATTTTGATCCTTCATCACTGACAATCAACCCAAGATATTTAAAATAGTCAACCACTTCGAGTTCCTGACCATTAGCTTTTATCCTGCTGTTGAAGCCCATGACGTTGTTGGTCATTAATTTTGTTTTTCCAGCGTTTATCTCCATACCATAGTCAAGAGCTGTTTCATCGAGCCTTCTGACCCATTCCTGGAGTTCTGCTTCTGAACCCGCCAACCCGTCAATATCATCTGCAAAACAAAGGTTGGTAATCGTTCAGCCCCCTATCTTGACAGTACCAACGTGACCTCCAAGTGCCTCACTCATAATTCCTTCAAGGAATATATTGAAAAGAGTTGGAGAGAGTGTACACCCCTGTCTCACACCAACTGATGTGCGAAACCAGTCCCCTCGCCTCCCATTCACAAGAACTGCGCTAGACACCTTGTCATGCAGGTGTTCAATGACTGTTATAATATTTCCGTTGATATTATACATCCTCATGGTTGCCCAAAGCGCTTTATGCCATACCCTATCAAAGGCCTTCTTAAAATCCACAAACACATGATACAGTGTTTGCTGCTGTTCTAGATATTTCTCGCTTAGCAGCCTTAAATTAAATATCTGTTCTGTAGTGCTTCTTCCCTGTCTGAACCCTGCTTGCTCTTCGGCAATGATGTTCTCTGCTTGGGGTTTCAATCGATCGAGGATTAATCTAAGCATGACCTTGCTAGGGTGGCTGATGAGGCTTATTGTTCTGTAATTTTGCACAGCTTTAGGTTTCCAGACTTATGTAACAGTATAACTATTGATTTCGTCCATAAGTCCGGCCAGTTTCCTGTCGCCCATATTTTGTTGCAGATGTGTTTCAGGCCTTCCACCACTACCTATTACTTATAGGTGAGTTTTATTGTCTTTATAATCTCATTGAATTAAAGATTTAAAAAAAAATATAAATTTTGAATCATTCTTTTTTAGCAGCACCTTGTGCTTGCTACACTTGTGTTTAATTCAGATTTATTTTTCTTCATAACTATTATTTGACTCCTTAACCACTGAACCTATAATGCAAATAATTTTCCCCCACTAGCAAAAGTAAGTCTGACAAAAAAATGATACACGTTAATGAGAACCGAATAGGATAACAAGATATATATAACCATACAGGAAAGGAGTAGAATAACAAAAAAGGATTATAAATGTGTGGGAATGGTATGAAAAAGGAAAACACAAAGGAGGACATTTGGCATACATTCAAATGTTGTAGAATATTAATTACCAGAAAAAAGTGTCAGAAATCCAAGTTTGCAAATTTGTAATAGGATCATAACAAAGAATAGATTTGTGGCAATCAAACATAACAATAACACACACAAATCATTAAAGTTTAAATTAGAATGCTTGTGAAAAGTATTTACTGAAATATGTGCTTGCTTTTTTATATTTTACAAAAATATACAAGTTATAACACATAGCTGATACATATGTACATTGTTTTACTACTATTATCGCATAATAGCAGCTTACTGAGTCATTTTTTTCTGTCACTATATTCATTCCAACCCTACTATATGCCTGCGAAAGCTAGACTGTATACTCTGGACATGCAAGAAAGTTAATCCACTTCCACACAGGTTGCCTGAGGCGAATATTCCACATTCGATGGCAAGATCATGTCACTGACATCAAAGTTCTCTCGAGGGCTGATATGCCCAGCATCCATGCACTGCTAGAAAAAAGCACAACTAGGATGCTCCGGACACCTCGTTCATATGTCAGATGAATGTCTCCTAAAGAAGCTACTCTACAGTGAGCTGAGAGAGGGATGGCGTGAGAAATGGCGCCCAAAGAAACGTTTTAAAGACAGTCTGAGGGACTCACTGAAAAGTTGCCAGATAGATATCACCACCTGAGAATGTCTATCGCTAAACATATCTGGCTATAGAGGCACAGTCACAGCTGGTGTAGCTAGCAGTGTGAACCACTGTGTTGTGAAACCCCAGAGCAGACGCAAGACCCAGAAATCATGAGCAGCGGGAATACCATCACCTTTTACAGACATCGTGTGCCCGTTATGCAGCAGATATTTTTGTGCCCCCATTGGCCTGTCCAACCACATTTGCACCCACACAGAACAGGGAAATTTGTGACAAGGATGATGTTGGTGGTCTTCATCGACAACAATGGACAGCTATTATATTCATGTATTTAGTCTGATAACAATGATCTCTGTCAAATTTTCATATGGATATTAACAAGTTTAGTCTTCAAACTGTCTTGCATATTGGGATGATTACCCACTATTACCAACATTGTGGCTGCTGGAAAATTGCTGCACAATTTGTCAACCTTGATTTACTTTGTCTCTACCATAGCAAATGTCATGTACAGTATCTTCTCTTTTTGACACCTTCTGTCTCTTTCTATTTCAACTGTTTTTGTCTTATGTGTTCAAAAGGGTAGTGGTACAGTGGGTCCCATCACACTGCAACATCCAAGGCAACGAGGAGGCAGACAGACTGGCAAAAGAAGGTGCTAGACTACCACAAACAGATACTAGTATGACGTACGAAGAGTCAAAACGGCTTATCAAAGCCAGATACATGACCAAATGGGAAACCGAACATACTGGTTACACCAAAGACGATGCCTATTACCAGTTGAACAGAAGAGAGCAGGTCGTTGTCTTCAGACTTCGCACTGGCCACAATAGACTGAGGTACCACCTATTCAACAAATTAAAGATAGGTGGTACCGACGAATGCCCGTGCGGTACCGGTAAAATGACCGCTGAACATCTGCTGCAGAACTGCCCGACATACGAGGATCAGAGAGAGCAGATGTGGCCATCACCAGTGGAACTGCAAGACAAGCTCTATGGCAGTGTCGACAGCCTCAGGATGACCGCCGCTTTTTTCGAAAAAATAATGGTTACTGTCTGACTGCGTACGAAGAAGAAGAAGAAGAAGTCTTATGTGTTCTGTTCCTTCTCTACTCAAAACATTTTTAAAAAATTGTTCTGTCTGATGTGTGTAATTATTTGCATATTCTCATTAATCAATTTAGCTGTTACATGAAATTCATGTTCAACCACGTTTATTTGGGCCTGTTCTGGTTTTTGGTGTGTGTTCATTCATTATCCATGACTCACGTATACATGCATTAAATATGGGTCACTTTTGTAGAGGCACAAAACAGAAACAACAATCTATTTATGTGATGTACAGTGGTCAAGAAAATATATGTAATAAAATTACAATCACATATTGCTTTGCATTACTGTTAAGGGGGGTAGCGAGGTCTGAGCTGGACGTCCCGCTAGTTAAAGGAAAGTGAAGCTTCTGTTATAGCCTCTCTCTTCCAGGTGTAAAGATCACACTGTTTGGCTTGCTGGGAATTTCTATGCCAATGGCCTCTCCAACATTATTGTGTCCCCAGCAGCACCTTCATGAGGGGCTCCCTATTTCCTACAGAGTCTGCTGTGGGGCGCAACCGAGTACTAGCGGTTTAACTGGGCGGACAGATTGGGCTCATTGGCCTTGGTTAGCAGCCAATCTAAGAGAAGGTAAACTTTGACTCTAAACCCTGGTAGACGATACTTGTTAGCCTGTTCAGGCATTTCGCCTAGGACTGGAGAAACTCTGATTTAAAACCCAGAAGTGCCAGAGAGTGCTGGCTAGTCCTGATATATTGAGAGTATTATCAGATGTCTCAAGTAACTAACATCTGCGAGTGGTAGCACATAAGGCGGATGGTTTCAAAATTGCAAACTCATTTCGGCAGCTCCTGCAGCTGAGCTGGTGCCAAATTGTCATGCTTTGCATTCCTTTGAATTACACCAGCGAGGTGGAGAGCGGGATCCTGCAGTTTGAGCAGTCCAGAGTCTCCATATTCAGCGCGCAGGCTTTTGCCCTGAAGAGGCTACTCGCAGGGGCCACACCCGTGGTCTGCAGAGACTGAGACGCCTATGATGATATGATTGTTAAATTACACTAGCTTTACACCAACAGACGTAACATTTTTAACTACTTTGATATGACAACAAAATGATGTTTTGGGGATGTATTCTTTGTGTAGTAAATTTTTTAAATGTGTATTTTAATTTAATTTCATGTCTATGGAAAAGTATTATAATGCACAATCAAAGAATTAACAAAAACTGGTCATAAGAACAGATAAAAACTACATTAAAGAAAATGTGCTCACTTTGTTCAAATACAACTATAGTAAATTATTCAAATTGCGAGAACAAACTGAAGTAACAGCAGGCAAACTCTACCTATGGCTAAGACTCACTTTCATTTTGATTCCAAACATACTTTATAGATTCTTCTTTATTTTTAAAATAAGTTATAACCTATGCAGTTGTTAACTTTGCTTCTTCCTTGTTCCCCTTCAAACTTAATCATGTGAAGGAAACAGTCAACTCAAGGTTCTAGATATCTCAATACAGTTTCTCATAAAAGGAAACAGGCTGCTGCCAATTGTTACGCCTTTCATCTATACCTCGTATATGCTGAGTAGATCTGTAAAAGGTATTCAACTGTCATTTGGTAAATGTCACAAGTACACAAATCCAATTGTGACAATCTTAAATTTAGTATAGAGACAGCTCCTCAATCTATTGTGCCTTGTATGTAGTTTGAAGATGATCACTTGGTCTCACCTTGAGAGTTGTTAATAAGTGTGTTTTTTTTACTTCTAGAATATATTGACTTTATTTTTTTTATCCCTTATCTGTTAATATTCTACATGTATGTCTAGGCACTACACAATTTTATTTCTTTACATGTTAATTTTTAGACATGTTTAGCTATATTTTTCATGACTCTTTTCATTGGCATGGTCCTTTGGTTAGCTGTAAATAATATCATATATAGATACCAAAAAGGATATTTATTTCTTTTTGCTTAGGTTTCTTGCACTTGAATTAGTTGCTTATTTTGATTGTTAAGCCACAGCTGCTAATTATATCCAGCCATTTGATTTGAAAGATATACCTAATGCTTGCTTAAAAATATTAGCAGCTTCTCTGCTGCTGCTTTATTTGTTTTCTGCATCTCTAATCCATACAGCAAACTTCTTTTGCATAGCTGTAAAATATCCTAGCTTGCTCTATGCAATAATTATATAAATAAGTTTAGTCAGTGCTTGTAGAATATTTAGCCTCTTTGTAGCAAACCAGACACAAAACATTACATGTACTGTTGCTACAGTGGTAGTTTCAGCATCATTTTATTTTCACTGATGAGGTATGCAAACCCCTCCAACAACATACTGTGTGTAATGATTGGTACATAGGAGTTATCTTATCATGAATCTCACAATTCAACAATTTTCACACTAGTAAACTATACTGTAATACTGTTTTGGCTATATGTAGCTCATGAGGTAGATTCCTCCATGCAGCTTGCTAGTTCTGGAGGAGGTGCTAAAGATAACACTGAGATAACACCTGATACTTGACTTAACTTCCCATCCTCTCGGATTTGATGGGCTCCGTGTCTTAAGTGGCCTCAATTGTTTTGTTAAAGTGACTTGTCTAGGGGTGTAAGCAATCAGATCCGACGTAAATGACGTAGATATTGTTACCATCGGGTAGGGTATGGCTACCGACCTTAAAAAAACAAACTAATCCAGCTTGCCTCTAAATTACGAAATATGCAGCAACTATAATAACAAACTGCCAGCCATCCTACACACCAGTAGCATGTGTCCCGACTCTCTATTTACAGGTCGAATCAAATCCAATTTATAACACAGTACGAACCAAAAAGATTATTTTCAACCTTTCTTTGCAGAGTACACAAAAAGGCAATGCCATCTTGGTTGCTATGTGACTGTGTATGTTTAAATAATATCCAATTACTTTTTGAAATATGTTTTGTTTTTGTCTTGGTGTGGTTACTGAGTCTTTACCTATATATGTTTTTATTGACTTTCAACCTTCCTTCCCACCGCAGCTTCAATTTACTTATTTCTGAAATATAAAAACTAATGGATTATTCACATAACTAACAATTGAATGTGAAGGCTACAGCATAAAGTTACAGCAGCTTAATGAAAACATAAAATATCAGAGTACCTTTGTATTGTCAGGATCACAGTAGTCAAGCAGTGTATCACAGAAGTGGTACCCCATCATTTCAAAGTCACTTTGGTTAAAGTGGTACCCTTTCTTTTTGCCTAGATTTGAGCCACAGAATGTTGCCTACACACAAAGCAATAAGTAAGATGAAAACAATTTTGCTAACTGGGGAATGCACAAATTGAGTATCACTTTTGCTCCTTGTTATAGAGTAACTGAAGCTGACATTTAGAATAGCGGTGTTTAATTTCTTGGAAAGAGGTTGCTAGAGCTGTTAGGTAAGCTACTCATTTCTCAAGAAATGAACGAATGAAATTGCAAAACTGTGGGTGTTCGAATCTCACAAGTTTTTAGTGTCCACTGATCTCAAAAGGATTGGACTATTGGACTATTGTCTATTGGAAATGGATGATAAACTCAAAAGTCCCATTTACATAATGTACATGTAAAATAAACCATGGCAGCTGAAATTGAAAAGAGTAAGCTGACAGCCACTGTCAGGGCAAAAATTCTAAAGGTAAAGAAATTCCCAAAATTGGCCTTTAAGAAGGTCAGAAGAAGGCAGCTTCTCCACCATACAAAGCCACATAGGTCAATCACCTGTTTATCTGCACACTCGATTGCAAGTCATCATCATCATCATAAGTCCTGAAACCTGAAAGATCATTGGGGCACCAATACTGCAGTTTGGTGGACCAGTTCCTGCCACTCCACTCAGTTTTGTGCCAGGATATTTGTTCAAGAACAAAATTGGTCCCAAAACCGAGCCCTGTGGCACTCCACTTTTCACTTCACACCACTCAGAGTACTCCTTATTTATGCCCACTCTCTGCCTTCTTATCGTTAACCAATTTTCAATCCATTTGGCAACTTCCCCACCTATTCCATGTGATTTTAACTTTCGAAATAATCTTTGATGAGGTACTCTATCAAAGGCCTTTGCAAAATCTAGATAAATAACGTCCACTGCCTCCCCTTTATATATCATTTTGGTTACCTCCTCCATGAATTCTAATAGATTTGTTAAGCATGATCTCCCTCTAGTAAACACATGCTATTTCTAATTAGATTAAATTCTATGGTGAGCCCTGGCCATGCAAACATGTTGCAATATTTTGAAACTGATGGATGCTGTTACAGCTGTTAAGTTTTCATTCAGGGGTCTAAATTGTTTAAATGTTAGCTTGGTCTAATGTGGTATGTTTTACATTTGGAGAATTATTTTCTGCTTACCGAGTCACAGTTTGTTTATATTGTCCTGTTGTCATTAGAACATTTCTTTATATCTGGCCCATTCAGTACATACTTTTGCCCATAAATTCAGCTGTTTCTCTTTGAACTTGTTTTAAAGTATTTATGCTGCTGTCTATATGCTGACTGTGTATTTGAGCCATGCTTGCTTTAAATTGTGTTAGCTTTTCAGTACATACATATTTTTTCATTATTTATAAAACTATAACATATAACTAATAATTTCTCTTAAAAGGTCAAATCATATTTTTTATCTCAGACATCATCATACAAACAAGCCAATCTCACCTCCATTGTATAACTGTTCATTATACCCTGATTCCACATGACCACTCTGCCAGTGTTTTCCTTGCTCCTATGAACTTTGAACTTGCAAGAATTGAAACAGAACTGAAAAAATAATAGAATTATAGATAATGTACCACAGACTTACAAAACACCGACAGAAAAATATAAAAAAATATATATTCATTCTAATTTTATATTTTGTTTTTTTAAAAGAAAAGGAAAGACAAAAATATAAAGTGTAATATTTCTTTACATATTTCATTAAATGAATTAATTCTATAATTGCATTAAAACATTTTTTTTACTATTCATTAGGGGAGGAAGACTTAACGTCTGGTCAGGCAAAACACTTACTGATCAGACATGTTAGTCAGGGTCAGGCAAAATAAACTGGCCAAAACCCTTACCTCGGCTTCCTAGTAGCTCTCCCTGGAAATGGGCTGTTTTCATGGCAGCCTGGTTAACAAAGTGGGATTGACGTGATCCCTGTAGTAGTGAGCAACACGCAGATGAAGCCAAGCATAGCACAACTGCCGGGAGGACTTCGGTCCACCTTCATCATCACGCTTGGGATGTGAGGAAAGCTACTGCTACCCGCTACTTAATGTTCTTTTCAGAACGCACAGAAGAGTAACCTACCCATTGTGAGCCCTCGCTTAACAACAACAACAATCCCTTTAAATAATATTATATATATATATATATATATAAGAGCTACACAAATACATTGAAAATAGTAACTGGCATAATCTTTCCAACATCTCCTCTAAGAAATAAGTAATAATTTGAAGTCAACTAAAATATAGAAGTCATGACTGCCAACTCCAACCGTACCATACATTTGTATTCCATTAAAAGTTGTTGTTTAATTGTAATTTGTTAACTGTCTTCATTTGTTGTTTCTCCCTGATGAAGACTTGTAGCCTTAATGTGGGATTTTATTTTTGTCTTGGTGCGATCACTGAGCCATAAATGTTGATATTGAGTAAAAGAAATAAACACCATTAAACTCTAAATATCAAATTTGATTACAGGGAAGAAAGGTTGTGTTTTATCAACTTTATTATTCATTATCCTTATTAATATGATCTCAAAAGAACATTTAATCAAACTATAAGCTATCTTTATGTCTGTGCCACTTTAAGTACTACGTCTTCTTCTTCTACGTGCGTTCTCAATCCCCTGCTACCAAGCCCTAAACAGGACTTTGCAAGTAGCATGATGTAGTCTAGAGAATAGAATGAGTTGTATCGTTAGTTTACAGCTTGACTGTAATATTTGCACCATTTGGTCCAACACATCCATCTTTGGTAGGAAGTACTACGTCATTACCTTTCTTTAGTCCATGGAATTCTCAACATTCTTCTGTAAAACCACCTTTCCTTTGCCTTGAAAGCTCTCTGTGCTTGCCAATACTGCTAGTGCCAGTTAAAAATGAATCAATCAGTAAATCAATTACACAGCCTCAAATGTTCACCTTTTCTGGAGTATTTTTGCTAAGCATGAACGGGAAAATCCTCTCATGGAACCTTTTATTTGATCCATGATGCTGCTCGCAGCCATATATGAAGACATTTTGTCTTCTGCTGTGACCATGCAAATCGCAGTACACAATGATATCCCTTTCCTGAAGTAGTCTGGGAAAGAAAAAATTAAAAATTAAATCCTTTATCAAATGTTCATTTTCAGTGCCAAAGTTAAAATAAAGAGCAAATTTTAATCCAAGTACAGAAAGAAAATGAGGAAACAATATATGTAAACTTAAAAATAGCTATAAGAGTTAACTCTATTCTGCCATTTCTAAAAGACTAAAGTATCAATATGTCTGACAACAAACATTCCACTATTAAAGCACAGATATAATGATGCCAGAAACAGCTAAATAAATATAGAAAGAAAGAAAGAAAGAATATTGTATCTTTATCATAACATGGAAATCTGATACAAAGTCTATTTTATACTGACTTCTATAAAAAGACAGTTAAATTAGATTTGCTTTCATTTAAATAACTTATTAATAAGACTTGACCTGTTCATTTTTTTAACTCTGATTCTGTGAATTTACAAATTAAAGTGAAAGAACAATAGAATATAACAAACTTTTAAACATTACACTGACTTATCAATAAATAAATTGAAGCTGCAAACAGAAATGGAAGAAAAAAGTCAATAAAATATATATGTAGGTAATGGCTCAGTGACTGCACCAGAAAAAAGACAGCACCACATTAGGGCCCGGCCACAAGCCCTTCATCAGGGACAATTAAACAACAACTAGGATCAAGATGCTGAGCAGCGTATGAGCTGTAGCGATCAGCGACCCATAGCTGACTGCTAGCGTCAGGGCCAGCAAACCAGAGCTGCAAAAACCCTTCTTCAGCTCCACGTGGTGATCCTAGATAACAGGCTGCAACAGAGCAGACTGGCTAAGTAGAAGGGATCTAAAAGGGAAGATTAACCCGGTATCCAAAAATGCCTGCAAAAAAGTTGGATAGGTTGGACCAAAAGGTGCAAATATTGCAGTTAAACTGTAAATTACGACACAACGCATTCCGTTCTCTGGACAACATCCTGCTACTTGTAAAGCCATTTTAAGGGCTTGATGGTGGGAGATTGAGAACAAAGAAGAACAAGAAGAAAAAACAGTAACTGATAAACAATATATTTCTACCAGCTCTGTGCTTCCAGTATCAGACATTTATTTAAGGTCCAAAAGAGAAAAATAATGAAATGTCTAAGTAGGGTTATCAGTATCATCAGGAGGGATAGAGTAAGAAATGAAGACATTAGAAATATGAAGGAAACTACCCCTTGTGTTGAATACATTTTAAGAAAATATATTGTTACAGTCATCTCATGAGAACGCAGCCTGAATGACTTCCACTGCATGCTTATAGAACAAGAGGTTTCAGCTGCAGAAATGGATGGATCACATAATAATAATCCTTCAATAACACAGACTTAGAACAACCAACGCAATATGCACTTGGGCCAATAATGATGACTTTAATGAGTCCCCACCGATGACACTCACCAACACAAGTGGATGGGAAACTAAACTGATTCTGTAAATATACTTTTCGCATTTTTGTGTTAAACATTATCATTGGTATACAGTTTTACAGCAGCGACTGTTACAATATAACTTCCCACATGCTATCTCTTGCATTATAAGTCTGCACACAGCAACAAGATTAAACGATTTTCTGAGTATATGATGTGTTAGGTATATACTATATGTATACAACACACCCTACTACTATAAATCTCAAAGTTTGCTTGTCTGAAGACATGATAACTCATAAACGAAAATACATAACAAACTGAAATTTGTTACTGAACATTCTATTACTGATTTGTAGATTAGTACAACATATTTCAAGTTTGTTTTTTTTCCTTCCAAGAGCCAAGAGTTACGGGCATATGATCATTTCTCTATTCTCCCCATATATAATATAATTCAAGGGACATGACCAAATAAATTACAAAAACATGAGTTATCTTTTCAAAAACGAATTTTTCTGCCATTGATGAGGGACGGGGAAGAGATTTGTGATATGATGGAAAGAGATCAGCAGATTAAGAAGGGAAGAAATGGGCAGAGAGATGGTGGGGTAAGGGGCAAAACACTGATGTGTTAGAGGGCAAAATGCGAGTCCAATAAGAATATGATGGATGGGAAGTGTTTAAACAATTAATGATTATCATAATTATTCCGAACAACTGCAGGTAAAATACAAGTAATGCATAAACCAAATAAAATATGTGCATAGCTAAAACCTCACTTGCGTATCATTGTCTTTGTGTGCCACACTGAAGGATAAGCATCTTTGAGTACAGTTTTGTAGTTTCTGTTAAGGTCTCTTCCTGCTAAGGAACAGCGGTAATTTCCTACTATGACACCATCAGGGTTTAGCATAGGCACAATTTTGAAGATAAAAGTGTCTCGAAGAAGCTGAAAAAGGTGATAAAAGAATATTAAAAATGTGATAATAAATGAAGGAAAACAAAATATACAATCAAACTGGTCTTCTATCTTTTGTAATGAACTATAATTGTTACAATGGAGAGATCTAAAACAAATATAAAATTGTACAATAGCAGGAGATAAGTGGCACATAAATATATTTTTTTAAATTGTGGTGTTACTGAAACAAATTTAAAACTTTTCTATAAAACTTTGAAGTGGGTACAGTAGTATATAAATTTAAACTTCACATTTGTGGGCTGATGTATCATCCTCATTAACTATCCCTCTGGTTTTCCTTGGAACATAGGACTGCAAAGATTCCTCCATCTGTTTCTATTTTGTGCTGTCTTCTTAAGTTTATGTCCACAAGACCCCAAATGAACTGATTTCCTATTTGACCATTATTGACAAGGTGTTTCTTGACCGTCCTAGCATTTCTTTCCCTGCGGGTTCCAATCCAACGCTTGCCTAGTTACGCTGTCCAGCTTCTTTCAGAGAGTGTATCAAATCTATCTCTACTTTCTGGACCAAATTTACTGTTGTAATTGGTTGTTGTCATGATTTTATTTTTTCACAGATCTGTGATTGCCATTACCTCTGGCTATCTAACATGAAGTATGCAACTAAAACACTTGTTAAAGAAGGTCTGTACCCTGCATTTAATACTCATAATCACACGCAATGTCACCAAGCCATGTAGTAGGACCAACTTTACATTTATGTTAAGCATCTTAATATTTTTCACCATGATGAATGCTGCATATTGGGCAAAGAGAATGACAGCAAACCTGACCTTGTTAATCCATGGTGTTAAAATCTTGGTTTTGTTCCTCCATCCTTATCAATGTTACTTGCCAGATAGATAAAATTGTGCATTTGTAATTATCTGACCATTAATCTTTGTGGAGTTTTTTTTTCCAGCTATTTATTCTCATTTCGTTTTTGTTTACACTAGTCTGTAATTCCACCTCCGCTGCTTCATATGCTAGTATGTCTATCCTTCATTCTGTACCCTGTTGCTTATGTGACAGCATACATATATAATCTGTAAAATCGAGGTTTTCCAACTGTATTCAGTTATTGTTAAAAAGTAGATATATATTATCTATTTAGGTGAGATACTTCTATCCTTAAAAGAGAATACTTAATTTTAAAACTTTTCTAGGTCATCTGAATTTCATAAACATATTCCCTGTGATTCATTCACCAACCATTTGCAAACAATTTCCCTCCAACAAATAGAAAACCTATGCAATATCATATTTTAAAATTAGAACTATGTAATCATAATATAACAATAATATTTACAGTTTTATTTTTTTAAAGATGGAATTAAATTTTTTTTTAGTGACAATAAAAATATTAAAGAAGTGACAAGAGAGAAAGAGAGAGACAAATACACACTTTTGCATCTGGTGAATTTCCTGTCAAGAAGTCCAAGAAACCTTTCATCATCCAACTAGCATTACTTTCTCCAGGGTGTACTCTAGATGTTACTACAACAGCTTTTTTGTGCTGTGAGAGAGATGAGAGAGCGAGAGAAAACCAGTAATACAACCACAGCCTCACTGTGTCACTAAAACATATAAAAAACAAACATCTTCCCAAACATTTCATTCTCAAAATCTCAAAATCATGGTATTCAATCAGGTACGTGTGTCTGATGCCAGATAGCCAAATGTTTAGTAAACTCATTTGCCTTGGTGTACTATGTTGGGTTCAGGGCCTCCATTATGCCATCTTTCCACCTCATCCTCGATCGCCTGCAAGGGCGGCTAAAGTTGTATGGCCACCACGGCATCACTCTACGTATCCATCTGTTATCCGGCATGCGCACCACATGGCCGGCCCATCTGTATTTTCATAACAGCATGGCATCTATTATGTCAGAGAAGGAAGTTCGACATCTTGAATGGAAATTTTCAATATTTTTTGCTCCATCGCTCGTTGGGCAACGTGTAGTCTATCATCAGCTTTCTGTAGGTTCCACACATCGCAGCCATAGATCATGGCTGGAATAACCACACTGTTGAAGTTGTGAGCCCTAGTATTGACGCTTCACATCTATTGTAGTATAGGTAGACAGTTGAAGCTGAGCCAGCTCGCTGTTATCCTTCGTGATAATACCCTAATGTTCCAATAGCTATGTCTGCAATCTGGTATGCAACACAATCTGAGCACATAGCAATTTCAAATGCATACACAACTACAGTGTTCTTAATATAAACTAATGATAAGAACTTATTGACAGCCAAATATATTAATATCATCAAGTCAAAAAAAAATTTGAACAAAATATAGCATATAGATTGTAGAAGATTTGAGAAATAGCCATCAAAACATATAGACTACAAATGTTTTGAAGACAAAGCATACCAGACAACACACACAATGTGGTATACAAACTAAATAAAGCTCACATATAAATGCTAACTTTTATGCTGTGAAAGGCTGCAGAAAGCACAAAAAAACCATATAAAATATACAATGAACAAATATTAGTCATCTAGAATGTGTCCATGAAAGATAAAGAAGGAAAACACTGAAATAGACTGAAAGAAATAGTCAAGAAGCGAGGTGGAATGGTGATAAAACTGTAAATGTTGTTTCTTGAAATGTTATGATAAATTGGCTTTTATAAGTTTATCTTGTTCTTTGTTGGCAGGTGTTCTCTGATGCTTTTGTTTTAAAGACGATTCACATTTTAGAACATAAAATATATTTGATGAAATTTGATCATAGACTGTTTTTTGTGTGCATGCATATCATAAATTTTTTTGTTCTTGAATGGTGTTAGTATTATTCATGTTTATCTTCTTCTTCTTCTTCATCGTACGCAGTCAGACAGCAACCATTATTTTTTCGAAAAAAGCAGCGGTCATCCTGAGGCTGTCGACACTGCCATAGAGCTTGTCTAGTGTTGCCACTGGTGATGGCCACATCTGCTCTCTCTGATCCTCGTATGTCGGGCAGTTTTGCAGCAAATGTTCAGCGGTCATTTTCCCGGTACCACACGGGCATTCGTCAGTGCCACCTATCTTCAATTTGTTGAATAGGTGGTACCTCAGTCTATTGTGGCCAGTGTGAAGTCTGAAGACCACGACCTGCTCTCTTCTGTTCAACTGGTAATAGGCATCGTTTTTTGTGTATCCAGTATGTTCGGTTTCCCATTTGGTCATGTATCTAGCTCTAATAAGCCGTTTTGACTCTTCGTAAGTCATACTAGTATCTGGTTGTGGTAGTTTTGCACCTTCTTTTGCCAGTCTGTCTGCCTCCTCGTTGCCTTGGATGTTGCAGTGGGATGGAACCCACTGCACCACTACCCTTTTTGGTGCGGACTGCTGGCATAGTTGACAGAGTACTGCTCTTAAATCATTAAGTTCAGTATTTTTCTGGCTTTTTAGTGCTATTCATGTTTATAATTTGTTAATTGGTTTATTTATTTATATTACCTTTGCCAACTATGCAACACTGAACATCCTCAAAAACAAAGTCTTAGAATTTTGTTTCATTATCACTTTGATTAATATCTACTTATCATCCTCAAATAGTGCCGTCTCCACAATGGAGGTTGGCAATAATGTATCTCCATTTGTCTCTGTCCCACGCCAGGTTGGTACACTCAGTCAGACTGTGTCCCGACCACATCTTGATGTTGCCTGTCCATCCGTATCTCTCCAGCCCCCTGGCTCTCTTGCCCTTTACTCTTCCCTCCAATACAACCATCAGCAGACTGTCATGTCTCTTGACATAAACCAAATTATTTTGTTTTTCTACTTTTTATTTCCTTCAGAAGTGTCTTCACCACCTTGACTTGATCCAGGACCTCACTAATTGTTTTCCTATCTTTCCAAGAAACTCGTCCAAATCTTCTGATGACACTCATTTAAAAGACTAATACTCTTCTCCTTCTTTGTTAGGGTTCAGGTTTCTACTCCATGCAATAAAACTGAATACACGTATCAATTAATATTTCTCATTTTTAAGTTCTGATATATCTGCCTGGAGAAAATTGTATGTCTCATGCTGTTAAATGTATTTTTTGTCATTGCAATTCTCTTAATGATCTCACCTTTGCATATGCCATACTCTGTTATTAGCTGGCTAAAATATAAATAGCTTGACACTTGTTCCAGACTTTCTCCATTTATGTGGATGTAAACTTGTATACTTTCTGTCCATTTGGTGAACACAATAACTTTGGTCTTTTTGGAATCCAGTCCACATTGCTGGCTATTGTTGTTTATCGTATCAATTAGGCTCTGCAGTATTATTATATAATGCAGTATCTCTATTAACACAGTATCATCAGCATATCTGATATTATTGATACTTCGTTATCCTATATTCAATCCAGTTCTTCTAATTCATTGAACATTTTTTTCTGTGTGTGTGTGTATATATATATTTATATATATATATTTATGTGTGTGTGTGTGTGTGTGTGTGTGTGTGTGTGTGTGTGTGTGTGTGTGTGTGTGTGTGTGTGTGTGTGTGTGTGTATATATATACAAACATCCAGGGACAGCACCAACCCTTGTCTAATGAGCTGCAGTGGTCAGCGACCCATAGCTGACTGCTGGCGTCAGGCCTAGCGAACCAGAGCTGCCAAGACCCTTCTACACCTCCACGCGGTGATCCTGGATAACAGGCTGCAGCAGGGCAGACTGGCTAAGGAGAAGGGATCGAAGAGGGAATTCTGACCCAATACTAAAAAAATGCTTGCTGAAGCCGAATGTGTTGGACCGAAAGGTGCAAATATCGCAGTCAAGCTGTAAACTACGACACAACGCATTCCGTTCTCTGGACTACATTCTGTTACTTAAGCCCTTTCAGGGTTTGGTAGTGGGAGATTGAGAACGAATGAAGAAGAAGAAGAAGATATACACACTTGATGGCACCTCCTCTCTAATTCTCAAACATACCAATTAATCATAATACCAGTTTGTGATTAGTAGGATATCCTTACTGTCCAGATTTAAATTCTCAAGAGAGGGGACGGCTTGGTCTAGTGGTTAAGTGGCACGGCTCACAAACCCAAGGTGCTGGGTTCGATCCCCATCACAGCACCGGTCATTACCCCAGGGAAGCAAACCCTTAGAAAATGCAGGAGAAAGCAGACCCTTACATAAAATGCATGCTGAAGTAGGATGCACTGGGCCGACAGGCGCAAAATAAAAACCACAGTGCAACGCACACTGCCTTGGAGATTAAAGAAATAAGGCGAACGCAAAAAAAACAAAAACAAAAAAATATTCTCAGGACATTTTATTAGCTGTTCCTGCTTCACGTTATCAAATACTTTACTGTAATCAATGATGCAAGTATTTACATCCTTTGTATTTCCATGTGTTTTTTCACAATTCTCAGACAGAAAATCCCTTCTCTTGTTCCACTATTCTGTCTCGAACCAAATTGCTCCGAATTGACTTCTTGGCTAATCTTCCTTTAATTATTAATACATGAAAGAATTAAAGTGTACTAATCTAATAATATAACAGAGTAGTGTTGCTGTGGCCCAAAATAGCGAGCAAAGAATAGCAACACTATGAACTTACTAAGCATGTCGTTAGAGAACAAGAAAGGAGGGTTGGGCATAGGGATGGCTAATTCATCCTTCAGAAACTTGAAGTAACAAAAATTTTAACAAACATGGACTATTTAGTCAAAGAACAAATACAGCTCATGCATCTAAAACAGAAAACGGTCTACTGTCAACGGGGCTAATGATGTGATGTAGAGGAAACTATAAGACATCTGCATTGCTGAGTGTTTTTAACATCGTATGCACAATGGAAGATTCACATGTGGCAGTGAAAAGGAAAAACTAAAAAACTATGTCCTAAAACTGGCTAGTAAACAAGGTAGAAATGAGTTGAAAGGATGAAAGTGAACACATGGGATATGCTTCTGTCCTAAGGGAAACACTGAAGAAGGTGTATACCATAGTGAAGATGTTGCCCAAATGCTATAAACAGATTTTGATGGGTGACTTAAATGTTAAGGTTGAGAATGGTAATATTAATTGTGAAGATATCATGGAAAAATTTAAGATACATTTACAGTAGCAATTTCAAATAAATATATTTTATGCTAGAACAATTAGAAGAATTAGAGCATATAGAGAACACTGACAACATATGAGCAAGGAAGTGATCGTCAAACTGTATAAAGCTTTAGTTAGACCTAGATTTGAGTACTTTGTACAGGTGTGGAGTCCTTATCATAGAGGGGATATAAACATGTTGGAAAGAATACAAAAAAGAGCGACAAAGATGATAGTGGGATTCCAGAATTACAGTTATGAGGAACGACTCAGAAAAACCGGCCTACAGTGTCTCGAAGAGAGAAGAATTCGTGGTGACTTAATACAGGTTTATAAGATGATCAGAGGAATCGATAAATTAGACTATAACAAGTTTTTTAAAATACAGCCACCTACAATAACATGAGGGCATAGCTACAAGCTGACTAAAGAGAGGTCCAGATTAGATATTAGGAAATATTTTTTTAGTCAGAGAGTGGTGTCTGCTTGGAATGCATTGCCAGGGGAGGTAGTGGAGGCAGGGACAGTTAATGCATTTAAGAATAAACTGGATGCGCATAGCTTTTAGAGCAAGGTGATGTAAATGTAACTGGTTGTATACAGACTCTGCAGGGTCTTCTAAACCAGTATAAAGACGTTATGTTAAGTTATATAACAGATATAGTTAGCAAGACTAGTGAAGGAGTTCTTGTGAAAAATAGAACATCAACACAAACAATAGGTAACAACAGAATATTTAGCAAAGATAAAGTAAAGAAAAAATGAAGAAGGTAGATTTCATCAGAAGCAAATCAGAAAAGGTTCAGAAAATATACACTGAAGCCAACAAAAAAGCATCCATCAGAAGAGACAATATAATATATATTGATGACTTTGATATAGAGACAAATGAAGCTGCAGCTGCATTTCTCAGGAAATGTGAAAAATATGTAAAACAGCACAACGAAAACAGCAGAAAACTTTTAACCAAGAAAGTGTTTTATTAAAGATGAGGACCAAAATTTAATTATCAATATAAATAAGCAAAGGAAAATTGGTAGAACATTTATATAAACTTTTAGATAGACCAGATCAACAAAATCCCCCAGACATTCAGTCAGCAGAATCAAAACTGCAAGTTATTAAAGTTGCAAGTTAATTGCAAGAGAGCAAACGAAGAAGACAAATGAAAAGTCATAATGCTTCTGAGAGATCACTGGTCCAAATAGTATTTCAGCAAAAGCAATCAAAGCAGATATTGACACTTCAACAAAGATATTATACAAAATGTTTGGTAAATTCTGAGAAAGTAAGAAAACCAGTAAACTGGAAAGAACGCTACTTATTCAAGTTGCCAAAGAAAGGAGATCTGCAACAGTAGGTAGGTGTAGATAGGCAGTTCCCTTAGGCAACACTGTTTGCATTATGAATTCTATATGCAATCTCTCTGTCCACTCTGCCATCATCAGTGAACATACTACCTAGGCATTTGAACTTCCTTACTTGCTAAATTCTTTGTCACTGCCGTGGAAACTTCTCTGCACATGTTTATGCGATTTTATCATAGTTTCGGTCTTTTCAGTAGAGAAGCATAATCGCCTAATTATTCAAGGAGGACAAAAATTACTTTCCTAAACTACAAAAATTAAATATTCAGTTCTTAAATATAATCTTCTACAGATATCGCATTTTTACCTTCATATCCTCTGGGTTCTGTGAAGATGATGTAATGGTAAGCACATACACAAGGTTGCCTGCTAATGTTTGACAAAGAACTCGCTGTTTGCAAATGCGGGATTTTATTGGGTCATTTGTCAGTTGCAACAGATAGTCCTGAAATTTGAAATTGGACAGGGATTGGTACAGTGTGAGCTGAGTCACAAAGAAGCAAAATTATAAAAATGTTGAGTCTAAATGTTTGTCTTTGTATCAGTCTATAGCTCTAAATAGGGATAAATAGTGAATTGTTAATACTTGATTTTTTGTAAAGAGTATAATTTTAGGAACAAATTATGGTAAGTGGAGTTTCCAGTAACTACATGATTGAATGCTAGTTTTTCAGGGATCCTCAATTTAATACTGAACCTGCATTTTTATTTCAGCATCTAAGAAGTCTGTTAAAAAAGTTAAAGAACTTTTGAAATAATGTGTCACGGTGATGTCATATCAACTTCTGGTCAGTGGTGTCACAGAGTGATGACTTTCTTAAGTAATCTACGATTTCCTGTGTTTTTCTGTGATGATTGTTTATTGTCTTGCCGTTGATTCTTTATGTGCTGGCAGATTGTGTTTTGCATTTCTCAAGATATCTGAATGTCATGAGCAGTGAACCAAAATCAAGTTTTGTTTAAAGTTTGGAAAGATGTTTACTGAGACTCAGTAATTTTTAAAACAAGTGTATGGGGGATCAGTGCATGACATGTAAGCATTGTTTTGGAAGGTTTAAATGATGTTAGAATGATCGGCAGTCTCAATCAACAGATGATGACTCGCATTCACGATAACCAATGACATCATATGTAGCCCAGGTTTGTGAGATGGAGTATCCAAATCATCCTCTGATTGTTAGGGAAATAATAGAAGAATGCCCTTATCAACATAATTGTGCAATGAGATTCTTACAGAAAAATTACAAATTGGGAAGCTTCAAAATTTATTCCATGACTCCTCTGACACAAGATCAGAAAGAGAATCGCATTGCTATAAATCAGGACCTTCTTGATCACACTACTGAGGATTACAACTTTATGAAGAAAATAATAAGTGGCAATGGAAATGTTATATGAATATGTCATTCAGATGCAGTCCTCATCAAGGATTGGGAAAAATTCACCAAGACTGAAAAATTTCGTCAGGTAAGGTAAAAATGAAAGCCATATTGATAGTGTTGTAAGGTATTGTGACCATAAAATCTTACAGGAGGGGTAAACAGTAAACTGTTGATGCTATCTAGAAATGCTGAAATATCTCAGCAAAAACATCAGGATAAAAAGGCCTGAGTTGTGGAAAAACAATTCCTAGTTCTTTCACCATGACAATGATCCAATCCAAACATCACAACTCGTTCTGAAATTATTGGCAAAAACCACAACGCTTGTGCTTCCATAGCTACCCTACTTAACTGACCTGTTCACATCAGTCTTTTTTTTATTTTTCAAACTAAAATTGTTTTCATTCATTTTCAATCTCCTGCTACCAATACCTGGAAAGAGCTTTGCAAGTAGCAGGCAGTTGTCCAGAGAATGGAATGCATTGTGTCGTAGTTTACAGCTTGACTGCAATATTTGTACCTTTCGTTCTAACACATCCAACTTCAGCAGGCCTTTTTGGGTACTGAGTTAGTCATCCCTCTTCAATCCCTTCTCCTTAGCCAGTCTGCTCTGTTGCAGCCTGTTATCCAGGATCACCTGATGCTAGCAGTCAGCTATGGTTCACTGACCACTGCAGCAATGCACTGCTGAATGACGTTGATTTCAGGCCATTAAAGAAAATAAGGGCAATTTGCAGATGGACCCCAGCAAAATCTTCAGAAATGCTTAGCAGGGCTGTTTGCAGAAGTAGAAATGACGTTGGGTGCAATATATTAATAGACGAAGTAAGTATTTAGATGGATACAAGACTAGCTAGATTACAGATAAGTTTAAAAACAATACATAAAAATAAATATTCTTGAACTTTTTGAACAGGCCTAACATCTGCTAGAAAATCTTAGTTGCTTATCATGATTCATTCTTTTCATCCCAATTAATAGAACCTGAATGAGCAGCACCTTTCTGTTGCCTATTTGCTCACTTGCTTACTTACCTATTTTTCCATTTACTTGTGCCATTAAACAAATTTTTTCAACAGACAATGGAAATGCCAAGAATCATCAGTGGTAAAGTAAATGGCCTCCCCTTTTCAGAATGTCGCTTCTTACAACCGCCAACCTATTTAGCTGTTATAAGTTTCTTGGCACATGTGCAGCATGGTAGGTTGCCATTACTTTCCATTAGCGGAGGAGCAACAAAAAAACCCATCTGCCGAACTGAACACAAGCGTGATTCAAACAGGGTGAATTGGGATTGTGAAACGGACGCTTTACTCCTATGCCCCGCAGCCTCCAATCATCAGTGAAGTGTCAATAATAAAATCTCAAATTTGCAAGTGACACATTTCTACTAGATGAAAATGGTGATTCAAAGTAAAGAACAGAAGTCAGTTATATGAATTTGACATTAAAACTGAAAAGTTGTAAATTTAAGTAATTTGCAAAGTAGATGGAAATATTTGAACAGGTCAAGAGCTTCTCCTATCGTAAAAATATAATAGGAGGATGGAAGATGTGAAATGGAAATCAGGATGAGGAAAGGGATGGTCAAATCTGTTTTTATCAACATGAGTCATAAATATGTAAATATTAGTCACCTCTCTTCTACCCCTTGGCCCTTGGAGGTGTAGAGGTCTTTTTTTTAAATGCTTGCAATCAAGTGTGCTGAAAAACAGGTGATTGGTCTGTTGTGTTTTTGTATGATGGAGGTATCGTCTCCTTTTGATGTTCATGCAGGTCTTACTATTGGGTAGGAATTTTGTTACCTTCAGAGTTTTTACTTGGACAGCAGTTAACAGTTTACTCTTTTTAATTTTCAACTGTCAAAGGTTCCTTTATGTTCACAGCATCTACTTGTGACCTCTGAGTTTATCATCCACCTCCAATAGGATTAGGCACTGATCTCATCTCCTTGAGACCAGGGGATGTTTAGAACTTGCAGAAATAGAATACCAACCATATCCCACCTTAGATCTTAGATCTAGTGACCCCATCACTAAAAGTAATTTCAAAATATACATATTCTTTTAAAAAATAAAAATTTTAATCTGCGATTCATACATGTTGAAGATAAAGAACAGCTTGCCTGTAAATCTGTATAGGTGTACGGGTAACAATGAGAAAAGTACACTGTGTCCCGGTCATGTTTGAATGTCATTGTCCAGGTCAAGGAGTAGTAACTTCGACTAGATTTGCCAGATTCATACCTGGATTATGAAAGTACATGAAAACATTATTTTCTTTTTTTTAAAAATTGCACTTCACATTACTGAACACGGTGGCTTGAAGCTACTAACTCTTTCTATTTAGTGTATCAGGAAAAAACTGAACCACAACACCAGTGAAAGACAAACTAGAACAGGACATCTGCAGCAAAGAGAAACAGTGGGACAGATGAACAAAATACTTTAAAGAGACATTAAACAGAAAAACACTAATATCCCAGAATTACATAAAACCAGCAAAAGTTGTTGTTTCGAATGCCCATAATGAGTAGGTTGCTCTTATGTGTGCGCTGAAAAGGGTGTTAAGTGACAGGTTGCAGTTGCTTTCCTTGAGTGTGCTGATGAAGGTGGACTGGGGTCCTCCAGGCGGTTGTGCTATGTTTGGCTTCATCTCCATGTTGCTCACTACTATGGAGATCATGTTGAACCTCACCTTGTTAGCCAGACTGCTGTCCTCAACAACAGCCCGTTTTCAGGATGACCAATGAGGAGGTTAGGTGAGGGTCTTGGCCAGTATATTTCTCCTGACCCTGGCTAACATTCTCTGATCAGCGTGTTTTGCCTGACCAGACGTTAGCTTCATCATCCCTAACCAGCAAAGGAATACCTAAAAGTAAATTAAAATTCACCAAGAAAACAAGAGATCATGCAAGTACTCAAACTACTAAAAAATTGGAAAGCTGCAGAACTAAATGGAATCCTACTGAAGACATAAAAGCGATCATCTCAATAACCACAAGGATGATGCTAAACTAGCTCTTCAATAAGAGGCCATTTACAAAATGTTGAAAAATGGTCACCAAATAATCAAATTACCAAAGAAAAGAAAATCTGGCTTCCTGCAGTAACTGGCAAGGAATAAGACTTCTTAACTTCTTACAGTGGCTGGGAAATTACAACCAGGATAATGTGTGATTCAGTGACTCACTAACTGCCACCACTACACAAACATTAACAATTCATTATAAAAACAAAATGGAAACTGATATCAGTGCCAAATATGCCAAGGTACAGGAAAAGAAAATTGCAACCTGTGGAATGAGATGCCTGAGAAAAGTTAGCAATATAGTCAGAAGAGACAGAATTAAAAATACAGACATCAGAAAAATTGTGGGAACAACATCCTCCCAAGAATACATGCACAGACAGAAGATTAAGTGGCTTGATCATATCATGAGAACGAAACCAGATTGGCTGCAATTAAAAATATACAACAGTAGAAGATCGAGGTTTCAAGCTAAGGGAAGACCGGAAGGCAAATGGATAGACAACATTAAAGACCTCTCAGATGATTTACTGTAATAAAAAATATATTTAAAATAACTTTTAAAACGTTTTCCAAATTCCTAGTGTTTGTGGCATTTATAAGGCTCAGAAATATAAGTTACTTGCTTCAACAGTCACTGCTAAGTGTGCAGGGTAGATTTTTACTTCACCACTACAAGCTGTAGTTGTCACAATCATAAACTGTGATGTCCCAACTGTCATTGAAATCAGGGTTTCCCTACAAAAACTAAAATATGGTAGAGCTGTCGATCCAGGTGACATTCCTCCAAAAGTGCTGAAATACACATTAGACCCATTGTGTACCACCATGCACCAATTATTTATGTCAGTCTGGAGCACCGGGACAGATTCCTCTGCATAGTATAATGGGATTATTATATCTCTATACAAAGGGAAGGGATCTGTATTAGAATACAGCAGCTACAAGCCTATTACATTGAAATCTGTGCCTGAAAAATTTGCCCATTTAATTCTCTCAAAGTCACAACCTCTGGGGAAGATAGATCAACATCCACTGCCTGTCACACCACCATCAATGCCATCCTTGCACTTTTATGGCTCATGAAAATACACAGTGAATTGAATTCAAAATTCAATGTCTTGGTAGCGATCTGCCTATAGGAAGAAACAATGTAAATGGTAACCACATCACAAATTCCCTGCATAGAGTCTGGACCCAGTTGAGGCTCTTTCTGGTAACCAAGCTGCACCTCTATAAATCATATGCCATTCTAATCCTTTTATATCCTTGGAGTCCACTGGTAAAACCTGGTTGCTAACACCAAGGTTGCTTGACGGACACAATTTGATAGTCACTCTTCAATGCTGGATCGACACCGCTTATCTTTCTAAACCCATGTGACAATCCTCTCTCAAGTTGTCCCAGCCTGCCAACTTCTGTCCATGTCAATCCGAGGTAGGAAAAGATCACATCCCTCATGGAGTCATTCCTATGGCCACCTACACAACACTTGACTGAGACACATCACCTCCACTCCATCTGTCCAGTATGCAGCCAGGGACTCTGCCATCAGCCGTGGTCTTGGACAGTCAGCACAATAGCTCTAGTTGCCCAGACAGATTACTTGACTTGACTATAAGAAAAAATGTCTAAGTGTTTACCAGAGTTTGAACTTGCATCCTTTTTACTAGAAGACAGGTACCATAACTCATTTACTAAAATGTTGTCATTAACTCTAAGGCACTTAAGAAGTAGTGTTATGTAGGTAAGCGCATTATTCAAATTTGAAAACTTAATGTTCATATACCTCTGGTTATTTTTGTAGTACTTTATGTCTTGGCCTCCTCTTATCCATCCAACCTTATTGAGGGAAGCATCTTTCTCACTGTACAAGAGAGGTCTCATACCATCATTGTAAAGACTTTCAGGCTGTTTGTATTTACAAAGAAGATGATAATTTAATTAGGCTAAGGTAAGCAGAAAGCACAGACACAGATGGAGGTGCAAACAATGTAATAGGAGATGATTAATACAGTGAGTCATATATATTATAATATCAATTATAGAGAAAACCCTAGAAATAAAATCAGAATCAGGTGTATTATAGGAAGTAGTAAAGTATTTGACAATCTAAAACATAAGAAAATAAAACAAATTTTACAAAATGTAAGTAATGATGAAGAAGACCTGAAAATAATTAATGACATATATAAGCATATATGTAAGAAACTGCAGCTATGAGAACTGAACAGGTGAGAATATCTCTAAAGATAAAATAGGAAGATAGGAAAGGAAGCTTGTTATTATTGAAATGAAAACATAATGATATTCATAAAGTATTGGTGGACATAATATAAACAACCTACAATATATTTGGGATACAATGTTAAAAGATAAATATGTAAAGCTAAACAACATGAATGGAAAAAAGAAATAGAAGAAAGTAAAACTGAAATCCTCAGTCTGAATAGCAATTACACAGAAGTAATGTTAAGTAAAACAGAGTTCAGATGTACATACAATTTAATGAGTCACAATTAAAACAAGATTTTAATGTTGAATACATAGGTACAAATCACTTAAGATATAATATATAATTAAGAAACAAAAAAGATAATTGTTTCAGTTAAAAACAGCATTCCAGAAATTTAAAGGCATCCTCTTCAACAAATTTTAGAGGATGAATGTTAAGAAAAATCTACAATTTTGTATTGAGCTGATCTTGTTACATGGAAGTAAATAATGTATAATAAATAAAAAATAAGATGACCAGTTTAGATAACATAAATATGATTTCACAGAAGCATGTGTAGAATTCCATAGGCAGATAAGACAATTTATAACAGGGTGACAAAACAATGAATGGATGAGAAATGAGATAGAAGATGATAAAGAGATATTATGAACAGCTGAACATCTTAGCATAGAAGAGGGTCAACAACATAACTGATAATCTGTACTACTTCCAGGAAGGTGTGGAGAAACACAATTGTCTATGCAAACCAAGATGGCACTTAATAATAAGATAAGAAAGTAAAAGCCGTCTAGTGTGGATCATTCTCCAACTCATTTCATTGCCCACTTTGCCATTAACCAGACTAATAGCCTTCTAATTGTAGAGTATTTATTTTGGTTTCAAAGAAAGCTCTAGAAACAACACAACAATATGATATAGGGAATAAAAGAGTAAATTACTTGTATTCCCAGGGATCACAAGATGAAGGAGATATGAAAGTAGGTCATATAATTGTATGAAAGTAGGTCATATAATTATAAGAATAAATTAGTGATCAGGGGAGAAGACGTGAGTTATTTTTTATCACGCAGACTGTGGTGATTTATGAATTCAGCAGGCAGAATTCAGTATATTATGCCTGACCCTAACATGTCTGATTAGCTGATTAGTATATTTTGCTTGACCCGACATTAGTACCCCCACCCCCAATAGTAATGTGTTTGTTCTTTACTTCAAGCTATCTTATACAAAATAAATGGTGGAGACTTCTATGAAAGAAGGTTCTTCATTTTGTTGTAACACCTTCGAAAATATGCCATGCTTCTGATCATAGAACATGACAGATTTTACATATAATGAACAGCTTATCTTAGTAAGTAATATTCTTACTTTCATAAAGTTGACAATGGTAAACCTGTACTCTGTGTCCGCTCGAGTATTGGCCACTCTAAAGTAAAACCACTGTGTATGCTTGTTGGTGTAGAGATCATATCGCAACCAAAGTTCATACTCATTATCTCCACTATTTGAAAAAACAAAATAAAAATGTAATGCATCATGTTCAGATTTACAATTCATGTACAGCTAATGATGGTTAAAAAGACAATGTGACAATAATACTAAGAGTTAATAAAAAGACTGCTACTGAGCACCAGGGATCACTACTTGTATGTATGCATTATCTACTAAGTGAATGATATGGGTATGGGATGTCAAGATCTAAAGGAACTAAGAGTAATAGACTATAAACTATATCACCAGGCCAAGACCTTTCTACAACTCAATGTGGTGATCCTGAATAACAGGCTGCAGCAGGGCAGACTGGCTAAGGAGAAGGGATCGAAGAGGGAATGCTAACCTGGTACTCAAAAAATGATTGCTGAAGTTGGATGTGTTGGACCGAAAGGTGCAAATATTGCAGTCAAGCTGTAAACTACGACACAACGCATCACGTTCTCTGGACTACATTCAGCTACTTAAGCCCTTTCAGGTTTTGGTAGTTGGAGATTGAGAACGAACAAAGCCAAGCCAAGCCATATCACCAGTTCAACAGAGTTGTAATTCAGTGAATTCCATCTCTTTACAACATTCTTGGTAATAAACAGGCTGATAGACTGTCAAGGGAATGTGAAACCTATCTCAACCTGGTAAAGCTCCTCTTTCATGTCTCCCCGTTGTTGAGGTAGCGGTGCTTATATGTCCATCCTGGCCTAAAGAGCTATGCCTGCAGTAGCAAATATGAGCAGGGCTTCCCAAGCAAGCCAGGTCAAAGGGTAGGAACCAGACCAAACAGAGATACAAACCTGTTGCCCTGATGGCAGAAGGAAAACCTGACATAAATGTCTGTTGAAAATGGATGCACTGGGCCACAGGTCGAATGAAACAGTGCAACGCAATTGTTGCTTCATGAGGTATTCTCGAATGAAGAGAAATCAATATAGTGCTTATTCCAGTGAGAGTGTTAGGCCCCCTGTCTCAAAAGGGTCCACTCAAAAAAAGCACATGTGGCCATCACCAATATCATGGACAAGCTCTATGGAGATACTAATATCCTCAGGCTAACCAATGCTTTCTTTAGATATACTCAAGTTTACGTCTGAAAGTGAATGATGAAGAAGAAGAAGAAAGAAAAATAATAATGATGAATAACATCCTGCTAATTGCAAAGCCCTTTACAGCGCTTGGTAGCGGTAGATTGAGAACAAACAATGAGGAAGAAGAAGAAATTTGTCTGGAGTACTAATTACTTCTCTGAATTTAGTATTGTTCAGTGTGCCATATTTCTGTTGTGTGTCTATGGTCCAATTGTCACATGAAAAGACAAATGATGAGACATTTTGTCATTATGTGTTGCTGCCTGACATAAATCATTTTAATATTTTATGCGATTCTGTTTCTCATTTTATCTGTTTACATTAGCTAAAACACTTTACTTTTGTAATATTTTTGTGTGTTCCATTGCTAACAAAAACTGTCTGGCAACATATGAGAGTAAGTCAGTAAGTCGGTCACAAACTAATGTGGGATGGTTTTAAAATGTAGTTGGTAGTTTCTAAAGATGTCATTAGGTGACAGCAACATCTAGCTTTGTGATTACTGTAGGTAGCAGATACTAGGTGTCACATATATGTGTGCAGTTCAAATACAAAATGGCACCCATGTTCACAGAGTGTACAATGAAAAGAATAGCATACTGTTGTGACATTTAGGACCAAAATGACTTTCTGCAAAGGATATTCATAAGGAAATGCTTCCTGTTTACAGTCTTTGTCGCATAAAGCGGTTCATAGCTGGGTCGATATATTTTCTCAGGATGACTCACAAATTACTGATGAAGCCTGATCTGATCGCTCTATTGCAACAGGAGCATCTATGGGGTGGGTGGGAAACGTAATTCAAGCTGACAGGCAAGCAATGATAGACAGTGTAGCAACTGCAATAACGTTTTTACAGGGTTTAGCCTACAGCACAATGCAAGATTTATTGAATTTCCGAAAAGTGTACTCATGGTGGGTACCCAGACAAATGACTGACGGTCACAAAAGAAACTGAATATGCCTGTCCGTGCACTGATAAAGTGATAGGATAAGTGTATCAATCTCTGTGGAAATAATTTCAGAATTAAGAGACAATGTCAGTGCAATAATAAATTAAATTAAATCAAATTTAACATTTTGTATTATACAGATTGAATATCTCAAGACATTACTTACACTTGCACAGCTTTTCCTAGATTGCCACTCTCAAATCTACTCTCAAATAATAATGTCGTATCAGTTTCTGATTCAAGCTCAACAGAACATGGTTCACAGCCATTTCTAGATCCTTTAACACGGGACTTCATAAACTGAAGAACAAAAATAATAAACAATTAAATAATGCAGTACTTTACAGTAGTAGATCTGTGGTAAAGAACATGATGACAACCAATACAGCTAAAGGTAAAGAAGAAAAAGTTGAGATAGACAGGACATACCATCAGAAATAAATCAACAATACAACCTGACATGTGTCAGATTAAAACCAACATCTACCAAAGACGAAAAAGGTGCAAATATTGCAGTCAAGCTGTAAACTAGTGACACAACACATTCTGTTCTCTGAAATACATCCTGCTACTTGCAAAGTCCTGTTCAGGGCTCGGTAGCTGGAGATTGAGAATGAATACAGAAGAAGAAGAAAAACCAACAGAGGAGATTAAAAGTGGTAATAAAGAGCACAAATAACAGTAATAGAGGAAGCCAGGGTAATGGGAGTCTCATGATGAAAGGTAATGGTAGTCCCATAGCAGACACTACTGTGGGGGATGAAGGAGTTAGATACTTCATTGTACATGGTCATAGATTGTTTATGAGGTGAGGTGGCCAATTCCATTGCTTGCTGCCTTTTCTTCCCTAACATTTTCAGCTGGGTAAACTGAAGAGTGCAGGTAACAGAAGTTGAACTCAATACCTTTTCCATGAAAAGCAGACATCAAATACAAATAGGTGGATAGCAACTATTGCAGTTTTATGTTCAAAAAGGAACTTTAAAGAATTAATGCCAAGCATTTGTAAGTGAATAGCATGTGTTTTAGTAAAGTTAGAATAGTGAAGCTTATACAACTGCCAAGACATGAACAGCCACACACAGTAGCAACTCTACAAACAGATCATTGGAACAGCTGAACATATGAGCCATGGGAAACAGGATGGGAGATCTTCAAACATATAACCAGCCCCAATCCAAATCACAGTATCAATTAACACACAAGAAAGGTTTAAAGCACCATTTTCCAGCTGAGAACCCAATATATCTCACTAAATAAGCACCTGAACAGAATTCAACCACAACACATTCCAGAGTACCAACTTGTACACACCCAAACGATCATCATCTCTTTGTGCTTTGGTGCTCAACGATGTTCAGAAAATGCTTCTTCCTCCGAGATCAGGTAAATGGAACACTTTAAATGCCACTAAACAACTATCAAATGCATACAGATACCATTACATGGCATTGGGCCAAAGCCCATATTATCCTGGATCCTTAAGAACAATAACAATTGGAAAGCAGTACAGTTTTATCGTGGATATTTTTAGAAAGGGAAAGATATAATCACAAAAAATTATCAGGTAATTTTTCAGTTAAAAGAGTTATTTCCTAACAAAGACTGTAATGAATAAAAGTTTGGCAACATAACATTGAAGAAAACCAAAGACAGACAATTTTAGAAATACAGTTGGCACAGCACTTGATAGATAACAATGTCACACTACTAAACACAATGAACACAGTTAATAGAGAGACAAATCAAGTAATGAAGAGAACACAATGAGGGTTCATTAATGAAAACCACGCAGGATGAAGATGGGTAGATTTAACATAAATATGGTAGCAACATGAAAAGAACTTTGGAAGCAACAAAAAGGAAACAGGAGTAGAGAAAACAGAGTTTGTAGCTGCTTCTATATTAGCTCAACTTTAATTTCTTTTGTGTGTTTCAATCTTGCATATGTCTGGTTATATTGTTAGGCTACTTTCTAAGAATATTCATCTTCAATTTCACTTTCTAATCTTCAGCACAATTGATTTTTGTCTTCTTCTCATTCACTCATCTGTGTTTACTACCTCCTATCTGACACAAAGTATGGGACAGACATCAGCTATAGATATTTTTTGTTATGTTTGCCGCTTGCTGAAACATTATTGTCAATGTGCAAATGTATGTCCATTAATCTAGAATATACTAACACAAGGTAAGCTTTTTTAAAAACACCAGAAGCTTTGAAAAAGTATAACTATGTTACACAGTTGATTTTGAATAGTTACATAATTTGCTTTGATCTTTGTTATTTATTATTCAGCAAATGGTCTCTTGCCAGCTGACTACTAGTGTGTGGGGTAAATATAAATGAACAAATATGTTCACTTTTAGAAAAAAATGGTTAATATTTTGTTGATCCAAATAAAAATATTACCAGCGTTTAAGATGTGTTATGTTACCACGCATATATGACTGTTTATAAAATAAAGAACACTTACAAAATTTGAGTGGCTCTCATTACAATATACAATTCTTCCTCCATAGGCTTCCCCTCGCACCATAGGACACTTTTCAAATCCAGCTAGGAAAATAAAAAAACTCAATTAGAATTATAAATAATGTCCATAAAAGCTAATGATATGTGAAATATGTGAATATGTGAAAAAGACTTTGATCGAGCCCCCTGGAGCAAACTTTTTAAGACTCTGCAGCAAAATGGTATAGAAAGGCTGCTCATTAAGTTAATCCAGAACCTGTATGAAAATCAGAAGGTGATTATTTCAATCACAGAAGGTCTAATAGACTCAGTTTTCATAAGACAGGGGGTATGACAAGGCTGCTTGCTTTCACTGAGTCTCTATAATGCATATTCTGAGATAATAATGGCGAAAGTTATGCTGAGTTGTAATAGGAGTGTCAAAATTATTGGTATGAAAGTTAATGCCATCAAATTTTTCGATGACCAAGCAGTAGTGGGAGGGTCTGTAGCAACATTGCAAACGCTGCTTGAAAAAAATTGATAGCACGGACAAAAAGTTTGACATGAAAATAAACCCCAATCGACGACAAAAGACTTTAGTAATATCTAAGCAACGCAGACAAATAAATATATCCATCAATGGAGAAGTATAGAAGTTTACATATTTGGGGCAAACCATAACAGAAGATGCCGGAAATGAGACAGAAATTATGACTAAAATTGCAATGGCAAATAAGGGCTTTAGAGAAAAACATAAATTGTTAACCTCAAAAAATATCAGGATAGAACTGAGAAAAAGAATAATCGCCATTCATATATGGCTAATTGCACTGTATGGGGTTGAAACATGGACTTTAGCAAAGAAGGATGAAAAAAGCTTGAAAGCATTTGAAATGTGGTGCTACCGTAAAATGGAAAGAGTAAGCTGGAGAGAAAGAAGATCCAATGGCAATGTGCTACCTGATATGGGCGCATAAAGATAAAAATTGCATATGATACAAAAACATCAGTTGAGCTGGATGTGTCACAATATGAGACATGAAAGTCATTTACAATTCAGTTCTTAATCCAATTCAGGATGTCCATTGTCAACCAACAATTGTTTCTGTAACTTTCCTACATAAATTAAATGCTAAAAATGCACCTACTTGATTTGTAAAAAGGCTCTGGCTCTGAGTTTACTTTCTGTATATGTCTGACGTTTTCATTTATCACCTGCAAGTCAGATGGCCTAAAAAAAGAGTAGAAGACAATGATTTGACCCAAACTACAGTCTTGTGCTACAACAAACACTTCTATTTACCAGCAATATAAAAAAATATTGGTATATATTTCTTTTTCTCTGTTACATTTTCTGACTTCAGGCCACTGTGGTATCTCTAGAAGAGACATATATGCAAGAGACATGCAAGAAGGATGTTGCAACTACCTTGTAAGGTCTCCTTGCAGAAAGTATGGACAAAAACATATCTTAGTCCCCTACCACAATAGTTTCTGCAACTATTTAATTTTTATAAAAAGGTATTTCTGGGCAAGTGAAGTTTCCTACTCAGTTTATTTTTAGAGATGTCTAGTAACACACAGTCATGTTATTCACAATATTAGGCTTCAGGATTGATAGCCTAGAAAGAATTTTAAAAAAATCTTCATTCTTTTTGTTTAAAAAACATCTCTTATTTGCTTATTCTTATTGTGATGTCAAAGTTAATTTGTTTATTGAAAATTCTATCTGATGTCTCTTATTTGCCTATTCTTTCTTATATAACATCTCATATTTGCTTCTTTAGATTACATTTTTCATTTATATACATATATTTTGTTTGTGTTTTGATTTCCAAAAAATGATGTATTTATTTTATTGTTTGGTGATATATATGATTTGTATCTTTGCTTCTGCAGCAAAATGTTTAAATTGCTTCTTGGTTTGTTTTTTTATTACATAATGTTTTACTCTATCAGCAACATATTTTTGGACAAAATTTTTTATAGATTTTTGTTCTCCTAACTTTGTCTTGGGCTATAGTTAATGTTTTCAAAGGTCACATGTGAAATCTATAATCTGCTGTTCTTGTTTTATTTTAATGACCTTCTTGATTATCTTTTTCTTACAGGTCTTAATATGTATGTACCGCCAAACTTATGTGCAGGTTTTCAGTGGATCATTTTTTTGTAACATATTCATAGACTTACAATTGAATTTTATTAAGCCTTCTAGTCAACGTGATCTACAGCTTTAAAACTTACCATCTGGCTGCTTGTTGAGGTCCTAATTCCTTGTTCAAAGCATACAAACTTCTAGGTTCTCGAAGATGAGGAACCTGTATTAGTGTTAATAATTTTTTTTAATAATTTATAACACTGATAAATGTTTCACATTAGTGATCTTATAAAACAATTTTAATCCCTCTATTCTGCACATGCATCCATTTATGAAAATCTGTACCTTTTTGGCTGGTGTTTTTGTTGTTGTCCATATTTCACAGCCATATTTAACTGAATGTCTTTATATTGGTTTAGAAGACTCTGTAGAGTGTATACATCCAGTTTCATTTACATTTCCTTGCTCTAAAAGCTATGTGCATCCAATCTATTCTTAAATGCATTAACTGTCCCTGCCTCCACAACTTCCCGTGGCAATGTATTCCAAGCATTCACCACTTTCTGATTTAAAAAATTTTACTAATATGTAATCTGGACCTTTTTTTTCAGTTAACTTGTAGCTATGCCGTCTTGTTCTTGTAGGTGGCTGCATATTGAAAAACTTGTTATAGCCTAATTTATCCATTGCTTTGATTATCTTATAAACCTGTATTGTCACTTCAAATTTTTCTCTTTTCTAGACTGGTTTTTATGAGTCTTTCCTCATACAATAGAACAGAATTTGCATTGAAGTTGAAAATCTATATTTTTGTTTGGGCTTAACCTAAATGCAATGACATTTCCTCTGGTCTTTTGTATACTTACTTCAACATCTTTATCCATACTTTTTCAACAAAACCATTAGGCTCACTTTTTTTGGTTTCAATGTATTCTTCTACTTCTGCGTTCGTTCTCAATCTCCTGCTACCAAGCCCGAACAGGGCTTTGCAAGTAGTAGGATGTAGTACAGAGAACTGAATGTGTTGTGTTGCTAGTTTACAGCTTGATTGAGATATTTGCACCATTTGGTCCGACACATCCGTCTTCGGCAGATCATCAATGTATATTTCCTGAGACTTGCCTCTATTATTTCTGGTTTTGCTTCAGGAAAAATATATTTTCTTCAATTTCTCATACTTCTATAATTTACTATAGTTTCTAATGTTATACATACTTTGTGTTGATGTCCTCTTTTTCCCAGAACTTTTCCACAAATCTCATTCCATTATTTTGTATTTGTTGCTTTTGCTCTACTATATCCTTTATTTCTTTTAGTTGGTGAACGCATAGTACTAATTTGATATAATGACTTCAAATGTATCTTGTATGTTATTATTTCCAGAGGAAGCCCACATTGAATTGTTTTGTGTGGTTATATGTTATATACATTTACAGCTTCATCTTTATTTTGGCTATCAGAATATGTGCGTCTGATGCCATATCTGCTCTTCTACATACTTTTACATTGAGTAATGATGATCTGAACTTCTTATTTATACACATATGGTCAATCTGATTTTCTGTCTGTGGTCCAGTGACATCCATGTTGCTTTATGCACTTTTTTATGTGGAAACATGCTACCATCAATCACAAGTTGGTTTAAAGCGCACAAGTCAAGATGTAGCTCTCCATTTTAATTTTTAGACTCCATTCATTGTTTGCCCATTGACCTGTTGAAAACTGATGTTCCATTTCTCAACCTTAACATGTGGGTTCTCTTATCAAAATTATAATATCTTTCTTTCTCCTTTTACCCATGATATTTTGAAGTCTGGTGCAAAATTCTTCTTTCATTATGTCCTCCCTGTCATCGGTTGGTACATAACATTGGATAATATTTATCTTTTCTTCATGTTAGCAATTTTGAAAGTACCTAGTTCCAATATTAGTCCTACTGCCTCCTATTCTATAACTGCCTTTTGTGTCCCTTTTTATAGCATTAGGGCCACACTTTCACTGTGGTGTGTCCTTCTTCGGTATGTCTTTAGAACAGCAGCATTTTCCCTGCACTCAGTTTCATTTTCACATCTTCTTTCGACCTTATTTCAGCCAATTCAAGAATATCAATTCTGTAATTTTGCATCTCCAGCCACATTTCCTTTATATACACAGAAGATACACTATCATCCAAGTGTATGCTTCATGTACTGACAGCTACAGTGAGGAAGATAAAAGGGAGTTTTTCAAGCAACTGTCCGATGCCTTAAAATAGGGTGAATGAAATGATTGAATTGATAATGATGGGCGATTTCAATGGTAAAGTTGGGAAAAAATCAACACAGCAAACATGTCTTGATGCGTTTAGTGATTGCACACCAAAATGGAATAGCAATGGGGAAGAGCTAATAAATCTTTGTCTTGAACAGGGACTGATTATTTCAAAAACTTTTTTCCAACACCAGAAAAGCCATATTCAAACATGGTATCGATGGAATGATACCAGAATTTCATCCCAAATAGACTACATATTAGTCAGAGGGAGAGAAAGACAAGAAATTACAGACTCAAGAGTGTTTCCCAACATCATAATGGACACCAATAATCAGCCTGTTGTACTAACCCAAATAACGACATTTCAAAGCGAAAAGAAGTTGCAAAGACAGATTTACGTCACAAATATGGCAAAACTTGAGGATGAAGACATCCACATAGTTATACAACATGAAATGAAAGACATAAGCGAGGACCTGCCAGTAACAACTGGCAATGTAACGAGTGAGTGGCAGTGGTTCAAACCAGCAATGATGAACACAGTGAACACAAAATGTGGTAAAAAGAAACTTCAACAATTCAAAAAGTAAACAACAGCATGGTGGAATGAACAGGTAGAGGAAGCAATACAAGCTAAGAAAAAGTTATACAAGAAGTGGTTGAAATCGAAGTCACAAGAAGATTACACAATCTACAGATTCGCAAGAACGCTTTCGAAAACCGTAATCAAGAACTCCAAAGCAGGCACATGGAATAAATATGGCTAACAATTAGCGCTCATGTGTCGCAAGAATCCGAGAGATTTCTTTAAAAGTGTCAGAGCAATGAGAGAGACAACAGCTTTAACCCCCATCACAATTATAAACGACAAACACAGAACTCAGATTTTTCAATCCAGAAATATGAAAGGCACGATGGAGAGAGCCTTTCATAGAACTCCTAAACCAAAATGATATGTAGAGGCACTCCACTCATACAAGTTTAAATACAGGAAAAACAGAGCCCAAAATATTAATCCAGAAGATTGAGGAAGTCCTAAAAAAAAGCTCAAATCGTAAAGCTGCAGGTGCGGACGGAATAACCTGTGAGACAATTAAAGCTTGTGGATACCTAGGAGTAAAATGGTTACATAAAATATTCTCAGCAGCTTGGGAGCAAAGTAGAGTCTCTGAAGACTGACAAAAAACTATCATTGTGCCAATCTGAAAAAACAAAGGCAACAAAAAAGAGTGTGATACCTACCGGGGGAAATCGTTTCTAAGCCCCACAAGAAAACTGTACGCAAAAATCCTGGAGCAGAGAATTCGATCTATCCTAGAACCTCAGCTGAGTGAGGCTCAATTTGGTTCCAATGAGGTAGGAGCTGCACAGATGCTCTATTCACCCTGACACATGAGACAACTAAGCGAAATAAACATTGAATACGAACGGAAACTCAACGTAGCTTTCATAGATCAAGAAAAGGTTTTCGATAGAGTAGACAGAAATAAACTATGGGCCATCCTAGACAACTACTTAATACAGGAGCAGCTATTAAAGAATTTAGAGCACTGTACCAAGGGTGTCAAAGTATAGTAACAACAACAGATGGTCTGACCGAAACAATGGAGATAACAACTGGCGTGAGACAAGGGTGTGTGTTGTCACCACTACTCTTCAACACATATTTGGAGAGAATAACGCTGGAGGCCAAATTGAAGCATCTGTCAAGAAATGCAGAGAAAGAAAGGATAGAGGCTGATCAGTTAAACAAACTCCTCTTTGCAGATGATCAATGTCTACTTTACGAAAGTGAAGATGATCTGCAGCAACATCTGACTGCGCTCAACTCTGTGTGTGAAAGATACAGCATGAGAATTAACACATCCAAAACAGAAACTATGCAGATAAGCAGATCGCCTGAAAACATGAACATTATGGTAAACGGGACCAAGATAAAAAAAGTGCAGAAGTTCAAGTACTTGGATGGAGGTTTAGATAAAGAGATTGAGATCAGGTGTCATAAAGCAAATGCGATTGCATACCAGCCGTCACCATTATTGAAACACCCTAAAATAAACATGTCCACAAAAAGAATGCTAATCAACAGTATATTTATGCCAACTCTCTGTTACAAGTGCCAAACTTGGACATTAACAAAAACTCTAGAGAGAAAGATCACGACATGTCAGATGAGATGTCTCAAGAAAACAATCGATGTAACTAGGAGAGACAGAATGCACAATGAAGATGTGAGAAGAATAGTTGAAGCAAGACCATGTTCTCAATATATTGATGAAGCGAGAATCAATTGGTTTGGTCACCTAATGAGAATGCATTCCTGATCAACTACCCCTGTGCACATATAACGCACGACATTCAGGTTTTTGCAACCATGGCAGACTAAGAACTAGATGGATAGATAATGTTGCGGATATTCAAAATCGTCATGGGATGACGGCTACTTCAGCAACTCATCTGGCCCTGGACAGAAAACTATGACTCTCCACGATGCCTCACGGCACAAGTGGATAAGACAAGACCAGACCAGACAAGACCAGACAAGACAAGACAAGACAAGCCACATTTGCAGCCTTCTCCTTTTTGTACATTTTATGAACATTTTTAACTACCAAATCTTGAGATTTTCCTTGATGAAAACTTGTAAGTCAGTGAAACAGATTCCTTAAAGCTTTCTCTGCATTATGTCATTATCCCACTTCAATGAGGACTTCCTTCTATCTTAGATGGTTGTTATATATTTCTTTTTAGTTGACAAATCCATATTTGTTGAAGTTTTTTGGCTCAAAGTTTCTACAGGAGGAGATAGATGGTCCCATATAAACCTCTCCTTAATCACCTCTTTTGACGGGATCAAGAAGCTGAGCAGTGCATGAGCTGCAGCAGTCAGCAACCCATAGCTGATTGTTAATTTCAGGGCCAGCAAACCAGAGCTGCCAGGACCCTTCTACACGCTGTGATCCTAGATAACAGGCTGAAACAGGGCAGACTGGCTAAGGCGAGGGGATCGAAGAGGGAAGGTTAACCCGGTACTAAAATATGCATGCTGAAGTCAGATGTGTTGGACCAAAACATGCAAATATCACAGTCAAGATGTAACCTATTACACACCACATTCTGTTCTTCGGACAACATCCTGCTACTGGCAAAGCTATTTTCAGGGCTTGGTAGTGGGAGTTTGAGAACGAATGATGAAGAAGACCTCTTTTGCCATGCATGGCAGGTTTACAGCGTTAATATTCTTTGCCTCCCTTGCAGGCCATGGTAACACGCTGATAAGATATATGGCATGTGCTAGAGATAATTCTCATTATTTTAAGTAACACAAATTTATTTAGAAATGCTTTTTTAACATGACCGTTTTAAATATCTGGGTTCGATTGTTTGGGATAAAGGATAGAATAGCACGGACAATAGAGGCGCTTGCACGGCTTAACAAAATCTGGCAAAATGAACAATTAGTCACATGCACAAAGATCAGATTAATGCGCACATTGGTCCTGTCAATATTCCTCTATGCTTGTGAGACATAACAAACACAACTGACCTGCAGTGGAGGATACAGGCCTTGGAAATGAGATGTTTCCAAAGACTTCTAAACGTCACGTACAAAGACAGTTACAAATAAGGAAATACAAGAAAGAATTACAACAGCAATACAGCATTTTGAAGCCTTCTTGGCAACTGTCAAAAGAAGGAAACTCGTTTGGTACAGGAACTTATAGAGATCAAATGGTCTTGCAAATATGATCATGCATGGAAATATGCAAGGCAGACGACAAAGAGGTCGTCCCAAAAAGAGGTGGGAGAACAACATAAAAAAATGGACTACTTTCCGACCAGAGGGGGCAAAGGCAGTGAATGCTGGCAGAGAGGGATGGCATGGGCTTGTGAGGATGTCATGTCTGCCCCAACGACCTCACCGGTTACGGGATGATCTTATCTGATTGTATTTTTTATGTTTTTTTCACAAATGTTTTTGTCCCCTTAGAATTTCTGCTATCCTAGTTTCCTCACTTAATTTTCTTTTGCTATTTCTAGATTGTACATTTAAAAAATATTCTTGTCTATTCTTTTAAGCAGTTAAAGTTGGATCTCCTGTATTGTGATAGCAAATATTGTAACAAATGATCAGCAAAATATATCATAATTGAAAGTTTACATTGCTGGGAAAAAAAGGCAGGATGATACACAAAAATGATAACACATGATTTAACATCAGGACTTGACAGACAGTCAACCATAAAAGATTAGGATATACAATAGTGAATACGACAGTGAGCATTGCATGAATGTAAAAATGAAAAATGTAGGCCAGGAAATGCCAACCACAGGTCAATAGTTAAGACAAATGCTGCAATTTCAAACATGAATCTCTAAACTCCTCCTGTTTGTAAAGCTTTTGAATTAAGATTAGCTCTTAACTTATATAGAGAAACAATTATAACATCAAGTTACTACAAAAAAACTATAAAAACATGGGGACACAAATATTCAAGCATATCTTGATAAATCACGACCAATCCCTATAAAAAAAGCCATATTTTTTTTAAAATTGGTGAATGTGTAGGTTTACTGTAAGAAACAAAATACCATTTTTCCAGATTCCCCACAACTGTAGATGAGTTGTGTTGTTTTAAGCAGTTCTTCCTGCAATGTTCTGTCTGTAACAATAGTGTCAAACAATTTTTACAGTACATTATGGGGAATATCACAGTGTAGGAGCAGTAAAGGGAGGGAATGCACACAGCAACAATGCAAATTTACAAAATTATAGAATGCATGTACTTTACTTTTACTAATCAAACAATTATCAAATGGCATCAAACTGCACACTATTCAAGTTCATGAAAATTAATTAATTTTACTTTTAGTGAGACATAGATGTCACTAAGATATAGGCTGTATGCCTTATTGAAAAACTTAGAAGAGTAAGTTACAGTAAGAGTAAGTTAAGATGACTTAATCACTTGCAAAAGGGATTGCTCTATGAGATTGGAAAGATGCAGGAGTGATCCCCTCATTCAAAAAGGGCAAAAAAACAGATCAAGCAAATTATAGACCGTTGAGTTTAACGAGCATAATATGTAAATTGTTAGAGTCAATAATCAAAGAAAACATTGTAATGCATTTAGACAAGTTTAATCTAATCAGAAATAGTCAGCATGTGTTTACTAGAGGGAGATCGTGCTTAACAAAATCTATTCAAATTCATGGTGGAGGTTACTAAAATGATAGATAAAGGGGAGCCAGTAGATGTTATTTATCTAAATTTTGCAAAGGCCTTTGACAAAGCACCTCATCAAAGATTATTTCAAAAGTTAAAATCACATGGAATAGGTGGGAAAGTTGCCAAATGGATTGAAAATTGATTAATGGGAAGAAGGCAGAGAGTGGGCATAAATAACGACTACTCTGAGTGGTGTGAAGTAAAAAGTGGAGTGCCACACGGCTCGGTTTTTGGACCAATTTTGGACTAGAAGCACAGCATCAGTTGATCCATGAAGAAGAAGAAGGACTAATTTTGTTCTTGATACATATAAATGATTTGGACATTGATATGAGATCCATGATTGCAAAATTTGCTGATGACACAAAACTATGTAGTAGTGTCTTATCTAAAGTAGAAGTAGATATATTGAGGTCAGATTCAGATAAAATTTGAGAATATTCTGTAAGCTGGCAAATGGAGTTTAATGTAGATAAATGTACAGTCATCCACTTGGGTAGATCCAATATGAAATATAATTACAGAATGGGTGAGAACAATATTAGGCAGATAGAAAAGGAAAAGGACCTAGGGGTTATAATACAGGTAAGGTGAGTGAGCAAGTCCAGGTAGCAGTGAATAAGGCAAATGCAATGTTGGGTATGATAAAAAAAAATATTAAACATAGTAGCAAGGAAGTGATAGTCAAACTGTATAAAGCATTTGTTAGACCTAGATTGGAGTACTGTGTACAGGTGTGAAGTCCTTATCGTAGAGGGTATCTAAGCATGCTGGAAAGGATTTTAAAAATAGCAGCAGAACTGATAGTGGGATTCCAGAATTAGTTATTTGGAAAGACTCTGAAAAAACGGCCTACATTGTCTAGAAAAGATAAGAATTTGAGGTGACTTAATACAGGTTTATAAGATAATCAATGGAAATGATAAATTAGACTATAACAAGTTTTTTACAAATACAACCTCCTACGAAAACAAGAGGGCATAGCTACAAATTAACCAAAGAAATGTCAGATAGATAACAGTAAATATTTTTTTAGTCAGAGAGTAGTGAATGCATGGAATGCATTGCCACAGGAAGTAGTGGAGGCAGAGACAATTAATGCATTTAAGAATAGATTGGATGCGCATAGCTTATAGCTTTTAGAGTAAGGTAATGTAAATGAAACTGGTCTTATACAGACTCTGCAGAGTCTTCTAAACCAGTATAAAGACGTTAAGTTCAGTCAAGTCAATTCTGAATTCCACTAGCCTTAAAATATATCGATCAATCAAAATCGTTCAGTGGGGCACTGGTCTTTAACAGATACACACCAAGTGCTCCTGTCCTGGCAGACAAGCCAGTTCTGCCCATGTCTTTCCTGTTTTCTTTATGTCTATCTCAGGTTCTCTTTTTTGTGTGTGTTTTAGTTTACTTCTTCTTTTCTTACCTCAGGGATTCCAGAACAGAGAATGTCTTGAAATGCTATCAGCTGGTTTCCTTAATGTGTGTCCTTTCAAATGCCACCGTTTTCTTCTCATGTCATGTTCCACTAATATCTGTGCGGTTCGGTCCAACAGTTCCACGTAAGTGATCTTTTTCTACCATTTCAATCGCTATACTCTCCACATATTTTTGTGCATATCTACAAAAGAAAAGGCAATCGCCAGCAGTGTGATAATCAAGCACGGAATTTCACTACTATCTATTATTGGCAAGATTCTTGCACACAAACTGCTCAGTGGCCTGAATAAACATCTTGAGCTAGGCGATTATCTCCCAGAAAGTCTGCTGCCTGTGACAACTTTGGCTTGATAATTAGCAAAAAGAAAACCAAAGTCATGTATCAATCAGCATCAGGCACATCATATAAACAGTCAGTAGTTACAGTGAGAAATTACAAGAGGTTCAAAAATTTGTCTACCACGGAAGCACCCTGCTGAGATCAGTGACTATTGCTGATGAGCTGGCTAATAGAATCGCTAAGGCCAGCACAGTTTTTGGTTTGAATGTACTCAACAGTATGAGAACATCAAGGAATCAGCATAATGACTAAGCTGAAGGTCTACTGTGTCGCCATTGTCCCCGCCCTGCTCTATGCAAGTGGGAGCAGGACTGTCTAAGATGGAGACGCCAGGAGGCTAAATAATTTTCACATAAACTGTCTAAGATGCATACTGCATATACACTGGCAGAACCACATCACAGATACAGTAGTGCTGTTCAGAGCCAACAAGCAAAGTATTCATGCAATTTTGCAAAAATTCAAGTTAAGATGGGCTGGCCACCTTGCCCGAATGCCAAATGAAAGACTTCCAAAGAGGCTCCTGTATAGTGAGCTGAGCAAAGGAGAACAATCACAATGACGTCCAAAAAAGCGTTTCAAGGACGATCTGAAGGAGTCCCTTAAGTACCATCAAATAGACATAAACACCTGGGAGAACTTGGCTCAAAATCGCTCGACATGGAAGAGTGCGGTCACAAATATCATTGAACTCAGCGAGGGTCTCCGTATCCATGCAGCACAGGATAGACGTGGAATCAAGTCTAGAGCAAAGGAAATATCAGAGACATCTGCTAACTACACTTGCCGTAGACCTTTCCAGGCTTGAATTGGCTTGATTAGTCATGAGCGCACACACATATTCAAGGTTGCGTTATGATATGTGATGATGTTAGTGATCCTCATCGACGACGATAGACAAATTATTATTATTACTTTACTGGAGCACCCATTTATAAAGATCTGTTCCTGTTTCATTGTTGCTTTTGTTGTTCTCCATGTTTCAGAGCCATACAAGAGTATGAAATTTACATTGGAGATGAATATTTTTAGCAAGTATTTTTGTGTTCCAGACTTTTTCAAATAAATCACCATTAATGTATCATTATTTTGTTTATTCTCATAGCCTTTGTTTAGGTCCCATTGAGGTTTCATTGCTTTTGTTGATTTTACTATTTGTCTTTTACTGCATTTCAAATTGTTTATGTGAAAATGTGTAGATAGTCTGCAAAACTCAAGACATTCAAGTTATTTATCAAAAGCCTATTATCAATATTTTCTATCAACTGCTATTTGACACAGCTATGAAAGGTTAAAAAAAAAGAATGATTATGATAATAAATTCCCTGAATTCACACAATTTTGAATTGCAAAAAATTTTGAAAGTTTAACATTGTGTACAATTCTTGCTAAAAACTGTGTATAATTTGTATAATGTCTCTAGACTTCATAATGTATCAGCATTTTCCATTTCAGATAATAAACAGACTAATGACAAAAAGATAAAAAAGGAAGAGAAAAGGAATTATGAGAAGTACAAGCTAAGTCTGCAGAGATGTGTATATTTAATAACATACCTGCATTTTTTCCCTCCTCCTCATCAGAGTCAGAATCAGTGCTACTATTGCTAACACTAAGACTGTATGCATAGTTCTTCTCCCACTCTGCATACTGATGAAACTGATTCCTATAGCTCTGATTCTTGCCTGTGGCATAGTGAAAAGCGTATTACACATTGTTTTTTTAATGACTTTTAAAAATCCAAGGTTACTCAAGCAAATAGTTGTAAAGTGAAAGGACACAAATTAAGTATGGAATTAATTTAAAGTTTGAAAGTGTATGGATATCAAGAACCGGATAACAAGAAGCTGAGAACAGGCTTCGTGCACAATACCAATTGGGTTAAAAAAAGTCTCTACTTGGACATGCAATCTTACTGTGCACAATAAAGTGCTATAATGGTTTGCTTAATGTCTTAGCGGTCTCTAGGTAAGCCTCTGGTGCTTAAGGTTGCGGGCTCAAATCACGGTGGAGATTAAGATTTTTTTAAATGCATATCTTCTGGTAAAACTTCCCCTGATCTCTGAGCAGTGAGATCAGAATCTCGTGTTCAGTGTTGATCAAAAATTCCTTGGCAGAAGAAAATTTAAAAGTGTAGGCTTAATGGTCACTGCCTGAAGAAAATTCAAATTAAAAATCTGACCAAGTTATTTTTACCTTTCCTTAGGTGGTTTGTTAAGAGCAGCTTTAGATGATATCTAACTGGCTGCGAGTCTACTTAGCTCTACTGTTTGAGTCTATTAAGATGTACTCAAAGGCAAAGGCCGCCATCCACCGTAGGCGATGATGGCATAATTTATTTTGCTAGCGCTATTTTTAGTAAGGATTAACTGCGCTACTTTTTATCCTCACTCTCTCGTCTCAAGCTGCTGGACTCCAGTGGCAAGTCAAGGACAAGACGACTAGGGGCGACTACTAGATGCAGGGCACTCCGCATCAAGCACCCGTGAAAAAGACAGCGGAGTCCGTAGTCGAAGCCACACCACCTGATCACGAGGCCAACGGCTTAACCACTTCGCCACAGAATCCCTCACACATAAGTTAAACCACCCTCCAAGAAACTGGTTATATACAGACTCTGTAGAGTCTTCTAAACCAGTATAAATACGTTAAGTTAAATCTCATAATGAGATAAAAGTGTGATAATTTAAGACAAATTGAAATCAGGTTTCATCCAAATTAAACTTTGTGCATATATTTAGCAGTTCTTTTGCATAAAGAACATGCTTATTTGAATATAAATTATTACGTTAACGATACTTTCGGTACTTGTTTTATACTTATATTTATTGTTTTTCTTCATGACAAAATGTAGTCTATGTTATATCATATATTCCACCATAGTTTAAATCAGAGGTGGCCAAAGTACGGCCTGCAGGCCAGATCGGGCCGCCAACCAGTTTTGACCAGCCGCCAACCATTTTTGGTGGCATCTTATTATTCATTTAAAATTACTGTTTACGCCTACCACTTTGCTAAACAATATATTACAAAACCACATGCACAGGCACTAGAAACAAAACCAACAACACCCAAAATGTACGATTAACATCTTTTCTACCAAGAAGCTTATCAAATCCAAGACCAGAAACAGATTAACTGACTCTGTATTATCCATTGTTCTCAGAATTGCTATGTCAAAAAATGTAAGTAGACTTCAAATCACTGTTTCATTTGATAAGCCACTCTTCACAATGAAATAGCACACAAATGTATGTTTAAAATAAATAATTACATGTCATATTACAAATTGCAAAACAAATTAAAACAACACATTCATTATATTTTTTTTTTTTAAAAAGGAATTTTAGTCAGAAGATTGGTATACATGTCTTGGCAGTACAGTAGCTTGCCGTTGCTTTCTGAACTTGGTTCATTATATTTGTAAAACTAAATCTCAGAACGCTATTTTTTAAGGATGTTATAGGTCTGGCCCTCTGGTTTTACACACTTTATCATAATCTGGCCTTTGGCCAACCTTAGATTGGCCACCACTGGTTTAAATTGTAAAGTCCAAATTTACAGACTGAAAGGAGACAAGTTTTGCCCATATGAAGATTATATCATTATTCACAGCTGATATAAGAATAACTCATTTAACTTTAATTATTTCTTAATTGTATTATTAAGATCAATTTAATAATAGTACTTCAAAGTAATTTTATTACAACTCTCTTACCTGTGTAATATCCATAATGCTGTAAATGTCTTCGCATGAAGCTTTCATATGGATTCTTTAAAAAAAAAGGAATAAAATGATCTATCAATAAGATAATATATAATGTCTCCAAACAAAATAGACTGTATTTTACTTTATAACTTAAAACTATGATGATGAGAACACAAATAGCATTAACAAGAATAGAATAATACCAATATTGAAGAAAAAAAAGTGGTAAAAGAGACTGTAACACATTCAGTTGGAAATAAAGAAAAAATGTATGGGAAATAATTAAACCAAAAAAAAGAAAAAAGTGAAGAGCCACAGAGCTCAGTTTTGGGAATGATATTGTTTTTGATATATATATAAACGATTTGGACATTGATATGAGATCAATGATTGAAAAATTTGCGGATGACACAAAACTATGTAGGATTGTCTCATCTATGGCAGAAGTGGAGATATTGATGTCGGATCTAGATAAAATTCAAGACTAGTCTGTGAGATGGCAAATGGAGTTTAATATAGATAAATGTAGTCATCCACATGGGTAGATCTAATATGGAACATAATTACAGAATGGGAGAGAACAATATTAGAAAGATAGAAAAGGAAAAGGACCTAGGGGTTATAATACAGGTAAGGTGAGTGAACAAGTCCAGGTAGCAGTGAATAAGGCAAATGCAATGTTAGGAATGATAAAAAGAAATATTAAACATAGGAGTAAGGAAATTATTGTCAAACTGTATAAAGCATTTGTTAGACCTAGATTGGAGTACTGTGAACAGGTGTGGAGTCCATATTGTAGAGGAGATATAAACATGCTGGAAAGGATACAAAGAAGAGCAACAAAACTAATAGTAGGATTCCAGAATTACAGTTACAAGGAAAGACGCATAAAAACTGGACTACAGTGTCTAGAAAATAGAAGAATTTGTGGTGACTTAATACAGATTTATAAGATAATCACAGGAAAGGTTAAATTAGACTATAACAAGTTTTGTTCAAAATACAACCACCAACAAGAACAAGAGGGCACAGATACAAATTAAGTAAAGAAAGGTCCAGATTGAATATTAGGAAATATTTTTTTAGTCAGAGAGTGGTGAATGCTTGGAATGCATTGCCCCAAGAGGTAGTAGAGGCAGGGACAGTTAATGCATTTAAGAATATATTGGATGTACATAGCTTTTAGAGCACGGTAAAGCAAATTTGCACCTATCGGTCCAACACATCCGACTTCAGCAAGCATTTTTTGAGTAACGGGTTAGCATTCCCTCTTTGATCCCTTCTCCTTAGCCAGTCTGCCCTGCTGTAGCCTGTTATCCAGGATCACCACGTGGAGGTGTAGAAGGGTCTTGGCAGCTTTGGTTCGCTGGCCCTGACGCTAGCAGTCAGCTATGAGTCGCTGACCACTGCAGATCATGCGCTGCTCAGCATCTTGATCCCAATCATTTTTATTTAAGTTAACAACCTTTTATAAATAAACAAAGATTTTCTTTTTTTGCCAAAAGAAAATCAAGATGAGCTCATTAAATGAATCACAGAATTTGATTAAAAAGTATTGCAAATATAATTAATAAGAGTGACTTACAATCCCATAGTCACTATCTTGATAATCGTCCCCAGGGATCATTGTGTCAGACAATATAATATAGAAGGTTCAACTTTCTCAGCAAATATCTCACTCCTTGTACTTTTGTCAGCATTTAAAACTAAAAATAAACAACATGAAATTTTGGTTGGAATTAGTGTTACCTGTACTATCCTGGTATTCAGTCACGCACATTTAGCATATGATGTCGGGTAAAAAAAATGGAAAATGGCTCATAGAACCTACTTTATTGGACCTGGGCATCCCCATGTGTGCTCAGTCCTTTTCATTGCTGAAAAGGCTGATGGCAAAGCACAATCTCCATAGATTCTGTGGCAGCTCCAAGTTTTCCACGGACCTTGTCAGGTACCCATTCACAACTGGGTCAACTGAGACAATAGTTTATACCATGAAAAATACTCATGACATGTCTAGAATGTCAAATTGAACGTGGCATGATTTTAGCATGATACTTAACTTAACTTAACGTTTTTATACTGGTTTAGAAGACCCTGCAGAGTCTGTATACAACCAGTTACATTTACATCACCTTGCTCTAAAAGCTGTGCGCATCCAGTTTATTCTTAAATGCATTAACTGTCCCTGCCTCCACTACCTCCCCTGGCAATGCATTCCAAGCAGACACCACTCTCTGACTGAAAAAAATATTTCCCAATATCTAACCTGGACCTCTCTTTAGTCAGCTTGTAGCTATGCCCTCGTGTTATTGTAGGTGGCTGTATTTTAAAAAACTTGTTATAGTCTAATTTATCCATTCCTATGATCATCTTATAAACTTGTATTAAGTCACCACGAATTCTTCTCTCTTCGAGACACTGTAGGCCGGTTTTTCTGAGTCATTCCTCATAACCGTAATTCTGGAATCCCACTATCATCTTTGTCGCTCTTTTTTGTATTTTTTCTAGCATGTTTATGTCCCCTCTATGATAAGGACTCCACACCTGTACACAGTACTCCAATCTATGTCTAACTAAAGCTTTATACAGTTTGACGATCACTTCCTTGCTCCTATGTTTAATATTTCTTTTTATCATACCTAACATTGCATTTGCCTTTTTCACTGCTACCTTAACTTGCTCACTCACCTTTCCTGTATGATCTATTATAACCCCTAGGTCCCTTTCCTTATCTATCTTTCTAATATTGTTTTCTCCCATTCTATAATTATGTTCCATATTGGATCTACCCATGTGGATGACTGTACATTTATCTACATTAAACTCCATTTGCCAGCTTACAGACCATTCTCGAATTTTATCTAAATCCGACATCAATATATCCACTTCCGCTTTAGATGAGACACTACTGCATAGTTTTGTGTCATCAGCAAATTTTGCAATCATGGATCTCATATTAATGTCCAAATCATTCATATATATCAAGAACAAAATTGGTCCCAAAAACCGAGCCCTGTGGCACACCACTTTTCACTTCACACCACTCAGAGTACTCCTTATTTATGCCCACCCTCTGCCTTCTTCCCGTTAACCAATTTTCAATCCATTTGGCAACTTCCCCACCTATTCGTTTGGGTTGCAAACCAAGCTCAGCTCATAGTCCCTAGGCAACACACTTCCCCAGATGTCAAGTATTTGTTTTAAAGATTTACCTTTATTACTGTAAAGAGACACCCCTTTTAATAACAGACAGAATGTTTGGGTTATATCAGAAGGCAGTCAAAAAGTATATGAGAGTTTACTCCGGTCTTTTGTCCTGAATACCATGATGGACCAAGAGTTTTCATAATCTATATTTTCATCTTATTGGTGAGCAACTTAGAAGGTGCTTATAGCTTTGTGTCACCACAATGCCACATAAGTCATGTCCTTCTATTGTCAGATATGATTACCACATGGTTCTGAGTGGTCAACCGGGGTCTTTGTGTATGACAAGGACAAGAATAGCACCACTGCCCCACAGAGAGCATGTTGTGAGAGGTGACTAACTGTTTGACATGGCATAACAACAGCCATGATTAGGTGCTTTGTTAAAGCAGCATAGATGGAGTCTAGCAGGCCACAGGTCTACTTTAGTCCAGTGTTTGAGTCTAGCATTAACCTTTGAGGATATTTCTATCTGTTTAAGTCTTGATTTTAAAAAATTTTATTTTGCGTTCACCTTATTTCTCTAATCACCAATGCAGTGTGGTTTTTATTTTGCGCCTGTCGGCCCAGTGCATCCGACTTCAGCAACACTTAACATACATGGGAAGCAAAATATCACAAGATGGGGATGCTAAGAAAGAAATTTTCCCTAGAATTGCTTTGGCATCATGAGCCTTCAATCAGCTCACCAACATCCGGAAATCAACAACGCTGAGCAAACATACCAAGCTCAGACTATTCAACTCAATTGTAATATCAGTCCTGACATATGTATGTGAAAGCTGGAAGACAACAAAAGTGCTGGAAAGTTTACTAAATGTCTTTGAAAATAAATGACTAAGACAATTATTGAATATACGATGGGACAAGTTAATAACTAATGACTCAATAAGAACAGACACAAACCAACTATACGTGTCGACCATCATCAGGAAAAAATGATTGACATACATCGGACATGTCCTTAGAATGAACAACCGTTTTCCATTGCAAGTACTCGAATGGACACCAATGGGTGTTCGGAAAAGAGGGAAACCCAAAGAAACACTCTGAACAATCATCTGAGAGGGCTCAACTATGGGCCTCAGCACCAAACAAGAGTTAAAAACAGTGGTGTCCCACCTTTCCAACTGTAGATCATTTGTTTCTGCCGTATGCACCATATTTGGTGCGCAAAAAACATAGATAGAGATCATGTCTTAATTTTTGTGAGGACTCATCAAATAGAATTATTTTATTTTTGTATCTTGTTGTGGTTGCTAGACAGAACAGCCAAGTCACCAACAAATGTTAATGAATTCCATGTATGTTGGTTGAAGTTGTGTTCTTCATAATCCAGTCAATAGCTAATTTAAAGAGAAATGGTGATAGAGACATCCCTGTTGGAGACCAGTTCTTGTGCCAAAGGGCTAAGACAGCTGACCACCATGTTTATAACAGTTATAATCACACCAGCACTCTTGTTTTATTGATCTGTGCATTTTTTTCTATACATTTTTGTTAGATTGACAAAAAAATCATTAGAATGATATAAGTCAATTTGAAGTTGAATTTTTTTAATGTAGTTTGTTTTTGATAGAACAGGGATACCAGTTAATTAGTCCCTTTGCAGAAACTGCAAGAAATTTTTCAATGGCAATTTATTTTACATGGGGTTAATAGATCAAACAATATTAGAAGTTAGTTAACAGGAAAAGTGGTAGAAACTTGTTAGAAATAAAATGATCTTTTTATTGTGTGTATGAAAGTATTCTATACAGTTCACATTAATCACTACACAGCTGTGGGAAATTAACTTTTTCTAATAGAAAAAAAAGCAACAATGAACAACTGAAAATAAAAAGCAATTACATTTATGAGCTAATTCTTTTCACAGTTCAACTGAAATAATTAGTGTTCATATTTTTACTATGATTTACATGAAGTTTATATTCTAACTGTGCCTGATACATAATTTAAATTAGAAAGTGTGGTTTAAAATAGCTACATAATGACTCGACAAAATCGTTTCCACATAGTTTTTAGTTTGATAAACAATAATAACAATAATAAACATAGCTGTAACACTGAAACACACACGAAATAGGACATTTGCTAATATTATTTTAGCATAGTTGATCTCTAATGTAAAGAGTAGAGAACTTATACTTATAGCACGTACAGAAACAAAGCAACACATAGTATAGCATGGACGGAGCACAGTGCACACTTAAGTTGTGATTGTAACACAATTGGCTTTGACAGGAGAAAATTGCTGGGAAAATAGCCAAAAAGGCTGAAGAAAAAAAATGTTGGACTGGTGAACATAATAGGACATAAGACGGTTAACAGCAGAATTGATAAATGACACTCAGGATATGATGAAGCTATGGACATACATGATCATCGACGCCCGTCGGCATTGCACTTGATGATGATAGAAGATCAACAGATCAGTGCTCATGATAGTAGTCAATGTTGAACATATAATGGGTTTGTACTGTAATTCTCGTTGATATAAGAAACACGTACATTAAATTTGGAATCTATGGATAATGTGGAAGATTCTTAAAGATCTTTTAAATTAAACGTGATCGTATATGATTTGATATAATAATGTTGCAAGCAAGCAGGTACTTCCAGACACGAAACTGTCGACAACAATGATGAGCCTGTACACACCAAAAGACGCTTTCTAATACACCGCATAAAAATGTAGTTTTATTTTTACAATACCTTTAACAAAAAAAATTATTAAAAAATCTAAATCAATCAATACAAAAGAGTTTACTTTTGTATGCATTTTTATAAATAATACTATTTTACAAACGAGACTATCATATTTAGCAGCGCATTAGCTATGGGCATATATACAATATATATTATTGTATCCTAGCTACCAGGTCTGCAGTAAAGTTATAATTGAAAATAGTATCTGATTAAATTTAAAATGCAATATACTATTGGTAATATTTAAATTAAGCGAGTGTTACTATATAAATCACTTATATATATTGTATATATTGGCACTGATGATAATATGTCTTGATTTTCTTCACGACCGCAAGATCAACATTTGCGGAGCTTCAATCATTTCCGGTTCTTTTTCTCCATTGGTGCTAATAGGGAGGGCAAGAAAATGGTAGGGTGTTCAATCTATATGTATTGACTGTTATTAGTTTAGTCCGTACGGCGATCATTATTGTGCATACTTTATGGATATTTCTAATTGACGAAAGTGTTAATAAATATACGACTTATTGTCGTTACAATATTTATTTTTAATAACAGGTGAAACAGAAAGAAGGATAAAATTACCGGTTTATGGTAAACAAGCATTTGAAAGTACTCACTGTGTGTATAATATATTTACTAATCACATTATCTATGATGATATAGTGTGTTAAACACGATAACACCACTTAGAAGAGCCCTATCATGGTATCACTATGATGCATCCAGGTTACTTCTTAGTGAAGCTAAAATCAAAAATATACAAAAATCGATGATAAATAAACAATGAAATCTGCAAGATGAAGATGAAACCGCTCAGTCACAGAAATGTAAAACCAGTCTTAAATGTTGTTACTCTAAAAGAATAGTCTAGATTAGAGTCTATTCAATTAAAACAAAATAGTTTGCAGTTGCACAAATTTGTTCTGCTAAAAGTAAATGACTACCCTTCTTATATATATTTGGTTGTACATTTTTAAAGATACTAGATAGTTCTTAACTCTGCACTTTTTTGGGACTTTGTAGCAGCAGAGGTTGTAGCGTTTCTTACAATCTTACATTACTGATGACAGCCAAGGTGAACATGCTGTGTCCTCCTTGCTGTATGAGGCTTAGCAGGTCTACTACTACTAGTGACTGGTCAACTTACTGTCTATCCGACTATGGTGATCAGTGCCATGTCGCATGTGTCGATCCCCACCTCAATCCAGTCAATGGCCATACTTCTGTAACCTTGCTAATGTTTCCTTGTGAGGGTCTTGGTCAAACACTTGACTCCAGTATAAACAGTAAAAAGTTATAAACTTACAAGAAAATAATTTTGCTTGCTTCTACTCTTAAAATTATTAAATTATAGCTGGTCTGTGACTGAATGCATCTGATATAGTCTAGATCTGTGTGTGAAAAGTTAATGACAAGAAATACCATAACCATGTAAGTTTTTAATTGGCCTAATGAACTCATTTTCAGGGTGCCCATAAGACATTCAAAATCAAGTGCAAACTTGCTCGCAAAATGAAACAGAACAGACCTATTCCTCAGTGGGTTCGCATGAAGACTGGAAACACAATCAGGTATTTTTTTATGCCAAGTCATTATAAATATGTCTTCCTTTTCCCCAACTGTAATTCCCCATAGAGGTTTTTTTGATATCCAGCCATCAGAGCCTTTGAAGACTAAACATAGAAAAGATGCGCAGTGCTCGTTCTCTCCAATACCTCAGTGTTGATGATCTTGTCTTGCCATCCAACTCCCAGGATTCTGCACATGTGCCTCATGTTTAACTGCTTCTCCTGATTCTTGTAGGTCAATCATGTTTCACTCAAATCATTGCCATAAAGAAATGTGCTGAAGGCACCAGCCTGGTAAACAAGGGTATTTGTTTCAACAATGAGCGTTCTGTTCTCCCGTACCTTTTTGGTTAGTCTGTTCATTGTTGTTGCTGCTTTTCCTACCCCATTATTGATATTAGTCCAGGGATAGTTTATTATTGACTCAGGGTCCTAGGTAAGTAAAGTGATCTACTACTTTGAGCTCCTCATGACAAAAACCTCCTTTACCGAAATCAGAATTTTCCTTCTAGATTTGTTGCCTTCCTAGTCTTACGAGCCCCATTTGCTCGAAACTACTGGTTTTAAGGCTCTAGTGACTGCCCTGTTAGTGAAAACAGTTCTGTCTTGTGATGGACTTTGTTGTCAGAGGCTATATGAGAATCACACAATTGGAGCATATAGTTGGTGCTGATAGTGCCTCCTTAACCCCCCCACCCCCTGCTAGAACAATCATTCCGGAAATAATCTTACAGTTAAACGTCAATTGTGCATGCACGGATGCAACCATCGCATTGAGCCATCTATGAAATTTCATAAGCTAAATCATGTCACACACGCATATTTCAAATGTTGATTTTGGTCATGTGAGTTGGGCAGTTTCGGCTCATACGAGCTGGAAAGGTCTGTAGGCATCGAAACTGCCCAGTCTATGGCCTAGGCTTTCTCTTCTGTTTACAAGCGTGATATATACCTGATGGAGCCATGATTATTTTGAATTGCATGCCTCTTGTCAAGCAATATATTCATCATTTAACCTGTAGCACTCCAATGTCCGATCTCTTCTAACCAGCTCGGCCTGCAAAAACGGTGTGCGGAGTCACTCCTGACAGCCATTTTTTACTGCTGAGTACGTCCTCCATATATACACGATATTTTGCCGGTTAAAGTATCGTATGTGCGATTACAAATGGCTTTTGAACAGTTTTAATTTTGTATACGCCGTTTGGAGCAAGCCGACTTTTTGCGAAAGGGGAAGTAGGTTGTTGAGAAAGATTTTTATCGCGTAGATCTGTTTATTTTGTTTGTTTAAATGAAAGAACTACGTTTGAATTGGAAACTAACAGTTGTGGCGATATTGTAAACACAGTATCGATACGTTGTTGTGGTTTCCATGGTTTTCTATCGAAGCGACTAGGCCTAGTGGTCGAGTCCAAATTTTTCCAGAGATTTTCATAAATTTTCAACTTCATCTTTTTAAATCTCAAAAACTAACAAACATACAACAAAAACAATAACACCCACATGTTCGTTATGCTATTGTGTATCTACACGCCAGAAAATCATATTTATTGACAAACAAACATAAAAGTTACAAATTTTGAAAGGCGACTAATTAAGAAAATTAATTAGGTCAAATTTTTTTCATAAATTATGTAGCGTGCGTAAGGTTAATGGCAAGTGAAGAATCTGGATCTAGCGTTGTGGAAGCCAAGGCTGGCTACAATTTTAAGTTCTACTCAGGAAATGTAAATGAGCTATTACTCTATAACAAGCTATATTCGTGTCATCATCGGCAATGTAGCTGATAAACTTGATAAATATCACTGCATTTACTTGAATAATCACTTTACTTAATGTACAAATGCTGAGGATTTGCTTCACCATAAAGGCTACATCTGTGCAACCACTCTGCAAACTTGACAAGGATAGTAATTTAACCCCAGTGCTATATCTCACTGTCCTTAGGAGTATGGATGTATTTCTTCATCTACAGCTTAGGGTGTTTGCAATTAAGGATAAAGCAGATAGTTAATACAAATTTGAATACTAATGCAGACTATGTTTTCTGGATATGAAATATTAAGTGTATGCATGTAAATTGCTTTTGAAATATTGGCACAATGAACTCTAATAAGTATATATCTATTTCTTACTCAGATACAATGCTAAAAGACGCCACTGGAGACGCACCAAGCTGAAGATGTAAACCTTCATTTTGTTAGGAAATATTCAAACATAGGGACCCTCAGCACCAGAAGTTTCTGGTTGAATTAATTTCATGCAGTAAAATTCTCAGATTTGTTATGCTTTGTTTGAGTTGATTATATGTCTGTGTGTGAGAGCTTTGAATGTTCTGAAAAACTCAACCCTGGATTACATCTTGAGACTTGAATTGCAAAGGGAGATTACTTGGTTTCACAACAAATATCGGCTTCCAATATTTGATGATAAAAATGTTAATTTGATTTTTATGCAGATATTAAAATTGTAACTTTTTTCACATTTTATCAAATTTAATGTTTCAATATCTGAAATGTTAAGTGTCATTGTCCTTTGCACCGGTAAACAGAAAACAATGCTCATTCGTTAATATTCTGCAGAAAGTTGAGAGAACTTGACAATTAAATGTGAACTCTGTTTCATAGTCTTCTGTTCTGTGAATATGACAATCATTTGACTTTGCATCCCTATGATTCACATTGTGAGATGCTTTCTTGTAATCATTGTTTTCATTCACAACATTGTGTATGTTTGATTCAGTTTAATTTTCTCCATAAGTACTGTGCTTTTGATCACTATTTAACACGTCTTATCTTGAAACATAGCACAGTACAAGTCATGGTGATTTTGAAAAAAAATTTTTAAACACAGATGCATTTAACCCATTCAATCCCGGCCGCTATCAACTCGTGCCCGGGCCGGCGACGTCCGCCGTAGATCTACTGATTTAAATTTGTTTTACCTGCGAATAGACACGTTAAATTTAGCATTCACGTGACTACCGGCCTTGGTGGCTCCCATTGCAGTTAACAGATCGTTTCTATCACGTATGGTGTTCGAGCTGTGATTTTTTTTTAAATGACCTTCAATTTTCTTCAAAACTTGGTGCGGGTTGAAGATACTTATGAGTCAGACGGTAGTGGTTGCGACGGAGTTGCGATTGTTGATGGAGTTAAAGAGAATGAGAACGAATCGGACGTTGATGAGGAATAAGTCCAGGACTTAGAAGATGAAAGTAGCGACACTGGCCTCGTTAGTGATGACGAATTATCGGTAGAAGACGGCGACAAAGTGACCCGCCCTAGTGGTGATAGAGAATGGTCAAAGCAACGGAGTAATATTATTGAAGGATTTAGTACTGGAACAGGTCCTGCAGATGACATAGATCCAGATCAAGTTTACTCTGCTTTTGATTACCTTCCACTTTCATTATTTCTACTTCAGACCTTTTTTGAGTACTTGGCAGAGCAAACCAATGCATATGCCTTCATCAGAATTTTAGGGGGGAAAAGATCCTCGAGGAATGAAAATTTGGTGTGCCGCAGATTCTCATACTAGATACCTCTATAACTTTGAGGTGTATACTGGAAAGTCAGACATTGGACAAGAAGATGAAAGATGTACAAGTTGCAATGAACCAAGGGAGATTGCTTTTCGCTTGAACATTTATTAGAAAGAGTGAAACAGACATTTTATATTGACACTTTATTTTCTTCACATGTTCAATTTTTTGCATCCAACATACATGACACTCACAAAAAACATGTGCGCAGAAGAGTACCTCTTCCATTTATCTGTAAACTGGAGTTTGTTTCACACAAATAAATTTAAAATTGTATTTGTTATTATTATAATTACGCAAGCACGTCTAATTTTTGCGGAGCTATTCCCCTTGCCCTGGGAATTCAGTTGAGTTTTTCTGATCAGCTGGTATTGAATGGGTTAATATCTGTTGCAGCCAGAATCCATTTTGACAGTCCTCTAAACTACATTTTAAAATATTGAAACTAAAATTTTTAAAGTTAAAGTGACACAGACTGGGGTTTGGCTATCGCTATTAAGCATTCAATGGTATGTGTATAACATTTTTCAGCTGCCTGACAGTGTTATGCCACTTATTAATGTCTAATTCCAATGTCAAGTATGTACTCCTGTATAGAGCAGAAGCTAGAAAAAGACAAGACAACTCCTGTCATTCGTCAGTAAATGTCTACGAAAGAGAATGGGAATACATATGCTTACGAGACACGGTGAGGAGTTAAGAACTATGGGAAAGGAATAAACAAGTGGAGCAACAAATCAAGTGTAGGAAATGAGGTTGGATAGGACACACTCTGCAGAAATCATTAAACGTGACCAGACAGGCCCTGATGTTAAATCAACAGGCGAATAGTTGGATCAATAAATCCCCAGAGAAAAGGCTGAAAATAGACTTTGACCCCTGAGAGACAGCATTTTAATGATATGCCTTGGTTTCCAAAAGTTGTGCAGCAGACAGACTTAAGATCATAGAGTTTCGCTTATGAGTGCCAATCAAATGTCCGAAATACAATTTATGTGAGGTCCAAATGTTTATTGAATTCAGTTCTTCGGATTTCTTGGAATGATCAGATGCAAAGAATAAACATTTGCAGGCGGTAATAGATGCTACGGTACTGTTCTCCATCTGATAAACCTACCAACATTAGGTACGGCCAGTAGACTCATAAACCATTGCAGAGGAAAAATATTCTTGAAGTTACAACTGTGTTTGTGAGAATTATTGTATATTAATTGCCCATCACAAGCGATGATGAACACATCACTTGATGATGTAACTTGTGCTGAATTTGGATTATAGCGAGGAAGAGACTTCTCATTGTCTGGTCCCGACCTAATTTGAACCAGCGGCAAGACATTAGTCAAGATGACTGGAGGCAACTCTGGTCCCACCTCCTGTGAAACCATGGGTCGCTTTAAAACTTGTGGGATTCAATGTTTCCATCGCTTTTGAAGGCGAGTGCCTGTCCTCTCGACCCAAGAAGACTCGCAGGCATAGTCTTCAGACAACCAGTGTTACATTTCAGTCGTGTAGTTTCGTCACAAAGTGACTAACGAACGATAGGGATGTTCATGCCACCACATAGTAATGCTAATGCTGTAGGGAACTGGTCGGATGTATGTCATTGAGAATTATTACAACCACCTGATATTACAAATATACGGTAATTGTTTGTCACACAGAGTGAGTTTTGAAACGTTGAAGGTGAACATTATGGGAATTAATTGGTAAAAAAAACTCTTTTTGAGCCTGTAGTCCGCAGTGACCGAAGATTTTGTGCACCAGTATTTGAAATACTTCTGATAGTGTCATGGATAACTTGTCCCGCTGTCTTCTATCAATTTTAATGGATTGGATGGCGAAATACAGTGGGTCTGAAGGCATTCCTAGGTATAATATGCTGCGGTCATGGGTAAAGAGTTAACACACTTTGCTGTTCTAGGTCTTAAGTTTTTTGTGATGTGGGTTTACTAGTTCTCTTTGTGGCCACCTTGTCTTCCCTGACAGGTACCCATTAACAACCAGATAATGAGGGAGCAATATGGGAAGTAATTGATTTATTTGCTACATGATTAACAAACGAGACTACTATCAGTAAACAAATTTTCACAATTTGCAGTCATCTTTAGTCGCTTGCATCTAAAATGCGTACCAGGGTTTAAGAAATAGCAGAATTTTACATGAAAATAATAGACAAATATGAATTAAATGCATAGGAACATCATTGAATCAACTTCAGGTATCAAGATGCTGAGCACTGTATGAGTTGCAGCGGTTAGCAACCCAAAGCTGACTGCTAGCGTCAAGGCCAGAGCTGCCAATACCCTTCTCCACGTGGTGATCCTGGACAACAGCAGACTGGCTAAGGAGAAGTGATCGAAGAGGGAAGGCTAAACTGGTACTCAAAAATGTCTGATGTGTCGGACCGAAAGGTGCAAATATTGCAGTGACACTGTAAACTACAATGGATTCCATTCTCCAGACAACATCCTACTACTCTCAAAGATCTTTTCAGAGCTTGGTAGTTAGAGTTTGAAGATGATGAATAAACTTCAAATGTCAAAGTGTGGACTTTCCCAGACCCGCACAATAATTAAATTTACCCGCTCATTTTGCCAGCAGCGTGGAATTCCACTTGGGTGTATAGACAACGGGGGACAATGTGTTTGAGACTTCATTGTCCTAGACCACTTCTGTGATGGCCTGTTTCCTGCATTAGTGGGTGAAGAGAAATTTTTAAAAAGTGCATTGGTCTAGCATATAGATTTGCTATATAAATCGCAAAATGCACAATACATATGTAATGGTGGATCAATGCATACAGATCATCAATTATTGAAACGTATGTACGGTACCGGTACTGACACTTTTTATTCTGTCCGTCAAAAAGTACATGTTTATTGAAATTGTGGTTCTAATGCTGCCATAGAGGGGAGTGGAATTGTGGTTACTGTGTACGCTCTTGGCGACTATGTGATGTGATGTTCTCCATCACAAGTGATGAAGACCACTCTCTTTGTTCAGCCGTGCCGTGTAGACAGTCTTTTCTCTTGCTGTGTCCCCTGAAATGGGTGATTTGAGTTAAAGTGAGGAAGAAACTGCTCCTTTTGTCAACCTCACTCTCTGGTCCTGAGCTACCAATGGCAAGATATTTATCGAGACGACTGGAGATAGCTTAGTATGTAATTTCGTGAAGTACGACACGGGCTTAAGCGTAGTCCCATTCATATAGCTAATGTCCAGACCAGGGTAGTCGGACGGAAGAAATCAGTACAAACGGAAAACACCATGTTTCCGTAAACACAAGTGTAATTCGTCGACTAGTGTGAATTTCTGGCAACTCCGTGGTCTGGCGGCATCCATAATGAACCAAAACAGAGCAATGTAGACCCGCAGCCAGTTACGGCGCCATCTTTTTTGTTTGTCAGGATGATCTACTAAGTAGATCATCTTACATAGCCTATACGCTAGCAATCAGCTTTAGGTCGTTGCAGATTATGTACTGCCCAGCTTCTTGAAACCATATGTGCATCCCAAAGTCAATCTGAACTATCAGGGATCAAGCTTAGGGCCAGATCTGCCAAAACACTTCCACACGGTAACAGACTGCAACAGCGCAGACTGGCAGTAGAAGGGATCGAAGAGGAAAGTCAACCCGGTACTCACAAGTGTTGGACCGAAAGGTGCAGATATCGCAGTCAAACTGTAAACTAGCGACACAACGCAATCCATTCTCAGGACTACATCATGTTAATTGTAAAGCGACGTTCAGGGCTTGGTAGCGGGAGATTGAGAACGACCTTGAAAGAAGAAGCTACCTTGTTATTTTGTTCAAAAGCTAATCATGTCGATTTCTTCAATCCTGCTGTTTCTTTGTTAGAGTCGCTCTTTTTATATCCCGACGAATGCGGAAGTAGTTGAATCCACTCACTATTTTGATGAATGTCTATCCCAACGTTGTTGACCAGGATGATGTAACGTGACACCAGGACGGAAATAGAACAGTTATTGTTTTTGTTTTTTTTTTGGTTTTACAAGATTGAACAGTTGGATTTGTAAACATTATTTTAATCCAATTTTTTGTTTGTACAACATTTCACCAGAAAAATACGTGCAAGAAGTGCATTTGCGGGAACCGTGATTAAATATGTGAGGTGAGCGTTATGGATACGCAGACGCACAATTCAATGTTTATTCGTATCGATCTACTGCAGATGGTTAGGAATGAAGTGTAACATCAGGGTCAGATGAAGCATACGGATCAATATCCCAAATCACTTCATGGTTAGGGGACGGCGTGTGCTAGTGGTAAAGTGCAACGACTCACAAACCGAAAGTGCTGGGTTCAATCCCCATCACAGCACCAACCGTTACCCTGGGGAAGCAAACCCTTAGAAAATGCAGGAGGAAACAGGCCATTACATAAAATGAATGCCTAAATCTGTTGCACTGGGCCGACAGGCGCAAAATAAAAACCACAGTGCAGCGCACACCGCCCTAAGGAATAGAGAAACAAGGCGAATGCAAAAAGAAAAAAAAAGAACTTCCTAGTAGGGTTTCTGGAAACACATTGTGTCACCACAGTGTGTAATCAGTATTTCAGGCATAAGTTGTTCGAGGATACTTGGGTTGGGTTAACTCTTAGCGACGTTTCTCTTGTAGCGAGTTGCAGTGACTCTTATATCATGATGCGTATTTAAGAAGGTGGGCCGAGGTTCTCCCGCCTGTTTGTAGTGCAATACTGTGCTTCTCGGTTAGCTCGCCGCTATGGGGATTACAGTGTGACAGTTCTGTTTCCATGGACACCGCAAAAGGGTTCATCAGTAGGTTGCGCCTGATGCTAGGTCTCTTCTCCCTGTCTTCTGCATAGTAGTGAGCCTCCCATTATACCTGGTCTGTGATCAAGATGCTGAGTAGCGCATGAGCTGCAGTGGTCAGCGAACCATAGTTGCCAAGACCCTTCTACACCTCCACGCGGTGATCCTGGATAACAGGCTGCAGCAGGGCAGACTGGCTAAGAAGAAGGGATCGAAGAGGGGATGCTTGCTGAAGTCGGATGTGTTGGACCGAAAGGTGCAAATATCGCAGCCAAGCTGTAAACTGCGACACAACGCATTCCGTTCTCTGGACTACATTCTGCTACTTAAGCCCTTTCGGGGTTTGGTAGGGGGAGATTGAGAACGAACGAAGAAGATATCTGGTCTACTTTCTCAGGTACGGCTCCGTGTGCCAGTGATGATGATATAATCCCTTTACGTGTGAGCTGACAGCCTCCCGATGAAAAGCACACGTCCTCCTCAATTGGTGTAGTGATGTGTCATGGTAATTACAGAATCTGCAGTTTGGTTCCTGTAGTGGGTCTAATCTATTCAGAAGTTTATTTGTTGGCGTCTTCCCAGCTTGAAGATCACTCTGATCTCTTCATTTCAATTTCTTTGCTGTGGATTTGGTGTTTGAATGTGTACCAAAAATAAGCTCCGTTAAAATAAACACTTTTTTTTTTTTTTTTTGCTTAGATGTTTGCCTCACTAGTTTCTATTGGCGGAGACGCGCCATTTTCCACCCCAGACCGTAGTCCATTGAGCGATATCAGGACGCATAAACCAGTGCTTGGACGCATGTGTGCATCTGTATGTACCTATGCTAGGTTTGTGCGCCCTCAGAAGCTAGCCCAACCAAAGTGCAATGGAAGGGCTTTACCACGAGGGCGCGTGCTCACTAGTTTATATAGGACGACGGCGGAGCGATACACTATTTACCCTTCTCCAAAAAATGTCCACAGAGAGGTAAGTATCACGGTTGGTCGCAGTTGTTAAATGCCCATAATGAGTAGATTTACTTTGCTATGCGCCCTGGAAATGATGTTAAGTGGCATTTTGTTGTAGCTTTCCTTACATCCTGAGCGTGCTGATGAAGGGGAACCGAGGTTCTTCATGCGGTTGTGCTAAGCTTGCCTTCATATGGGTGTCGCTCACTGCTATAGGAATCACGTCTATGCCTCACCTCGTTAGCCGGCCAGGCTGCCATGAAAACATCTCTTTTCTACGGAGAACTACGGGAAATAAGAGTTGAGGTCTTGGCCAGTATATTTTGCGGGACCAGACGTTAGTCTGTCAACAACCTCCAGTATGAGAATGGAGACGGAAGCTGTGATCTCAGCACTGAAATGGATATCTGAGACTTCTATAACAAAGGCATTCATCGTGACAGACGCGCAAGCCGTACTTCAGAAAGTACAGAAGGTATGGCTTAAGTAGGAGTGGATAGCTGCTGTTGAGGCTTCAAACCTCCAGGCGCTGACCTAGATCTACTGTCCTGCTCATGCCGGGGTTCAGGCCAATGAAAGAGCTGATATCTTGACTTCACGGGCTCCCATCATGGGCACATTGTTGATGGACAGAAGTTACATTTTGAAATCAATCAATGACCGCCTGCTGGATGAGGACACCGCAATATATGAAGCAGCAATCCACAGACTGCAAAGTTTCGACATTAAACGAGGTTCGAGTGGAGTGGGGCGCAGGAGAGTGTACAACCAGCGAGCTACAGGGACCATCAGCATCCATACCTTACGCCATTTTATGAGAGAGACTGAGCACCTATGGGTATGCCGGGAGTGCAGTCACGTCGATTCTTAGAAACAGACGTTAAACTTCCACCCTCTTGGTCGTAGTGGGCGATGAATATACAATCAAAGACTAAATAAAAATGTCCATCTCGGTTGTTTATAAATTTTTACTTTGACTTTCGTTCCACAAGTTAGCAGCGAGAATTGCACCGTTTTTAAAATTTAGATATCACTCCTGGGGTAGCGTGGTGTTGTTTGTGTTCCCAGTCCCCGAAATTTGATTAGGAACGTGCGCGCCAATGTTTGTTTATACCGGTAATAAATAAATAAAAGGTAGCCCGGAACTAAAATTGAAAAGTAGGTACATATTTCATAGCTGATAATCTTTATGGGGATGGATTTACTTTTTTTTTTCTTTTCCATCTTTTTTATTTATCTATTCCCCAAGGCGGGTGTGCGTTGCACTGCGGGTTTTATTTTGCGCTTGTCGGCCCAGTGCATCCGAATTCGTCCAGCATTTTCTATGGGTTTGCTTCCCCGGGTGTAACGGCCGATGCTGTGATGGGGGTCGAACCCGGCACCTTCGGTTTGTGAGCCGTGTCACTAGCCCACGACATCCACTGGTCATACATTTAAATCAGCAACAGTGGACAATGGTCAGCCGAAATAATCTGCCCCAATTACAGATCATGACCTGCTCTAGATATGTCCATATCCTATTCACCAACAAACAACGTTATTTTGCCTGAGAAATAGTCATTACAGGCTATAGAACATCTTTACCGACTAAGGATCTCGCATACATTCTACAGAAATGTCCCCTCTATAGCGAAATAACGTAACTTCATTTTACCGGTTTAGAAGGCTCTACAGAGTCTGTGTTCTGTTTCTAAGAATCTTGTGCAGCTTGTTCACTACATTATCCTATTCGTAGGTGTATCTGAACACCTGTTTGGCTTTCCGGTGTCTGGTGTGTTTTCCTCTGGGTATAAGTACGACACATGGCAGGTGGTGACTCTCTTGTGTCCCTAATACTTACCCTCGTGTGGATGTAGTAACATCACTGAATATAAGTGTCAGGTCGATAATCCCGTCCGTTTCTCCAGGTAAAGATGCTAGTCTAGTTGGACGTCTGTCTTTCACGACAGTGAGGTTTGTGTGGACTAATGTCTGGCTCAAGGAGACCCCTTGCCTATTTTCAGTAGCATTTCCCCTCTTTTGACCCTGCAATGAGGCACCTTTTGCTCTGCGATGTTGATAAGTCCGACAGAAACTTCTACTTAACGTTCTCAAAGAGGTGATCTACGACATCCTCAATTTTACAGGTGCTAGTATCTATCCATGTATGGGGAAGTTCTTGCTTCACAAACATCGCCAGTCTCGGCTTGCCGGGCCCGCATGGATTACTGTAGCACCTGTATCCTGGACACTTGATGGTAACATTCTCCTTTGAGCAGATCTCCTGGATCATAAAGATGTTGGGGATCAAGATGCTGAGCAGCGCCTAAGCTGCAGCGGTCAGCTACCCATAGCTGACTGATATTGTCAGGGCCAGCAAACCAGAGCTGCCTAGACCCTTCTACACCTCCGCGTGGTGATCCCGAATAACATGCTGCAACAGAGCAGACTGGCTAAGGAGAAGGGATCGAAGGGGGAATGCTAAAGCGGTACTCAAAAAATGCTCGCTGAAGTAGGATGTGTTGGACCGAAAGGTGCAAATATCGCAGTCAAGCTGTAAACTACAACACAACGCATTCCGTTCTCTGGATTACATTCTGCTACTTAGGCCCGTGTCAGGGTTTGGTAGCGGGAGATTGAGAATGAACGAAGCCAAGCCATAAAGATGTCGAAATCGTACACCAATTTTTGGAGAATGACTTCACGTTGGGTGACCCTGCGGCAATTCCAGTAGCCTATTTGTACATTTGTTTACCCAAGTCTATCTGACATTTTTCGACATTTCCTCTTTCCGGCTCTTTTCTGTCTGTCTACAACCAGTTTATTTCACTCCACGAATACCGAAATTACTGTGAACATCCAATCTATTTTTGAATGCATAAACTGACTCTGCTTCCACTACATCATGCGGCAATGCATTCCAAGAATTCACCACTCTGACTAAAAAAAGATTTCCTCATATCTATCTAATCTAGACCTGTCTTTAAACAGTTTGTAGCTGTGCTCTCTTGTTCTTGTGGGTGGCTGTATTCAAAAACAACAACTTGTTATAGTCTAATTTATCCATTCCTCTGATCATCTTATAAACCTGTATTAAGTCACCACGAAGTCTTCTTTCTTCTAGACACTGTAGGCCGGTTTTTCTGAGTCGTTCCTCATAGCTGTATTTTTGGAATCCCACTATCAGCTTTGTCGCTCTTTTTTGTACTCTTTGCAGCATGTTTATATCCCCTCTATGATAAGGACTCCACACCTATACACTGTACTCCAACCTGGGTCCAACTAATTCTTTATTATTATACAGTTTGACTATCACTTCCTTTCTTCTACGTTTAATATTTCTTTTTATCATACCTAACATTCTTGACAAGGAGCAGTATGTTCTCGGCACCATTTGTCTTTTAAGTTAATTTTTATTATTGTCTTTATTTCTTCATATTTAGCTCTGTCTTCAGTTTGGGTTTTGCCTCCTCCACCTCTAGTCAGTCACGATTTCCTCATTTCCGTGTACCGTACAGTGTGCAGGAATCTATTGAATTTTAACTCTTTTTAAGTTGTAACTTGATGATGATTCCTGAGTGCCTCAAACGGGCAGTCAAATTCTTGTTTTTATGTGTTCTGAAGGCCATTATGACTGATAAGGAACTAATTCAACTTTCCACAGCTTACGTTTAAACTATTGTCACTGAATGGGGACACAACCCTTGCATTGTTCTCAGCTAATAGAGTTAGGTCCCACTACTGGATGTAATCATGTGATCCGTTATCTGCGAACAACATTACCTGGTGGGAGAAGGAACTATAATGTCGGGTAAATTATTGCATTGTTGAACACTGTTGTGTGTTTAATACCTTAACTGAAACTCTCTCATTGAGAGAAAAGTGTTAGTATATTGAGTTGAGAAATGAAAAGCCAGCGTGTTATCGTTTCGAATGGACGAATGACTGCTTCTTAAAAACATTTGCCTCGTCAAATTTAGTACGTAGTTCTACAGGTCACTCGTAGTTCCGAAGTTATTTCATCAAGTTGATCCCGCCCATCGACGCACTTATGCCATGTTTTATCTTAGTATTTAGTCAGGTAAGATCTATTTCATTTGTAAATTTATTTACACATCAGTAGGTGAGTTAGTTAAAAGTGTCCACTACTGACGTTGATGAATCTGATTGTTTTGCTTGGAAAATCGTTAATTTTCTTGTTGATCATGCATCATTGCTTTTAAATTTCATAAATAAAACTAATAGTAATACTAATAGTAATAAATAGGGTCCCTTATCATGTGCATGCATATGCAGCCTATGGAATGTTTTTGTTTAAAAAAAACCATCGGAACAAACATTTATTGATCACTACATTTTTAAGAGCAGTGTCTTTATTCATCAAACAAATTAACCAAACAAAAACAAAGCTTTTTTTATTAACTTATTTATTTATACATGTATAGACTAACTATATATAAGATAAGTAACTCAACTAGTCTACACATGTTACTGAGTAATAACTGAACTACTTCTGAAAATTCAATAAAGAATACTTCTCTAGTGATAATTTAAAACCAGCCACAAACAAAGATATAATCAATGTATTTATTATCAATGTTCAGGGTCTAGTTTCTCTTCAATATTAATATAATGAACTGATCAACATAACTATAAGAAGTTCACTTTAGGTTTGAAGTGTACAAATATTAGAAATATAAGCTTACTTGAATACTTAATTTAAGTATTGAAATGTTAATGTATAATAAATATAAAGTAACAAAATAAATGAAGCACCTTCGCACATATAAATTCCTTTAATTACTGTACAGTTTTGCAGTATGGATAAACCAGACATACAAGTAATCATTGACCTACTTAGTCTGCTGTCTTAAAAGGAGCAAAGTCAGAGATACTGACTTTAATTTGCTGAGATGCATTTAAGTGTACTAGTTCTGTTTATATTTGTATATTCATCTGTAATTGATAATATCACTCATTATCAGTATTGTCTTTTGTTGAGTGTTAATTATTTTAAATTAATCTTCTATTAGACACCACATATTTTGTAAGTATTAATTATGTGTTGTGTATATAGAACTTAATGAAATAACTGTTTACAATATGAAAAAAAGCAACTCAGAATGAGAGCGAAAGTTTTGATTTATTTTAGATTGAAAATGGCAAAGCCAGGGGGAGTGACCCACTTGTTTGCAGAACTCTCTTCTCTTGATGAGTTGAGTTCACTTTTAGGAAGATCTGCAAGACTAAAGGTACTATTTTTGTGACTACTATATTAATTTTGCTAAATTATGCGATTTGTCCCATAGGGTTCTTTTTCAAACAGTGTTATATTATATTTTGTTGAATTACTTTATTATGCATCTAATCTTAAGAATCGACTTCACTGTGCTCTGGGCATACCCATAGATGCTCAGTATCTCTCAGTACATGACGAAGGGTGTGGATACTGATGCTCCATCCTCTCATGCGCCCTATTCCCCTCGACCTTCATTTGATTTCAAAGTTCTGCAGTCTGTGCATTGCTAATTCACCTATTGCAGTGTTGTCATCTATAAGGGGATCATTGATAAGAATTCAGAATGTCATTCCTATCCTTATCCTTTTTTGCCCAAAATGGGTTCTTGCATAGCCATGATGTCAGCTCTTTTGTTGCCTGGAACCCCAGCATGAGAATGACAGTTGAGCCACACCAGCCCCTGGGGGTTTGAGGCCCTTACAGCTGATGTCTACTCATGCCCTTCTGTACCTTCCGAAGTAAGGATTGGAAGTCTGACACAGTGATTGCCCTTGTTAAACAGGTCTTAGATAGCCATCCCAGTTCTGAGGTCACTGCCTCCATCTCCATTGTCATACTGTGGTTATTGTCTTGTATGCCCTGCTTCGCAACATTCTGACCTCTTACTCTAGCAGAGAAGCCCCAAGCTGATTTTCCATAGTATAGTATCAATCTATTACTGTATATGATGGCAATTTTGATTTAGTTATTGTTTATTTCAGGTGCCATCTCAACATTGACAGTCGCCAGATATGGATTTCAAACGTCCTCTGTCTCTTATCTTAATGGTACAATCTGTCAAAATTTTCCCTGTTCATAGTTTGATATCCTTCCACTTGTAACAATGTTTACTTCTGGCATGTTTACCATCCATCTTTCTTTCCAGTGTTGTTTTCAGCAAGCTGTAATGTCTTTTTATGTCTGACAATTTGTCCTCTAGTGATTTTGTTAGTATCTGCGTCTCAGCACTGTAGCACATCGTAGGGAGTACAGTGGAATTGATTACATCTGTAATCTCATCAAGTTAATAGCATAATGTTTGCTACCTTTGATTGAAGAAATCACTTGTACACTAACATATATATCACTATCATGCTGAGTGTACTGTCAGTCGAAACATGAATTAAAGAATATAAATAAACAAATTGTCACGCTAAATTACCAGAATTATCACAATAAGGCACGGATATTTTGTAAATTGCAAGTAGTTTACAGCAGATTTGATAAAATGTTATAAACACTCATTGTGGTGGCTAGTTTGGCCTACTTCTGAGTCCACGTATAAAAACACGAGTTCAGTAAAATGGTTAGGTTCATTTTAAACCTAGTGCCATAACTAGTTTCAACCAACAATGAGGTCCTTGACATTTTCCATACTGTTGTATAAAGGGATCCTCAATTAAAATATCCTTTTCACATTATTATTGTTGAGTTTATTTATTTTTTACTTCCATGAAAAATATATATTTAATATCAGGCTTCTTTAATGCTGATGAAACTAATTGGGAGTCCTTTTTATATGATCTTTCTTTGTTTTTTTCTGTCAGACAGCTAATTTAATCACCACATGATTGTGATTGAAACCTATATCATGCATTCAAGTTTTAGTCTATGATATTGTAACACAATTTTTGAATCTGTCTTTATCATAAAAAGTACATTAATAAAGTATATACAAGTAGGTACTTTAGCGCTGACCGGATATTGATTTTTTAGAATTGGGATAGTCCGTGACCTATGGCGTCGCGAGTGTTTTCCCGATAGCCCGCCAACCCTGAGACAGGTGTTAAGAATGTTGGTCCAAACGAAAAACCCCGTGATTTTTGAGAGTATATAAAGCCATGTATGCACAGGAGACAAACTGACCCAAGTATAAAAAGAAAAAATTTGATTGAAAATTTGCGCTTTCATCGGAATTTCAAGCAATTGTAAAAGGTAAGTTTTCATTACTATAAATTAGCTACTAGGCCAAGGTATTGAGTACACCAATGGTATTTATAAACTTCTTCATCCACTTATCTGTATGTTTTGTAAATTTGGGGGGAAGCCCGTTTAATTTTACTTGTGGAATTTGAAATTCAAGCCAGTCACTTTATCATGCTGGTCCAGGGTTACAATTTCTCGAATTTCCGCCATTGTTTTTCCTCCTTGACCAGTCCGTCCTGATTACAATTAATCAGTTTTAGACATAGGTACTTCACTAATTTGAAACATGGTCATGGTTAAGTTATTTGATCGATCTTTATCACTTCAATCATGTTCTGCAATTACATTTGATACACATTGCTCAAACTTATATAATATTTAGTTAAAAACTGGCATACAATTTTTACTCATCAGGTCATCAGTATCAGACTTCTTAATCTTATCATTTAATGTTCATTCTATAGGTAAGTTTGTATGGTTGCACCTACTGCAGTGAAGGTTTACAGTGCACCAATGATATTTTGTACACTTCTACATCCACTGATCTGAATGTTTTGTAAATTTGAGGGCTGCTCGTTTAATTGAAGTTGTGGAATTTGAAATTCAAGCTAGCCACTTACCATGGTGGTCCAGGGTTTACGATGTCCTCCATTTTTTTTTCAATGTTCATTCTATAGATAAGTTTGTATGGTTGCACCTACTGCAGTGAAGGTTTTCAGTGCACCAATGGTATTTTACACAATTCTGCATCCACTTATCTATGTTTTGTAAATTTGAGGGCTGCTCGTTTAATTGGAATTGTGGAATTTGAAATTCAAGCTAGTCACTTTACCATTTTATTGTTATTGTAAATTAACTTTATTTTCAGAAATTGTTACTCCTCATCCATGGCAACCAAGAAGTGTGTTGCTGATCTGAAAGCACATTTGGCGTGCTTTGATCCAGTGTATCCACTCATGAAAGGATACATTGCGCGGCTGATGGAGGAAACAAGAGATCCCTCAAAGATTGCTCTGATACGGAAAGTCAAAACTCTTATTCCGACCACATTTATAGACCAGGATAAGTGTGTGGATGAGATGAAGCTGAGCACGGCTCTGCGGGCCTTGCAGAGAGAACTGAAGCTGAAGAAATCCCATTTGAGTACACACTGGGACTCACTTATACTGCTTTTTCAGCAGCCCTTTCCTGTACATTTTAAAGATGTATCTAATACTGTTTTGTTGCAGCACATGCAGATTTCCGCACCTACCGAAGTGCCATCTATTTCAGCTGCAATGGCTGAGCTACCATCATCCATAGTGACCATACCAAGCCAGAAGTGTGTTGGTGACCTGAAAGCATATTTGGCATGCTTTGGACCAGTGTATCCATTTAAAAAGGGATACATTGCACAGCTCCTAGTGTGGACAAGAGCTCCCTCAATCACTGTTTTGATGCGGAAAGTTAAGACTTTTGTTCCGATTACATCTGCAGAACAGGATAAGTATGTAGATGAGATAAAGCTTGGCAATGATCTGAGGGCCTTCCAGAAAGAATTTAAGCAGAAGAAATGTCGCTTGAGTACATATTTGGACTCGCTCGTACTGCTTTGTCAGCAGCCCTTTCCTGTTTTTTTAAAAGAATTGTCTAATACTGTTTTGTTGCAGCCACAAGAGATTTCCTCACCTACTGAGGTGCCAACTGTTTCAGTTGCAACAGCTGGACTCCCATCCCCAAAGAAACTTCGTAATGATTGTCATAACTGTGTTTCCAAGCAGCGCACACTCAATAATTTGAGAGAGACTATTGTTACATTGTGCAGGCGTTTGTTTGATCAGAAAAGACACCATGCACAAGAACTGGCAAGTTTTGCTCCAAAGGTGGTCAAACAATCCGGAGGAAGGTAAATAGCATAAAGACTTGGAAAGCCAAGTACAATATTGCTACTGTGAGAAGCAGTGATTTCACAAAGGTGAAGAATTCTTTAGCGATGTTGAAGAAGAAAAGCAAAGTGATGAACGAGAAGATGCGAAATTATGAGTTGAGACATGAGAGCACCCAGAAGGAGCTTGAAAAGAAAGATCAGGCTTTTGAAGTTCTGCGGAACATTTACATATGTTTAAAAAGTTGGACACAACTGTGAAAAATAAGTTACAGTTATTCATTAACAATTTTTCTTCTATTATAGGAAGTGAACTCCAACATGTATGGCATGATAAAGGCACAGATGTTGTGTATCAAGAAAAAGTCAAGTCGATCAAGAACAGGAAAAAACGAGGCCAGAGCATTGTCTGCTTGACCTGTACAGGTCCACGTCATTTAGCAGAGGATGATTTCAACATGACAGTGGCGCAGTTCCTTGTTGACTTTGCCAAAGGAGACCTCACATTTGCATGATTTCTTAAATTAAATTTGTTCCTCTGAAAAACTGTAGATAGATTCTTATTTATAACAACTGTTTTTATAGATACAATTTTCCAAATTATTTGACAATAGATGAACTTCCTCCAGATGATGGTGATGTAATCTTAGCCGATTTCGCTCTCTTGGTACATCAAGTACGAATAATCAACTTTAATTAATTTGCAAGTATGTTCCAGGAACCTTCTGTAAGTATATTCTATTTGTGTGTTACATAGCAATTTTAAAACTTTTTTTGGTTAGCTCTTTGAGGACGTGCATTTTCTGTCGCTGTTTTATATTTATCATATTACGTGGAAAATATAAACATATCACTTTTTATCAAATAGTCAAAAACATGCAAAAACAAAACTACACAACAATTAACATATCAGACTTACCAAATAACGACTGTTAATCCAAATGTTTTTTTATCTGTGACACACTTGTTTGTAAACTACATCCATTAATGAATTTAACTGCATATCATACATGCCTCCTGTTAAATTTGTGTGATAATATTTTCTATGTTAAATTTATCAGTTGTGTCCAGATTACAACATGCCAGTTACTCATTCTTTCAGACAAGGATTACAACATGCTAGTTACTCATTCGGAAAAAGATTACGACATGCCGGTAACTCATTCAGAAAAAGGATTACGACATGCAGGTGACACAGTTCCTTACTATTTTGTTTTTGACGATGCCACATTTGAATATCCAACTGTAACATGTAAGTATATTCCATGGACCTTCTGTAAGTATATTTCTAATATTCTTTTCATTTCTAACAATGTATATTCCAATATTCCAAAATCTTCTTAAAACTTGGGGGGTGGGGTGTGTGTGTGTTAAATTTGTGTAATAATTTGTTCTGTATACTTATTCTACAAGCATTTGATTGAAATAACAGCATACAATGAATGTATTAGTGCTCCTCTCAAAAAGACGGTAAAAACGATATATCACATGTGGTGTAACATGAAGAAACAAAATAATGCAACATTATTTTAGTTGCGAATTATGCAAATGAGGTCGCCATTTTGAATATTAATTAGTTCCTGCCTTTTTGAAAAGTCATGCAATTACCGCCATCGGTTGTATATTGTTCTCCCGAATATAAAAATGTATGGTTTTACAGGTGTTCTGTCATGAATAGCTGAGATAATCGGCATATTATCCACTCCACTGCTTTTCGGATTCAAGTTTTCATAGACCTTATTTTTAATGTTTCTCTATAAACCCTTTGCGGACTTTTAAGCTAAATTAAATATATAAAAAATCATAACTTTCGTGGCAGTCGACATAGAGACTTGGTTGATATATCATTGGATTGCATTTTTCTGGGGCTTTCTAACAGTTGTATTTATAATGCTGTAGAGTCAATTTGAAAATTCCACTAAAGTACCTAATACAAGCAATGAGAAACTTTTTCAGCTATTCATTGTCTTAACAGTCTAGAGGGGGTGGGGTGGCATGACTTCCATGAGTCATCCTCATTTTGCCAGTATTATTTCCCATTACTATCAAGCTTTAGGATTGAACCCATAACCTTCTGGTTTCAAAGCTTGTGTCATATCTATTCAGTCAGGTTGTGGCAATGTTGTAACTAGTATTTTAGGTGCAAATAAACTTACTACGCTACATTCTATCAAATGTTAAGACCGACAGTAAAATATTTAAATCTATACTGCTATTTCTCTGTTTGACTTTCAGTACACATGTTTGTCAGTATCAAGAAAGTATTTGGCATTGGGCTCAAATTCAGGCGGTGTGTACATCTTTAGCAGAGATACTCTGAAGTATCTGCAAGTGGTATTTGGTGATACGGTAAGCTAATTCATGGATAAAAAATACATATCTAAATACATTTGCATACATATACAGTAAATATTAAATGTATATACATGTATACATTGTTATATTAATACTCACAGGTATGTCCAGTTTTTATATTATTGGGTTAATTGATGCGTTCACAGTCTTTATGATTTAAAACACTTTACAGCTGCCTTTGGAGCACAGTTCTTCAACAATTACTTGACAATTCCTCCTGTTTTGGGCCATCCTTTCTTGGTCTGTCCACATCTTCCCTGTTTCCTTTATGTTTGCCTTGAGCTGTCTTTTCCATGTGTATTTTGGTCTGCTTCTACTTCTCTTGCCTTGTTACCTGATGGTTTCCATAATGGTGTCTTATCCAATACCAGCACCTTCTCCTCACGTCATAATCCACTGATATATGACTGGTTCTTTCCAACAGCTACACAATACTGATCTATCATATCATTTCAGCAGCAATTTCAGAGCGGAGGCAGAGGCACTGAGGGCGGCAGTGGAAGAAATGGTGACACACAGTGAAAATGAGAGCCATATAGTCCTGCTGACAGATGCTCTCGCCGTAGTCACAGCGCTAAAAAGCCAGAAAAACACTGAGCTTAATGACTTAAGAGCAGCACTCTGCAAACTGTGCCAGCAGTCCGCACCAAAAAGGGTAGTGGTACAGTGGGTTCCGTCACACTGCAACATCCAAGGCAACGAGGAGGCAGACAGATTGGCAAAAGAAGGTGCAAGACTACCTCAAACAGATACCAGTATGACGTACGAAGAGTCAAAACGGCTTATCAAAGCCAGATACATGACCAAATGGGAAACCGAACATACTGGTTACACCAAAAACGATGCCTATTACCAGTTGAACCGAAGAGAGCAGGTCGTTGTCTTCAGACTTCGCACTGGCCACAACAGACTGAGGTACCACCTATTCAACAAATTGAAGATAGGGTGTACCGACGAATGCCCGTGCGGTACTGGTAAAATGACCGCTGAACATCTGCTGCAGAACTGCCCGACATACGAGGATCAGAGAGAGCAGATGTGGCCATTACCAGTGGAACTGCAAGACAAGCTCTATGGCAGTGGCGAGAGCTTCAGGATGACCGCCGCTTTTTTCGAAAAAATAATGGTTACTGTCTGACTGCGTACGAAGAAGAAGAAGAAGATATCATTTCAGCCACTCTATTCTGTGCATGTACTGATTTGTAGAGTAGAAGAGAGGCAGGCTCAAATGGAGTGTTAGATTAGGACAAATGAGAAGAGATGAGGGGAGATAGAAAAGAGGCAGACAAAATAGAAGAGAAAAAAGAAGAAAATTGAGGAAGTTCTAGGGAAGCTGCAGTTGGGTAGTCAAGTTGATAAGGTAAAACCACTGTCAGTTAAGTATAGGTCGGAGAAGGAAACAAGGATAGGAATTGGAAGTAAGGGAAATTTTAGCAAGGAAACAGAACACAGGGCAGACAGCTTTGCAGATAAGTATGCAACTATAAGGGAGGGTTCAGTATTAATAGTAGGGCTTTCATTGGTGAAGGAGGTTGGTAAACATTTGTCAGAACAACATAAAGTATTTGAAAAAATTGATATTTGTAAGCTAAAATGGAAGATTATGGATGGGAAAATAAAGATGATAGGTGACAGAGCGAACAGTCATGTTGTGGTAATGGTAGGAACAATTAATCTAAAGAGAGATTGTACAGAGATAATTATGTAAAGATACAAGAGTCCGATGAGAACACTTAAAGAAAAAAAGTACAGGAAGGTCACCGTGATGTGTGTTTCAGACATATTTTTTAAACAGTAAGAAAATAGGTATCAACCTCAGATTGCAGGTGATGTGTGCAGATATGGATTTAGAGTTTATTGATGTGAAAATAGACAAAATTAAAATGCTAGGCAGGAAAGGATTGCATCTAAATGAGATAGGACTGCACGTGGTAGGGAAATATATATGTTTCATCACTGTATTAGAAATGTAAACTAGTAAGGCCTATGAAGTATGAGACAAAAGATAGGCCTAAAACAGGGTGCTATAGAGGATGTAGTCAAAGGGGAGAGATGAGGTCAAGGAAGTGTGAAATCAGTAGGGGAAAAGCAAAAATAGAAATGATAAAGCAAAAGCAAAAAATTGGAAATACAACAAAATAATTAAAATGTTTTTATACAAATTAGAGAAGCATAGTAAATAAAAGAGAGGAGTTGAAACTGTGTGTACAAGAAGAAAAACCAGATATAATAGGGCTAACAGTATCATTTACATATGAGGACATTGCAGATAGTGAACTTGAAATAAAGGGATATACAATGTTAAGGAAAGATAGGGTAGTTGGAGTCAAGGCTAAGAGAGGTGATACTTTATTATACTTTACGAACTCAGTTAATATGACTATCAAAGATGATCTATCTGGCAACAAAAATGAATGTGTATAGGGAAAAATAGAAAGTCGGGGTGAAAAAACAGTGGTTGAAATATGCTACAGTTGTCCATCAAGTCCAAAAGAGGAAGATGCTGAGCTGATTAGTAGCATAGAAAAGGCAAATGCAGGGAAATTATTATTGGAGGATTTCAACTTTCCAGAAATAAAATGGGATATGGTTCATTGTCCTTCATGCAAACAGTTACTCGATGCTGTTGTTGTTGTTGAATGCCCACAAAGAGGAAGATTACTTTTATATCTGCCCTGAAAAGGGTGTTGAGTGATGGGTTGCAGTAACTTTCCTCACATCCTGAGCATGCTGATGAAGGTGGACCTGGGTCTACCAGGTGGTTGTGCTATGCTTGGCTTCATCTATGTTTCGCTCACCTCCATGTGGATCACGTCAATTCCTCACCTTATTAGGCAGGCTGCCATGATAACAGCCTGTTTCCAGGGAGACCTACCAGGAAGTAAGGTAGGGGTGGGGGGTGGTGGGTCCTTGGCCAGTATATTTTGCCTGACCAGATATTAGTCATCTCTCTCCAGTCTCTTTCTGAAAATGCTGAAGGGTATTGGTCCTGGTGGTTCCATTATAACACTAGCGGTACACACTCATGCTCTTTCATCTAAAGTACCCTTCCCTTGCTTGACCTGTGTTTGATTTCAAACCCTAGCAAAACGGCATTGCTAATTTGTCATTGTTATCGTGGTCATTGATGGATTTCAGTATCTCTCTCTTATCCATATCTCATATCTCAACTATGAATGTGTTTGAAGCCAGGGTGTCAGTTCTTTCATTGGGAGGAACCTGATTTTTATTATTTTCATTTTGATCTTGGTGTTTTCCAATACTTCATCTTACATTAGGGCTCATTATATTTGTTAAAGACAGTTAACTAGGGCGAATCAGTCAATAATAGTCTATATTTGTGTAGCAATTGTTCAATTATGCAATCTTGATGCTCTGATACACTTAAACTTTTATAAATTTACATGCTTATTTACAGATAAGTAGTGTTTAATTGTTGCAATTTTATTTTATTTTTTTCCAGGAGGCTAGTTTTGTGGTGAGTGTTAGCTTGTCACCATCAGATCACCATGTGGCCATTGCTTTGAGGTAGATATAATTACTTAGTTGCTCATTCATTTACCAGTAAAATATATTTTAAAATGTTGATGTGTTTGTTCTGTAATATCAGCATCTAATATGTGATTCTGCATAATATACTAAACAAATGACTTTCACATGTGAAATGTGATTCTCCAGAAGCATCCGCAATAGTCCACATTTAATTTGAACATGTAAAATATGATTCTGCCGAAGAATGCATAATATACTATACATGAGACTTAAACTTCAAGACATGAAATGTGATTCTATAGAACAGTGCCAAGTTGTCTGTCTCTAATGTCACCATGCACAATGTGAGGCTGTAAGAAAATGTTTAGTATTCCTTGTACAGATAAAGTAGCAAAAAATATAATCTGAAAAAAACCCCGAGCACAAATGAACACATTAAAGTGATACAGATACAACAAACCATGTTCTTGGAGCACTAAAAAAGGTCTAGCCAATTTAATGATGGCTAGTAAATCTGGAAGAAAGAACAGATCTGAGCATGCAAAAACAGTTATGACTGAAAAGAAGGAAAGGGTTAAATTTAGCTTTAGATACAACAATTACAGATACATTATGTCGTCCATCAATATTATACATCTAACAATTGTACTTGTATTTACTAGTTTTCTTAAATGTTAAAAGTTTATTCTTATCAACTCTGTCATCAGCATTCTTCTGATCTATAAATTAATTAATGCTTGTTATATTCTATTGTTCTTTTGCTTAATTGTCTTAGATGAATAAAGTATCAACACATTCCAATTTCCTATGGAATAAGACATCTTATTCTTTGTTTAAAGTACTTTCACATACATTTATTCTTTATGATTTAGTAGCAAAATTACTCTTTGTCACAGTTCCTTTGACTGCCTTTGTTTCTTTAAGATTGTTTATCTTGTTGTCAGTTATCTGGTACTCTTCTTTCTTTCCATGGTCTCGTAAAGATTATCTACCCACTTCATCTCTGTCTTCCCAGAAACTTGAATTGCTTCAGTTGTTATGCCATCAATACTTGGTGACTTGTTTCTAGGACTGTTATTTGTAGCTCTTTCTATTTCTTCAACCAATATTTTAGTTTCCAGATTATCTTTTATTGTCCCTAAGTGTCCATTAGGGTTTAAACATACTTGGAAGTAAAATTTGCATTGTTTTTATCATCGTGCTCGTTACATATACATGATTTAAACATTTTATTAATTTAAGATTGACTTAGAATTAAAATTCTCATCTCTTAACCTTATTTCTTGGATACTTTTGTAGACATTTTTTGAATGATTTTTGCATTTGGATGTTAGTTCTCTATATTTCTTCCATAATTCTTCTTTCATAATTGTAATTACTGGTTTGGTAATTTGTTTTGCAATTTGATAAGCAATATAATATTTCATTATCTTGGATGTTAACCATGTTTTGTTGAGTTTTTATTTGGCCTTTATTGATTCTATATCTTCTGCATGCCATTGAGCTCTTTGTTTTCTCTCTTTGCCTTGTTTTAAGTTTTATTGTGTCACATTTCATTGTTGACTGTATTAATCATGGTTGTTTTTAAAATTCACTATTTATGTTATTTCTGTCTTTATTTAATGTCTCAAAATGTTTTGCTTTTTTGTGTCATGCTTAGTTATCAATTAACCTGCTGTCCAAAATGTCATCATCCATTACTTTTGTTTCTCAGCCAGCAAAACAGCTTTCATCAGTTAGACTAATATTTTTCTTTCATTTTCAGCACAGGTTATGTTGCTGTTTATGAATTAAACATAGAAAGAAGAGCCAAACCAGATCGAGTTCGATATACCAATGACCATGTGGGGCATACAGTAACGACTCTAACATGGGATGCCACATCTTCAAAACTGTTTGCTGCAGATAGCACTGGGAAGATTTCTTTAATATTTGTGCCCACCAACAAGGTAACAACCATCTCAGCTTTCTCTACCACAAGTGTAATAATGTTCGCTTCTATCTCTGCCACAGCAGCTCTTTGCTGTAAGTGTAAAAATGTATCATTCTGTCTGTACCACAGTGTCTCTTTGCTGTAAGTGTACAAATGTACCATTCTGTCTGTACTACAGTGTCTCTTTGCTGTAAGTGTACAAATGTACCATTCTGTCTGTACCACAGTGTCTTTTTTCTGTAAGTGTAAAAATGTACCACTCTGTCTGTACTACAGTGTCTCTTTGCTGTAAGTGTAACACTAGCCAATTATTTCTGTATCAAAATATCTCTTTGTTGTATGTAATAATGTCCAGTTCCTTCTGTACCACAATGCCTCTTTGCTGTAAGTGTAATAATGTCCAGTCCTTTATGTACATTGGTGTTTCTTTCTGTAAGTGTAATAATGTCCAGTTCTTTCTATGCCATATTATCTTTACTGTAAGTGTAATATTGTTTAGTTTTATTTAAATCATACCTCTCTCTCCAACAATCCATCATGCACCTCTCCCTCCAGAATTCTTGCCCTCAGAAATCCGTCATGGCCCGGTACATTGGCCCCCAGAAAATCATCCGGCGAGGATGTCCTAACCACAGAGGACCTCAATACCTATGGACTACTGCTCCATCAGGCCCCTGCTCAGCGCTCTCAACTGTCACCTACAAAATATTTACGAAATATCTCCTTGCTAGAATCCTCTCAACCCTAGATGTGACGCAACCGGTTGAACAGGCTTGATTTTGTCATGCCTATAGCACCAAAGACCACATTTCAACCTGCTGTTGACTGATATAAACAGCCAGAGAATACCAGTCCCAATTAATCTACACCTTTATTGACTACAAGAAAGTGTTTGACTCTGGGGAACTAAAATTCATCTGGCAATCTCTAATAGATCAAGAGGTCTACCCAAGAACCCCTGCTGACTGCAACATCAATTGCACAACTATCTTTCAACCACCCGTAGTAGTACCGATACAGAGATAAGTCCGTCAGGGGGACCCCCATCTCACTAAGCCTTTTTTTGCATTCCTGGAATCCGTCATCAGCTAGTGCGACTGAGGCACTTTTGGTATCAACGTAAATGGTAGCCAGCTAAATCACCTTTGCTTTGCGGATGATCTAGTGATCATCATGGTGGCAGCCACATACACCAATGAAATACTAGCAGCGCTCTACAGAGAGGGAAAGAAAGCAGGACCCGAAATGAACATGTCCAAGGCAAAAGTCATGACTCAGACATACATCAATTGCCCCTGGTGAAAGATGCAGTTATAAATTCAATCAAAATCAGACACCGCTGAGCGGGCCACTTACTACGAGGAATGGATGATCGATGGAGCTTAGCGGTAGCAATATGGTACCCCAGCAACAAGAAGCAACCATGGGAATAGCCGCATCCGACTTCCTTGCATCCCGCAACAACATTCATGATGACAGAGACCACTGAAAGAGCAGTTCGGACCCGCAACAGTGTAACTGCATCCAGTAATCCACTATTTTTGTACCACAATCTCTTTATTGAAAGTGTAATAACATCCAGTTCTTTCTGTAACACGACCTCTTCACTATAAATGTAATAATGTTGATTTCTTTCTGTACCACATATGTTTTGTGCTGTAAGTGAAACAATGTCCAGTTCTTTATGTACACCGGTGTTAATTTTTGTCAGAATATTATTGCGTAATTCATTTTGTACCACAGATATTGTTTTCTGTAAGTGTAACACTGTCCTTTGTTTCACCGTACCATGTAGCTGCTTTGTTTTAATTGTAATGATATTTTGTGTTGCAATTTGAATTTAATAATTTTTATTTAGTTCTATTATATGAAATTATATTATTCTATTTTGTACTTGTATTACTCTTCAGTGTTGTTTCTAGATTGAAATTTCTCATCTCGTTGTTATGTGTAATGTATCTAAATATCTTAACGTTGATGGTTTGACTATTTACACAGACCAAATTGTTACTGAGTGAGGACTAGTCTGTTGGATTTGTAAGAAAGCATTAGAAACATTTCTCATACATATGATATAAAACTGAAAGAGAGTAGCTCGTTTTCCTGAGGATTGAAAGAAGAACATGAATTGGTATTGATGATAAACATATATTCTTATTTGAATTTGTTTCTTTGTAGTAATTCTGCCTTTAATTTCTTTTGTTTTTCCTTTAAGTAGTAGTTGTTTCAGTTCAGGTGCCATCTTCACAGCAAAGGTCAGCTGTAGTGGATCTCCAATGTCCTCTGTCTTTTGTCTTGATGGTACAATCTACCAAGCTTATTCCTGCTTACCTTTTGATGTTACCCTCCTACTTATAGCGCTTCTAACTTCTGGCAGATTTGTCCTCCACATTTCTTTCCAGTATTGTTTTCAGCAAGATGTGTCTTTTTTAATCATTTCTCTTTTTAATATTAAATTTATTCACATTTTTTAAAATTCGTTTTGTTTTCTTATAATTTTTTTTTTTTTTTTTGCGTTCGCCTTATTTCTCAAATCCCCAAGGCGGTGTGCATTGCACTACGTTTTTATTTTGCGCCTGTCGGCCCAGTGCATCCGACTTCAGCATGCATTTTATGTAAGGGTCTGCTTCCTCCTGCATTTTCTAAGGGTTTGCTTCCCCGGGGTAACGGCCAGTGCTGAGATGGGGATCGAACCCAGCACCTTATGGTTGTGAGCCGTGTCACATAACCACTAGGCCACGCCGTCCCCCGTTTTCTTATAATGATATCCACCAATTTCTTCTATATATCCACACTTCAAAGGTATCATTTTTCTTCTTCAACCTTCTGTTCATTGTCCACATTTCTATGCCATGCAGTAAAGACAATGGTCATAACACTTCATCATCATGCTCATTTTTAATTTACGAGTTACTTGTTTGGATGTTAATTTATAACTTCTTCAGCGTTCATCCTGAAAACGGTGTTGTGTCGTAGTTTACAGCAAGGTTGTGATATCTGCACCTATCAGCCGAACACATCCGGTTTCAGCTGAATTTTTGTGTGTGTTTGCAAACATGTTGTGATTCCCATTCTCTTAGTTAAACTATGCTAATGCAGCCTGTTTCCAGGGCCACCACGGTGATGGAATAGGGTCTTGGTCAGCTCTGGTTCGTTGACCCTGATGCAAGCAGCCAGCTATGAGTCACTGTGCTGCATCTTTGGCCCCAATATATAACTCATGCTGATGAAAACAGATTTGGCCATCCATATTGTCTTCTTGATTTCCATTTCATATCTTTCATTTTCTATTATTATATTTCCAAGATAGGAGGAGCTCTTGACATTTTATAGAATTTGATGTTTCATTCTAATGATATTAAACTGCCCTAATCATACATTGTTTCTTAGAGCAAAAACTTGTTCACCATCACATCAGAAGTGATTGCTTATGTTGAGTCAGCTGTGTACCAGATGGAATGGTGGAAGGACAAGCTGCTGGTCTCCACATTAAAACATGCTCATCTCTTTGACACTATAAAGTAAGTACTTTACACTCTGGCTGGCACTGTGTACTATTTTTACTGGCTCTGAAGTAGTGTGGTGCTAACATTATTGGTTATTGCATTTCTTTATGAGTACTTGAGATATACAAAGTTCTATATAAGATCAAAGATGTGCTAGACCTATCTGTTTAGTGTATTACGCCATTTTTTATTACCCACCCCATTTTAGCTTGAATAAGCAATATGCATTGCATTTGCACTGTATTTTTTCATTTCCTTCACTGTATCCTATCACCATTTTATAATCTTGTTTTTACAACAGATGCATTTATTTATTGCCATGTATCAGTGTTAATAGAGTGCTCACAGAACTGAATCGAAAGAAGGACATGTGATTAAGCTGCACAAGAAGGGGAGGCCTGGCAGATTGCAGCAATTATAGAGAAATTACATTGTCATTGTTAAGTATTCAACAGAATCATCTTGGACAGATTAAGAAAAGGAATCGGCAGGATTCACCAGGAAAGATCATGCACAGATTATATTCATTCAGCACATAATAGTAGAACAAACAATTGAATTGAAAATAATGTCTATACGCCAATGGAATAGACTATGAAAAGGTGTTTGGCAGTGTGGATCGATGCACTTTTTGGCAACTTTTGAATACAATGGAATACCGGAAAAATAGAATATACGCTGAGGATAGCACCATTCATCATAAATACGCGGCTCTCACCTGGAAGACTTGGAGGACATAGAAAGAGAAGTAGACCTAAAAATACACGGAGAAGAGAATGTGAGAGGGAACTTCAATTAAATGGTTACACCTGGAGAGAGTGAGTAAGAATAACCCAAACCATGTATGCTGGTCGAGATATTGTCAAGGACATATGCACTGAGAGGATTTGATTTAGTGAATGATGAGCGTTGATCTATCTTATTTTTTTTTGGCGTTCGCCTTATTTATCCATTCCCCAAGACGGTGTGCACTGCACTGTGGTTTTTAATTTTGCGCCTGTCTGCCCAATGCATCCGACTTCAGCGTGCATTTTATGTAAGGGTCTGCTTCCTCCTGCATTTTCTAAGGGTTTGCTTCCCCGGGGTAACGGCCGGGGCTGTGATGGGGATCGAACCCAGGACCTTCGAGCTGTGTCACTTAACCACTAGCCCACGCCATCCCCTCGTTGATCTATCTAATGTTTAGTTTAGTCAAAGAATCAATGTCATTACACATTGTTTAACCCATAAGTGCTCTGTTATCCATTTTTTTTTACCCTGAAGTTGAATTCTATGCCCCTCTCCCAAGTTTGTTTATATATCTCATGATCTTCAGTAAAGCAAACTGTAATTAATCTGAAACAATATTTGGTAAAAAAAATCAGGTAATAGAACTATTGATGTATATCTAAGTTTGCTGTGTCCTGTATATTGTAATCTGATGACCTGCACAAATATTCACCAATAACACAAAATCATGCAGGTAACTATAGGGAACTGTTAAGAATTCTACAGATTATTTAAGTCTGTAGACGAAGTAAATGTACATATATGGGCATGTGGGACAGAAGAAAAAAACGTACCAGCTAAGAATCAAGTGAAGATAATACACTTTCAGAAACGCAGCATGGAAACTCAACTATATTTTGTAGATTAGTTGAATGGGGAACAGAGTGGGTTAGTGGTTAAGTGATGCAGCTCACAGCTCGAATGTGCTGGGTTCACTCCCCATCACAGCACTGGCCGCTACCCCAGGGAAGCAAACTTTTAGAAAATGCATGAGGAAGCAGACCCTTGCATAATATGCATGCAGCAGTCAGATGCACTGGGCTGACAAGCACAAAATAAAAACATAGTGCAATGCACACTGCCTTGGGGAATAGAGAAATTAGACAAATTAAATACTAGACTAAATAAATTAAAGATTAATTGAAGAATGACGTTCGTCCATCACAAGGGATGTAGACTACTCTCATTGTTCAGCTGTGGGGACAGTCTTTTCTCTTTCTGTGTCTGCTGAAATGGGGGACTTGCGCTTGGATTTGGATTAAAGTGAGGAAGAAACTGCGCCTCTTGTCAACCTCACACTCTGGTCCTGAGTTACCCCTGGCCAGTGGCAAGATATTTATCAAGATGGCTGGAGATAGCACAGGATACAGATTTTTCCTCAGGGTTTACTCCTGAAGCCTTTCCAGTAAACAGGTATCTCGCATGGGGGGGTGGGGGGGGTGGTGTGTGTGGAAGATGACATCTAACATTGTGTGTCATGCCTTTTCCATAATTGCAAGAGGTTGTAGGGATATGACTCAGCATGTGAGTGAGTTGGGCATCTCTCCCAGGCTGTGTTCAATCCATTAAAGTTGTGTCTAAATTTCACACACCAAAACTGACATTTGCAGCTAATGTGAAGGGCACCAATCTCGTGAAGTTCAGCCAAATAAAAGAAATTTAAAAAAACGAACAAATTAACCAGTCAAATTTAAAATAACACGTTTCTGTGAACACAAGTGTAAGTCATTGAGTAGTGTGAAATCCAGGCAAATCTGTGGTCTGGCAGCATCCATAATGAACTAAAGCAGGAGAGCAATGTAGACCCGCAGCCTGTTATGGCGCCAGCCTACTGCCTATAATGGAGATACTAGCTAAATGAAAATACCAAAGTCAAACAGGCTTGGTTAATATTGTACTACTTACTGTCTGTACTCTTGTTGAGGTTACTTCGGCACACTTAATGAAGGAAAGCTGTGTGAGATACAGAAAGCTCTTAAAATAGAATGAGAATGTAAGGTCAAGTGGATGCTCAAGGAGGAAGTTGGTAAACAATATAAAAATGTATTTGAAATATTAAAAAGACTGAAGAGAAACTGCATAGTATGGTCTTATTTTTTCTTTTCCCTTTTTTTGACCTGCTTGGGCCTTTTAGTGTCATGGTGTGAAGAAGTGTCTTGACAAGGCACTAGCATGGGAAGCTGTACTGCTTCTGTAATTTCTGCTATCTTTTCGTGGTCAGCCCTTGGCTTTGTATCTGTATAGCATTGCTTTGTGAGGGATACTATCTGGTGTTTGACATGTCACATGTTCAAACCATTTAGTTTGCTGTCTCTTGATGAGGTGAGGTCTAGCACTGGTGTTGTACGTACTTGTCTCCTACTATCTTTGTTTCTGATTCTGTCCATTCTTGTTACTCCAAGCATTCTGTGCAGACATTTCATCTCTGTTGTTACAATGTTTCTTTTATCTTTGTTTGCTAATGTCCAATTCTGGAACTGATAGCACAATGTGAAATATTGCGTTGCATAACATTCTTTTGATATCCATTGTCACATGCTTGCATAGTAATATCTAGAAAATTTTTAAAGTATAGTGACTGTTGCAAAGAATTATAAACAGTGGTGCACTAATAGAAAGGTTTTTTAAATAAAAGGGTGCAGTCTCTTGGAGTGGGGTACCATCACAATTGGTCACCTTGAAAGATGTAACTGGTTGTATACAGACTCTGCAGAGTCTTCTAAACCAGTATAAAGACGTTAAGCTAAGTTTTAGTTAAGATTTGTCCTATGGGCTTAAACTTTTATCATATATAAATTTTAAAAAATTTTTTTTTGTCCTTGCCTTATTTCTTTAATCCCCAAGGTGGTGTGCGTTGCACTGTGGTTTTTATTTTGCGCCTGTCGGCCCAGTGCATCCGACTTCAGCGTGCATTTTATGTAAGGGTCTGCTTCCTTCTGCATTTTCTAAGCGTTTGTTTCCCTGGGGTAACGGCCGGTGCTGTGATGGGGATCGAACCCAGTACCTTCGGATTGTGAGCCATGCCACTTAACCACTAGGCCACGCCGTCCCCTTATCATATGAAAATGATTTATGAGGGAAGGGAATTGTCTAAGGAAAGTTCACACCAGATTCATTCTTGATAACTCCTTCTTGATATCACTCCTAATAATAATCACAAAATAATAGTAAACATGGTAATGAAAATGATATACTTAATTACTACCCACACTTTGTTAAAACCAGCAACTAGTTCCCTGTCATGGGAAGCACATATGAGGTGGATTGACATGATGGCCTGTGAAAGCTAATGTAACATTTACAAAAGAAGAACATTTGATGAAACATTTAATCTTTCAATGTGAATTCTTAACTGTATTGTCACATTGGCTTGTTTTTTTTTACCTTATGCATAGTGCATAAGATGATAAGATGGTGACACAGCTGCTCTCATGGTCTGCGATATTCGTGTGGTTTGTTCGTTCCACTTCGTGTGTGGGGCGCGGTGTTGTGTGACGAGCATTTTCTAACACGTCCTACGCTATTCACAGGAAGCCTATGTGTGAAAATTTTATCGGAATTCAGAGATACACGATCTGTACTTCATGTATAATAGAATACGCGTTGTTGGATAGGACGTCACTACGGATTGCGCACCGTCCTTGGTTGGTGTGCACGACCTGCTTGGAAATTGCGTGCCATGACCGGAAGGTGTAAGGTGTGCTCATGCTTGGCGCCACATTCCAGAGGTGCTGAGGTCGGCTAGCTCTTCCCTGGAAGAGTGAAAAGTGAAATTAGTAGCCTGCCGATTAAAGTGAGCTCACAAGCCAACCTCACCTCCTCGGGGTACACACTGGGCAACTAGAACCATGAGGCTCTAGGCTAACGAGGCAATGGCTCGCCTGGGGGGGACGGGCTCCTTCAGGTTACTTGCAGATGTTGGCCCACCGCAGCTTGGAGGGGAGATGGGCGCCGCCAGGTGATTTCAAGTCTAAGAATCACACATGAGGACAAAATCGCAATCTATTATACCAGATCTGTCGCAGCCCGGGTCAGAGAGGGTTGGCGTGGAATTTTTATGTCCTCATGTGTGCCCCAACGACCTGATTGGTTACGGGATGAACTGAACTAATAGTGCAAGTATTGTTTTCATAAGACACTGAAGTTTTTCCACCAGAGAAGACTATTATTATATAAAAGTTTGAACATTTTAAATTTATTTGTTAATAATTAACGGGTAAAGAATGTGTTTTATTTAAATATAGTTTTTACATATTAAGTAGATATTGTCTTCAGGTTTGGCAAATAAATGTTATTTTTAATATCACAGGCAGAATTACAGCACCATTGGCACAAAATCTAGGTAAGTTGTATCTTCCTGTCACTTTTTCACTTCAGCTGAAGTATGGGGATACAACTTCAGTAAACCTCTTTAAGAAAGCGTGGGACAAAGCAGTTTTCGTGCTTTTTCAGTTCTGGTTTCTGTAGCAATTTGTTCTAAACTATGAGGTTGCTAGCTAAATGCACAATACCCTTTGGTTCAGTTTTTACCACATGCATGTAGGTGCATTGTTCCTGTTCTTTTCTCCCTAGTAAGGGCCTTGCCAATTGGTGAGTACATCTGTTGATGTAGAATTGTAAAGTTCATATTCACCTATTATATGAGTGCACTGGTTTCCCAGCTAAGCGATATGGATTCGGTCTCCAGTTGGTGCTGGAATTTGCTCGATCGCAAAACGGCTTCCAGGTTCCACCCAGCCTAACAAATTGGGTGCCAGAGTAATCTGGGAAAGTAAAGCTCAACACCATATTCCAAATATGTCACACAGTCCTTAGTTTCATACACTGTATTTATTTTGACTTATTATGTACATATGGTCAGCATAATATAATACCTACTTTTCTCATTATAATGATTAAGTGTTATTGTTGAATATAACAGACAACACAAAGTACAACTATATTTCTGTTCCATCTTTTGTTGAAAAATTATTTGATTTAGTTCTTATAATTATAATTGAGGAACTGAGACGCTAGTCCAGTCAGGCACAACATACTGACCAGGACGTCAGGTCAGGGTCAGGCACAATGCACTGACCTAGACCACAATCTCTTTTCTATATAGCGTTCCCTGGAAACAAGCTATTTTCAAGGCAGCCTAGCTGACGAGATGTGGATCGATGTGATCCCCGTAGTAGTGAGCACCACCACGCAGATGAAGCCAAGCATAGCACAACCGCCTAGAGGACCGGGGTCCACCTTCATCATTAAGCTTGGTATGTGAGGAAAACTTCTACAACCTGCCACTTAACGTCCTTTTCAGGGCGCACAAAAGAGTAAATTGTGGGCATTAAACAACAAAAATAATTATAATTAACTCTACACTATTGTTTGATGATTTTTACTTAATATATTAGAAACTAGTTATTTTGTATTTGCATTTGCCCAAGTAAAAGTAATGTACACATTCATTGTCTTTCAATAGAGATGGAGAATATGGTGCCTGCTTTTTTGTAGAGCCAAGTTCCAAATACACTGTAATATATTGTGCCAGACCTGGATCTCGGATGTGGGAGGTATGACAACAATTTTGGAACTCACTTATATTTACCTACTTGACACATTGTACTTATATACATGATCACCTAGACATTTTTACAGAAGCATCAAGGCAATGCGAGAGATAGGAAAAATTCAATCCATCTATAATTATCAACAACGTGACCAAAGAGCAACTCACCAACAGTCAAGACATGAGAAACAGATAGAGAGAATACTTTAGCGAGTTAATAAACCCGGGACAGTATGAACCAGCACAGCACCAGATGGAGAATAAAACAGAGCACAGTTTAGAAATATTGAAATCAGAAGTGGAAGTGGTCCTGCGAGACAGCAAGAAAAATAAGGCAGCAGGCATAAATGATATCATAATAGAAATTCTACTAGCCTGCAGGACAACTGCAGTTGACTGGCTCACCAGAATATTTCATGTGGCCTGATCGTCGAGAAAGGTACAGACAGACTGGCAACAGGCAATCGTCGTTCCTATTTAGAAAAATAAAGGCGACAAGCTAGAGTGTGAAACGTATAGGGGAATCTCTCTTCTAAGCCACATAGACAAGATATATGCAAAGGTACTAGATAGAAGAGCAAGACCGATACTGGAATCTCACTAGGAAATTATTAGTTCAGGTTCAGGAGAGGAAACAGCTACACAGACGCAATATTTACATTAAGACAAATATGCAAGCAGTCTATAGAATATGATGGAAACAACAGCCTTATATTCATATATCAAGAAAAGGCATTCGATAGAGTCAACAGAAATAAACTATGGGAGATCCTGGCAGATTATGGTAACATCAAAGCCCTATATCAGGACAGCCAGAGTGCAGTAAGAACAACAGAAGGTATGTCGGAGTCGTTCCCCATTTCATAAGGTGTCAGACAGGGTTGTGTTCTGTCACCACTCCTCTTTGTCACTTATATGAATAAAATCAACCAGGAGGCAAATACAGAACTGGAAAGTATCAACGAATTGCTCTTTGCAAGCGACAAATGTCTGATCCACTCCAATAAATGAAACCTACAGAGTCTTATTGACTCCCTCTACTTGAACTGTCAAAAGTACGATATGAATATCAATACATCAAAAACAAAGGCAATGAATATAGGTAGAAAGAACACCACACTTGATATTCATGTGAATGAAAGAAAAATAAAGCAGGTACAAGAATTAGGTATTTGGTAGCTGTTTTTACTGAGGATGGCAGACTCGACAAAGAGATAGGGATGAAAGTGCAGAGGGCAAATGCTGTCATATACCAGCTGTCTCCACTAAGAAGACACCTCAAGATTTCCATCCAAGCAAAAAAACAGATGCTAAATAATATCTTCAAGCCAACCCTGTGCTACCAGTGCCAAACATGGGCTTTGAATAAGACCCATTAACGAAAGTTAGCCACCTGCGAAATGCGGTGTCTATGAAAAGTCACAAACAACACCAGAAGAGGCAGAATCACAAATATGAGTATTCGGGAGAAGGTTGAAACAATTCCCTGCCTACAGTACATAGAGCAACAGAAAATGAATTAGTTCGGCCACATTGTGTGAATGCAACCAGACCATATTGTTCATGCAACCTTCTACATGAAAACATCAGGAAGAAGGGCTAGAGGTAGATCGAGGAAAAGGTGGATAGACAGCATAAAAGAGACCTGCTGTAAAATGAGGGAAAATGTTACAAGATAGGTGAAAGACAAATACATACCACGACACTGGACTACAACCCAGTAGAAAGTGAGATGACAAAAGAAGAAGAAGGAACATTGTAAAATGTTGGAATGATGTTTCTTAATGCATTAACAGGTTGCAAAAAATGTTGCTGTCGTTTTAGTTTAGGAAGACGATTTAATGTAAAACAGTCTATCAGGACCTAATATAGGGAAGCAAAATTGCAGGTCAAATGCTTTTTAAAGCTGTGTAAAAAGCTTTATTTAGTTGCTCTTCTTCCATCCTGGATTGTAGAGAGTAAGTAAGTAGCCCCTTTTCAGTCATGTCTGACTATGGGTTGATGCGACCTTGGAGTAGCAACTCTCTACTGTATTTTTGGTTTTCTTTTTCATTGCAGCGTCTCATCACTTCCCTGTGTTGCATGAACTTATTTTTGCCCAGTCTGAGTTGGCTCTTCAGGTTGCCATTTGGATCAATCTGCAGCTATGTCTTCTCAAGATGTCAGATCCATATCCACTGCCTACATGTACCACATACATGCATCTTTGAACCTCTGCTGTGGTCAGACAGCTGTTCTTTTACCACACACCAGCTGGCCATAGAGAACAGGAATAAATGTACCCTTGCAGTAGTGAATTCTCTAACATTTTGTGGTACTGGGCCTTGTGGTACACCCTACTACGGACCTTTGTGCCTGCGGTACAGCCCCCCCCCCCATTAAGACAGAACATATTTTGCAATCCCGTCCACTGTATACCAACAAAAGAAGTAGCATTTTGCAACAGCCAATGTCCTTCCATGAGAAGCTGTACGGAAGTGTACAGAGCCTAGAGTCGACTGCTGCCTTCATTAGTCATTGAAATCGAGGTCGGAAGACGAACGAGGAAGAAGAAGAAGCTTGGTTGAGTTTCCTTATGGCTTAGATAAGGATCTTCTTTTCTTGGAAGATGAATTTTTTTTTCTTTTTGTTTTTGTGTTGCACCCTCCTTTACTTACCTGTCCATTCTCTAATTTCCTAATATACATACCACAATGTGATGATATCCACTTCAGTACTACCCTTCTTTTGGCGGGCAGTTAGTTTGCCCTGTTTGCTGACATTGATGGAGAGATTTGTAATACTAAGGTTAACTCATTCTTAATTTATGATCTACTTAATTTAAATACAAAAGTAATTGTCAGAATTGAAATGTACTATAGGACTAAACCAATGGGTTGATCCATTGGTCATTATTGGTGAGGATAAGAAGACCTTACTATTCATGCAATAAAATGAATCTAAGGGACTGGTAGCCTCACATCATATATTTGATAAATCACCACTGCAAGGGTACATTCATGCTATGGTTCAGATTTACTCTGAGGAGGCTAAATGCATATTCCTTGCAAAATAAAAGACCAGAGATGAAGAATTGCTGTGGGAAATCAGATCAGAGCTCAACAAAATCCAAAGAACAAACAGTTGCACTGCAGGGGCACCTTCCCATTTTGGAATCACAAGGAATGAGAGAGCAGATGCACTGTCCAAAGCAGGTGGCAAGATGGAGCAACTTATCCATGCAGTGTTCTACTGAGAGGCAAAAACCATTATCCACAATCAGTGCAACTCAAAATGGAAGAAAGACATGGAAATGAGCAATAGACCTGACCCAATCCACCAGCTCCACAGACACCAACAAACCACCATCTTTCGCATGAAATCAGGCCACTGCAGACTATTGGATCACCTACACCGGCTCAAGATATCACACACAAGTGACTGTCCATGTGGAACCGGAGTCCAGACTACTGAACACAGCCTACAGTACTGTCCAATATACAGAGACCTACGATGCCAAACCTGGCCAGATGGCGCCGTGGTGACGCAAAAGCTGTGGGGCTGCCAACCGGATCTGGAGAGGGCTGTTGGCTTCATCCTAGCCGAGGGACTACAGATCTAGTATGACAAAAAAAGTCTGAACATAGAAGAAGAAGCATTTTCCTTTTGGAGTAAATACATAAGGACTGTGATTGAATTGCAAATACGGGATCAAGATGCTGAGCAGCACATGAGCTGCAGTGGTCAGCGACCCATAGCTGACTATTAGCGTCAGGGCCAGCGAACCATAGCTGCCAAGACCCTTCTACACCTCCACGCGGTGATCCTGGATAACAGGCTGTATCAGGGCAGACTGGCTAATGAGAAGGGATCGTAGAGGGAATGCTAACCCAGTACTAAAAAAATGCTTGCTGAAGTCGGATGTGTTGGACCGAAAGGTGCAAATATCGCAGCCAAGCTGTAAACTACAACACAACGCATTCCGTTCTCTGGACTACATTCTGCTACTTAAGCCCTTTCAGGGTTTGGTAGCTGGAGATTGAGAACGAACGAAGAAGAAGAAGAAGAATTGCAAATACCAGTTTAACCTTTTGTAGGTTGTTACTTGAACTCTATTGATTTTTCTTTTAGCTTGAGCAAATGAGATACTTAAAATAATTGTTGTGTTTGTACATTTTCACTTAACCTAAAAATTACGTTCTTTAAAGTTGCTATATTTGACACTTATAACTTTTGTTGTACAGGTAGACTTTGAAGGAAAGGTCCTGAACACCCACCAGTTTAAACAGTTGCTGGCAGTTCCTCCCATTCCAGTCATCACATTAGGGTCTGTAGAGATTATTGGTTAAAACTGTACTTTATAAAATAATTGCAGCTACAAACTTGCTGTTGTTTCTCTTTGTCATTTATACTTAATTGCTCGTCTTCTTTCCTGGGGTATAAAGGTTTGCCAGGAAGAACGTCAAACTATTTTATCCACCATTTTCCTTCCGGTCATGATTCTAGTCTAGTCGTTTGTCCTTCAGAGACTATCCCATGTCGCCACTCCAGCCGACTTTAGGTCTCCAGCAGGTCTGGATCCTTGACTTTTGAGATCTCATGATTGTCATGGTAGCTGGTCTGCTTTTCTTCTGTACACAAGTCCAAGCCGCCATAATTAACATTGCTCCACTTGCGTCTGAAGTGGCTGCGTTTCAAGATCTTGGCATATTGCCTTGTTGTGCACCTTGTACCTTCTTGTTCCCCGGACCAACTAGCGTCATTTATTAAAATGCATATTTTGATTGATAACATGTGACATTATTTTTATTTGTTTTTAGAAATATGCCTCTAAAGATGTAGACATAATATGTTTGTAATTTTGATGTGTTAGGTAGAGGTCTATGAAAGTTGTTATTACCACTATAATAATCATCAGAAAACATGTACACATATTCACATAATATGTAGCCCTGTCAGAGAATGGGTCACAAATCGCTATTAAACGAAACTAAATGAGATACAAATTTGAAAACCATTTTTTATTGCATAGCATTGTCGTGCTCCTTTTGCAATTTACTTTTTATGGGTAAACCCTTACTTTGCCTTGTTTACTCCTCCGATGACATAGACAGGGGGTTGGGCTTTGGAAGTCTTTAGACATCAACTTCTATAAATATAGGCAAATAAAAGTTATCAGAAAGATTAGATAATCATGTGCACTATTATAATACACAATGGGTAAGTTTTACAGCTGTCGGATTACATGATATACAAACAATGTGGTATAAATAACAGATTTACTATTATCTTATACATATACAGATGAGCTGGCATATAGACATCTATTGCTGAAAAAGCAAATGAAATAATTGATCACGAATTTGCGTATCTTCTTCATTGTTCATTCTCAAACTCCCGCTACCAAACCCTGAAAGGGTTTTGCAAGTAGCAGCATGTAGTCTCATTTCAATAATTGGTCTTATTCTTTGTCCAAGTATTTTCATGCACATTTTTTGCCTGAATGACTTAGTAGCATTATGGTTCTGTATGTATCACAGTTTTTTTACTGTCTGTTTTTATACAAATTGTTATTTTAAAGCTTGTTGCCAATCATCTGGTACTCTTCTTTCTTTCCATGCTGTCATACAGATTCTGTGTAGTCACTTGCCATCTTACCACAGGTTTGAGTTTCAGTTGTTATGCCATCCATACCTGGTGACTTGTTTCTAGGGCTGTTCTTTGTAGCTTTTTCTATTTCTTCAATTTATATCATAAGGTTCCAGATGATCCTTGTTTCTTGGGATAAATGTTGATTGTCCTTGAGGGCCTGTTTGGTTCACATTTCTTGTTGAGTGTATCCATCATTGTTATTTTTAAAAGTTGTTTTAAAGACTTGAATAACTAAATTGACCAAAAGTATTCTGTTTCTCATCAGAAACGAACATATTGACGTTTTAAATGCACCACAGGCAGGCCAATCACTCGCCTTCTACAAAATGTTTCCGCTCAGGTAACTAAGCATTGTTATTGTCTTCATTTTGCGGTTGTGCCATTTAGCCCTGAGCCTTGTATTATTTCTGTATTGAAACTGATTGAACATGCTGAAAAATATATAGCTTAGTTCTTAGTCGACCTGTACTTCTACAGGGGTGGATGTCCCTGTGCAGGTCCCAGCTCTGGTATGATCTGGATGTAGCTGGGAGGAAGATTTCTCTGTGTTGGGACAAGTGCCGCGGAGGGTACTTAACCGATGTGGGAGTCCATCTCAATTGACTCAAACATTAGAGCAAAGTAGACCCGCAGCCTGTTAGGTGCCATCTATGCTGCTCTAAACAAACCACCTATCTATGGTCGGTGTTATGCCATGTCACACAGTTAGTCGCCTCTTATGATGCTCTCTGTCGTGCAGTGGTGCTATTCTTGTTCTTGTCATATACAAAGACCCCAGCAGACAACTCAGGACTGTATATAGTTGTTTTTTAAATTATTTAACCAATAAATATTGACAAGTATGTAAAAATAATGCTTTCTTAAACTGACTAATATTTTGGTCTCACACACCTAACTTTGATAGGTGACCAGGGCAGGGGACATATGTGTAAAAATAATGCTTTCTTCAAATGACTAATATTTTGGTCTCACACACCTAACTTTGATAGGTGACCAGGGCAGGGGACATATGTGTAAAAATAATGCTTTCTTCAAATGACTAATATTTTGGTCTCACACACCTAACTTTGATAGGTGACCAGGGCAGGGGACATATGTGTAAAAATAATGACAGGATGAAGGCTTATCTTGTAGAAGGTTACACTAAAAAAAATGGCGACACCCATAAGTTGATAATAGTTTACAAATGTAACATTCTTCTCATGATAAAAAGGTGTGTTGAAAATCAAGGAAGTGTGATCCCTTCTAAAAGGTTAAAGATGGAACATGCTGTCGAACATATGCTCAATGATTCAGAAGCTGATTAATTAGATATAGCTGGGGATTGTTCTGAAATTGAAACTGAAATGGGAATCTTATGATCACTTGAGTGAGAAAATGTTTGAATTAAATTATGATCAAACTAGATCTGTCCCTGGTCGCCCAGGGATAAAGCTACAGTACATGGCATGTTCCACTTAATGCATTATTTACATTTGGGACAAGTTTATTACTTGTGAATATATTCAAACCTATGTCTAAAATATACACAACATTGAAAATAATAAAGTCAGTCAATTTGGGACGATAATTAAAACTGAGTTCATAGTTTTGTCACAGTAATTAGTTTTACTTGTGTCCATTTTGTGGGTTTTTTGGCTCAGGGGCCCAGGGTTGCACCAATAGTCCAACGGGTTAAATGAGCAGTCCATAACTGTTACCATTAGGGCAAACCATACCGATCAGACATGTCAGTCAGGGTCAGGTAAGACATACTGACTAAGACCCTCACTGCACATCCACGTAGTTCTCTCTGGAAATGAGCTGTTTTTCTTGGCAGCCTGGCTAATGAGGTGGGGGATCGACGTGATTACTGTAGTAGTGAGTGACATGCAGATGAAGCCAAGCACAGCACAGCTACCTGGAGGATGCCGGTTTACCTTTATCAGGATGTGAGGAAAGCTACTGCAACATGCCACTTAACGCCCTTTTCAGGATGCACCAAAGAGTTGTTGTTTGCGAATGCCCACGATGAGAAGATTACTCTGTTGTGCACCCTGAAAAGGGCGTTGAATGGTGGGTTGCAGTAGCTTTCCTTACATCCCAAGCGTGCTGATGAAGTGGATCGGGTTCCTTCTGGTGGTTGTGCTATGCTTGGCTTCATCTGCGGGGCGCTCACTACTACGGGGATCACGTCAGTCCCTCACCTTGTTAGCCAGGCTGCTGTGAAAACAGCCAGTTTCCGGGAAGGGCAACTAGGAAACCAAGGTAAAGGTCTTGGCCAGTATGTTTTTCCTGAACCTGACTAATACGTCTGATCAGTATAGTTTGCCTACCAGTCGTTAGTCTTCCTTCCCACACCAAAGAGTAAACCTCATTTTAGGCATTCACAACAACCACTTCTTTACAAAAAGTATTTAATTTACGACAGCAAAGATCTTAGAATGGGATGTAATAAATGACATGATCTTAGTACCAATAAAAAGTATATGTGGATGGTATTATTGGATCATACTTTTCCTGGTCTTTCCATGTTTAGAGTTGTGTTTCTACAACTGTTCTAGTCCAGAGGGTTAATCTACACTCACCATGTTTTAATACCCCACTCACATTGTACAGTTGCTTGTTGGTGATTGAATGAAGATTCTTAAGACCTTCTGTGTTTTGGAGTGTAATAGGTCTGATGTGGGCTTTATTACTATCTATTCTCTGCCACCTGCAGTCAGTTTGCATAGTCTGTGTTAATGCAATGTGTGTGTCTGCTTCTTTTTATCCCAGGTAAAATAAGATACTCTTTAAGGCCTGTGTCAGTTTTGTTTCTGTTGATTTCTGTACAGCCCAGAAGACTAATAAAAAAATAATAGTTGTCCATCAAAAAGCAAAAATGTGACAGATGTATTTAGATGTACACATGTACAGTTTAGTCCAAGCGTGGAGCATGGCAAACTCTACCGCACATGGCCAATGTTGGGGATTGGGCCATCTTGCATTATGTTCTTTTTTTGTGTTTAGTGTAGCTCACTTTTTCTGCTCTTCAGCAATGTGCCTCTCTTCTCAATGATGGAATCACAGTGTGTGATGACAGTATACCAGGCTGTGTTTTGTGCAAACTGCTCCCAGGAGCTGACATCAATGAAAAAACTGTTCAGAGATACTTTCAGAGAATCTTTTAATTGTTTCTTCTGTCCCCCGATGAGCCTGTCTTGAGCTCATGGTACAACAACTGCTTAGAAAGGCGCTCATTGTACATAAAAACAACATGCCCAGTCCATCTTATCTGGACTCTGCAGCAGCATATGGATACACTAGAGTCTAACCATGTTGAGGACTTGGAGTTGGGAACTCTATACTGTCAGCTGATCCTTAGTAGTCTGCGAAGACAGGTCATGTGGAAATAATTTAGTTTTTTGACATGTCTATGGACTGTCCATTTTCATATCATATAGAAGGGTGGTTAGCACCACAGCATGATAGACCTTGATGGCACATTGGTTCCTTGCTGGTCCCAAACATTCACTCATCTTCCAAAAAACAGCAATTGCCTTGGCAATCTTATTGTGGATCTCAAAATTGATTTTCGCTTCTCTGGTGAGGGTACTGCCAAGGCAAGTGAAGCTATCAACTGCTTGTGGATGTTGGTCCTGCACATATTTGACCCTAAGATATTCTGCAGCACATACCATGGTGGAGGAAAAAAACACATTAAATACCCCCTGAAAAACCCTAAAATATTTGATCTAACTCCTTTAGTGTAGAAAACACAACTCTTGTCATAATTTACACAAGCCAAAACACTGCTGAGTGTGGAGTAGTCTTTTGGGTCTTACTACACTGTTTTTTGTCTTCCATGACATGCTCTGTATTACAGTGGGCTTATTCCCATTCTTGTCGCACATATAGCTGGAAACAACTCAGGCCTGTGTGATGTGATATCTGCCATTAGACATGTAAGCTTGACTTGCCCTAGGCTGATTGTTTTTGTGCCGGTCTCCATTACTCTTCAGTTTACCTCTGGGTCAATGCATATTTCATTACAGGGAACAGAAGGTTGAATATTCTTTACCTTAGAGATTGTCAACAACATTACATTTTGTTATTATGTTTAATAATCACATTATCCTTGGCGTCAGTCTGGCAGGTGGGGTGGGCCTTATGTGAGGAAGCCAACAATATTCTGTATGTGTCTTTTGCAACGCTGTACCAATGCGGGACTAGGTCTTTGATCAGTTCATCTCGCCATCACATAGGTGGGCGACCCCGTGGACGTGTATAAGCATGAGGCCACCAAAACATTCTATGTGTCTATCTGTTGTCCGGCATGCGAACCACATCTCCAGCCCAGCGATTTCTGCGTGATATCGCTGCTTCCACAATGTGCCAAAACAAAGTTTGATGTTGAATTTCTTCGTTTAGGATCTTATCTCGTATTGAAAGACATCACGACAAGAGCACACACTTTCAATTCCATGGTCATTCCAGCAATGATTTACGAATGCGAAATGTGGAATTTGCGCAAAACAGATGCTCAGACACTCAGAGAGCAATGGAACCGCGCATACTAAAAATAAATAACAAAATATGAATCAATACTGTAGTGATAGTTATTAAGATAAATAAATAATACATTAGCTCAGTGGTACCCGGATTGAAAAGAATCGAACCATGTTGTTAAAGGTGACAAATAGGGTGGTACAGTGGGACTAGCAATGTCGCCATGTAAAACCATTGATATTGAATCTGTCGTTTCAGATGCTCAGATACATTATTTCTGTAATGGGGCCAGCTGTAGTGATAGACCTAAGCTTCATGTGAAGCGAACAACAAAAATCAATCAATCAGTATTGATCACAGAACAGTATAGTTACTACAGCTCCCTTGCATGCATTCTTCCTTATTTTACTTTCTGGACAGTGTACCCAATACAACATACTCCTAAGAACAAAACTCCCTACCATCTACACACAGTTGCAGAGTGTCCAGGTTCAGTGGACTGGGCATATTGCTCACATGCCTGATCACCGCCTGCCTATGCAACTCTCTTATGTACAAAGATTCACTAAAGGCCTCACTGAAAGTTCTCCTTCTTGGTGTTGCCTCTTAGGAGTTGCTGGCATCCGGCATTCTGTGATCACACGATGCTCGCCTGACTGAACAGAAAATTTCTGATATACTGAGGGAGAAGCGAACTGTGCAAAAGGTCACCATGCAGAACATCCCAGCTACCAAAGCCGTTGGTGCACCTGTTTCCAACTGTAGTTGCTTTTGCATTCTTCTTCCACCTCTTTTCATTAGCTGTTTGATTTGATGTTCTACTTGTGGAAACCGGTGTCGCCCTGATTTTGTATATTTTTAACTCATAGTTTATGTAAATCTCCATTTGAAGGGAGGTAGTACACTGATCGAAGCGAGATCAGCTCATTTCTCGATTTCTGCCTTATTTGGCTGGGTCAGGTTGATTAAATTTATTATTGTGTTCGTGGTTCACTATGTGGGTCACGGTCATAGTGTGTCAATACAATGTCTTTTGACTGACTCGATTTGAAGCACACTTTGTCCCAGTAATGCTATACATGCGGGACATATCTACACTTTTCACAGCTAAATAGTGTTGTATGCTCCACTGCATGAGTTTAGTACACATTAATTCAAGATAGATCCAAGCAGGCGGTCATCGATTTCCTCACATCAGAGATGTAGTATTTTGCTTGTCTTATATGATTACTACTACTGCAGCTAGTACTTCTACTACTACAACCACCCAATAGATGTCTGGAACCAGCACTGCAGCTGGTCTCCTTACAGAAAGCCTGAGGCAAAGCAATTATGTGCTCTTGCAGTGATGGTTTATTTAGCACTTTGCTTTACATGGTGAGGTTGCTAGTCTCCTGCACAACCTTTTTTAGTGTATTTGTTACTACATACATAGTGTGAACATTGGCCAATAAGGGGTCCAGGATGCACAAAGGGCCTCAGAATGCTCAAAGGCCCCTAGCAAGCACAACAGCCCAAGAATGCTCAAAGGACCCCAGCATGCACAAAAGGCTCAAGAATGCAGATACGGCCCCAGAATACAGTTTACTAAGTAAAAAATAATTGTAGCTCATGTTGTCATTAATTATTTATTCTTTTAAGAAGCATTTAATATTTTGTTTCTTTTGCAGTCAGTTTATCATCACTTGGAGCTCTAAAGGCTTGTACTTGTTTGATCCTATTAATGTCAAGGTCATGATTTGGACACAGAGTTTCAGTGGTAATTGTTCTTGGTTTCTACATTTCTTTCAGAAATATACCACACCTCATGAACATTTATATATGTGAATCTGAAATACAAGTTTCACGGCTATAGTTATTTATTTGTGCCATAGAATTGGAAACAGTAATAATATATGCCTGAAAGGAATTTTGTGGTTTCATATTTTGTTTAGATTATTTTGTTAATAAAAACATTATTTTTCTTCAATAATATCAAAACTGAATATGTCCTCAGTTTTTGTTTTAATTTAAATCAAATTCCATTTTTTGAGACTTCTGGAAACTACACCTTTCAATAAAAAATATGCTACATACAAACAGAAACAAAGTAAAAGTAACACCAGGAGCAGGTACCAGTGCTTTCTTTATGTGACTATCACTTTTATCTTATTTATTATATTTTTGGAGATTTGGTGGCCTAGAGATTGTGAGCTTGGTTTACAGTCTCAATATACCAGGGAGGGAGGGAGGGAGGGAGGGAGGTACTTACTGAGGCCCATAGTTAAGCCCTCTCGGATGATTGTTCTTCTGAGTGTTTTCTTGGGTCTCCCTCTTTTCCGAACACCCCTTGGTGTCCATTCGACTGCTTGTAATGGGAGAGGGTTGTTGTTCATGCTAAGGACATGTCCGATGTATGTCCATCGTTTTTTCCTGATGATGGTCGACACGTATAGTTGGTTTGTCTCTGTTTTTATCGAGTCATTAGTTATGAACTGGTCCCAACGTATATTCAATAATTTTCTTAGACATTTATTTTCAAAGACATTTAGTTTGTCTTCCAGCATTTTTGTTGTTTTCCAGCTTTCATATCCATATCAGGACTGATATCATGATTGAGTTGAATAGTCTGAGCTTGGTATGTTTGCTCAATGATCTATCAAGCATTATCTGCTGCATGATAAATAAGACATTTTAAACTGTTGTTTTGATTTAATACATTAAACAAAATTCTAACATATTCATCCAGGATTGTAAAACTAATAATAATAATAGTTGCCCATTGCAAGCGAAGATGGCGACAGCATCAGACTTGTGCTGCGAGATGTGTTCTCACATGGATGTAGAGACCAATCCTAGCACAGCAGACTCTGCTACATCTGGGGCACTCATGTGAGGAGTCAGCTGTGGAGTCATCATGCATTCTGCTCTTTCAGGCATCATGCCTGCTCTGAGCCTCCACTACGGAGTTTCACTCTGTGATCTGAGCACCTTTGGTGATGCTAGTGTGCCAGGTGGAACGGTTATGTGCAAGCAACTCCCAGTAGGTGACATCAATGTTGTGGCTTTTCAGAGACACTTTCAAGGAGTCTCAATTGCAATTATTTTGTCCTGTTAATGATCGGATGCCTATTCTGAGCTCACCATATAACAGCTGCATGTGGATGCGTGCATTGGGCATGCAAACAACATGTCCTGTTCTTTTTATCTGGAATTTTTTCAGAAGCATATTGATGCTCAACATACTAAGATTTTGGGATCAAGACGCTGAGCAGCGCATAAACTGCAGCGGTCAGCGACCCATAGCTGACTGCTAGCGTCAGGTCAGCGAACCAGAGCTGCCAAGACCCTTCTACACCTCCACGCGGTGATCTTGGATAACAAGCTGCAACAGAGCAAACTGTCTAAGTAGAAGGGATCGAAGAGGGAGAGCAACCCAGTACTCAAAAATGCTTGCTGAAGTCGGATGTCTTCAACCGAAAGGTACAAATATCGCAGTCAAGCTGTAAACCACAACACAACGCATTTCGTTCTCTGGAATACATTCTGCTACTTGAAAAGCTTTTTTCAGGGCTTGGTAGCGGGAGATTGAGAGCGAAGAAGAAGAAGATACTAAGATTTTCAGAGTTTAGCACTTTGTCCTGCCACCTGATCCTGAGCAGCCCATGCAGGCATCTCAAGTAAAAACGATTAACCTGTATGGCATTTATGCTATACTTTGTCCATGTTCTGCAGGCATGCAGCTGAGTGTAAAACTAGATAGACTAGATATGAAACATTCATAACTGGAAGAATCACTAGAGAAGCTCCTGATTGTTAAAATACATTACTCATTCATTCATCTTTTAGCACAGAACTGTGTGACAAATTAACCAGCCATGCCATGAACATTACTCTCACCAGGTATCAAAGATGTGCACGTCTACAGCAATGATATCTACCTCTTTATGGATAACAGCTCTGTTCACAGGGTGACTCTTCTGCCAATTTACCAGCTATTTACAGTTTTGTCAAGTCGAGGACTCTGGTTACTTTCATCCAACCTACTCCTGTCTGCTGATCAGGTTGGCATGAGACAGGCTGTTATCAAGAGGATTAATAAGGATCTGGTTCCAAATATATTAGCAGGTAGTTTAATCAGCCATTCATTTGTATTTGTCTTGTAAAACTTACAGAGTATGCATAGTTATTTCCTTGTTACAGTTTTTGTTATGAATTATACATTATTTTATTTGTAATATTTCTGTTCAATGTTTACACAGAACAAATTTGTAAATGGATAGGGGAAATGCCAGAACTGAGTATTGGTGGAGTGTCAATAAAAATGTGCAGATATTCGGATAACTCAGTTCTGCTAGCTGAAAGGGAACATTAGTTCATGTAAAAACTGTCAGGAATATGAATTTGACATTACCGGCAAGCAACTACAATAATTATCAAAGTAAGCAGGAAATATATTTGTACTATAGGGAAGCATAAATGATGAAAAACTAGAACCAGCCAGGAGTTTCTCCTGTCTTGGAAGAGTTACAGTAACAGATGATAGAAGATGTAAAATAGAAGTCAAGAAGTGGATAGGAATGGTCAAAGCTGTTTTCACCAACATGAGACAAATATTGACGCCCAGACAAATGACACAAATCAAAAATGGAATAGATAATTTTTTATGTATACTTGTTATTACTGAATGGTGTAGAAACATTCATTCATGCATTATCAACCAGTGTGTTCAAGTATGGGTCCAAAACTATATTTGGCTGACTCTGCACAGCATTTAGGGAAGCCTGATTTCAGTCATTTGTAGTGCGGTTTCAGAGTAATGGTTTTTGCATGATGAGGTTGCCAGTCCCATGCACCTCGCTCTTCAGTTGTCAGGTTCTGACATCACTCACATACTTAAATTAATCTTTCGTCACAATGCAAAATCATCTTCTTCTTCTTCGTTCATTCTCAATCTCCCGCTACCAAACCCTGAAAGGGCTTAAGTAGCAGAATGTAGTCCAGAGAACGGAATGCGTTGTGTCGTAGTTTACAGCTTGACTGCGATATTTGCACCATTCGGTCCAACACATCTGACTTCAGCAAGTATTTTTTGAGTACCGGGTTAGCATTCCCTCTTCGATCCCTTCTCCTTAGCCAGTCTGCCCTGCTGCAGCCTGTTATCCAGGATCACCGAGAGGGAGGTGTAGAAGGGTCTTGGCAGCTATGGTTCGCTTGCCCTGATGCTAGCAGTCAGCTATGGGTCGCTGACCACTGCAGCTCATGTGCTGCTCAGCATCTTGATCCCCAATGCATAATCAATAATCGATTTCTCTTTCCTTGTTGGTTCATATAGAGTGTATGTATATATGTGCTAGTGAGCAAACTTTGTTTGTGTGGTGACCAGGTTTTGCTTGCTGCAGAATCTCAGGAATCTCCTTCCATTGTCATTTAAAACATCACCACCATTTTCCCCAATAACTCCATCCCATCTAGAATATCTTCCAACTTTGGCATAGAAATCTGCAAGGAGGATAATTTGATCATAATAGTCATCCACTATCTTTTCAAGCAGTTCAAAAAACTCGACTAACATCTACTGTACCCTTCTCATGTGGGACATAAACAATGATGATATTGATTAACTTGCTTTCTTCTTTGAGGTCCAGTCCCATAATGCGTTTAGGGAAAAATTTCCATCCCTTCATGTTGTCCTTTTGACTCATGGACACAATACATCCCACTCCTCTACATTGTATTGAGACTGTAGGTTACACACCTTGCAGCCATATATCATGGCTGGAATGACCATGCAATTGAAGGTGTGAGCTCTCCTTTTGCTTGGACACTAAAGTACATCACGGTAGTCATAGTTTTAAATTGTTAAAAATTTTAATATTTGTTAACAAAAAATGGCCAGGGAGCATTTTTGTTGCCTAATCAGTGGTTCTAAAGAAGCACTTCAGGCGCATTGATTGAAAATATCAACAACAACACAGATGGCACACACTATCTAATAATGTAAAGGGACAAATGAGATATGTTAATCTGGAGAACTGCAACTGATTAATGATTAATCTGCCTTTTCACTCCACTACATCTGGCCTCTCTACATGAAGGCAGTATTCAAGCATTTACAGTGGCAATTTAAATAACAATGGTTTTATATGATAAAGTTGTTAGCCGCATGTGTAACTCTCTTTAGTTGCCTTTTGCTACATGGTTGGAAGGTTAAAGTTGTCCTTTTTTTACAACCTGGTTACCACCCTGGTGAAAAGGGACATTACCTGTATATTTTGTTGTCACCTTTATTTAACATCTTATCTTCATGACCAAAAAATAATTAGAATGTTAAGTTGAAGTAGGAGTTATTTGAATGTATAATTTTCTGTTTCTCAGGATTGAAGAGTGAAGGTAAAAATGATGTTATGGAAAAGGTCAGGGCCTCTATGGAGGATGTCAGTGAGGGATCCATTGAATCTCTTGAAGCTTGCGATGATTTCATGGATTCTGCCGAGGTTAAGGGCCACACTTATTTGCCTTCAGGGATGGTTATTGTCAGTGAAGGTGTTCAGGTCAAGCGGGTTTGGGAAAAGATTGATGTAAAGATGAAAAATCAGGACAAAGTAGACACTTCTAGGGAAGTAGAAGTTAGCAGTGCACACACACACAAAAGTATAGATGCTGAAGATTCTGAATTCCAAGTCAAAGTTAACCATATAAATGATTATGAAAATAAGGAGTTTGTAGAGGTAAACAAACAGAAAGAGAGTGACAGATATGAACAGATTATAAGTAATGAAGACAAAATGGAAGAAGGTAATGAAGTTTCCTTTTCAAGTACATTTAGCAAGTATGAAATTGTCGGATTAGGTTCTGATAAAGAACTTGATAGTGAAAGCAATCTTTACTTACAAAACCAACATATGAATACTGCAGAGAGTGTAGATATTGAAACTGTACATTCAGGAAACAGTACATTAGAGAACAATGGATTAAATGAAATCAGTAACTCGGCACAAGGAGATGAACCTCTGCATTCAGTACAAATATGTTGTGATGATAACTTGACATCTGGTGGTATAAATATTCTAGATATGGTAATAGACAATAACTTTGATAAAGACAATAGTAGCAATGTACATGTTTTTGGAAGCAATATTCAGGCTATACATAATGATGCAGATGTGTTGTCACAGCAAAATGCCATTGTATGTGACACTTGGAGTGAATCCACAAATTTTCCAACAAATTTACAGTTTGCACATAGTATGTTTATAGGAGAGAAAGATATTAATAGTAAAGGGATTGAAAAAGAGAGAATGCCAGACAGCAATAGGATAGTATCAATTACAAATCAGAGTATAGAAACAGAACCTTCTGCAAGTTCTGGAGAAGCAATGCAAACCATGTCTCAAAGCAGAACATTTAACAATGTGAATAACGTTACTTCAGCACCAGGAGATGACAAACCTCTTCTCACACTTCTAAGCATGCCATGTACTGTGGCACTTGATGATGTTTCCTATTCCACTGCATCTATTTCTGACTCATCTGGAGATAATATTGCTGGCTCTTCACAACGTACCCAAGATGCTTTTATGATAACTTCAACTGAGAGCATTTCTTACGCTGAAAGGGATGTATCTGGAGTAGAATTTCAAATGTCTTCACAACTAGATATAACGCAATCTGTTGAGGAGGGATTTCAGGAATTTTCTGGACAGATCAGTGAGATAAACGCGCCGACTTCAGATGCACAGTTTGTTGGTACAGTGGATAAAATGGCTACTTTGACTGAAGAAGACTTAATGGGTGTCAGCAGTAATCATCCAAGCTTGAAGTTTTCACCGCTCACGATGTTACATAGTAAGTATTATGCCATTTAAAAATTCCTTGATTTCCTGTAAACTCTACTGTCAAGCCTGCTTGACTATGATAATACAGATACAAGTATCCCATAATCCTTAGATTTACATTGTAGTTCTTTTATCAGAAAAACGTCATTATCTATTGTTATTTCACATGTTTATATATATATATATATATATATATATATATATACTGTTATCCTGGTGATCACTCAGGCACATTTTGCGTCCTATGCCAGGTAGTCAAATGTTGTCTAAACTCATCTCTGTTCTTTGCCATTAAGCACCATGCCAGATCAAGGTCCTGTCGAAGGCCATCTCTCCATCTCATTGGTGGACGTCTGAGGCAACGATTATAGGTGTAGGGCCACCATGACGTCACTTTATGTGTTCATCTGTTGTCAGACATGAGTACCACGTGGCCTGTCCACTGTACTTTCTTATTAACGCCGTATCTACGACATCATTGAAGTAGGTTTGACTCCTGATGGCTGTGTTGCGGATGTGGTCTTGTAGTGAAAGTGACAGTGTTCTACAGTCCATCGCTCGTTGAGTAGTTTGAAACCACACCATGTCACTTTTTCGTAGGTTCCACAACTCGCAGTTATAAACCATGGCCGGAATGACCAGGCTGATGAAGGTGTGAGCTCTTGCTTTGTTGTTTTTCATCTGTTGAAGTACTGTGTTGATGCGGTTGAAGCTGAACCAACCCGCAGCTAACCTTCGGGAGATCTCTTTGTCCAAGTCATGGAGTTCTTAATTTCTTGGCCCAAGTATATGTACGAATTCACGTTTTTGACGGAGTTAGTACCAAGCCGTATTTCCTCGCAGGGACAGAAACTGTTTAGCATGCATTGTGTCTTTAGCTTATTTATTTTTAGACTAACTGCCATGCTTGTATTGTTGAGCTCATTAAGGCATTGTTCAGCTTCCTTAATGCTGTGGCTGATGATGACTGTCATTTGCAAACCGGAGGTGGTTGAGCATTTCTCCGTCTATGTTGATATATGTACACATATATACACACACATATCTATATATATATATATATATGTAGTCAAAGGAGTACTGGGCATAATCGCCCTGTGCGAACTGAACAAGAGACTCCTTCACCAGCTCAAGGATGACTATGAGCAGCATTGAACGCAGCGGCAATTCAAAATGGCTGAAGTCAGTAGCAGTCCATTAACCCTTTGAACCCATGACACCTATATATTGGTGTTTATGTAAAAAATCCAATTTACTGAGCCACCCATGATTCGATGTAACGGGTGGACCACTATTTTAAGGTGAATTTCTGGCAGTACTGCTGGGATTTTGGCCATAATGTTGTGACAACTACACATTTTTGGAAATGACAAATATGTGGCAACCACAAACTGCTTTTTTTATGGTGATTTTGCCAATTTTCATGATGGAAAGTAGTTTCAAAAATGTTTGGGTGAAGATGAAGGGGAAATGATAACTGACAAGGATAATGTGATGTGGTGTGTATATATATATATATTTTATACACACACACACACACACATTTACCATTTATTGTTTGTTTCAACTATTTTGAGGTTAGTTTTTATCCCAAAGTACCACGGGGCCCTTATTAAATTTGTCACTAATTTCTCTTTGTGATAACTAATACATTTTCTAGAGGTCTGGTTTATTTGCATATGTTGTGTATAAAAGATCAAACTTACTTATAAATAATATTCACATCATAATATTTGCATTATTCTGTTTTATTTTTAGCTGATAACTCTGATATTGCACAGCCTGTAAAAGTTCCCAAGAAAAAGAAAAAGATGCTAAATGATATAGCTTGTTCTGTTTCTGTGGGTATGTTAGACCATTTGTTTATTTGTTTTAAAATCTCATTGTGATAAATGATGTTTACGCTTTGTGACATACTTTGCAAAGTCTTTTTAAAAAAATGCTTCATGGAAACTAAGAGTTATTTGACCATATGTATTAAGACAATGCCAGGAGTATGAATTAGCGGACAGAACACTAACAATCTACGATATGCTAATGATATTGTATTGATAGCTCAGAATGAAATCAACAAGCAGAAAATGGTAAACGCAGTAGTTCAGCAAAGTGAAAACAAAGATCTCAGTTTAAATAATAAGAAATCAGAAGTGATGGTAGTGACTAAGAAACCAGCTCTTCAAAATGCTGCATCAAAGTGTAGGGGGCCAAATTGAGACAAATTAACACGTTTAAATACCTGGATACATACAAAATATAAGATGAAAGATGCAATTATGAAATGAAATACAGAATAGCCCAGGCAAAATCGGTCTTCTAGACCATGAAGGGAATCTTGTGCAAAAAAAACCTTATCACTGGAGCTGAGAAAGAGTCCTTGGATGCTACATGGAACCAGTACTGACATATGGCAATGAATCATGGACAATCAGCAAGCAAGCACATAGATCTTTGGAAACAATCAGAGATGTGGTTTTACAGAAGAATGCTGGAGATTCCATAGACTGCAAGAAAGACTAATAATGCGGTATTCGATGAGGCACAAACACAAAGACAACTCATTGCAAAGATCAGAACAAGACAGTCATCTTTTTTCTAGCATGTTGTGACAAAAGGCATTTGTAGCATGTTGTGACACTGGGAAAGATGGCAGAAAAGAGAGACAGGGGAAGCCAGAGAGAGATGTTGGACAGCCTGAGAGAATGTCACAGGCAGCAATCAACAACTGGGTTGGTAAACAACACATGTGATAGAAGCGGATGGAGGTCCATGATTGTCAATGCCAACCAATACAGCACTTGATGATGGCGATTAAGGCAGGTTCAGTTAAAATGCTTATTTTTGACTTGAGAGAGTTCTGAAGTGTATTATAGACCCAATCTTGTCAAACAGCAGTGAGGTATGGGCAAAGTTACTAGAAGTTACAGAGTTGAGAATTCAGAAAGATATGAGAAAAAAAGTGTTAGAACACAATGTGGCAACATACACAATTGTTTAATAAGAAATAGTACAATGAAGAAAAATGTTTGGTAGAATAACTTCATGGCATGCAAAGGGCCAGCAATAGAATAGACAAACAGCACTAAGGACAAGATGTTTTGTTGTATGACCACCTATATGTCAACTATAACAAATGAAATTGTACACCAATTTGAACAAAATACATACACAATTACAATCAAAACCTGTTCATGGTGGAAAAAAAACCCAATAAATTTAGATGGGTTTCTTGTTCAGCATTTGTCCTGAAAAGGATGTTCTGTTACGTCGTGTCAAAGTTTACAGCAAAGCTTCTATATCTTCATCTTTCGGCCAGACACATCCGATTCCAGTACAGCACATTTTTGGGACTGGCTTTTCTTTCGGCCAGACACATCCGATTCCAGTACAGCACATTTTTGGGACTGGCTTTTCCTTCACTCTTCAATCCGACTTTTCTTAACCAGATTGCATGACTGCAGTTTGTTTCCAGGGCTGCCACTTGTAGGTTGAATATAGTCTTGGTCACCTCTGGTTTGCTGATACTGACACAAGCAGCAGCTTTGAGTTGCAGACTGCTGTCATCTTGTTCACTGTGTCTTTGACCCTTTGGGGGGGGGGGGGGGGGTTGGGGGGGTTGAAACAATGGACAGATATGTCTATAGATCTGATGAAGTAACTATTAATTATAAATATAAAACGTACATATTTATAAAATTTCCAGGGTTGACATTGGAGTTCTTGAAATGTGTAATCAGAGTTAGTTACAAAACTATTTACTATTTTACTTCTTCTTTTGTTCGCTTGGCGTATGTCTACATCTGCAAAGTTGTCTCTTGTATGAACCTACCTTCTGCAGTTCACACATAGGTCCATATAGTTGCCCTTCCAGTGTTGTTTCTCTTTACCAGTATGTTCGCCTCAGTATCTTATACTCTAGACAGTCTTGAAGTGTATGCTCCGCAGTCTGGGGTGTATGTCCACATGTACACATACTTCTACGCTGGTTGCTCAATGTTGACAATAAAACTTGTAGATCTGACAGCTTCCCGGATGATAGTGCTTGGAGTACTGATTTTGCATCTGTCACTATTTACTATAATCTATAGGGAATGAGATCAGAACTATTTTGAACCACTGTAATATGCTATGGATTATTCTGACTGTTGTACATGAGACCAAATTGGCTAAATTCTTTATTTAAATGTGACACAAAGACTCATGAGTATGAAACAAAAGTTGTATATAATTTGTATTAACAAAACTCTATTGAGGAAATTCTTGTATAAAGCATATCACTATACAAGTGTGAAAAACCCACACAAATATTATGGATAACCTGTATAAGTTTGCATCTGTGTAGTGATTAACAAGGCACATTTTGATGATTATTGTCTTCAATTAATAGTTTGAGTTCTTTATGTTTTTTTTTTTTACCTTTAACCATTTTTATTTTTTGTGTTCCAGATATGAATTCAACAAGAGTAAACAAAGGTGAGAAAAGAAAAAATCTTGATTTGATTGTCTTGTACATTCATTAAAAAAAAAATGCTTTCCAGTGTCAATTTGAATATAGGAGAACAAATCAGTAAATAGGTCACAAATGGCTATTAAAAAAAAAACCAAGTAAGATATAAACTTGAAAACCATTAATTGCACTTACATTGTCCCATATTTCTCAACATAATCTCCACCAACAATGAGACACTTATCCCATCGCTTTATCAGTGCACCAAAACCTGCAGCATTGAAGTCTTTGGTCTGCTGTCTCAGTCACATTTGCACTTCACATTTTACCTTTGTCATTTGTGAAACATCTCCGCCAAAGTGAGTTTTTAGTCCATCAAACAGGAGGAAATCGCTCAGAGCTAAGTTGGAGCTGTAAGGTGGATATCCAAGTTGGTCAAATTTTCTCCTGGAATAATCGAGCCGTATGTGGTCTGACATTGTCATGAGGGAGCAGTATTCTTCTATTCAGCAGGCCTGGGTGTCTTCTTTGAATTGCATCCCAAAACATTAACAGAACTTCACAAAAGCATTTCCTTATGAATATCATTTGCAAAAAGTCCTTTTATCCAAAATAAATACACAACAGCATGCTGTTCTTTGACTGTACACTCTGTGAGCATGGGCACAATTTCGTATCTGAGCTATGCACATGCATGATACCTAGTGTCTGCTACCTAAAGTAATCATAAAGCTAGATGTTGTTGCCACCTAATGACACCTTTTAAAGCTACCAACTGCATTGGGTATGGAAGATTAACATCTGGTCACTCAAAAAGTACTGATTGGACAATGTTAGTCAGGGTCTGGCAAATAATTCTGACCAAGACTTTCACCTCACTTCCACGCATTTCTCCCTGGAAACAGGCTTTTTCATAGCAGTCTAATTAGATGGGGGAATCAACGTGATCCTCATAGTAGTGAGCAACACGCAGATAAAACCAAGCATAACACAACCGCCTGGAGGACCCTGGTACCCCTTAATCAGCACACTCAAGATGTGAAGAAAGCTACTGCAACTCACCAACCAATGCCCTTTTCAGGACTTGCAAAAAGAGTAAAGTTACTCAGCAACAACAAGAACCAACTACATTTTTCAGCTTTCCCATATAAGTACGTGACATAGTTACTGACTTATCCTCATATTAATAAAATGGCAGCAGTCAGCCTAAGGTTATTGGGATCTCCATAGAGTTTGTCAGGGAGGGATAGTGGTGATGGTTATCTGTGTTTTCTCTGGTCTTCATATATTTTTTTACATTAAATTATTCATCATCTTTTACGGTGCATAATTAATGTAGTAGTAGTAGAGCACTACCTTTTCACGGTAAAGGTACAGGGTATGAATCCTGCTATCAGTACACCTCAGTCGACTCAGCTGGGGATGGGCACCTGGCATATAACTAGGGAAGTAAAAGGTAGCAAGGAAAGAAACTGTCCTCCCTACCTCATACAAGCTGTGACTTATTATACTGAAGTCTCTTACAACTTCATTCTCTGACAGCAGTGTAACTACTATGGGACAAACCATTTCTTTTTTACATCTGTGTCAACATGGCTAGATCATAGTGGCTAGTAAGAATTGTATCTTCACTCTGGTTAAGATTAGCTGAATTGGATGATTATTGGAAAATGCCAACAGCACAAGTCTCAAATTAAAGTTAGAGGTAGTCCCATTTTTCAGGCACTCTTGTCAGTGATGAAAGGTTAAGATACTTTATTCATTGTACTAAGTCTCAGCTGTTTATGAGGTGGAGTGATCAGTTCTCCTCCTCACTGAATCCATCTTCAGTTCACATGTGTCATTAGACATCATGGGAAGATGTAAACTCCTTTGTTGCATGAATTTTTTTGGCAGGCAAAAATCCGCTGGTGACTTGCCAGGCCAATCCCAGTATCTATTACCAAACGTTAGGTTGGTTGCCCCTGGAATATATGATCGTCTTTTTTTTGGGCCTGGTGATGGTGGAAGTGTAAATTAGAGCAAGGTAGACCCACAGCTTGTTGGGTGCCATCTATGTCGCTCCGCTAACTACATGGCCATGTTATAGCCACACAGTCCCCTTTTTGCAACATATTCTCTGTAATGCGAGAATTCCTAGAATAATTTGAGTACATTTTTTATTTGAATTTTGCTCGAGCAGAGGCCGTTAAGCCTTCTCTTTTTGATTTCCAACTGCCAAAGGATTTTTAACATGCACGCCACTGCACAAGGGTGTCTGATCTTACTATTCAGAGATCAGGGCAAATTTTTACCAGATGATCCATGTGAAAAAAATTCCGATCTCCACCGTGATTTGAACCCGCGAACTCCAGCACCTGAGGCAAACTCCTTACCTTGAGATCCCTCACTAAATTTCCTTTCTCAATAGTTAACCTGATATGCATTTGCAGCTGTTAACTTGAGCATGTCGATAATAGGGATCGAACTGGTACCTTTGTAGCGAGAAACAAGTGCCCTTCTACTCATATGCTCAAAGTGCAAACATTATTTTGACATTTAATCCCTCTGGTTGAGGATGGAGCACAAGGCCACTGCAACAGCCTTCTCTCCTGACTCATATCACTGTTGTGTCCTTTATCTAATTCCAAAATAAATGATAATATACTGATTATCATATTTCTCTGGTCAAAAAGATTTCTGTTATTGCATTGTATATACTTTTCTTGTAAAACAAAATGTTATTCTTTCTGATAAATTTGCTATGATAATTATCAAAACAGATGAGAAGCTCATAGTAAATGGGGAGATACAGGAACAAGTAAACAGTTACTTGTATCTAGGACATATAATAACAAATGATAGTAGAAGTTAAACAGAAGGGAAGAAGGGAATAGGAATGGACAAAAACACATTTAACTACAAGTGAAAGTTATTGACAGACTAGGCAAACAGAATCAAACTAAAAATGAGAATCATCAGGTGTCACATTTATACATCATTACTATAAGGTGTGAAAATGTAGATGATCAGCAAACAGTTGGAGAACAAAATAGAATGAAATGTGGGTATGCAAAAGAATGGGTCACATTTTGTGGAAAAAAAATAAACAGTTAAAGAGGTCTGTGGTGAGATTAGGTGCAGGAAAGGACATGCTGAAAGGCATACAAATTAGACAGATATAATATTTTGAACATATAAAGAGACATGATAGACTGCTGACAAAAAATTTGAATTTGAAGGAAAAGGGTCTGGTGGGCAAGAGAAAGACAGCACTTCAGTGGGAGACCAACATCAAGAGATGGACTAATAACACTGTGTTGGAGTGTGCCATCAAGGAAAAAACCTTTGATGTAGAAATGGCACTTGATTTGCTGTCATATATATAAATTTGAAATTCTGCTTAACCTTGTTGTGTTAAAGTTTTACAACCCTTACATAAGTGATTGAGCAAATATGATAGTAAAACCTTGGGAGCAAGACGCTGAGCAGCATATGAGCTGCAGTGGTCAGCGACCCATAGCTGACTGCTAGCGTCAAGGCCAGCGAACCAGAGCTGCCAAGACCCTTCTACATCTCCATGCGGTGATCCTGGATAACAGGCTGCAGCAGGGCAGACTGCCTGAGAAGAAGGGATCAAAGAGGGAATGCTAACCTGGTACTAAAAAAATGCTTGCTGAAGTTGTATGTTGTTGGACCGAAAGGTGCACATATCGCAGTCAAGCTGTAAACTACGACACAACGCATTCCGTTCTTTGGACTACATTCTGCTACTTAAGCCCTTTCAGGGTTTGGTAGCGGGAGATTGAGAACGAACGAGGAAGAAGGAAGAAGAGATAGTAAAACCAGTTACTTGTTTCTAGCAATAATGTGTTGATACTTTTCATTATTAACATTATTAAAAAAATATGTATTTGGCATTTTTGTATTTTGTAATGCTCTAGATAGGACCATGAGAAATGCAATATCTTTTGGAGATGAACAAAACGATTCATTCCTGCAAGGACTGGATTTAGAGATGGACAGCATTTCCATAGCAACGATCAGCAGCATAGAGGAGGAAGATGACATGACTTCCTCTGATTCACTCTCAGCTGCAGGGGACCTGGATGTCAGAGAGCAATCAATTGTCCAGACATTTGTACCAGAGTTGTTGTCATTTACTCATCCTGACACTATGGGTAAGGAAACACATTTTATATAGTTTCCACTCATTTCTATTCACCTTTTCACTCCACCACTATAGTTTACCTATTTACATACACGTATATCCAATCACTTGCAGTTTCAATAACAATAATTTTACATAATGAGGCTGCCAGCCTCATACACAACCCTCTAAAGGCTTTACAAAAATCAAAAAACTATTATACTTGCAGTTACAGTGTTTCTATTACATACGTGCCAGGTAAAAGTAAAGATCCTGTCACGCCGTGCGGTGCAAAGGAAATAAAGTAGGCCCATATTATTTTGTAACCCGGCTTTACCGCTCGGCACCCAATTTCTGTGGCTGGGTCGACTACAGGGGGTGGTTTGTGATCAGAAAAAAAAGAAACAACCAAGCACCAACTGGGGTTTAAACCCTGATTGCCTGACTGGGAAGCCAGTGCACTAACCACTGTGCTACTGTGACCCCCTACATGCCAGGTATCACTCAGATATTTACTTACTTTCTGTGTCCTGGGCAGACATCATGTTTCCAATGTTCAGCCACACGCATTGTCTTGTTATTCTCCCTCAACATGTCATCCATATTGCACATTTCAAGAAGTTTGGACAGAGATCATCAGGTGGTCGGGGGCTTGTGTTGCTCCATAGTCACACTTCTCATCATCCTTGTATCCCCATCTCTTTAAGTTCTTCCTGCACCATGATTCTCTGTTTTTTTTGCGTTAGGTATTTTTTGACACAGTGATGCAATTTTTTCGATTTTCAATCAACTGTCCCTAAGAGATAATGTGCAATTTGTTAGCTTTTCAATTGACTGTTCCTAGGAGATTATGTGCAATTTGTTAGCTTTTCACTCGACTGTTCCTAGGAGATTATGTGCAATTTGTTAGCTTTTCAATCGACTGTTCCTAGGAGATTATGTGCAATTTGTTAGCTTTTCACTCGACTGTTCCTAGGAGATTATGTGCAATTTGTTAGCTTTTCAATCGACTGTTCCTAGGAGATTATGTGCAATTTGTTAGCTTTTCAATCGACTGTTCCTAGGAGATTATGTGCAATTTGTTAGCTTTTCAATCGACTGTACCTAGGAGATCATGTGCACTGCCAATCTTGTCACCAAATTTGTTCTGTCATCCTAGCAGCATGAAATATTGTGGAGATCTGATATTGCTTTTTGTAAGGAAGAGGGTTCATATATTATATAGCTGAATAAAAACCAAAAATGAGTGAGCTAAAACTGGGGTACGAATATACATGTCTGGATCATGTCTTGATCATGCTGGATCATGCTCGATCATTTCTCGATCATGCTGTCATAAAAGAAGCTAAATGAGCATAAACAAAATCTCAGTCAGTTTCCAACAAAATTTATATCTTGACGGAAAGTAATGTTTATGTTTCAGGAAAACCCATATCTAGGAAATCGTCCACTTCTTCATACCATGAAGATAGAAGATCAGAAATTATTCCCCCATTGAAAGACAGACTAGCTGCTGCTCGTGGCACAGTCAGTACTGATGACATGCTTATTGGTTTGCATCCAGATTCTCTTTCCAGCAGTCCTTTGTCTACATCAGGAGAACATTTCATGTCTGTTGGTTCATCAAGAGCTTCTCTGTCAGCCTTGAAAGATGGGTATGATCATTTATTTTATATCTGCAATCTATTTTCAGTGCATGTGCACTATTTTGTTGCATCTATATACCATTTTTAGTTGCTGCATGCTGTGATAACAATTTCTTTTGTTACAGAAGAATGTTAAGAATCTTTTGGACATCTAAGGAAACAGGATTCGCTGAAATTTATTTATTACGCATATAATAAGGAAGCAATGATCTTTATTTGGGGAATATTGGGAGAAAATGTTGATAGCATTTTGTGGCTTCAGGCAAAATTGTCTTGAAAAAACAGAGTGAAGATACTGGATTGTTTAACATCAGTTAATGGAATAGAATCAACAATAACTACGAGGCAGCACTGAGACAGGCAGTTCTGGAAATCAATTACAAATGAAGAAGATGGAGTATATTGTGGTTCAGTTCAGTTCATCCCGTAACCCATCAGGCCGTTGGGGCACACATGAAGACATGAAAATCCCACGCCAACACTCTCTGTCTGTTGCCGCCTGACGTATCTCACCAGGACGAAGGCCCGACTACTCAGTGATATTGTCCACCTATCTCTTCCTTGGACGTCCACGCCCTCTCTGTCCCGGTACGGATCCAAAGAGTATCGAGTTGGGAATCCCGTTGGACCTCGCGACGTGCCCGTACCAGGCCATCTTTCGTCTTTTGATAGCTGTGAACAGATCTTCAAAAGGACCAATAGCGTCTTCAACTTTCTGACGGATGTCTACGTTCGTGACACAAACTTTATATGTAACATTTAGGGGTTTTCTATAGCACCGCATTTCCATTGCACGTATCATGCCCTGGATATCTGCTATAATGGTCCAGGTCTCGCAGGCATACAAATATTGACAGCACCAAAGAGCGCAGTAGTCTGACTTTCATGCCGAAAGCGAGGCGCTTGTCTCGCCATATAGGTTGCAGCCTAATCAGCGCCGCTGTTGTTTGTGCTATTCTTGCAATTGCCTCTGGCTTCGAACCCTCTTCGCTGATCAATGATCCAAGATATTTGAAACGTTTCACCACCTCATGTACCTGCCCATTTGCCTCTATGACAGATTGAAACCCTGCTACGTTATTGGTCATGAACTTCGTTTTATCAGCATTTATTTCCATACCAAAACTCAGGGCCGTTCTATCCAATCTACCAATCAACTCCTGGAGTTCCCTTTCTGTGCCTGCCAATACATCAATATCATCAGCAAAGTGGAAGTTTGTGATAAGCCTGTCACCTATTTTAACCGTGCCAACATGTCCTTTTAAGGTCGTCTCCATTATTCTCTCCAAGAAGATATTGAAGAGTGTGGGGGAGAGTATACAACCCTGTCTCACACCCACCGTCGTACGGAACCAATCGACTAGCTTTCCCTCTACTGAGACAGCGCTGGTCGCCTGCTGATAAAGGTTTGCAATTACCCTCACAATATCACTGTTGAACTTATAATGCCTCATTGTTGACCATAGCGCCGCATGCCACACTCTGTCAAACGCCTTTCGAAAGTCAATGAAGGCATGGTAGAGTGGTTGATGATACTCTGAGTACTTCTCATTCAGTAGACGAAGATTAAATATCTGCTCGATGGTACTCCTTCCCGCTCGAAAGCCCGCTTGTTCTTCGGCAATGATACTCTCCGCCTGAGGATTCAGTCTGTTAAGTAATATCCTCAAGAGAACTTTACTTGGATGACTTATCAGACTGATTGTTCGATAGTTCCGACACATAATTAGGTTTCCTGATTTAGGCAGTGGTATAATGAGTTATTTTGTCCAGCAGGTGGGCCACACTCCTGTCTGCCAAATTCTATTGCAGATGTAAGTCAGGGTATTAATTGTCGCCTCACCTCCCACTTGTATGAGCTCTGCTGGAATATTATCCACACCGACAGCCTTCCCTCTCTTCAGCATTTTCACGGCTTCATATACTTCTTCCCTTGTTATCGTTTGCTTTTCCTCTATCAGACTCACTTCAGGAGACATTGCAATTCTTGGGTCACCACGATCTTCATGCTTATATAGCTCCGAACAGTACTCTGTCCAGCGCTCACGAATGTCGGGAGCTTCTGTGAGACATTTCCAACTCTTGTTCTTAATCGTCGTATTTAGACTTTGGACAGGTCTTACTAAGTCCTTGACTAATTTATATGCTCCCTTGGCATCATTTCGTCCCAGATTTCGTTCGATATCTGCGCACTGAGCCGTTATCCATTCCACCTTGGCCTGTTTCATCTTGGTCTTTATGGATCCATTTATCTCTCGATATCGCTGAATCCCAATCCCATCTAGTGTTTTCTTCGCTCCCTTCAATTGTCGTCTCTTGTCACATAAATCCAGTATTTCACTCGTGATCCATGCTTTCTTCTTAACCCTGCACCTACCTAGAACCTCAGATGCCGTGGAGAGTAAAGCCAAATTCAAGGTTTCAGTCATCGTCTCAACATCTGCCTCCTCGTTTAGAACCAAGAGAGGTGCGAATCGTCCCCCCATCACCGCTCCAAAGGTCTCCACTACATCCGAGCACTTCAACTTCTCTAAGTCAAATCACAGTCTAGATATCTCTCTTTTCAGAACTTTCTTTAGTCGGAGATGCATGGTCATCAGCACTAAGTCGTGGTCGCTCCCTATATCGGCCCCTGGGAAACTTCTTGTCCGGGCGCTATTGGACCAAAATATAGTCTATTTGACTATGAAGCGTACTGTTTGGGTTGTGCCACGTCCACCGCCTCGACATTTTATGTGGTCCCAGCGTATTCGCTACTATCAGCTTATTGTAATACGCAAATTCCAAGAGTCTTAGACCTCTATCGTTGGTGGTCACATTTCCAAATGCTCCACATGTGCCTTTCCAGACACGTACCATGTCTTCGCCAATTTTGGCATTCCAATCGCCATGTACCACCAGTATATCCTTTTTCGGTACCTCGTTCATCAAAGCCTGCAATTCCTCGAAGAAGCTCTCAACCTCGCTGTCTTCGTAATCCGAGGTAGGCGTATAGCATTGTATCACCGTGACTTTGAAGGGCTTAGCATTTAGTCGTATACTGAGCAATCGGCTTGATACTGGTCGGCAACCCAATACACAACATGCTGTGTCTTTGTGCACCAGCATACCGACACCATGAAGGTGTTTGTCAGGTCTACCACTGTAATAAAACTTGTGACCTTCTTCTGTGGTGTGTTCTCCGAAATGTCTCCAACGCGCTTCACATATGCCAAGCACATTCCAGTGGTATCTATCCATCTCATGGGTCAGTTCTTTTATTTTCCCAATTGTGGTAGCAACATACAATTCATCACAGTTTACCAAAATTATGAGATATGTTAATGTGTCTAGTCATTTTGAATCTACACTTTTCTATCAGTGACAGTGTGATTTATGTTTTTAAAAACTTCACTATGTTTAATATAAATGTAAGCATCACAATTGTTTACAAATTTCCATTAAATTGTCCAATGACTTTGTCAAAACATATTTGAATGTTTTTTTCATTTTTGTAAACTTCTCTGAAGCAATGAAAGCGAGAAAGAGTCTTATAGAAAATGGACAACTTAAATGTAGAATTTAACAATAGTCTGTGCTCCATCATTTTAGTGAAAATAAAAAACAGATACCAACTCCCAGAAAGAAGACAAGAGTTACAGAGAATAAACGTACTACCACAAACATCCTTTAAATCATCACAAATAGTGACAAAATCAATAAATGATGCTATCAAAAGTTCAGTTCCAATTACTCTTCTGCAAATTGCTCAAAGAACCATTGATGTCTAGCCTTATTAATGGATACATGTGTATATACTGATGGATCTGTGTTCAAAGCCACCATTAAAGTAGGTTATGCTGTCTGTATACAATATCAAGACAGATTCTGTAATAAACTGTCTGATAATTGCGTGGAGGTCTGCTTCAACTATAGAGCTGAAATCATTGCATTGGGTTAAAGGTGAAGGCTCGACTTCATTGCTGCGGGTTTCCCCATATGGCTCAGTCCATCTCAGCAGAAAGGTATCTCAGCTGCAAAGAGCATTGTACAAACCACAAACTCCGTAGCTCCAGTGATGAACCAGGGATGTCCAGAAAAATTGATATCATGAACCGACTCTGAGCTCGAATTTGAACCCCGACTGCGAGGCAAACGGCTTGACCACTTCGCCACAGAGAGCCCCCAATGGCATTGGATGCCACCTTGTACAATCTGAAGATGGTTTTAAATGCCTTTCCCTCAACAACTCAAAATGGTTTTATTTTTAAAGTTTGATGTCGACCTTTCAAACTTTAGAAAATGCTAGACATCGTAGACTAGAGCACAACAAATCACAAACACCAGGTTGCATGATACCTAGAAATGTTACTATGGCACCAAACATGTTAGGACCAGTGTCGGATTTACTCGCACAATTTCCCCCATCATGATATATCCTTTTCATCCATGGCTATGCCTGGCTCCTAAATTTTTTGCCTGGCTCTTAGATACTAAACAAATTTGTTCCCGCCTTTTAGTAGATCTGATCTTACTCAAATAACCCTACATTATCATCTCCCATGTTGTCAAAATAGGCATGCAGTGAATCCTTAAATACTTAAACACACCTGGTAATGACAAAGCAAACAAACTAGCTAAGAAGGAATCATGACAAGAACAGCAGCAATTCTACAAACAGCCAGACAACTTATAAGAACAACAAACAAGGAAAATTGGCTGAACAGATGGACAGCCATGAGAAACATAGGTCTACAGACATATGGCAAGCCCCAACCTAAATGACAGCATCAATCAACTCATAAGGAGGTATCAGAGCACCTTTTTCTGGCTAAGAACACAACACATCCCACTTAACAAGCACCTGCATAAAATCCAACCACAACACATTCCACAGTGCCACTTGTGTACACAACCAAATGAAACTGCAGATCATCATGTCTTTGAGTGCGATGCTCCGAGCAATGTTAGGAAAGTGCTTCTTCTTTCAATGCCAGATAAATATAACTTTTTTTTGTATATGTATGGAACAAAACAACAGCTAAAAACACTCACAGATACCATTACATTGCATTGGCCAATGCTGCTGTATTTGTTTCAACACCATATGTAGAAACTGCACATGTTGCTGGATGTGAACTCAACTGAAACATTGTCCATCATTTTTTTTTTCCCATTTAGATACGTCCATCGGCCAGCCTGTATTATACATGTTTTTCTTTTGGTTATTCTAACAGAATTTCACTGAAGCTGAAGACTCAGACCAAATCATTTATCAAGACATTTAAAGACAAAAATCCTTTAACCAAATCTTCCAGCACTCCAATGTTTCCAACATTTTCTTCCCAGCAGGTAACTATTATATTACTTTGGTTGTTTAGCTAGACTTTCATCAATGAACCCAGCTCATGTATACATCATTTTAGTTCTGTTGATCTGAGCAAATTAACATAGAATGTTGATTATTTTATGCTGTTATTTCTTATTTGATACATTCAGATTGATTAATCCCTTCCATTTGAACTGTTTATGTTTGTTCTGTCTCAGAGGAAAATTATAGGCAGTGTTGGTTATTGTACCTCTGTACAACTTTTACTTATTATTGTGTCACTCATCATTCCTTATTGGGTCTTCTTTTTGTTATATTAGCTACATGCCTGGCACATCAAAGAGTTTTTCTGTCTTGTTCATGAGTAAATGTCAAGGTCTGACACTAAGAACATAGTGCTTGCATAAATATTTTATGAATCTAGTGTTTCTTTGTGGCCATTATAATCTTTGAATGCTTCACACTTGGGGTAAACTCATTTTTCGTACACTCAAAAATTACATTGCACCGTTTCATCAGATCTGTAGCTCAATTGCTCAGATTTCAAAAAATATTTATGTCAGGTTTACCTTTCATCCTTGACTGTCTCCAGTCTGTCGGCAGGGCAGCAGGTTTGTGTGTGTCTTTGTGTGACCCCCTGCCCGTTGACCAGTTGGCTTGGAATACCCAACAGGTAGCTTGCTGCAGCCAAAATATTTACTGGGGGTCATAGTGACAAACACGTTCCACTCACATGACAAGGTTGGGGCACAATACGATAAGGGAATGACAAGATGGGGGCACAATTAGGGGAGAAGCAGGCTATGGTGGAGGCTCAACAAGGTGGGGGAAAGGGAGGCGGTTATGACAAGGTGAAGTCTTAGAGTAAACTTTATATATATATTTGGGATCAAGATGCTGAGCAGCACATGAGCTGCAGTGGTCAGCGACCCATAGCTGACTGCTAGCGTCAGGGCCAGCGAACCAGAGCTGCCAAGACCCTTTTACACCTCCACGTGGTGATCCTGGATAACAGGCTGCAGCACGGCCTACTGGCTAAGGAGAAGGGATCGAAAAGGGAATGCTAACCCAGTACTAAAAAAATGTGTTGGACCAAAAGGTGCAAATATCGCAGTCAAGCTGTAAACTACGACACAACGCTTTCCGTTCTCTGGACTACATTCTGCTATTTAGGCCCTTTCAGGGTTTGGTAGCGGGAGATTGAGAACGAACGAAGCCAAGCCAAGCCATATATATATATATATATTTATTGGCTTGTCAAATTATCATTTTGAATCTTTCTAACGGTGGTTAAATTACAGCTTGACCATCTTAGATATTTAAAAATATTGGCTGTTTATTTATTTGTAATATTTATGTTGTCTCCATATTGATCTTACTGCCATGTTCTGGACAGTTAGTCATCTAATTCATTGATTTATTTATTCTTTTTGAGTAGTTTACAAGACACTTTTTTTGCTAGGTTTATTGGAGGGACTTCTCAGTATGACCTGAGTTGGTCTTCATGACCACTGAAGTGTCCTATGTGGTTAACTCATGCCATACATCTCACAGGTTTATCTGCTTCATTGTCCTGTTGACAGTCAATTTTATGGATGTAACTTGACTAGCAGGAGGAGAGGCATGTGCTCGAGTCTATCACAAGCTGTGTAAACAGATATGGCACAGTGCAGAGTGGCCAGAAGCATGGAAGAAATCAATTTATATTCCCCTCCCCAAAAAAGGCAACCTGAAGCTGTGCACGAACTACTGAACTATCGCGCTGATCAGCCACGCTGGCAAGATACTCTTGCGAATCCTATTAAGAAGGATAAAGAAAAGGTTTGAATCTGAAATTCACGTAGTCCAGGCAGGTTTTAGGAAAGACAGGGGGACCCGGGACCACATATTCAATTTAAGGAATATCTATGAAAAATGTAGAGAGTTTAATGTAGACCTGTACACATGTTTCATTGATTACACTAAGGCCTTCGACACGGTAAAACATCAAAATCTGTGGAGAATCATGAAGGAAATGGGTTTTCCTTTGCATATAGTCCATCTCATTGAAACATTATACCAAGATCAACAAGCCGCTGTCCGAATATCTGGCCAAACATCAGATTGGTTTGCAGAACAAAAAGGAGTCCGACAGGGATGTATCCTCTCACCTATCTGTACAACATATATGCGGAATGTATAATGAGAAATGTTCGAGAAGATGAGAAAATTGAATGTTTCGACCCTTTTACGATTGGGGGATACGAGATTCCAGTTGCGATACACAGATGACACAGTGATACTATCAAGAAGTGCAGAAGGGCTAGAGCAGGTACTTTTAGCCGTTAATGGACATAGTAAAGATCAAAATCTGTTCATAAACATAAACAAAACAAAGATAATGACCACCGATAAAACACAATGTCAGCATAAATTTACAGTGGGTGGTGAGGAAATAGACCAGGTCACACATTTTGAATATCTGGGCTCCAGAATCGACAAAAATGGTGACTGCTCGAAAGAAATCAGAAGAAGACTAGCTATGGCAATGCAGAGATTGAACAGCCTGAAGAAATTATGGTAAAATTATGATAAAAGTAAAAATCTTGAGAGCTTGTGTTTTTCCTGTGGCAGCTTATGGTTGTGAAGCATGGATGATTACCAAAACTTCTAGACAAAGAATCGAATCCTTCGAGTCAAAATGTTACAGAAAGATCCTCAGAATACCCAGGACAGAGAAAAGAACAAATGCAGACATTCGGCAAGAGTTGAGCATAGAGGAGAACTGGTTTATCAATTCCATTTTGGCTAGAAAATGTAAATACTTTGGTCACATCAAGAGACACAATGGTCTTGAGAGAACGGTGATGGAAGGTATGGTGTCAGACAAAAGAGGAAGGGGTAGACCAAGAAGACGATGGCACCAAGATATCCAGGAATGCCTGAGTATGACAATGGCGGAGGCTGGTGTTTTGGCAAGAGACCGAGTTTCTTTTAGACAGACTGTGATGGGAGCGACGTTGTATAAAGGACATGCTACATGATGATGATGAACTTGACTATTTTTTAATGTGTTTTATGGATGCAATTTGACTATTTTTGTATGTGTTTTACACATAAAAAAAAAATATACCTTTTCAATTCACTTGTCTTTTATTTCTCAGCTCAAAGATGAAATCAGTCACAAGACTCAAGACACAGAGCAACCTGATAAAGTTATTGCAACGAATGAGCTGAATAGAATCAAGCAGTTGGCAATCACTGCTGTAAACACCTCAGCTCTTTATAATACTGCATTGGATATTCAAAAGCAACTAATGAGTTCATCTGCTATTGTCACACCTGTGGTACTCCAGAAAATTTTAAATGAGTGGACTACGGAAATTAACTTTGCTATATGCCGATATCATGAAGAGCTCATGAAAAGAACAAATGAGAAGCAGGAAAAGGAAAAGACATTACAAACAGTTTCATCATTTGGTGGAAGTACTGGAGAAATCAAGATTGGACTAAAAAATCATGAGCTAAAGGATATTAAAGGTTTCACTACTGATGCCAGCAATGAGACACATCCTGAACATTCCAATGTAATGAAAACCTTAAAAGAAAATGAGAATAAATTCCCAGATAACTCTGTAACTGTGACCAGTGGTCTTGGAACTCTATCAACTCAATCAGATACTCCAGAACTAACCACTCCTACAAACAAGAGCCTTACCCCTACATACTGGACAAATGTTGTACATTCTGATGACCCATTTCAGTTGCCAAAGACACATTTGGATCTGTTTAGGACACTTACCACTATGTGTTTTGTTTGTGGAGTGAGTGGAGACATTCTTAATCACTTAAATTTCACAGAGGACATTCACTACATGACTTTTGTGAAAGAGGTCTTGCCACCCTCAGTTTACGCATTGCTCAATCCAGACTGTCATTGTCTCATGTCCTTGCTTCCAGACTCTGATATTTCAGTGTCTCGACCTAGTCAACATCTGACCAGTAGAAAGCATCATAGGACACAATTCAAGGTCAAAAATGCACAAAATAAAACATTTGTTGCTCCAGATGAAATCGTTGTTGGAAGTACTAGTGGTTCTACTGCAAAAGTTGGTTTTGGTAACATTTCTCAAGACCAATATGAGAATAGCATCTCAGTTTTAAATGGTGCTTCATCACTCAAAGAGATTCAGAACACAGCTGTGTCTGAGATGGAATCAAGAATTTGTTCCTGCAAAAGTGACTTGACAAACTGGGGTGAAAATGAACAATTTAAGCAAGATGTAAGCTTGGCTTTGTTTATTCGCTTATTCTTTTTTGCGCTGGATTACGATAAAGTCAAAGCTGCAATAGACAATCATAACAAGGTGTTCATTTCATGGACCAGTCTTGTGCTTTGCTCTGGAGGTGAGTCTCAAGTTTGTAGCTGAAGTACAGCCCTGCTACTTTTAATTGGTAGTTATCATTAAAACTATTCTGAGTGGTCCGCCGGGCTCCTTGTGTATGACAAAGATAAGAATAGCACCACTGCCCCACAGAGAGCATGTCGTAAGAGGCGACTAACTGTGTGACATGGCATAACACCAGACTGGCCATGGTTATGTGGCTTGTTAAGAACAGCATAGATGGCGCCTAACAGGCTGCGGGTCTACTTTTCTCTAGTGTTTGAGTCTATTAAGATGAACTTACACATCGGTTAACCACCATCCGTGGCACTTGTCCCAATGTAGTAGAGTAATAAGCTGCTCAAGCTTAGCTCGATAAGCAGGAAAATGTTCACCCGGTAACATCCAACCCATACCAGAACTGAGACCTGCACAGGAGCATCTACCCATGTAGAAGTACAGGTCGACTAGAACTAAGAACTATTCCTGTATTACCTAGGCCCAAAAGGGAGGCAAAAAATAGTAACACTGTAAACCAGCCAACCATGTCATAAGAGGAAACTAAGAATGGTTGGGCATAGGGCTGGCTACCTTGTCATGTAGAAACTTTAAGCCATAAAAACTTAACACATATGGACAAGTCAACCATCCAACACAGAAGAAGGTCATCTGTCAAAAGGTCTAATTTTCTTCTTTGACGTTTGTCCTGAAAAGGACATATCGATGTTGTGTCATGGTTTACAGCGAGGCTGTGGTATCTGCACCTTTCAGCCCAACACATCTGATTTCAGCTGGCTTTTTTTTGTACTGGATTTGCCTTCCTACTGCAATCTCTATTTTCTTAGCTAGACTACACTAATGCAACCTGTTTTTAGGGCCACCACTTGGAGGTGGAATAGAGTCTTGATCAGCTATGGTTTGTGGACCCTGATGCAAGCAGCCAGCTATGAGTCCCTGGTTGTTGTCAACTCATTCACTGTGTTGCATATTCAGCCCCATTTCCTCTTATGATGTCCAAAGTCAGTCACTTGCAGGGTAGCGATCAATCAAAAAACCTTTAGGGCATTTCAAAATTTCTTTTGAAAAGTATTGCTGTCCAAATGAATACAAATGAAATACTGCAGAAGATAGATGTGTTGGACCAAAAGGTGCATATATCACAGTCTGGCTGTAAACTAGCGACACAATGCATTCCGTTCTCCGGACTACATCCTGCTACTTGCAAATCTCTGTTCATGGCTTGGTAGAGGGAGATTGAGAATGAACGCAGAAGAAAAAGTTAAATAATTAATCTTAGTTGATTTTTATTTCATACAAACTTTACAAAGAAAAGGAGGAAGCATTTGAATTCTGAAATTAATGAAGAATGAATTGTTAACATAATGCTTAACCACATTTCCTAGAAAAATGAGAGAAATCTCAAGATTATATTTCCTTTACCAAACTAAATGTGATTGTGTGAATAGTTTACATTTTAAAAGAGTCTTGATCAGCTATGGTTTGTATTTGATGAATGGTTTGATATTTATGTATAGTTTATATTTGATGAGTGATTTTGTTTTTGATGAATGATTTATTTTTCATGAATGAATTGTGTTTATGAATGGTTAATATGCGAAGAATTGTTTGTTTTTGATGAGTGATTTATGTTTTTGATGTATAATTTGTTCTTGATGAATGGTTTATATTTGAGGAATCTATGTTTTTTTAATGAATGGCTTATATTTGATGAATGGTGCATATTTGATGAATGGTGCATATTTGATGAATAGTTTATATATTGGGAATAGTTTATATTTGGTGAGTGGTTTATATTTGGTGACTTTATTTATATTTGGTGAATGGTTAATATTTGATGAATGGTTTATATTAGGTAAATGGTTTATATTTGATGGAAACTTTGTATTTGATGAATGGTTTGTTCATGATGAATGGTTTATATTTGATGAATGGTTTTGTTTTTGATGAATAATTTGTATTTGATGAATGGTTTATACTTGATGAATAATTAGTTTTTGATGAATACTTTGTATTTGATGAATGGTTTATAATTGATAAATAAATTTTTTTTCTGATGAATAATTTGCATTTGATGAATGGTTTAAATTTGATGAAAAGTTTATATTTGATGAATAATTTGTTTTTGATGAAAACTTTGGATTTGATGAATGGTTTATTTTTGTGGAAGCAACACAAATGTTGTTGGACCAATTATTATACCTTTGTGAGTTAAAATGATTGTTATCATTGTTTACAGAAATGGGCAGAGGGGATATTGTCAGTAGCATTCTGGCTGACAAGCAAATAATTCCTGCCATCGACTACTTGAGATCTGGTATCCTGCCTCACCAATCAGCACTGCTGGGACATGTTTATAAGTATGTGAAAATGAGTTCAATTAAAACTTGAAGAGCATGTATGATGTATGTGATATATTTTGTAGTCAGAATAAGTCTTGTTTGTTGTTTGCTTTTACATAAGCAGGTCTATTGTGTTCTTAAACTCAACGTTAGGTCTCCGGATTTTCTCATCACTATACTGTTTATCCCTCATTACTATACTGTTTGTCTCTCATCACTATACTGTTTGTCCCTCATCACTATACTGTTTGTCTCTCATCATTGTACTGTTTGTCTCTCATCACTATACTGTTTGTCCCTCATCATTTACTGTTTCTCCCTCATCACTATACTGTTTGTCTCTCATCACTATACTGTTTGTCTCTCATCACTATACTGTTTGTCTCTCATAATCATCAGTTTATCTCTTATCACCAGACAGTTTACCTCTCATCACCAGAAAGTTTATCTCTCATCACCAGACAGTTTACCCCTCATCACAAGATAGTTTATCCCTCATCATCAGACAGTTTATCCCTACTGATCCAGAGTATGTTAATAGAATTATATGTTGTGTAGTGCATGGAGGGTCTTACAGTATTAGCTATAAGTTGATGTCAACAGAATACAGCTAAAATGGCTCCTATTTTGAAAGTTTCACTAGGTAGAAATGATTTTCCTTAGCATTGTTCTTTGACAGCATATATGGTACAGGTTGAGATGTTTTAATTGAAAATTATTATTTATTTGTTGCTACAGGTTGTTTGATTTGGCTCCATCAAAAACAAGTGAACTCTGTGGGGAAATCTGGAAAGCCATCACTCCGGTTGACCTGATTCAATTTAGCATTCTCTGCTCAAAACCAGCATCAGTTTATCTCCTGAAATACTTCCAGCAAGCAATGATGCACCTTGCCACAGTTATGAGGTTTGATATTGTTCAATGGTAGTTTGTAGACCAGAAGAAAGATGGCATGCTTGGCAGGCTGCACTCACGATTCAATCACAATGTCATTATTTAGGATATTCTCAAGTTTCAAATCAGACTAAAATTTACCCTGTTCACCTAACTTAACATCTTTGTACTGGTTTAGAAGACTCTGCAGAGTCTGTATACAACCAGTTTCTTTTACATTTCCTTGCTCTAAAAATTATATATTCTTGAATGCATTGATACGTTTATAATATAATCTACAGAAAGAGTAAATTAGACTGTAACAAGTTTTTTAAAGTCCAGCCGACTATTAGAACAAGATGGCACAGTTACAAATTAATTAAAGAAAGGTCCAGATTAGATAATATTTATTTAGTTAGAGAGTGGTGAATGCTTGGAATGAATTGTCACAGGAAATAGTGAACACAGGGTCAATTAAGTCACCTCAAATTTTTCTCTTTTCTAGACACGGTAGGCGTGTTTTTCTGAGTCTTTCCTCATAACTATATTTCTGGAATCCCACTATCAGCTTAGTCGATCTTTGTATCCTTTCCAACATGTTTACATCCCCTTTACAATAAAGACTCCACACCTGTACACAATACTCCAATCTAGGTCTAACTAATGCTTTATACAGTTTGGCTATCACTTCCTTGCTTCTCTTTAATATTTCTTTTTATCATACCTAACATTGTTTTTGCCTTTTTCACTGCTACCTGAACTTGCTCACTCACCTTACTCACTCACCTTACTTATTTGATCTATTAAAACCCATAGATCCCATTCCTTTTCTATATTTCTAATATTGTTTACTGCCAATATGTAATTATGTTCCATATTGGATCTACGCATGTGGATGAATATACATATAAATACATTAAACTCTATTTGCCAGCTCACAGGCCATTTTCAAATTTTATCAAAATCCGATTTCAATATATCCATTTCTGCTTTAGATGAGACACTTCTGCATAGTTTTGTGTCATCTGTGAATTTTGCATTCATGGATCTTATATCATTGTCCAAATCATTTATATATATATCAAGAACAATTCGAGGTAACTTAATTCAGGTTTATAAGATAATCAAAGGAAAGGATAAATTAGACTATAACATGTTTTTCAAAATACAACCACCTACAAGAACAAGAGGGCATAGCTACAAATGAAGTAAAGAATGGTCCAGATTAGATATTAGGAAATACTTTTTTAGTCAGAGAGTGGTGAATGGTTGGAATGCATTGCCATAGGAAGTAGTGGAGACAAGATCAATTAATGCATTTAAGAATATATTGAATGTGCATAGCTTTTAGAGCAAGGAAATGTAAATGAAACTGGTTGTATACAGACTCTGCTGAGTTATCTAAACCAGTATAAAGATGTAAAGTTAACAAAATTGGTCCCAAAACTGAGCCTTGTGACACTCCACTGTTTTTTTTTTACCTCACACCACTCAGAGTAAAAGTAAAGATCCCGTCATACCATGTGGCACATAGGAAATATGGTGTTATCCCATATTATTTTGTAACCCGCTGCACATAATGGATGATGTGGTCAGCATCACACCGGCTGCCTTTACTTCCTAGATTTTTCTGGTACCCAATTTCTACGGCTGGGTCGACCACAGGCGCCGTTTGTGATCAGAAAAAAAATCCCGCACCAACTTAGAGTACTCATTATTTATGCCCACTCTCTGCCTTCTTTCCATTAGCCAATTTTCAATCAATTTGGCAACTTCATCACCTGTTCCATGTGATTTTAAATTCCTAAATGATCTTTGATGAAGTACTCTATCAAAGATCTTTGCAAAATCTAGATATGCAACATCCATTGACTTCCTTCAATCTTTCATTTTAGTAACTTCCTCCTAATAGATTTGTTAAGCACAATCTCCATTTAGTAAACCCATGTTGACTATTTCTGATTAGATTTGAACTTTTAGCGTCGATCCACACCATTGACGTTACAAAAATCTCACAACTAAGGTAGACCCAAATCAATTTATGATATCGTTGCATAGCAACGGCTGTTCTAATTAAATATAATCGAACTGCTATGTAGTAATAGTCTGAACAATACTGCTCATTTGATTGTAAAGAGTTCCAATTCCTGTCCTGCACGATTAGATACAAACAATGGAGATTTTGACATTTGTGTTAGAATTTTGGAAACGGTTTCTTATGTTTTTTACTTGGATAGGTTCACCCATTATTGAGAATAGGGAAGTTGAGTTTCTGCAACAGATTTTTATGAGGTAAACCTATTTAGTTTGTTTATGTAGATACAATAATTATGTTTATAGTCGAAAGTGACAGATAATGGCCATTACGGTAAACATCGGTAGCCCGGTTTTATAAATTTTTTTTCTCTCAATCAAATGACGCCGAAAGCGAGTGAGTCTATATGTTTGTATTGTATTTAAACTTTATCACCTTCGTCTTCTTGTATCTCAGAAACTAACACATAAACAACTAGAATAACAACAAATTCTTTATTTATTTATTTCTCTACTCACAAACAAATCATTTAAATAGACTATCAAATGAAAAAAATTACATTCCCTCAAAGTCAGCAACCCTAGATAAATGTGACGCACTGAAAAATAATGCAGCTGCAGGGGAAATTGCATAATCTTTTAATGCAGTGTCGTAAAGGATAAATGTGTCTACATGCATTACAATGTTTTCTTTGATTATGGACACTTAACAATTTACAGGCTATGCTTGTTAAACTCTCCGGTCTATAATTTATTGGATCTGATATTTTGTCCTTTCCAATTCCATGGAACAATCCTTTTCGCAAGTGATTGAGAACCACATGATTTACCACTAAGGAAGGGGGAGGCAAGCCTTGGATAACAGAAAGCATGTTAACTTAATGTTTCCTCCTCCTCCTCTCTCTCCCCTCCCCTTCCCGCACCAAAAAGGCTGAGGCCTAGTACAATAAAATCTGTAGCAATTCATCTCCAATAACAGACAGCTAAGGGGCTACCTAAACCTTTTTTAAAAATAATATATTTACCTGCCATCACTAGATTAGCATGCTGTCAATTTTACCCCAAAATATCATGCTGTAGCTATCTACCTGGCCGTAACTAATTTTTGAACTATTACACATTTGATAATTAATTTACCCTTCTTTCTTTTTGTCTGCTTCAAATCAATCAATTTGGTGACCAGACCAGCAGTCTTCAGGCAGTTGTGTCAGCACATAGATGTGAGGTATTTACTCCTAGAATCACTACTTCAACTACAGTCAACAGATGTTTTTCCTGATGGAATCAGAAGGTTGTTGGTTTTAGTAGTTACATTTTGATGGTTATGTACTAAATAGAGCATTTCCCATACATTGTGTAATTCCCAGTATTGAATCTTGAGCCTCTTACCAGAAAGGATGGGGAGGAAGACTAACGTCTTTTCAGGCAAAATATACCAATCAGACATGTTAGTTAGGGTCAGGCAAAACACACTGGCCAAGACCTCCACCTCGGCTTCCTAGTAGCCCTCCCTAGAAACGGGCTGTTTTCATGGCAGCCTGGCTAACAAGGTGAGGGATCGACGTGATACCCATAGTAGTGAGTAACACGCAGATGAAGCCAAGCATAGCACAATCCTCTGGAGGACCCCGATTCACCTTTATCAGCATGCTTGGTATATGAGGAAAGCTACTGCAACCTGCCACTTAAAATCTGTTTCAGGGCGCACAAAAGAGTAACCTACTCATTGTGGGCATTCGCAAACAACAACCAGAAACGAAAGGATACATTGGATTATTTGTTAACATATTGTTGTTGAGAAATCAAGACATGTGGGAAAAGAGTCAACAACTGCCATTGTAACAACAAATTAAACAAAGCAAATGGGGTTGGATAGGACATACACTACACTATGGATAGCACCATCCAACATAGCCAAACATGCTCTTAAATGGAATTCTGAAGGGAAGAGAAAGGGAGGTAGACCCAAAAATACATGGAGAAGAGAATGAACTAATATTAAATGATTACACCTGGAAAGAGGCAGAAAGAGCAGCTCAGGACCGTGTATGCTGGCTGGATGTTGTCGATGGCCTGTGCTTGCTCCAAGAAGAATGATGGGCTTTGATTGATCGATTGATTGTTTGTTTGTTGTTTTAACCTCATGGCTACTTTGTGAGGGACACCGAGCCCTACTATATATGTAGTAAAACATTACTAAAGAATTTTATCATGTAAACAATGTTCAATGCTTCATCTGGCCTTCAGTAAATGCAAACAATGTATTTGTAGAACACTGTACACTTTGAGCTAAATATATGAAAATATTATTGTTGTCCCTACATGCTTTCTTAATGTCTGCAAATGTAAACTAGAACTAGCCTGCCACTGCAGTCAGCAGATTAGATACATTTTTGCTGCAAAAAAATAGAAGGTATCCATGTCTGATCCCTATTTGAACTGTAAATGGGTCTGATAGTTTGGCTTTGTAGGCTTAACTAAAAGTAGCATCTCCATAGAAATGTAGAATAATTCTTATACATTGTTCTTGTATTACATAGTATTTGAACATTTTCCAAATCATTGTGGGGGACAGAGACCTGAATTATTGTTATTAGTTTTCCACTTTCAACTATTTTTAGGCTTTTCTCTGGACAGAAGTGACAAATATGCTACTTTTCTTCTTTTTCTGTGTTCATTCTCAATCTCCCGCTACCAAGCCCTGAACAGAGCTTTGCAAGTAGCAGGGTGTAGTCAGGAAAACAGAGTACGCTGTGTCGCTAGTTTACAGCTTGATTGCGATATTTGCTTCTTTTGGTCCGACACATTCTTCTTTGGCAGCTACTTGTGTCATTTAAGATAATACAATCCGTGGTAGAAAAAAATCTAAAACTGCCATGTGAAATGTAAGAACTATAAACCAAACTGGGAAGTTAGAAGAACTTACTTATGGGATGAAGGAACGCAACTGAGATTTATTGGAGATCTTAACTTTACTTAATTATAATGGTTTAAAAGACTCTGCAGGGACTATATACGGCCAGTTTCTTCTACTCCACTTGATCTTTTTTTTTTTTTTTTTTTGCGTTCGCCCTATTTATCTATTCCCCAAGGCGTATGTGCGTTACACTGTGGTTTTTATTTTGCGCCTGTCGGCCCAGTGCATCCGGCTTCAGCATGCATTTTATGTAAGGGTCTGCTTCCTCCTGCATTTTCTAAGGGTTTGCTTCCCCGGGGTAACGGCCGGTGCTGGGATGGGGCTCGAACCCAGCACCTTCTGGTTGTGAGCCGTGCCACTTAACCACTAGGCCACGCCATCCCCCTCCACTTGATTTAAAAATAACTCTGCATCCAATCTATTTTTGAATGTAAAAACTGACCCTGCCCCAACTATTTCCTGTGGCAATGCATTCCAAGCATTCATCACTATCTGACTAAAAAATTATTTCCTAGTATCACAACTGGCCCCTTTTCTATAATTAATTTGTATATGTGCTAGGAAACTGAGAATTAGAATATCAATCAATATCCTGAAGAATCATCAATATACAGTTAAGAGCAGTGTCATTTAACATCACAATAATACAGGCATGTGGTGTGCTACAACTTATTACAGTAAGGACAAATGCAAACTATTCTTCTACCAGTTGCAAAGTACAGTAAACACAGTACATAGACACAACATACTTATTGTATAGGGAGACTGGAATGCCAAAACAGACAAAAATGCCCAAGATCTGACGAGAAATATCATTCCTCAGAACATCCTACTACCCACCACTTAACACCGTTTTCAGAGGGGCATGAAAGAGTAAACATACTCTTGTGGGCATTAAACAATGATATGGCACTCTATAAAGTTCTACTGACTGTTGTAAAAACATTCTACTCCAATGGCAAAGTAAAAAAAAAAGTAAAGTATCCCATAGCATTACTGCCGTAGGGGTGTGAGGTGTTAGCGATCTCACATTTCAACATTGAAGGCTCGGCTAAATGAGGGCGGTAGCCATCTCCTCTCCCTCGCCGCTTGCCATTGCGGTCTGAAAAAAACATTACCGCCTCAACTGGGGAATGAACCCAGGACCACTCAGATGCGAAGCCAGCATGCTAACCACAGCGCTGCGCGGCTCCACTGGCATATGGTCATAAATCACCATCCAATACTCTGTCCAGCATTATACTCAGAGGAACAGTCTCAGGAACAAGAAGAAGAAAGTCCAGGATGGGCTGGACAGAAAAAAAACCCTTGAAAAAGACAGCATCAATGACGATGGACAGACAGTGGTGTAAACAGACAATTCATAATTTAGTCAGTTGCAGTGCACCGAAGATCTCCTAGATTATAGGAAAAAGGAAGAATAATATAATTTCTAAATATTTTTAACATTTATATTATTATTTATTTATTTATATATTTTATACAATTGTTGCAGTTCTATTATTTAATTTATTTGAAGGAGTTATGGCTATTACATAAATCTGACATACCTTTAGTGGAATGATTCAAAATAGAAGCACTGTGTGGTCCACTTAACAAGACAGGTTGTTCTTCTTCTTCGTACGCTGGTTACAGCGATATACGTTGCACTGTGTTACTTTGTTAAGCCTGTGGCCCAGTACATCCGATTTCAACAGGCGTTTCTATATGGATGCCTTCCTTAGCCTTTGGCTGTCCCCAGCCCATCTGCAAGGCAGCAGTTGTTTTTGGTCAAAGTTGTCTCTCTTAGGGAAGTTGTCTTGCAGGACTATTGAGTCTTCCCCACTCGTGTCTATAGGGTGTGGCGATGATATGATATGATGGACTATGTATTAGTTTGTACTATCCCGGAAGAGAGGCAGTCCAGTGTGTCTGTGTCCCAGGATCATCACGTCCTGCCAGAAACGTAGCATATGCATGTGAGTGGGGTATCTCTTTGCTCCCTTTATTTTCTCGGCACATCTGCGGGGATGGCACGCATAGCATTCCCCGCCACCTGGGAGGTTGTCACAATAGGGCGGAGGTGCAATGTCCGCCGGCCTGCATCTCTTCTGCGTCCATTGGGATGACTGATAGCAGACAGAGGTAGAGAGCGAGGCAGGAGTGCATTTAACCAGGGGACAAGCCTGGCCATGGCACGGAGATGTTGTTCGCCTGGTTTTTTCGGACATATCTCATGATCAAGGGCTGAGTCTCAACAGTTCACAGTGAGGTGGCTGCTCTACTGCTTATGACACCCCGACCGAGAGCTAAGCCTTCTACTAGTGGTTTTCACACCTCATCGCCGTTTGGGGTGAATATCGAGCAGCTTCCCGCCCACTTTGATCGGCGGACGGCAGATACCTCTTTCTGCGGCTCGACCGGGTCGGGCTGAGACGTGAGCCCCAACCATATCATAGCCTCCCATCGCAGTGGTGCTGAGATTTAGGGCGGGATTCCGGCTTAGAGGCGTTCGGCCGCAATCTCTCATATGGTAGCCTCGCACCATTGGCTTATCAGCTGAGCACTTGGACCAAATGTCTGCGACCTGCGATTCCTCTCGAATTGAGCAGGATTACCGTAGCAACGCCCTGTCATTAGTAGGGTAAAACTGACCAGACAGGTTGTTCAAGTCTGATGTACAACAAAGTGCTACTGGAAGAGCACCCACATACTTATTCTATTAATATACTTTTTGCTAGTAGCCGGCCATAGTGGTCACCCTATATCCTTGTTGGAACAAACGAGGTATGATGATAATGATACAATACCCATTATAGCAACATGTCAATATGTCAATTTTTATAATTTACATCTTATTTTTGTTACAAGAAATATATATTGATAAGTTAACACAGATTAAAACTTAATTCCACCACAAGTACTTGATAAGTAGCATTAAATATAGATACTTCCACTTTGACTTCCCTAACCATAAGAAGTACCGACTTATACTGGATAGACTAGAGATTACCATGAATGGGGACTTTGTCGTGAGAGACAATAATTCTAACCACTATGCCACTTGGTCGCTTCTATTTCTGTTACTTTTTTCATTAATTCCTCAGTCTGGCAACTCAGTTGAAAGCTGTGCTGCCTTTTGATTGGCTGAATGATCTGCTTTCTCTGATATCATCAGAGGAAGAGAGAGACAGGATCGTGCAATTATGTTCCAGAAATGGGTGAGTGAGTGCTAAGGCTGTGTTTCTTTGTTCCTCATCAAGCATTGCTCCAACTCCCAGGTTCATCTGTTTACTATGAACTGAATTGACAGACCACACCTGTGAATTGTGTGAACAAAATACACAAACACAGTCACCTGTGGAGAAAGTATTGTTCTGGACCAAATATATACACAAAGCCAGCATAACTTGTTTGAACTGAAAGCACACAAAAAAATCATCTGGGGAGGGAGAGAAAGAACATACAAAATAGACTCACCCATGAGAAGATGTAAACACAACATTCGGACAAAGAAACTTCCCTCTATTTCTCTGTATGTATGTATGTATGTAGGGATTCCATGGCGAAGTGGTTAAGCCGTCGGCCTCGTGATCAGGTGGTGTGGGTTCGACTTCGGACTCCGCCGTCTTTTTCACGTGTGCTTGATGCAGAGTACCCTGCATCTCGTAGTCGCCCCCTAGTTGTCTTGTCCTTGACTTGCGACTGGGGTCGGGCGGCTCAAGACGAGAGAGTGAGGATAAAAAGTAGCGCAGTTAATCCTTAATTAAAATAACACAAGCAAAATAAATTATGCCATCATCGTTTACGATGGACGGCAGCCTTTGCCTTTGTTTCGATGTGTGTGTGCGTGCGTGCGTGTGCGCGTGCGTGCGCGTATGTTACTGAATTGAACTGAAGATTAAAATGTAAGAATGTTTTGTTTTACCAATCAGAGCACTTATCATATAAATACTTCCTTTTTTTTTAGTCATTTGTCAAATTTCAAAATAAACTGAAAATTCATCGTGTAATATGCAACTATAATGATACTAGTAATGTTGTAGAATACGGAACAGATACATTTAATAATTTGCTATCATAAGTTGTTGTTTTGCCATATTTTGATCTAAGATATAACTCATTTCAGAAGCTCGGCCATCTGTGTGAAACTGTTGACAGGGACTGGCCAATGGCAGAAACTGCTGAATTTAATTGTGGATTTAAACAACATTAATTTGCTGAAAGGAATACATGGAGAAGGTGAGCCCCAATTACACTAGGCATCAGAAATACATGCATGACCATGGAGTTAGCCAGCCTATTAATATCAGCCAGCCTAATAATATCACTTGAATTGCAAAAGGACCAGCATCACAATATAGGATTAGAGATAATAACAGTTTGAGAAGATGGACATTAAAAAAACTAAAAAACAAAAATACAAAATATAAATGTTTCCTAAAGAGTATAAATGTTTCCTAAAGAGAAACATTATTATACTCAAAGTGAAAACTCCAATAGAAGATTATATAGGAGTTTCAGACTAAAGCACAAATATTTAACCTTTAGCACGCCATGGTCGAGTGCTAGCCGACTCACTAGGCCTACAAAAACGGTGTACGGAAAAAATTTTTTTTTTTTTTATACGGAGTCACTCCCAACAGCCATTTTTTACTGCTGAATACATGCTCCATATATACACGATATTTTGCCGGTTAAAGTATCGTATGTGCGATTACAAATGGCTTTTGAACAGTTTTAATTTTGTATACGCCGTTTGGAGCAAGCCGACCTTTTGCGAAAGGGGAAGTAGGTTGTTGGGAAAGATCTTTATCGAGTAGATTTTTTAATTTTGTTTGTTTAAATGAAAGAACTACGTTTGAATTGAAACTAACAGTTGTGGCGATATTGTAAACACAGTATCGATACGTTGTTGTGGTTTCCATGGTTTTCTATCGAAGCGACTAGGCCTAGTGGTCGAGTCCAAATTTTTCCAGAGATTTTCATAAATTTTCAACTTCATCTTTTTGTATCTCAAAAACTAACAAACACACAACAACAACAATAACACCCACATGTTTGTTATCCTATTGTGTGTCTACACGCCAGAAAATCATATTTATTGACAAACAAACATAAAAATTAAAAATTTTGAAAAACGACTACCATGGTGACTAATTAAGAAAATTAATTAGGTCAAATATTTTTCAAAAAGAATCTGGCGTGCTAAAGGTTAAACAGTTGAATGAATTACAATGGTGTAGAATAAATAAGTTATAGAGAATTTTACGCAGCAAAAGTAACAGAAAACTATGCTTTGACCAAACAGTCTTGATAACATAAGTTAGCAGACTTTAATCAAAGGAAATTAAATCCATCACAAAAATACAAATCTTCAATTTTAGTGTGGGGACCATTCTGTTGTATGGCTCTGAAACATGGAGAACAACAAAAACAAACATGAAAAATATACAGACTATCATAAATTGGTGATTCAAATAAGTGTATTGTATTTGTGTAGTAAATCTGAATATACATGCATGTTAACATTACTCTGTCCAACAATCACACTCTTGCACAACTTTCTTTCACACACGCCTTCAGGGTGAGGCCCTTCCATTGCACTATAGTTGGGCTGGCCTCTGAGAGCGCACAAACCTAGCATAGGTACATACATACGCACACATGCATCCAAGCACTGGTTTATGGGTCTTAATATCACCCAATTGACTACGGTCTGGGGTGGAATAAATGCGCCTCCGCCAGTAGAAACTAGCGAGGCAAACACGTAAAATAAAAAAAAATAATGCTAACCTATCTTTTGTGGTAAATGTCATATAAGTGGCACCAATCCTTTTTGTTTAAGCCTTACTAACCCTTCAATTATTTCTACTGTAGATAAATTTCCTAGTTTGTTTACAAATGTCACCATCTTTTCCTTGTACTCTCTGTGCCACTTCATGTGCCCCCACTTCCAAAAGAAAAAAAAATGGGATTGGAAAAAGGAACAAATTTGTGCTGAAAAGAGCATGGATGAAATGTTGGAGAAATTTGACTGGCAAACTGGATCTCACAGGCTTTGAACAATCAATCAAGGGGACATATGGCAATGGAATTGTGATGATGGTACATAATCCCTTTAGCTGTGAGCTGGTAACTCTTGATAGTCCAATGCCTTCCCGACAAAAGCACATTTCTTCAGTTGTTGTAGTATCGTGTTGAGTGTGTTGTGTATGGTGAGGTGCAGTTGTTTGTTGAGATGGGGATAGCCTGTTCTCAGTTGAAGATGAAACTCTGGTCTCTTCTTTCAATTGCTTTACTAGGTCCTAGAGATCTGGTTTTGCTTGATGTCTAAAATGTATTTGGCCTGTCTTGGATGTAACCCCCTGATTTAGCCATTTCTGTCTTCACATGATCGGTTTAGTGTGATGCAAGGTGGTAACTGTTTGGACATTAAGTACAGAGCACAAGACCCAAATCCAGACATAGCTTCCTAAAATCAACAAGCCCATGCAGACAAATCCTAAAAGTCGCAGTATCGAGAAATGACATGAATTGGTGCAGGTTCCAGAGATGGAACTTTGAGAGGAACCTGCCCCCGAACATCATCTACCATACACAAAATGGAAGTCACTGAACAGATTCCAAACTGGTGTATCACTTCCGAACTTGTGTATCACTGTGCAAGGGGAATATGAAATGATGGAGATACACAGATGATGACACATGTGACTCCGGCACAATACAGGACCCAGACCACCTGATGATATGCACCAACCTCCAGGAAACATGCAATAGGTACGACGTGTTGGAGGCAAATGACAGAGCAATCCATGTTGCTGAATACTGGATGCATGCTGTATAACATGGTGCTTGGACAAGGAAAGTAAGTAAGTAAATGTATTACTGTTGCACCACTTCTGGTTAGCTCTTCAGCTTTCTCATTTCCTGAGATTGACATGGCCAGATATCCATTGGAGCGCCACTTCAGCTCCATAAGAGGTGGACAGTTAATCAATTATTTTGTAGATGATGTTATTAAAATTGGGAGACATTTTGTTTTGCATGGCTTGAAATGTAGCAATTTCCTCAGGTGATATGATGCTGCTTTCAAAATTTGGGATTATCTGGTACAAAGTTTTTTTTCTATTGCTATTATATCTGCACTGTAACTGGAACAGGACAAGGGCCATAGATGCAGGGGTGGTCTTCTAGGTTCAATTTATATATTTAATCACTCGAAATATCCAGCTTTGGTAGTATCCATGGTAACAGATCCATCTGTGTATACATGGATAATATTTTGTGGGTATGAGTCTATAATTTCCAAGGTGATAGTTTTCAGTAAAGATAGTAGGGTGTTTATTTCTACAGAGGGGTCAAAGTGTACAGTTCTAACTATGGGGGTAGTCACTTGTCAGCAAGGTGGTTTGTCATTGATAGTTATCATAAGCCATCTACCCTCTGGTAAGTAGTGTTTAATGCTACTGTTTTGTGAATTTTTTTAGGAAGGATGTACTTTTTTCTATACATTTGGCAAAGGTAAAGTAAAGATCCTGTCACATCATGCGGAGCATAGGAAATATGGTGTTAGGCCCATATTATTTTGTAATCCACGGCACTTAATGGATGATGTGGTGAGCATCACGATGGCCGCATTTACTTCCTGGGCTGAACTGGTACTCATTTATGGCTGGGTCGACCCGGGAGCTGTTGTGGTTTGAAAAAAATATTTCCGCCTCAACTAGAGAATGAACCACTCAGACGCGAAGCCAGCTTGCTAATCACTGCACTACACAGCTCCTGTATGCTTTTGGTGCCAATGTTCTATCATTTTTCCATTCTACTCCGTAATGTCTGTTCTCAGGTATCTTTCATGTGTTTCCAAAAGTGTTCTCTCCTTTGGCTCAGAGGTTCAATGTTGGTGTTGATTTCATGTTCACCTGGTAGTATTGTTTCCATGGCATCATATATGAACCACAGAGCATGATTTTATACTCTGTTGAGTATTTGTTAGAGATTTTTGCAATTAAAAGGAGCGAATAATCTATTACTAAGCAATGGAATCATACAGCATGCACAAACGTACACACACAAATCCATACAATGGCTGATATAATCTTAAAGATTATTTCTGAGGTTAAAAGGGCATACCTTTGCTAAACAAAAAGATAAACCTTCAACAAACAGCAACATAGAGAGATTGAAATGGCATGATAAGATCACTAATGTGAAACTATTGGAAAGAATCAAACAGATATTAGTGGAACATGTGAGGCATTGGGTAGGACACACATTAAGGAAATCAGATGATAACATTACAAGACAGTCTCTGTTCTGAAATCCATCAAGTCTAAAGAAGTAAAGGCAGACCAAAACACATATGGTAAAAAGATCTCAAGACAAACATAAAGAAAAACAGAGAAGACATAGTTAGAACTGGAACGGATGGCCCAGGACAGGATCACTTGTCTTGAATTTGTTGAAGACGTGTGCTACACAGGGAATTGAAAGATTGATGTCGACTTTACTAAGGTGCTTTCTTTGGGCCATCAGCATTGACCCCATGTAACCGTAGTCTATTTACTTGACTGAATATGTTCCTCAAATGGTTTGAGTTTGAATTGCCAGTTGTACACATTGTTGGATGTTTGATTATTGAGACGCATTGAATTAAATATGTGAGTGACTGCATTTTAAAACTCAATACCAATTACTGCTGAAACACAAACATGGTTAAAGTGCATTGGTGGGATTATTTCTTCCCCAATATATGGATCCATGATCTGCATTGGGGAGAGCTGTAGACTATTGTTAGTATTAGATTATATACCTTGGTGTTGGGGGAGTAACACTAACAACTGGTCAGACAAAATATATTGATCTGACATGTTAGTCAGGTTCAGGCAAAATATACTGTCCAAGACCCTCACCTTGACTTCTCCGCTGTCCTCCCTGGAAACATGCTGTTTTCATGGCAGCCTGGCTAACAAGGGGAGGTATCGATGTGATCCCCATAGTATTGAGCGACACGCAGATGAAGCCAAGCATAGCACAACTGCCTGGGGCACTCTGGTCCACCTTCATCAGCAAACTTGGGATGTGAGGAAAGCTACAGCAACCCACCACTTAACGTCTTTTTCAGGGCGCTCAAAAGAATAACCTACTCATCGTGGGCATTCGCAAACAATTTTGGTGTTGAGACAATAATATCGTTATCTGGGATTACCAAACCTTTTTCTCAGAGCACAGGATTCATGTGAATATTATCAACGTCACATATTGGTGTCTGTCTCAGGATATCATAGATCATCCAGTATGACAATAATTCGGATTTTGTATTAGTTGGTCTAATACTTTCTTGCATAGAGGCTAAATAGCACTTAATTTTAGGTCCTTTCATGTTTTAATTTTCAGATGGATATATTCCAAGAAATGAGCAGGAATGGAAGTTCTTGCTGCAATGTTTCCATCGGAAATTTTCAACACTGGCCTCACAGAAGAAAGTCTTAGTGGGTAAAAATCTGGATGCATCACAGACATCACATCAACAAGACTCTGAAAGTTGGCTTCCTTCACCGAGTTCTCTATTGACAGATTATAGCACAGAAGACACTAGTAATGAAATTGTTCATCAAGTCACAATGGAAGAACAAACAGAATCACTGCTGGCTGAAGTGACAAGAACCAGAACTGAAGATTTGTCTGTACAATATGAGTCTTTCTCTTCAGAGCCTAATCAGGATGATTCTAGTCAGGACCACACTATTACTTGGCATTCCATTGGTTATCTGCTCTTAGAACATGTAGGGGGAGCCGCATCTATTGATCTATTAATGGAACACCTGCATGACCCGATAGTTGCCAAACACTGCTTGAAAGCAGAATTTCTCAAAGCCTGTTACCTGGATTTCAGCATTAAGATGGAGCAAAAGTGAGTTGTTTTCTAGTTTGTTAATTTGTTTTCATTTGTTGATGTATCTACTGTATGTGATAGATTTTAAATGATCATGCTACCTATACAGTGGTTTGATAATCTCATGAGAATGAACCTTTATCAATTTCCACTGATATCTGACAATGCTGGTAGACCTGGCTACAGTGTAAGAGAGCGGCTGCGAAACAGGTAGATAGTGACTTTTGAATGATTACAGAGCTGTAGTGCTCACCACCCTTTTGTTGACCAGTGAAACATGGATTGTCTACAGCAGGCATGCTAGAAAAATACTTACTTTCCGTGTCCAAATACCATGTCACACAGCATCCATCCAGTATTCAGCAACTTGAACTGCCTTGTCGTTAGCCTCCATCATGTCGTTCATGTCATAGGTTTCAGGGAGGTTGGGGCAGGTCATCAGATGATCTTGGTCCTGAACTGCGCCGCATTCACGTGTCGACATCTGAGTATCCCCATTTCTTCAAGTTCGCTGCTCTGCATCTTGAGACACCAGTTCGAAGTCTGTTCATTGCTTTCCACACAGCGTAGTGCAGGTGGTGTCCAGGCGCAGCCTCTTCCTTGAGCTCTATCCATGGATCCTGCATTGTTTCGCGCCACCTCTCGATGTGTTGACCTTCCGGGCTTGTCTGGATGGTCTCTGTCGATTTTAAAAAACTGTGTCTTGATTTAAGTCTAGTGGCTTGTTCCTGATGGCCAAACATTGGGTGTCTAGGGTCGTTTTCCTGTTTCCCTCGTTCGATTTCTGCAGCTACACCTCTTCTTATATCCGGTGGTGCAATGCCAATTAAGAGATATATTTTGTTTGTGGGGGTGGGTTTAAGGCACCCCGACACTATCCTGCCTATCTCGTTCACTGCTGTATCAACTTGTTTTGCATGGGCGGAGTTTTTCCAGACTGGGGCTGCATATTCCGCTGCGGAAAGGTACAGGGCAATCGCTGATGTGCGTAAGACTGTTGGCTGAGCACTTCATGTTGTTCCAGTCAATTTTAGGATAATGTTGTTTCTTGCATGTACCTTACGCTTTGTCTCCTGACAGTGTGTCATATAGGATAATGTGCAATCCAACTTTACACCCAGGTATTTCGGAGCCGGGCAGTGTTCAAGATCCTGTCCTTAGTTCTCTGTTTGCCTCTCTGTTCTTGAGATGATAGGCGCATACCTGAGTTTTGCTAGGGTTGGGTTTTAGGTGGTTTTCCCGATAATACTCTGCAAGGTCATTCAGAGAGCGCGTTAGTTTACCTTCTACCTCCTCGAAGCCATTAGCCTGAGCAGTGACTGCTGTGTCATCGGCGTATATAAATTTCCTTGTGTCTGTATCCATAGGCTGGTCATTGGTGTAGATGTTGTATAGCATGGGAGCAAGAACACTTCCTTGAGCCAGGCTGTTGGTTTGACTTCGCCATCTGCTCTCTTTATTCCCCAAGGTTACATAGAATCGCCTGTTTTGAAGTAAGCCTTTGATTATGTTAGACAGACGCCAGACTTTCGTCATGTTGTATACCTTTGCCTGCAACCTACAATGATTTACTGTGTCGTAGGCAGCGCTTAGGTCTATATTTGCCACTTCAGTCACCTGGTTGCGCTCGAAACCGTCCTCTATTAGTTGTGTCAAATTGAGGATTTGACCACTGCAAGATCTCCCAGGTCTGAATCCAGCTTGTTCCTTGATCAACCTCGAGTCTATCCAGGGAGAGATGCGGTTCAGGATCATCCTTTCAAATACCATGTATAGTGGTATAAGAGCGACACTGGTCGAAAATTCTTTGGGTCTGTTGGAGTTTTCCCAGGCTTGAACAGGGCAACCACGTGTGCTTTCCTCCAGATTTTGGAAATATTCAAGGATTCGACGCAAATGTTCATGAGATTTAGTAGCCAATTGATTGTTATTGGTCCAAACTGTTTTATTTGCTCTGTTCTCAAGTCGTCGGGGCCCGCTGCTTTATTGGATTTTGTTTGCTTTATTGCTGCTCTTAATTCTTCAATTGTGAAAGGTGCACTCAGTATATCACTCTCTACCTCCCATTGGGTCCTTGTTTGTCCCGTTTTATAGTTGGTTTTGCCATTCATCAGTAATTGGTGGGCCTCTTGGTTAGGAGTAACTTGCGTTATCCCAGGTGGAGCACATGTTGGGTCATTGCTTAGGTTGTTAATGGGTTTCCATGCTCGCCTGCTGTTTTGCTTCATGTCCAAGTCTTCCACCAGGCAACGCCACTTTTGCGTTTTGAATTCTGAGATGGCACGAAGGAGATCTTCTCCAGCCTGTATGGTTTCCTCGCCGAAGGGGTCTGTTTCGAACAGCAGTTTATATTACTCGTACAGTGCCTTTGATCCATCGTTTAATCCAGGTATGTACTGTGATCGGCATCCTAGTGGGATATGTCTTCTGGAGATTGATTTGGTTAATTCTATAAAAGCGTCATAGTTTGCAGGCTTTGGTTCTAACTTGGCCACCTCTGTGTCTAGATCACATGCAAATGGGACCCAGTTGGCACGTTTGAAATTAAACCGTCTTTTGAAGACTACATTCTCTGGTTCGACCATTGCCTTAACACTACATATAATGGGTCTATGTTGCGTTCTTGGAACAGGTTCTCCCATGTCTTTTGTCACATGATTAAATATTTGAGTACTGACAAAAATATTGTCAGGATTGTATCCCCTTTTCCATCTGCCACTGTGAAAAGAGGCTGGTAGTTTTGGGTCATGTAAGAGTAGTAGGCCGGTGTTCTCAGCCCAGCTCTCTAATTTTTCACCATTGATGTCTGTCTCATTGTATCCTCATGCCGTGCTGTGGCAGTTGAAATCGCCCATGATTATTTGGGTTTTCCGGGTTCTGAAATTGACAGGTTCTTGAAACTCAAAATTGTCATTGGGAGGCTTATATATTGACGTCACTGTGCAAGTCTTGGTTTGAATTGTAATAGTCTCTATATTTCCTCCATGAGACTGATATACTGATTCGATGTCTAGGTCTGTTGAGGTGAACAGAACGCTTCCATATTTCTCATGGGGTGTCTCCGCAACAAGTTTCATTCCCTGTATATTCGGTCTTTGACCAGCGATTGCGCCTCTTGGACCATTAGGACATCACAATTACGCTGTTTACATATCTCCGATAATATTGCTTCCTTTTCGCTGGTTAACCTCTCGATGTTGATTGAAATCGACACGAGTGCTGGATTGTGATTCATGGTGGTTTGGTGCTGAAAGAATTAGCCAACTGATAGTTGTTTCCAGAGGATGCCAAACGTGGAGGCTTCTTTCGTGATCCCCGCTAGAAAAATTAACCACTTATATACAAGTTGCCTCCATAGTTTGTTTGAATACAATGGCAGAATAGAGTACCAGACATTAGGATCCTCATGAAGACCAAAATGCAGAGCATATACACACTGTTGAAGAAGAATCAGATCAGGTGGGCCGGCCACGTCGTACACATGCCAGACAACAGTATTCCCAAACAGCTAATGTATGCTCATCTGTGGGCAAAAGAAATCTTCAAAGATTCCCTCAAAATATCTCTGACACGCTTCAACATTGATGCAAACTGATATAAGTGTCTTGCACAGGACCACCTTGCTTGGTGTAGAACCACCATCAGAGACGCCTCTATTGCAGAAGAACGCAAAATGTTGAAGGCGCAGAGAAAATGAACTTTGTGAAAAGACAAAACAACTGACACTCACATGTCCTACTCGTGACCTTAAATGTTGCATATATGGAAAGATTTTTTGTGCTAGAATTGGACTATACAGCCACCTCCGGACTCAACAGGGAGGTGCAAAATAACATGTCAGACTGCTATTGTGATGGATGGCTATTATATATTATATAATAGAGTGATTGAACAATGACATGGGTTCAGAACAACTGATGCTGCACATTTGGTGCAGGACAGACGGTTAAGCTTCCCATGATGCTCAACGGCATAAGTGGAGAGAGAACTAATTAACTTTATAACATGCTGTCTATGATAGTCTATGATAGATTGAAAGCTGCAAGGATGTTTCAGGTGATAGTAGTGGGTGGTGATTGTAAGGTTAGTGATGAGTAGGTAGTAATGGCAACTTAAACAAAAGTGGAAATGAAAAGCATGAATCAGAACTAAGCCATTATACGAAGGATGGCCGCAGACCAAGGAAAGTGGGACATTGTGTTATGCTGATATCATCTTTACCAACTCACATAAAAAATTGGCACAATTTTCCCGGCCACTGCATTATTTTTCAGCACATCACGTTTTACTATGGCTGTTGACTTTGAGAGTCTGTAACTTTTTTATTCATTGGTCCACAGAAACGATTTTTGTGTAAAACATTAATAGAAAAATTGTTGGTGTTTTTGTTGTGTGTGTGAGTGTGTTAGTTTCTGAGATGCAAGCAGTTATAGGTGGAAATGTTGAAAAACAGCACAAACATTTAGACTCATCTATTTCTGGGTGAAATATCATTTGAACATTTTTTATAAAAATCCACAAGCACATTTCCTGGTTCAAATTGGAGAAGACAGAAGTCTATTTTAAATTCAAATAACAGAATGTTCAGCCGTTTTTTAAAGCATTGAGCGAGATGCTTATACATGATAAACAGATGACTGTGCGTCTGGCATCGTCACCAGGCATGAAGGTCCATGGCCGCTATGTCGGTCATCAGTCAAGAATCCAAGAAGAAGAAAGTAGTGAAGTACACAATGTGGATCTTAAGGTTCTTTACTGAAAGAAAGAATAGGGGACAACTACATTTTATAATGAATATGGTTATAGTTGACCAAGTAGAGTAACCTCATTATGGTAAAACAAATTTTATCATAATTCACAGTTGCAAAGAGCACCAAATTGTTTTGGTACAGTTTTCCTTCAATTATGCTAAGTACAGTGGTTTCCATATGCACATATTGGAATAGGAAAGAGTATTATGATGATGATGGTAATGGTGCTGGTGACGATGATAATAATGCCACAGTATCTTCCTCTAGGTGCCTTTTAAAGGTGTATTGAAAACACAGAACTACAGCATATATATATATATATATATATATATATATGGCAAGAGATTGTCTTTGATGATTTGTCTCTTCTCGCCCTTAGAAGCTTATATATATATATATATATATATATATATATATATATATATATATATATATATATGTGTGTGTGTGTGTGGGTCAAGATGGCGCCAGGCATGGCCGCAGTCGATTTCCCTCTTGATAAAACGGTGTTTTGTTTGTGTTTTCTGCGATAACTCTTGGACTATTAACGTGATTCCTGGATATAAATGTGCCGACTTGTGAATTAAGCATACTAATGTGAAAGAAGTGATGCAACAAAGTATATAACAGTGTATTTTTAGTCGTGAAAGGTAGACTTAATGTGTACAGTTTCGATGGGACAAAGCGTGGCAGAAACTTGACCCGGTCAAAAGCTAGTGTCACTCCGTGCTGTATCGTAACCCAGATAGCATGAACACCGAAACGAAAGAGGTCATCTTGACCCGGTCAAATAGACGGTACTCCAGAAAGGAGCTTTTTGCGCTTCGATCAGCACACTACATCCCTTCAAACTCAGATCTACATCTGTTGCGTCTGCTGGAAATACACTTAACCGAGGAGGCATCGGAACTCTCAAGTAAACAATCAAGGTGAAAGACCAGAGGAAAGAGAGGTGGAAGAAGAATACATAAACAAATGCACTCAGACACAGATACCTCAAAGCTCCACCCCAGCGATAAAAGAGAAGGGAAGGGCTACTGAGAAAATGAGGCACACGCTGACACCATACTGTCTGCATCTGAACCCTTCACTAGAAGTCTTGACAATGTCTTGCCTCTAGAACATGTTGAGTCCGGACGAGAGAGTGAGAAAGATCCTGCGCACATCTCCCTCACTATAAACACAGTGCACAACTCACGACATCACCCTACAGATCACACCCTGACTAGCAACTCGCAACTGGCAGGGCCCCCAACTACAGCGGCGGAACAGGCAGAAAACGATCACGAAAACTACCCATCACACTTGCAACATGGAATGTCCGCACGCTACTGGACAACGCCAAAGCGAACAGACCCGAACGACGGACAGCACTGATCACCAGGGAACTGGCTAGATACAACATCTGCATAGCTGCCCTGAGCGAGACAGGACTGGCAGAGGAAGGACAGATCACAGAAGAAAGCGCTGGTTATACTTTCTTCTGGAGTGGCCGCAGCAAAGAAGAACGCAGTGAAGCTGGAGTTGGCTTTGCCATCAAGACCAACATGGTCGCAAAGCTCACAAGCATGCCCAGAGGAATTAATGACCGCCTGATTACACTGCGTCTCCCCCTAATAGGAGGGCGCCATGCAACACTTATCAGTGCATACGCATCCACAATGACAAATCCTCAGGAAACAAAAGATAAGTTTTATGAGGACCTTGAGGCGCTCATCGCTGCAGTCCCCAAATCTGACAAACTGGTCATCCTCGGTGATTTTAACGCTAGGGTTGGCACAGACCATACAGCCTGGGAGGGGGCCATTGGCAGACATGGTATCGGAAAATGCAATAGTAACGGACTGCTTCTTCTGAGGACATGTGCTGCAAATGAACTACTCATTACAAACACAGCTTTCCGACTTCCGGTCCGAAATAGAACCACTTCTGCAAAATACTAAACCACCCATCGTCCATAAATGAGGAGGCCATCTGGTGAATGCTGCAGGTGGAACTGAACCTGGCATTGGATGAAGTCATCACTGAAGAGGAAGTCGACAGGGCAATCAGTTCACTATCTATAGGGAAAGCTCCAGGAGCGGATGCAATACCAGCAGAGGTATATAAGACAGCTGGCCCATCCCTCACCAGAAGGATCACTGAACTCTTCTGCCACATGTGGGCTGAAGGAAAAATTCAGCAGAAGCTAAAGGACGCCTCAATCGTTGACGTATACAAAAGAAAAGGCAACCGTCAGGAATGCGACAATCATCATGGAATATCACTACTCTCCGTAGCAGGCAAGATTCTAGCGCGCTTACTGCCAAACAGGCTCAACAAACACCTTGAACAAAGCCACCATCTCCCAGAAAGCCAATGTGGGCTCAGAGCCGGAAGAGGAACAGTGGACATGATTTTTGCTGCTCGCCAAGTACAAGAGAAGTGTCGGGAACAAAATCAGGCCTTGTACACCACATTTATTGATTTGGCAAAGGCATTTGATACAGTAAATAGAGGACGGCTGTGGATGATAATGTCCAAGTTTGGCTGCCCCAACAAGTTCATAACCATGGTAAAACAGCTACACAAAGGCATGTGTGCTCGTGTACTGGACAGCGGTGCAATCTCTAAAACGTTTCTAGTATCAAACGGACTAAAACAAGGATGTGTACTCGCCCCGACCTTGTTCAGCATGATGTTCGCGGCCACAATGACAGACGCCTTCAGATCACTGGAGCTTGGAATACCCATAAAGTACCGCACAGATGGCAAATTACTCAATCCCAGAAGAATGAAAGTCAAAACCAAAGTGGCTGGCGACATAATCAGGGAACTTGTATTTGCTGACGACTGCGCTCTAATGAGCAACTCAGAACTGAACATGCAGGTTGGAATGGACCGGTTCTCTGCTGCCTGCGACAATTTTGGCCTGACCATAAATGCCAAAAAAATAGAGGTTATGTACCAACCAGCACCAGGCATACCGTACACAAAACCAGAGACTACAGTCAGCGGGCAGACGCTAAATGTCATAGACAAATTCTGGGCAGCACGCTGTCGATATCTGTCAGCCTAGACGATTAGGTGGCAAGCAGAATAGCAAACAGATTGCCTGAGGCGAATATTCCACATCCGATGGCAAGATCGTGTCACTGACATCGAGGTTCTCTCGAGGGCTAACATGCCCAGCATCCATGCACTGCTAGAAAAAGCACGACTAGGATGGGCCGGACACCTCGTCCGTATGTCAGACGAGCGGCTCCCAAAGAAGCTTCTCTACGCCGAGCTGAGAGAGGGATGGCGCGAGAGAGGGCGCCCAAAGGAACAATGTAAAGACGGTCTGAAGGACTCACTGAAAAGTTGCCAGATAGACATCGACACCTGGGAATGTCTTGCGCAAAACAGATCTGACTGGAGAAGCGCAGTCAAATCGGGTGTAGGTGCCGGTGAAGACGACCGTGTTTTGAAAGCCAGGAGCAGATGCGAGACCCGGAAATCCCGAACAGCGAGAACACCATCACCTTCTACAAACTTTGTGTGCCAGATATGTAGCAGATGTTTTCGTGCCCGCATTGGCCTGTTCAGCCACATGCGGACCCACACCCAATAGGGAAATCTGTGACAAGGATGATGTCGGCGGTCCTCATCGACAACGATGGACAGCTATTATTATTATATATATATATATGGCAAGAGATTGTCTTTGATGATTTGTCTCTTCTCGCCCTTAGAAGCTTGTGGTTACCGCATGCCTTATACAGGAAGCATATATCAGTGCATTTTCAGTAGAATCTCTAATAGCTATGGTTTTATATAAGGTGGTTGTTAGCCCCATGCACAACCCTCTTTAGTTATCTTTTGCAACTTTTTGAAAGGTTATAGTGGAGTCATATCCTGTTCAACCCTGCATCACTTTATAGCATTTATGTGGCAAGAGAGCAACATTAATATCAGTAATCTACAGTGGAATGCGAAGGGAGTCATTAACAAAAAGCTTTCCCTAACACATCACTTGCATGAAGGTAAGATTGACGGGGCATGTATACAAGAAACGCACCTCAACAGCAACCATAAATTCTCAATCAGAGGATACCAGACCTTCCGTCTGGATAGAGAAGGTCACAAAGGAGGGATTATGATACTGACACGTAACTGCATACCAAGTAGTGCGGTAGCTGTCAATCACACCGGACAAGCAGAAATTGTAGGAGTTGACATAATGGCTCAAGAGACGAAGATCCTCATCTTCAACCTATACGGACCACCAAACAAAGACCTGTCGCTCTCGAGTATAGAAGTCAAAGACTCCAACTGCATAGTAGCTGGAGACTTCAACAGCCACTCGGAGAGATGGGGATACTCGGACACAGACAGCAGAGGTGACGAAGTGGAAGATTGGGAGATAGACACAAATCGATATCTAAAATAGGCCGGAGGATAGCCCTAGCTTCTATTCTAGAACAGGTCATCCTCATAGCCCAGGAAATAGAAGATGCCTACCAGGAGCAAAAACACACAGTAGCGGTTTGGGTGGACCTAGAAAAGGCATTTGACAAAGTCTGGAAAGAGGGACTTAGAGTCAAGCTAAGAAGAAGTGAAGTTTGTGGGAAAATGTACAAATGGATCAGTCACTACCTCAAAAACAGAACAGCCAGAGTTCAAGTACAAGGGCAGATGAGCAAAAAGGTGACACTTGAGCAGGGAGTACCCCAAGGGGGAGTACTGTCACCCACACTCTTCCTGGTGTATATAAATAACATAACAGAGAATATACCAAGAAGAGTCCATAGCTCAATGTTTGCAGACGATCTGGCTATGTGGACCTCTGAAAAGAATCTCACCATAGCAAGTAATTGGATGCAGCAGGCCCTAACATTGCTGGAAGAGTGGGCGAACTCATGGCTGGTCAAAATAAACGAGGAAAAAACAACATGTACAATATTCTCGCTATCAAACAAACCCCAAAACACCTAATTAAATCTTAACGGCAAATACCTGCAGCCAAATGACAACCCAAACTACCTGGGAGTCACATTTGATCGGTGCATGACATGAAAAAGTCAGATCGAGAGAAACCGAATGAGAGCCAGAGAAAGAATGGCAATCATGAGGAAACTTGCTGGCACAAGCTGGGGAGCAGACGAAAGTATACTAAAGAAACTGTACACTGAAAGAGTGAGACCAGTTCTCGAGAATGGCATCGCGGCATGGACAACAGCAGCAAAGGCGAACTTCGATAAAATTAGCAAACTCCAAAACCCAGCCATGAGAGTTATAACAGGAGGCATGAAGTCAACGCCAATTGTAGAAAAATACTGAACTTAATGACTATGCCAGCAGTCCGCACAAAAAAGGGTAGTGGTACAGTGGATTCCATCCCACTGCAACATCCAAGGCAATGAGGAGGCAGACAGACTGGCAAAAGAAGGTGCAAGACTACCACAACCAGATACTAGTATGACATACGAAGAGTCAAAACGGCTTATTAGAGCTAGATTAATGACCAAATGGGAAACCGAACATACTGGCTACACAAAAAACGATGCCTATTACCAGTTGAACCGAAGAGAGCAGGTCGTGGTCTTCAGACTTCGCACTGGCCACAATAGACTGAGGTACCACCTATTCAACAAATTGAAGATAGGTGGCACTGACGAATGCCCGTGTGGTACTGGGAAAATGACAGCTGAACATTTGCTGCAAAACTGCCCGACATACGAGGATCAGAGAGAGCAGATGTGGCCATCACCAGTAGCAACACTAGACAAGCTCTATGGCAGTGTCGATAGCCTCAGGATGACCGCCGCTTTTTTCAAAAAAATAAAGGTCGATGTCTGACAGCGTAAGAAGAAGAAGAAGAAGAATATCAGTAATAAAAACGTAAGGTATTTGTCACATGTATAATTTGGTTGGTGTTTATTAGTGTCCTTCAAACAAGATAATGATCATCATCTCACTCTTTTTCAGTCATGTGACACACGACATCTTGGAGAAACTATCAGTCTATATGTGGAAAAAGAAACCAGATTTTGTGCCGCCATCAGTAAGTGTAACTTCATTAGTTAGTGTTGTCATAATTTTTTTATTTATGATATTTACAAAAGGCACTAAAAAATAACTATTGTAGTTTAGTGTCCCTCTTCATATTTGTTTCTTTTAATGTAATTCAGGTGTAAAAGATCTGATTATTTATTTGCTGTTTTAGTTTGGTCTCTTTTATGGTGTTTATAGTAGACATGAAACTATACAACTTCAGTATGTCATTTTAGCAAATTGTCTACATATTGCTCAACATGTATATGTATTTATTTGTACAAAAATTCAAAGAACCTCAATAGTTGCTATTCAGTGGCTACCCTCCCATTATGGAATTACAGGGAATGAGAGAGTTGATGCCATGTCCAAAGCAGGTGACAAGATGAAGCAACTTATCCACGCAGTGTCCTACCGAGAGGCAAAAACCATCATACACCATCAGCACAACTCATAATGGAAGACAGACATGGAAGTGAGCAATAGATCTGACCTAATTCACCACTCTACAGGCACCAACAAACCTTCATCTTTCGCCTGAGAACAGGCCACTGCAGACTATTGGGTCACCTACATTGGCTTAAGATATCACACTGGGGCTGCCCATGTGGAACCAAAGTTCAGACCCCTGAACGCATCCTACAGAACTGCCCAATACACAAAGATCTACAATGCCAAACCTGGCCAGCGTGAGCTGAGATAAAACAAAAGTTGTGGGGCTGCAACCTGGATCTGGAGAGGACTGTGGACTTCATCCTAGCGACGGGTCTGCAGATCTAGCATGCCCAAAAAGCCTGAACACAGAAGAAGAAGAAAGTATTTATTTATAGACAGTAGGAAGAAACAGTTTTTATATCTTCATTTCTACAGTTTTATTTATTATGTAATTTTTAAAGAGCATGTACATTTTGTGTGTACAGTTAATTTGTGTGGTTAGCTTCATGTTTTTTGTTTTTCCCCTTTATTTAGGTTTTACATTCAATAAGGGCAGAGAAGAAGTTGATTGAAAAGGGAGAAGGGGAGGATGCTGTTGTTCAAGGACTGGTAAGTGAGACTACAAAAGTGAATGATGTTTCCATAATCTGTTTGTATATATATAGATAAGTCCTTGAATGTTGTGTTGTTTTGTTATTATAAATTTTAGCATAAGTTGAAAAATGGTAGTCAAAAATACAATGTTCGTTTTAAAGGTTAAATAGGGGAGGGCGTGGGCTAGTGGTTAAGTGACACGGCTGACAATCCGAAGGTGTTGGGTTCGATCCCCATCACAGCACTGGTCGTGAAGCAAACGGAGAAGCAAATCTTTAGAAAATGCAGGAGGAAGCAGACCATTACATAAAATGCATGCCAAAGTCGGATGCACTGGGCCGACAGGCTCAAAATAAAAACCGCAGTGCAACACACACCAGCCTTAGAGAATTGAGAAATAAAACGAACGCAAAATAAAAAAAAAAAGGTTCACTACAACTAAACAAGTTTTGCTTGGGAAAATATTTTGTTGCGGGAGAAAGTAACATTTTATTGAGTATCCTATTGAGAAGATACATTAAAAACTGTATGAAATTGGATGAAAACTAATTAATTGTTACTACATTTTCATTTATAAACCCATATATAATTACTTATCCTGCAGTGTCATGAAACAAAGTACTACAACTCATCCTGCAATGTCATGAAACAAGTACTACAACTCATATTCAATGTCATGAAACAAAGTAATGTTGTGAAACAAAGTACTACAACTCATATTCAATGTCATGAATCAAAGTAATGTCATGAAACAAAGTACTACAACTCATCCTGCAATGTCATAAAACAAAATACTACAACTCATCTTCAATGTCATGAAACAAAGTACTACAACTCATCCTGCAATGTCATGAAACAAAGTACTACAACTCATCCTGCAATGTTCTGAAACAAAGTACTACAACTCATCCTGCAATGTCATGAAACAAAGTACTACAACTCATATTCAATTTCATGAATCAAAGTAATGTCAGGAAACAAAGTACTTCAACTCATCTTGCAATGTCATGAATCAAAGTACCACAATGATGCATTTACCAAATCTGCAAAGTTCAAATAACTGTGAGCAGTGGACTCACTTTATATGTAAAAATGAAAGTAGTATGTTCATCACAGAATGTCGCTTCTTACAACTACCAATTTATTTGACAGTTATAAGTTGGCATTACTTCCCGTACGTCATGGAGGGATCACATCAAGAAAAAAACTCCAATGTCTTCCAACCTGAAAACGGTGGGATTTGAACCCTGTGTGTTGGGATTGTGAAGCGACCATTTCACCCCTAGGCCACCCTACCTCTCCTCCCTTTATATAGATTTTGATACATTTGTATGTGCATATATCATCATACTGTCCTTATTTTCAACATATTTTCAATTACTGCTTTCTCTCTCTGTATTCAATTTTTTTCCAAATTGATATGTATGATAGGAATTTATCAAAATAAGCATTTTCTTTTTTGAATTCAGTTATCGGGTGATGTCTATATTTTTCATTGTTTTCTTATTATTCTGTCAACCTATTGTTTCTTATTTCTTCTTTCTCTTTTTGTTTATTTCTTTGTTTGACATGATGTAGAAAGTTTATGTAACATTCTTGGAGACATTACACTGCACTTCCGTAGCCAAAGATAGAGATTATTGGAAAGAAAGTTGGGATCTGTTGAGGTACAGCCTCTATTGAGGAATGGGTCATCAAGTCCCCAATTCTAACAATTATTCCATGGCCTCATCCCAACTTAAATTACATACATGTTTTTTTTCCCCTTGGTTATGTTGTGTATTTGTTTTTATTGCCTAAAATATTTATATGCGTGTTTGTGTTTCTCCTGGTTCAGATACCTATTGACTTTGTAAATGTATATCACAAAATTTGTTCTGTTTTTACACACTAAAGTTTGACTGTTTGTCTGTTTTATTTTAATAATGAATTTCATTTTACCATAAAATTCACCTTTAATTTTTCTATGCATTCTTAAATCAGTTTTTTATAATAAATTTCTAGTTTAATCAAGTTAAGGCACTAGAAAGCAAGGACCTAATTTCCGAACACTTGAGTGGACAGTGGGGTCAAGAAGTCAACATGTCAAGGTAGCGTCTTTGATTGTTAGATTGTTGGTAGTTAGTTTTTCATTAATCTCCTTACCTCACCGTAAAACACGAGAATATTCACAATATGAAAGGTGACGGCAGCCCCAAAGATATATTACCATAGATGATGCAGTGGAGGAGACTTAGCTATGCTAGGTCTTCACATGGCCAAATCTTCACGTTGCTATTTCTTCTTCTTCTTAACCATTGCGCTGCCGCATTATTTTTTCAACACGTCACATTTTACTATGGTTGTTGACTTTAAGAGCCTGTATTCTTTTTATTTGTTGGTTCATAGATATGATTTTGTTGTGTGTAGAGACATAAATTAATAAAGAACTTCTTGGTGTTATTGTTTTTTGTTGTGTGTATGTTAGTTTCTGAGTTACAAGAAGATGAAGGTGATAGTGTTGAAAAACAGCACAAACATATAGACTTACCTATTTTCGGCATCCCTTGCTTGAAAAAAATTGTTAAAGTTTCACAGAGGATGGATAATCAATGTTTGAATGATAAGCATATCTGTTAGTTTCCATTCTAAACATATTTATAATATTTATATAAACTAAACAGATCTACCTCAGAAAAATCCATTGCAACAATTTAACTTCCCCATTCTCAGAAATGGGGGAACCTTAAAATCCAAGTAAAAAGCAGAAGAAATCATTTCCAAATGTCTAAAACAAATTTCAAAATTGTCATTGTGTTAAACTGGACAGGACAGAGGTGAAACTCTCTACAATTGAAAGAGCAGTATTATTACCTGATTTCTATGGTATCCCAGTTGTCTATAATTAAAACGCTTTGAAAAAACATTGGCGGTGAAATGTCGGGTAAAAGCGACATACAATGCTCCGGCAAATTTGTTCACCATTGGTTACATAAAAGTTAAGGTGGTGTGACTGGGTCGCTTCCCTAACTCAGAGCAGTCAAGTATCAATTGTTGCAGAATTGTTATATCCTAATTTTCATTCTGTAAAAATAAACTGATGAGGGGTGTGCATTGGGCTGGCATCATTAATCATGTAAAACAAAATAATGCAAAAATGACATAATGCTTTTTCCCAATTTTCCAACATAGAAGCCAGCTACAGCAGTGACTATCCTCCACATAGAGCAATAAGGGGATAATAATGGTAATATAAAGATAGGTGGCTCAAGTGTTATTGGATTCCATTTGGTGTAGCTAAAGCAAGCTTTCATTGTTCCATCTTTTGCAGTAATTGTCAGTACTGCCACATACCACTGAAGTCAGCAATGTCATTAACCATCCAAGGCGTCCTCATATTTCCCTGTGGTAAGTTCAGTAATCAATTACTATTTTGTGTTTCTTTTAAATTAAAAACCCCAAAAATATTTTTTAATAGATTGAATCCAAACTATAAGTTTAACCCTTTACAGCCCAGCCTAATTGCTTAGATGTGTCTTAAACCATTTTACATTCTGACATTAACTAGATTTGTGTCTTAAAATACATCTAATCAATTAGACTGGACTGTAAAGGGTTTATTGAAATACAGTTATTGTTTTATTTGAAGTCAGTATTTGTGTTTTAATTAAAGTAAAGTCAGGTAAGTAAGTTTTGAATAAAAAAATTCTGACAAGCTGACATATCAAACTGGGAGTTTGGGACATAAATATTGGTTCAATACTGAAGTCATCTTTCTTAGGCCAAGTGTGGCATTGGTTGTTTTAAGCCTGTGTTGTTGTTGTATATTCTGTTATGGGATCTATCCAAATGCCACATATTTTTTTGGGTGTCATTTAACAAAACCTTTTTGCGTTATATGCGTGCAGTAGTAGCTGATCAGGTTGTGTTTGCATGAGATGACTGAACCATATTATTTCCTGTCATGCTGTATTCAGCTCATGAAATATTTCTCACAATATTTCTAATGTCATCATTTTTCATTCTATTTTTCATGGTTGCATTAACCTCTTGCTTTCCAGATTACAAAATTACATCTATTTCCTATATCTGCATAATTTTTCAGCATGTCAAGTCACAACATGGTTGTTGATTTTGAGAAACTTTAAATTTGAATTTTTTAATTTTTAATTTGGTTTGTGTTTAGATAGAGACATATATTAATAAAGAATTTTTAGTGTTATTGTGTGTATGTTAGTTTCTGAGATAAAAGAAAATGAAGGTGATAGTGGTGAAAAATAGCATAAGCATATAGACTCACACGGTAGTGGCATCCCTTGGTTAAAAAAAAAAAAAAAATTTGCAGAAAAATGTACTAATACTACTATCAATGTTTACCGTAATGGCTATGTCTGTCACATCGACTATAAACGTAATTATTGTATCTACATAAACAAACTAAATAGGCCAATCTCAGAAACTCATCCGTTGCAGAAACTTAATTCCCCTATTCTCAATAATGGGTGAATTTTCAAATCCAAGTGAAAAACAGAAGAAATCTTTTCTCAGAATTTTGTTTCAGATATAGTAATTTTCATCTCCTTTATGTTGAATAAGGATGAAGTCTGATGCAGGTAGAAAAGAGTTGGTATAAATTAATTGTTTATCATTTGTCATATTCATATCAGTTGTGATGGAGCTGATATTCATGTCCTTAAGTGACAGTTAATAAATCATGGCAGAATTTTCTGACGCTTATTTCAATTTCTCTTCTGTAAAAAAATACTTCTCGGTACTTGAGTTCTTTGGCCTGTTTCAGTTTGTTATTGTTATTATTTACATGTATGGTAAGGGAGCCTGATGTTCAGCTAATCTTGATAGTTTCATTCTTTATGTGCTGATCTTCATGCTATATCTTTCATATGCTTGCCTCAAGAGAATTCTTGTGATTTTTCATTCTTATCTTCATTCTTGTATACTAGACTGTGGTTATCTGAAAAGAGCAGTTAATTTATTGAGTTGTGTTCTCTTCAATGCATGTGTTGAATTAAACTTTTGGTGTCGCCATTAGGCTGGTTTCTGTTTGTTATTTTGTTCATGTAAATGTTGAATAGAAATGGTTCACATATATCCCAATTGTGCTCATGTTGTTATTTCAAAAGCATAATTTATTCCATTACTTTTTAATACATTTTTATTCATATGGCACAGAGCTCACACATTATCAAATAGTTGTCATTGTATTCTGTAGTCCATTGCTATCTACTGTATCATTAGCTTTCTCTCCTGATCATTAAATGTTACGTTTAGATGCTTGTCACATTATATTATTTTTTTCAATTAATTGTTGAAGATGAATAATTTGTACATTCCATTGAGGCTGGTTAACACAAATGCAAAGTCTGTTCAGTTATATGGCTCTGAGACATGGCAACGTGACTAAGGGTATCACATCCAGACTGCAGACTTTCGTTAACAAGTCTCTCCGTCGCATGTTAAATGGCCAGAGATGTTGTTCTGAATGTCCACAATGAGTATTCTTTTGTACATTCTGAAAAGGACGTTAAGTGGCAGTAACTTTTCCACATTCTGAGCGTGCTGATGAAGGTGGACAAGGATCCTCCAAGTTGTTGTGCTATGCTTGGCTTCTTCTTGCGTGTCACTCACTACTATGGGGATCACTTTGCTCCCTCACCCTGTTAACTAGGCTGCCATGAAAACAGCCCATTTCCAGAGAGGGCTACGAGGAACCTGAGGTGTGCAAGACAAGCTCTATGGCAGTGTCGACAGCCTCAGGATGACCGCCGCTTTTTTCGAAAAAATAATGGTTACTGTCTGACTGCGTACGAAGAAGAAGAAGAACCTGAGGTGAGGGTCTTGGCCAGTATATTTTGACTGATCCTGGCTTACATGTCTGATCAGCATGTTGTGCCTGACCAGACGTTAGTCTTCCTCCCCTAATGAACACAGATCTGTGGGAAAAGAAGATGGCATTAATCAATGCAGCAGAAAATTGGGGAGAGAAAGTGGGGATGGATAGGATACAATCTCAGAAAGAAACCGGACAACTTCTTCTTCATTGATCAACTGATGCTATGCTTCTAGTCCGGTGAGATTCGTGAAGGAGACTGCGTTTCAGGTCTTCACTGGTCCTCCACAGCTTTTTGAGCATGGTCGCTCCCCCAAGTCATACTGCCTCTCTTTGGACTGCATAGGTAGGGCATTCTTGCAGAATATGTTCTTGTGTTCTGGGTTTTATGTTATAGATCTCATTATACTAGAACATGGACTTTATGTTATAGACTTGACATCATTATACTAGAACATGGGCATTATGTTGTTGACATCATTATACTAGAACATGGGCTTTATGTTGTTGACATCATTATACTAGAACATGGGCTTTATGTTGTAGACATCATTATACTAGAACATGGGCTTTATGTTGTGGATATCATAATACTAGAACATGGGCTTTATGTTATAGATGACATCATTATACTAGAAAATGGGCTTTATCTTGTAGACTTGACATCATTATACTAGAACATTGGCTTTATGTTATAGACTTGACATTATACTAGAAAATGGGCTTTATGTTGTAGACATCATTATACTAGAACATGGGCTTTATGTTGTAGGCATCATAATACTAGAACATGGGCTTTATGTTGTAGACATTATACTAGAACATGGGTTTTATGTTGTAGACATTATTATACTAGAACAGGGACTTTGTTATAGACTTGACATCATTATACTAGAACATGGGCTTTATATTGTAGACATCGTTATACTAGAACATGGGCTTTATATTGTAGACATCATTATACTAGAACATGGGCTTTATGTTGTAGACATCATTATACTAGAACATGGGCTTTATGTTGTGGATATCATTATTCTAGAACATGGGCTTTCTGTTATAGACGACATCGTTATACTAGAACATTGGCTTTATTTTATAGACTTGACATTATACTAGAAAATGTGCTTTATGTTGTAGACATCATAATACTAGAACATGGGTTTTATGTTGTAGGGTGTCCAGCTACCTTCCTTGTGTCTATGCTTTCTTTATTGTCAGATACACATTTTTAATCTCTTTTTATCAGTACTTAATAATTTCATGTCCTTTTTTGTTTTTTCAGGTCATGCTTTTCATAAGACATGTGTTTCTGGTCCGGCATGCCCCATCCTTCATTGAACTGAAGTTGAAGAAAAGTTGGAGAGATAAATGGTTGTGTATTTATTCTGCACACAAGAAAATTGATAAATTAATGATAACAGTCATAAATGAAAATAATCATAACAGTTAGGAGAAATAGTGTTGATAGGCATGTAACTCAGTTGAATTTAGAAAAAAGTTCCAATTGCACAGCAGAAGTTGTACTGCAAAACATTTTGAATAGCATGCACAAGTGTAGTGACAAAATTTGAGCAGCAGTAAGCAGTATTAATGCTTGCTGTAGTCTCTTATATACTTGAAAATGCAATTTACAAGCAATTTCATCATCAAACACCGTACATTAGTCAGTCTAGGGTCCCTGGGATTTCCTTACAGGAAGTTTTTGCAAAGCATTTTTTTCTCTTTTGCAGAAGTGGTTTCTGTAGCATTTTCCCTTTAAAGAGGTTGCTAGTCCCACCCATGCACGACTCTCTTTAAGTTGTCTTTTATTTTATGCATAGTAATGTGTCTAGTATATCCTCAGTAAGGGGGTTTGGGATCCATACAGTGAATACAATTTGACTTGTTAAACATTATATTTTGCAGACTAGTAAAGCTCGTAACTCTGCACTACAGTATCAGACTAAGTTTGTTTTTCTTTTCAGCGTATATAATCATTTATGTAATTTATGCATCTCATTTATGCTTATGTTTGGATTTAGCACATTAACTATAATGAGCGACTCAAAGTTGCAGAGAACTTTAACAGTTTGCTTTTGCAGATCATTATACTCCATGTGTTTGTTGTTTGCGAGTGCCCACAATGAGTAGGCTACTCTTTTGTGTGCCCTGAAAAGGATGTTAAGTGGTGGGTTGCAGTAGCTTTCCTCACATCCCGAGCATGCTGATGAAGGTGGACTGGGATCCTCCAGGTGGTTGTCCTATGCTTGGCTTCATCTGCGTGTCACTCACTATTAGGGGTATCACATCGATCCCTCACCCTGTTAGTCAGGCTGCCATGAGAACAGCCTGTTTCCAGGTAGGGCTACTAGGAAGCCGAGGTGAGAGTCTTGGCCAGTATATTTTGCCTGACCCTGACTAACATGTCTGATCAGTATATTTTGCCCCACCAGATGTTAGTCTTCTTCCCCAATACTCATGTTGTAAGGCTTCTGATTGATGTTTTTATTTGTAGGGTTTATGTGTTGTTACTAACCCAGTTGCATATGGGCTCTCACCCTTCAGCCCAATGCCATATAATGGTATCTGCACATGTTTGTTAGTTGTTGTTTAGTGTCATATTTTGGTTTATTTGTCAAATTCTTTCTTCTTCTTTTTCATCTGCATTTTTCCTGAAAAAGACATAGTTTACAGTGAGGCTGAGAATATATGCACCTTTCGACCAGACACATCATTTTTCAGCTGGGTTTTTAAGGTGATGGATTTGTCTTACCACTGCGATCCATATTCACTAGTGCCTGTTGCCAGGGCCACCTCTTGAATGCGGAACAGGTCTTGTTCAGCTGCGGTTTGTTGACCCTGTTACAAGTCACCAGCTATGAGTCACTGGCTACTGTCAGCTCATTCACTGTGCTGCATCTTTGGTATCATGTGTTAAATGGCATTTAGTTAGTCTTAACAAATATTCCTGTATGCTTGGGAAACATGGACAGTTACAGCTGACCTTCAGCGAAGGATACAGGCCTTGGAGATGAGATGTTTTAGAAGACTTCTAAAAGTCACGTGGAAAGATCGAGTTCAGGTCAGTTCTGTTCAAGTCATTCAGTGAGGTCGTTGGGCCACACATGAAGACATCCTCACAACACCACACCACCCTTCTCTGTCAGCGGCCGCTGCCTGTGCCTCTTTTGGTTGGAGATTGGTCCATTCTTTTATGTTATCCTCCCATCTCTTTTTGGGACAGCCTCTTCGTCGTCTGCCTTGCACCTTTCCATGGAGGATCGTATTTGTAAGACCATTTGATCTCGATATGTGACCATACCAAGCAAGCTTCCTTCTTTTAACAGTTGCCAAGAGGTCTTTAAAAGGCCCTATTGCTGTTGTAATTCTATCTCGAATTTCCTCATTTGTAACTCACCACTACAGATGGCCTCCTTTAGGAAACCAGTGTCAAAGCACTTTGCGTGGTTTTGCAATAGTTGTTCTATTGTAAAATGTTTTGCATGATGAGGTTGCTAGCCCAATGCACAACTGTCTTTAATCATCTTTTATAGGGGATGGCGTGGGCTAGTGGTTAAGTGACACACTAACAACCTGAAGGTGAATATGTGCATTACTCCCCATCACAGCATCAGCCATTTCCCCGGGGAAGCAGACTCGTACACAAAATGTATGCCGAAGTCGGATGCACTGGGCCGACAGGCGCAAAATAAAAACAGTGCAACGCACACAACCTTGGGAAATAGAGAAATAAGGCGAACGCAAACAAAAATTAGTTAAAAAACATAATCACTTTTTATGACATGCATGAAAGTGCAGTGGCCCAATTTTTTTATTCTCAGTAACGAGGCCTGGGATCCACACGTGAACTGACTTTACTCACTTCTTACAAAATGCTGTCAGTGTGATTTACTTGACAAGTCACTCCTCATCTATGAGGGGCCTCCGAAAGAATGCCTCCTATTTTATTATGATATCCCACGACGTTAGAAGGGGATTTTGGCAGTATGTCAGTAAAGTTTGAACCTTTCCTTCAATATCCATAAAATTGTGTTTCCATCCGACAGGTAACAGTGGAGGAGCAGTCTGACAAAATGGCGTCTTTCATGGAAGTATGTTATAAACAGATATGCATTACTGAATTCCTCCATGCGGAAAAAGTTGCACCAATTGACATTCATCGACGCTTGCAGAATGTTTACAGAGTCCAAATAGTGGATGTTAGCACAGTGAGGCAGTGGGTTGTGTGTTTCAGCAGTGGTGAAAGTGACATGAAGAACAAGCCATGTTCCGGATGATGCACAGCTGTCACACCATGCAATGAAGAACATCTCGATTAGCTCAAACACAAATCAGACGATTACGACCAGGGAGCTGTCTACTGAGTTGGATATTGGCTTGAAAGCGTTTGAAACGATGGTGGCAACATTGGAATATCACAAAGTTTGTGCCAGGTGGGTCCCATGAATGCTCACACAGGAACAGAAAGAACATTGCGTGCAAGTTTGCCATGACCCTGTGAACCATTATGAGGATAAAGGTGACAGTTTCCTAGATCGCATCATCACTGGTGATGAGACGTGGTGCCATCACTACGATTCTGAGTCAAACGGCAGTCCATAGAATGGCGACATGTGAATTCCCTATCGAGAAAAAAGTTAAGATGCAGCCCTCAGCAGGTAAAGTGATGTGCACAGTCTTTTGGTATAGGAAAGGGGTAATCCTAGATTTCCTGGAACCTGGACAAACCATCAACTCTGACCATTACATTGGGATGCTGACTAAGTTGAAGGCTTGATTTTCTAGGGTCAGGTCAGAGAAGAAGACAATCTGTCTTTTGCAATACGATAACGCCAGGCCCCATACCAGTTTCAAGACAATTGAGCACATTGTCAGTCTTGGCTGTACTGTCCTACCACACCCACTGTACAGTCCGAATTTGGCACCTTCTGACTTCCATCTGTTCGGGCCAATGAAAGATGGACTGCGTCGGCCTCATTTTCCTAGCAACAACGCCGTCATAGCGGCTATGATAGTCAGTCACTTTTGCTGGTGCAGATTTTTACAGGCATGCCATGTATGCTCTTGTTCAGCGTTGGACAAAAAGGAAAAAGCCAAGGGTTAGACTATGTTTAAAAAATATTTTTTGAAGGCAGAATATTGCTTGACCAAATGGTATTATTGTGCCCTTTTTTAAAATCTGTTATGGTTTTCAAGGAATAAAATAGAAGGCATCACTTTGGAGCACCCCTCGTACATTGGAGTGTAAAGATTTTATTTTACTTTTCTTGTGGACAAATATAACATCAAAATACCCAATGAAAAACTGCAGCGCTATACTAAATTGATTTCAGCATTTACACTTCTTTATTTAATTTATATCTTTTAAATGTATTTCTACCTTGTAAAAGATATTTAATCACTAAAAATATATTTTGACTGATTCACTCCCACACACCAATGTATTCGCCTCCTAAGTTTTTCAAGTAACCCAGGCGCAGATGTATCGGCTTTTGCGACTGTGTTTACAAAGTCAAATATTTTCCCATGTCTAGCTCTCCTTAATGTTTTATTTTGGTTCTTGACAGAAGTTCAGATTTTGTACTTTTCATTTTCAGAAGAGTTTAATTGAAAACTTGTATTTTCATACTTGGATTCCAGAAAAATATTTGTTAGGGCAGCCATGAATCAAGCCCATGCCCTTACTTTCATTAAAACCCCAAAATACCAAATTAAGTCTAAATGGCAAATTCCTGCAGCCAAACGACAACCCAACCTATCTGGGAGTCACATTTGATCGGCGCATGACATGGAAAAGTCAGATTGAGAGAAACCGAATGAAAGCCAGAGAAAGAATGGCAATCATGAGGAAACTTGCTGGCACAAGCTGGGGAGCAGACGAAGGCATACTAAAGAAACTGTACACTGGAAGAGTGAGACCAGTTCTCGAGTATGGCATTGCGGCATGGACAACAGCAGCGAAGGCGAACTTCGATAAAGTTAGCAAACTTCAAAACCAAGCCATGAGAATTATAACAGGTGGCATGAAGTCAACGCCAATTGTAGAACTTGAAAAGATTACAAAACTGCAATCCATGACCGATAGAAGAGACTGCAGAGCCCATCTGCAGTCAGAGAAACTCCGAAGACTGACCGACCATCCAATGCACCAGAGACTAAACAATTTGGGAAATGGGAAACTAAAGCGGAGAAACTTTGCAGAAATAGCCAAAGCAAAGATGCACGAAGATCCCATAAACGCACTAACAACACCAAAACCCATCACTACTGTACGAAAACCTACCTGGAGGCAGGATATATTTCCAGAGGTGGTAGAAAATATACCAGGTATTGCAAACAAAAACTGCCAGACTGAAAAAGAAAGGAGAGATACTACCCTAAGCTTCATAACGAAAAGCTACCCAAGCATGGACTGGACCCATGCATACACCGACGGTTCTGTAACAAACACTACACAGAACGGAGGGGCAGGAGCATTCCTGAATCTACCAAATGGCAGAAAAATAACACTGTCATTCGCTACTGGTAAGTACACAAGCAATTTCAGAGCGGAGGCAGAGGCACTGAGGGCGGCAGTGGAAGAAATGGTGACACACAGTGAAAATGAAAGCCATATAGTCCTGCTTACAGATGCTCTCGCCGTAGTCACAGCGCTAAAAAGCCAGAAAAACACTGAGCTTAATGACTTCAGAGCAGCACTCTGCAAACTGTGTCAGCAGTCCGCACCAAACAGAGTGGTGGTACAGTGGGTCCCATCACACTGCAATATCCAAGGCAACGAGGAGGCAGACAGACTGGCAAAAGAAGGTGCAAGACTACCACAAACAGATACTAATATGACGTACGAAGAGTCAAAACGGCTTATCAAAGCCAGGTACATGACCAAATGGGAAACTGAACATACTGGTTACACCAAAAACGATGCCTATTACCAGTTGAACCGAAGAGAGCAGGTCGTTGTCTTCAGACTTCGCACTGGCCACAATAGACTGAGGCACCACCTATTCAACAAATTGAAGATAGGAGGTACCGACGAATGCCCGTGCGGTACTGGCAAAATGACCGCTGAACATCTGCTGCAGAACTGCCCGACATACGAGGATCAGAGAGAGCAGATGTGGCCATCACCAGTGGAACTGCAAGACAAGCTCTATGGCAGTGGCGACAGCCTCAGGATGACCGCCGCTTTTTTCGAAAAAATAATGGTTACTGTCTGACTGCGTACGCAGAAGAAGAAGAAGCCCATGCCTCTTCAACCAGACAAAATAGAGCTTCTACAGTAAAAATAATGGTTAGATTATATTGTTGCTAATGGTAGTGATGATGAAAATATCAATCGTTCTAAGTCAAGCGCTGAAAGTGAAACTAAATCTACTGATGAGAGGTCAGTGTCCTCTTTTTCTCCAGCAATGGTAGTAACAGTTCACAAATTTAGTAAAGGTTCAAGATCCTGCACAGTTAATCTAGTGTGTATAATATAAATGAGTGTATATATATTTTAAAAGCAGTATTCTTTCAGGATGTTGTTGTTGCTTAGATGTTTGCCTCACTAGTTTCTACTGGCGGAGGCGCGCCATTTTCCACCCCAGACCGTAGTCCATTGGGTGATATCAGGACGCATAAACCAGTACTTGGATGCATGTGTGCATCTGTATGTACCTATGCTAGGTTTGTGCGCCCTCAGAAGCTAGCCCAACCAAAGTGCAATGGAAGGGCCTCACCATGAGGGCGCGTGTGAAAGTTGTGCAAGAGTGTGACTGTAGGACAGAGTCAAAGAAACAGAGTGGGGTGAGAAGAGACAGAATAGTTGCCCCCAGGGTGAGCCACTGTGCTATGTGCGTAAATTGTAAACTCGCACACTGGTGTTGATTGGGGCTTTCACTTTAGAACACTTTTTCAACTTCACATGCCTTCAGTAAAATATGAATACTAGGAAAACAACTGCACCAAATTAAGTGCAACTTTAAGAACATCTTCCTTTGTGGTTTACCGTCAATAGAAAGCCATTAGGTTATTCATGTATTGGTTTAGAGCTGAATAATGTGCGGATGAGGGGAAACATTTTTGTCATAACTTTAAAAAAAAACAACCCCAAAAAGATTATGCAACCATAATCCCTCATACACAAATGTTCACCTCCATTTGTAAAAATATGAATTTCATTGTAAAGTGGACTGCTATGAACAGTTTGGTATATATTACATGTTATTTCGATGAATCTTTATTTAAGGTAAATTGATCACAACTAAGTGATGCTGTGTGTTGGTTTTGCATAAGAAAAAAAGTCCATCCAAATGTCCAAAATATTCCGAAGTGAATGAGTTAAGCGGATAAATGAAACATTAAAAAACTGACCCTAATAATGCAACATCATGTTTAATATCTTTAATGTTTATTTGCTACATCCAATTGACTCTTAAAATTATGATTAATTTGAATAGAAAAATGCATTGTATTTAGCGATGACGAATTTTTATTTGTGCATGTGAAACCTTATTATCAAGTTTTTAGTGAGAATATCATGATTGAAGATGGTTAATTTGCCATTTTCAAGCATCCAATAAGTTTTGATAATGGATGTGAAAGTAAGCCAACCTAAACTACTTATGAACAAATAGTTTTTCACCCACAAAACAAAATATGTAAATATGTGCTGATACTGCATCTGTGAAGAGTACAACTTGTCTCTGTGTTTTCATCTGTCATTAGAATTTCTGCTACAGTTTTTAGGGCCTCTGCCTCTACTCTGAAGTTACTTGAAAATTTTCCAGTCGCCACTGATAGCTGTGTACTGAAAAACCTTGTGATAATAGGAATATGTTCAGTGCAAAAGAAGCAAAGAAAGACAGAAAAAATGTATGTGGTGGTATTACTGGATGGCTATTTAAAAACATTTTTTTTGGGCGTTCGCCTTATTTCTCTATTCCCCAAGGTGGTGTGCATTGCATTATGGTTTTAATTTTGTGCCTGTCATCCCAGTCATCAGACTTCAACATACATTTGATGTATTTTCTATTAAAAATACAACATTAAAAAATGGTGGAATGTTTAAAGAAGAGATGGTTGTGAAGGAAATTGTCATGAATGCTACAAGACGTGAGTCATAATGATGATGTGAATTGTTTCATAATTGAAATATAAACATAATTGTTTAGTTTATTTTCTGTAATAAATTAATATTACTTTTTTATTATATGTTATGTATATGTTTTCTTACTAAATTTTCTGCAAGGAAATCTGTAAAAGCTTGTTGGCTATTACATTTTGTGCTATGATCAAATATATTAAATGAGGGTCTTCTTATATGCAATAAAGATTACCCTTTTCATATTATTTTCATCACATGAGCATGTTTGAAGAAAAATTCCAGAAGTGTAACTTGTTTTGTTAAATGATATGTTATCACAACATCATCACAATTATGATGATTATCACATTATTGTGTCTTTCCAAGTTACATTCTTGTTATGTTGCCATTTGAGCAGTGCCTGTTGTATAAAGTACTGTAGATTTAATATTATTGTCATCTAACATATTTCCTTTTTTGTTTGGACAATATTGCCATACATGTTAGTGGCTATTATTGTTTTCTAATGTTGCTGGTGTGCTATTGTTACAAATTGCCAATGAAATGTGGTTTCTCAGTTATTGAGAAGTGTTGCTAAAGTTTTTGTGAGACATTGTAAAGATTTATTGAAAGGCATGGCCGGTTTTTCACTTCATACCTAAGTGACCTTATAAGTGTTGATTGTTTGTTCCTAGTGTTTGTTATAAACATCAAGTGCCCTGTTGTTATTTTATATGTGCCATACCTGCAGTAATACTCTTGATATTGCATATCACCCTTAAGCACAGAGGTTCCAAACCTGTTGCATTTCTTGTGCACCCTTAACTCTTATTAAACCTTCCAGCACCCTCTTGACAAGCATCCTGAACTCTGTACACACACATACACCAACACACACACATACCCCAATACACACATACCTCAACATGCACATACCCCAGGTTTGGAATCCTTGCTTTCAAGGTTTCTCCAAGATGTGCTACTATTAATCATCTATAGTATGTCTTCAAAACCCCTCGACTACCCCAGCAATGGGAAAAATGTCATATGACAGTAGTAGTAGTATGCCCTCATTATCATTTGATTTCCCTATCTGCCAATTCTTATATACATTGTATACTATTTATAACCACTATTTCTCTATTAAACATCAGGGTTTCTCTGTACGTAGCCAATTGTCTCAATCATCATGTATGTGGGTCAGGTAAAATGTTAAGTGATGTGGAACACAGGTGCTTTCTGATTGGGATAATGAAACTACATTCCTTAACATTAAAATTGAAACTCATTAAGACATCAGATTTTTTGCAGTAGAATTCACTCTTGCCACATTGAAGCCATTGTTAAACTAGTTTACTAGTGTTTATTTACTAGAAAAACATATTTGCTGCTAAAGTAAATAACTGTAACAGGTTATCATTATGTCTTTTGCTCTGTATCCATATGCCACACATTTAATAGCTGTCTATCGTTGTAGATGAGGACCACCGACATCATCTTTGCCACAGATTTCCCTGTTGGGTGTGGGCATGAAAACATCTGTTGCATGACGGGCTCATGAGATCTGTAGAAGATGTTGGTGTTCCCGCTGTTCGTGATTTCCGGGTCGTGCGTTTGCTCTGGGCTTGCAAAACACGGTCGTCTTCGCCGGTAGCTACGCCTGACTTCTCCAGTCAGATCTGTCTTGCGCAAGACATTCCATCAGATTATCTTTAAAACTTTTCTTTGTGCGCTTCTCTCACACCATCCCTACTTCAGTTTGACGTCTAGAGCTTCTTTGGGAGCTGGTCGTCTGACATACGAATGAGGTGTCTGGCCCATCGTAGTCATGCTTTTAATAGCAGTGCATGGATGCTGGGCATGTCAGTTCTTGAGAGAACTTTGATGTCAGTGACACGATCTTGCCAGCGAATGTGGAATATTCGCCTCAGGGAATCTGTGTGGAAGTGGTTTAACCTCCTTGCATGTCCAGAGCATACAGTCATACATTTAATGAACCAATTAAGGACAGATATTGAGATCTTAATGAATAGTTTGTAACTTCAACTAATTTATATCAGACAAGTATATTTAGTAGGATTTGCTGTTAGGATTAACTGAAAATCAATCAAAATCTTTTCAATTTCCTGTGGATCATAGGTTTTCAACAAATACATATCAAGTCATCTAATGTTGACTTGTCAGTGATCCATTAAAATATTTTGTTGCTTACATTACAGAATGGAGTAGTCAGCCTATGCCCGACCTTTCTTAGCCATCTCTTATGGCAGGTCTTGTAGGTTACAGTATTACTATTCTTTGGTCCTCTTTCATGCCCTGATTTACACTCAATGGTTAACAGTAAACCATGTCTATTAGTTACCAGTTTAAAAAAGTCATTTAAGTAGATCGGGATCAAGACGCTGAGCAGGGCATGAGCTGCAGTGGTCAGCAACCCATAGCTGACTGCTAGCGTCAGGGCCAGCGAACCAGAGCTGCCAAGACCCTTCTACACCTCCACGCGATGATCCTGGATAACAGGCTGCAGCAGGGCAGACTGGCTAAGGAGAAGGGATCGAAGAGGGAATGCTAACCCGGTACTAAAATAATGCTTGCTGAAGTCGGATGTGTTGGACCAAAAGGTGCAAATATCGCAGTCAAGCTGTAAACTACGACACAACACATTCCGTTCTCTAGACTACATTCTGCTACTTAAGCCCTTTCAGAGTTTGGTAGCGGGAGATTGAGAACGAATGCAGAAGAAGATATAAGTAGATCATGGTCTCTTGGCTATTGTTTGGTGAAACCTTAGAATTACAAAAATGATCTCTAGGGGATCTGTGACCTCCTCTACTTAGTTTCCTTTATCTCTGGCTACCTCTTTTAAGTTTAATTTATCTCTGGCTACTTCTTTTAATTTTAATTTATTTATGTGGCTAACTCTTCAAAGTTTCATTTATACCTGTGGCTCCATCTACAGAGTTCCATTTATCTCTATGGCTGCCTCTTCTAGGTATCATATATCTCTACGGCTATCTTTTTGTGGGTTGATTTTCATATATCTCTATGGTTACCTTTTCTGTCTTTCATTTACACCTTTGACATCTACAGAATTAAATTTATATCTGTGACCCCTTCCATTTTAAATATCTTAGTTTCCTTTAATACGTAGCATTAAGATATGTAGAATGGTCCTCTGAGATGGCCATATAACCCATATTGAGAATCACCTGTGCTCCTCATGTGGTAGATCCCATTCGCACAATGAGATTTGGTCTTCCAGAAAATTACCAAGTATTCACACGCCAACATATTGTCTTTAAAAAAAAGTGTTATTTGATCAAGAAAATATAATATCTTGCTTTGTCATGTCATAATAAATAAAATGCTCATTTCTGATTAACTGTTTTTGTAAATTATTTGCCTTTGCTGAAAGAGAAAGTGTGAGAATGCAATTATTATATATTTGTTTGTGATGAAAAATAGTGTAGCTTTTATTTTTGTGGATAGAGGTAATAGAAGAACCACATAAAGTTATTTTGTCTGTGGGGGATGCTGCACTAATAATCACAGACTGGTGTGATGCAGAACTTTAATGTGCTACGAAAATTTCTGAAGCGTATCATACCATTTCTAGTGATTTTAATAACCCTTTGTAATATAGCCCTTTTTATAATAATACTAATTGCCTACTGCAAGCGAAGACAGGGAAATCATCAGCCTTGTGCTTAAAGATATGTGTTCTTTTGTGACTGTAAAGACCAATCCTGGGTCAGCATATCCTGCCACATTCAAGGCATACATGGGGGAGCCGGCTGTGGAGTCATCAAGAATTAATAGTTCGCCTGGTATGTTATCAACACCGGCCGTCTTACCCTTTTTAAAAGATCTAACCGCCACCTCAACTTCTTCACACATGATGCTAAAGTTATCTTCCTCTTCTTGTTGGTCTGCTAAGGTTACATCTATAGGATCCCTAGGGGACTTCATATTGCACAGCTGGAAGCAATATTCTGTCCATCTCTGCATGACATTCTTTTTTGCAGTCATGGTATTCCCTGCCTCATCTTGAATTGTTCTTATTGTGGGCGTGAACGACTTTGTCAGGTTTCCAACTAGTTGGTAAGCTGCTCTACCATTATTCTTGACAATGCAGTCTTGAATATTTGTGCACTGATTAATTATCCGCTCCTCCTTTGCTCCCCATGTCCTTTCTTATAGTCTTTTATAGCTCTGGATGTGTAAGGTGTGTTCATGCTCTGCATCGCAATCCAGCGGTATTGGGATTGGCTCGCCCTTCTTTGGAAGCGGGAAAAGTGAAATTTAGTAGCCTGCCGATTAAGTGAACTCACAAGTTAACCTCATCTCCTTGGGGTGCACAATGGGAAACTAGAGCAGCGAGGCTTTAGACTAACGAGGCAATGGCTCGCCTGAGAGGATGGGCTCCTCCAGGTCAGATGCATATGTTGGTCCACCACAGCTTGGAGAGAAGATGGGCGCCAACAAGAAATTCTAAGCCCATGAAGACACAATAAAAATCTCTTATACCGGATCGGCCGCAGCCCGGGTTAGCAATGACAGCGCTTGCCGTCTCACGCTAGGTTGGAGGTGTTAAGTCTGCAACTTAACTTAAACTTAACGTCATTATACTGGTTTAGAAGACTCTGCAGAGTCTGTAAACAACCAGTTCCATTTACAACACCTTCCTCTAGAAGCTGTACGCATCCAATCTGTTCTTAAATGCATTGACCGTCCCAGCCTCCACCACCTCACTTGGCAATGCATTCCAAGCATTCACTACTCTCTGGCTAAAGAAATACTTCCTAATATCTAATCTGGACCTCTCCTTAGTCAACTTGTAGCTGTGCCCTCTTGTCCTTGTTGGTGGTTGTACTTTAAAAAACTTGTTATAGTCCACTTTATCCATTCCTCTGATCATCTTATACACCTGTATTAAGTCACCACGAATTCTTCTCTCTTCTAGACACTGAAGGCCAGTTCTTTTTAATCTTTCTTCATAACTGTAATTCTGGAATCCCACTATCAGCTTTGTCGCTCTTTTTTGTATTCTCTCCAGCATGTCTATATCCCCTCTCTGATAAGGACTCCACACCTGTACACAGTACTCCAATCTAGGTCTAACTAATGCTTTATACAGTTTGATTATCACTTCCTTGCTCCTATGTTTAATATTTCTTTTTATCATCCCTAACATTGCATTTGCCTTTTTTTACTGCTACCTGAACTTGCTCCCTCACCTTACATGTATGATCTATTATAACCCCTAAGTCCCTTTCTTTATCTATCTTTCTAATATTGTTCTCTCCCATTCTGTAATTATGTTCCATATTGGATCTACCCATGTGGATGACTGTACATTTATCTACATTAAACTCCATTTGCCAGATTACAGACCATTCTCAAATTTTATCTAAATCCGACCTCAATATATCTACTTCTGCTTTAGATGAGACACTACTGCATAGACTCGTGTCATCAGCAAATTTTGCAATAATGGATCCCATACCTATGTCCAAATCATTTATATATATCAAGAATAAAATTGGTCCCAAAACCGAGCCCTGTGGCACTCCACTTTTCACTTCACACCACTCAGAGTACTCCTTATTTATACCCACCCTTTGCCTTCTTCCCGTTAACCAATTTTCAATCCACCTATTCCATGTGATTTTAATTTTCGAAATAATCTTTGATGAGGTACTCTATCAAAGGCCTTTGCAAAATCCAGATAAATAACATCCACTGGCTCCCCTTTATCTAACATTTTGGTAACCTCCTCCATGAATTCTAATAGATTTGTTAAGCATGATCTCCCTCTGGTAAACCCATGCTGAGTATTTCTAATTAGATTAAATGTGTCTAAATGCATTACAATGTTTTCTTTGATTATTGACTCTAACAATTTACAGACTATGCTCGTTAAGCTCACAGGTCTATAGTTTGCTGGATCTGTCTTTTTGCCCTTTTTGAATAAGGGGATCACTCCCGCATCTTTCCAATCCCGTGGAACAATCCCTTGTGCAAGTGATTGAGAACATAATATAGCCAATGGTTTTGCTAATTGGTCTCTAATTTCAAACAGCAATTTTGGATGAATACCATCTTGACCTGGACATTTATCCACTTTCAACCTCTCCAATTTTTAAAAAACCATTTCCTCTGTAATACAGATTGATCCTAATCCTGCTGTATCCATGTCTCTTTGAAAAATATCTACAGGCTCTGGGATCTTGGAGCAGTCCTCTTTTGTGTACACTGTGCCAATGTAGTGATTGAGTAGATTTGCTGCCTCCCTATTTTCACTTATTTTTTTTCCTGTGCTGTCTATGAGAGGGCCTACTTTGTCCTTTGATCTTTGTTTATTTCTAACATAAGAGAAGAAGCTTTTACTATCAGTCTTGATCCTCTGAGCAAGTTTCTTTTCGAAGTCTATTTTTGCTGTTTTATTTGCTTTCTGAGATATGTTCTGCTTGTCCAAATATTTTAAATATGTTTCTTTTGATTTACCTGCCTCTATATATTTTTTCCATGCTTTATTTTTAGCTCTTCTACATTTAACTACAATTTTAGTGATCCACTTTTTACGCTTGGGGTTTACTTCCCTATATGGAACACATTCCTCTTTTAGCGTTTCGAGAACTGCTTTAAAACTCACCCACTCCTGTTCAACATCTGTTCCTCTGACAATATCATCCCAGATTATGTGGTTCGCTGCCTCTTTCATCCTCTTAACATCTGTCTTAGAGTAGTTATATGTTCGCGTGTTTATGTTCACTTCTTTCCCTGCAATAAGATCCCATCGGATGATTTGATGGTCACTTGAGCCAAACAGTTCCCCTACGGTAACGTTTTCAATCATATTTTCCTCTGTAGTAAAAACTAGGTCGAGTATGTTTTTGCCTCTGGTGGCTGCTACTACATGTTGAATTAAAAAATTTTCAGTTATGCACTTAACAAAAGGTTTTGACTCTACAAGTGCTTCTGCCATATCCCATTTTATTTCTGGAAAGTTGAAATCCCCCATTAATAATAAATTCCTATCACTTGCCTTTACTATGCTACTAATCAGCTCCTCATCTTCCTCCTTTTGACTTGATGGACATCTATAGCATACTCCAATCACTGTTTTTTCACCCCCACTTTCTATTTCACCCCATACACTTTCATTTTTGTTACCACATGATAAATCCTCTCTGCTAGTTATCAGAATTTATACAGTATAATAAAACACCACCCCCCTTAGCCTTGTCTCCAACTACCCTATCCTTCCTTAACATTGTATATCCCTCTATTTCAAATTCACCATATGCAATGTCCTCATATGCCCATGATTCTGTTAACCCTATTATATATGGTTTTTCTTCCTCTACATACAGTTCCAATTCTTCTCTTTTATTTACAATGCTTCTCACATTTGCATAAAAACATTTTAGTTTGCAATTTTGTTGTTTTTCCACTTTTTGTTTTTGCTGCATCATTTTAATGTTTGGTTTTCCACTACTTAATTCCCACTTCTCTGACCTAAACTCTCTTCTTTGACTACATCCTCTATAGCACCCTATTTTAGGCCTATCTTTAGTCTCATACTTTGTGCACAACTGTGTTGCCTGGACAGAGGGTGTGTTGACCAAGGTCCATGTGGGATCCAGAGAGGGAACCCTATACTCCACTGCCTCGCGAGGAGGGAGAGTTTGACGAGTACTCCTTATCGTATGTGTCAGTGTGATATTTGTGGCTGTCTTTGTAGTGCCGAGTACCGTGTGGATTTTTCTAAATTTTCTTATTCCTCCTCTTTTTCCCCTTTTGTTTTTTGGCTTTCTTGTCCTTCTATTTTGTGCGGACGAGTTGTTTTTTTGGAGGATGTTGTGTTCCCGCAGATGTTTGAGTATTTTGTTTGTGCATGATGATATTGTGAGTCGTAGCCCTAAGAGATGGGTTCTTGAATATTTTATGGATTTCACGGCTGCTGTTAAACCGTTTTCTCCCGCTGGTCGGTTCATGGCAGGGTCGTTATCGCGTCATGCACCGGTGATTTTCTGACCGTAAACATGACCCAGATCCCCTTGCGTGGGTAGCTGTGATCCTTTAATGAATTGGGAAATCAAAAATACACTTTCCACGATCCTAAACAGTAGAAACACAGGCCGGAAACACAGGCCCAGTTAATTTTCACATCTAAATTATGCACAATTATATCCAAGAATGACGAGAATATCGCAGGATAATCCTAGTAAACAAATATAAATCACTCCGACATTGGGAGCAACACAATTCAGCAGCCTATAATGGCGCTCGAACCGGAACCATAAGACTCAGAAGAGGTTGATGGGCAGACAAACTCACTGAGTGGTTAAACCGTCCTCACGTGAGGCACGACTGGCAGCAACGGACAGAGAGAGATGGCATGGAATTGTGGCAGTGTCTTCAAGTGTGTCCCAACGACCTGATGGGTTACGGGAGAAAATGAACTGAACTAATTTTTTCGCTCCGGGTAATGTGGTTTTCTCATTTTTGAGAGCTCTCCTAATGTTACATAGTAGTAATATATGCTCAGAGACCATGACCATCGCTGTTCTTGACTGGACCTTCGCTGTAGACCCCTCCACATTAATTTCTGCTCCTAGATATTTGAACCGTTTAACACTTTCCAGAGGTTCACCTTTGACCATAATTGGGTTTAGACCTTCGCTTGTACCTTCCCAATATTTTCTCGGCCGTATCCTCCAGTATAGTGTTGAAGACTTATAACATAGACTGTACACCCTGGCATTCTAGATCTGAGTCAGTGCTTGCTGCTAGGTTAAGATTGTTCCCCAGGCTATCATGAAACGCTTCCACGGTTAGTGGATCTTTCAGTCTATCAAGGTCAGACCTAATCCTTGGTTGTTGTGGTCTGGCTATGTTCTTTAGGCTGAGACAAAATGTAAGCATAAGCAGATCAGGGTCGCTGCCCATCTCCGCCTCTGAATAACTTCTTGTTTGGGCCTTATTAATGCTGGAGAGAAATCTGGTTTGTACCATTATGTAGTGTATCTGATTATGATGTTTCAAACTGGGTGAGTGCCACGTGGTTCTTCTAGATATTTTATTGTTCCCCAGCGATTTTCAAGCTCAAAATGATTGTACTCGGCAAACTCTGGTAACCTATGCCCTCTCACGTTTGAAACTCTATTACAAAAGGGTCCGCATGTGTCCGGCCAAGTTTCTGATGCATCCGAGCCAATTTTGGCGTTCCAGTCACCTTGCACTATGAGGATGTCGTTCTTGTGGGTATTGTTGATGTACTTCTGTAACTGGTCATAAAAACACTCAACTTCATCCTCCTCGTATACTTGTATCACCGTTATGTTAAATGATGATGCTTTTAATATTATAGTTATGAGCCTACTGGATATGGGGTGCTATTCTAACACTGTGTTTTTGTTCTTTTTGTGGACCAGGAACCCCACACCATGTCTCGATGAGTACTTTCCTTCCCACTATGGTAGAATATATGACCTTCCTCTGTGTTCGTCTCTCCTAAACCAGTTGATCTTGTTTCGCAAACAAATATAGTCTGTCTTTTAATCATGAACATGGTTCGAAGGAATTTTCTACTAAACTGCATGTCAGATACAAATGATTTTTTTGCATGCAGTCTTAGTATATCCATGACGCTAAAACATTGATATTATTTAATCCACAGACGTTAAGACATTTGCACATCGACAAATTCTTTTGATCTTTTAGGACCATTGCAAAAAAATGACATTAAATTTAAGATTTTACAGTACGCAGCTGAATTTCTCAACATTTTGGACATAGGCGTATCTCCTTAATTTCTTGATAGATCAATTGATTTTTTGTGTTGCCCTTTATGTACAATCGTAATAATGGCACCAATATACAATAGTTAGCATAGCGCTTTGGTCATAATTAGACCCCAAGATTGTATCAACTGCGCAGGTAATTTTATGTTGTGTAACGCATTTGAATATTGCAATGTAAATTGTTTTTAATTTGTTAATTGTTTTTATAAACACATTCTAATTCATCCAAGTCTGCTAATCAGTATGTCCACAAACGATGATATTAATCATTCCCAATCTGTCAGTCAAAGAGGTTGACAATTGTTACTGGCTCGACAAATTGTAATCCATCTCGTTGCCAGTATTGTTTTTTTTCCCGGACCACACGTTCAACACACTTCTTCCAGAACTGAATGTTTATTTGTGAAAGGTACTCTTGTGTCAGCATTTCAACACCACACATTTTAAACGTCCTGTTATGTTCTGCAACCTGTCCTTTGACTTTAACCCACACAGGCTCTTATGTTAATTTTAGTTTCCGGAGAGTAATAAGTTGATTTTTCGTCAACAGTTTCAATATCTCCCGTTTTATGACATCTCTGTCGAAATTGTCAAATTTCCTTTTCCTCCCTTGCTTAATATGAGTGCACTCTGAGTTATGGCCAATCCAACGGTAAAAGGATGATCTTTCCAGACTAAACGCCAATTGCGTTCGTTTCTCTGGGTCATGAATATCGCAATATAAATGACCCATCCTAGATTCCCTGCAAAAGAACTGTTATAGTAAAACGGTAACTTTCTGCATTGTTATAAATGTCACTTCAAACTCATTTTGAAAATGATATCATTATAAGTTTTGAAAAAGCAACTATATGTCACAATAACCACAACTCAAACTATCAATGTGTATTGATTAGCATCCTGTCAGTCTCGAAAGATGATTGACTTCACGCTAGAGAAGGGGCAGTCAGTTGTTGCCCTTGCTTTTGCCGCACACGTTTGGAGTCTGAATCTTGACGCATATTGTCATCCCCTGCCTGCAGATCAACACACAAAGCCTGCTTCCAGCCAAGTCTGTCTTTGACAAGTTCCTCCAAGTTGCAGGTGTTCATATCCAATGTCTTCAGGTCACGTTTGCAAAAATCTTTTTAGCGAAGGAAGGTTCTATAAATTTTACGTTTGCCCGTGGTAAGCTCTCCGTATAGAATATCTTTTGGTATTCGACCACCCTCCATTCTGCACACGTGACCAAGCCACGGTAAGCGGCGCTGGTGGAGAATCATAACTAAACTGGCAATCTTTGCACGGTCCAGCACATCACTGTTAGTCACTCTGTCACTCCATGAATTTCCAAGTATGCATATCAGGCAGCGCACATGAAAAGCATTTAGCCTTTTTTCACGAGAGACATAGAGAGTCCATGTTTCGCTGCCACAGAGCAGGGTACTAATAATCCAGGATATGTACACAGCAACATTTGTGGAGACGGTTAGCACGATGATATTCCACACTGTGAAAGCCTGACAAATGTATGAGGCTATTCCTAATAGCTTCTGCAGCTTTGCGTCCAGTGGAAGGTTGTCGGTGATGATAGATCCGAGGCAGTTAAAGGGATTTACTACTTCCAGATTTGTATCGTTTAAGACAATGTCTGGAGGATCTGCACACTGAGCTATCACTTTTGTTTTTTGTACGCTGATGTTGAGTCCAAACAGATCACACGATGTTGCCAACCACTTAATGAAGATCTGTAATTGGTTTCGGTGTGGGGGACCAGGGCAGCATCGTCTCTGAAGAGCCTATCCCGAATGATAGTCTCCCTTCTCTTACTTTTTGCTCGCAGTCTGGTTAGATTGAATGGTCCACCATCTGACAGTCTCCCTTCTCTTACTTTTTGCTCGCAGTCTGGTTAGATTGAATGGTCCTCCATCTGACAGTCTCCCTTCTCTGACTTTTTGCTTACAGTCTGGTTAGATTGAATGGTCCACCATCTGACAGTCTCCCTTCTCTTACTTTTTGCTCGCAGTCTGGTTAGATTGAATGGTCCTCCATCTGACAGTCTCCCTTCTCTGACTTTTTGCTCACAGTCTGGTTAGATTGAATGGTTCACCATCTGACAGTCTCCCTTCTCTGACTTTTTGCTCGCAGTCTGGTTAGATTGAATGGTCCTCCATCTGATCTTATATGCAGAAAGACCCCTTCTGTGGCAGTTCTAAAGGCGTGTTTAAGCACGCTGGCAAAGAAAATGCAGAATAGAGTCGGAGCTAGGACACAACCTTGTTTAATTCCGCTGTTAATGTCGAAGGCCTCAGATTCCTGACCGTCATGCAGCACTGTATCTTTCATGCCCACGCGAAAGATCTAATCATGCTCAGTAGTTTAGGTGGGCAGCCAACTTTAGACAATACTTTAAAAAGACCTTCTCTGTTTACCAAGTCGAATGCATTGGTGAGGTCGATGAAGGCGACAAATAGTAGTCTGTGTTCTCTGCATTTCTCTTACAATTGTCTCAGTGAAAAGACCGTTTCAACGGTGGATTTTTCTGCTCGAAAACCACACGGTTTCCCGGTTCACCCTATAGGCCAGCTTTCGCAGCCTCCTCAGGATGATGCGAGCATACACTTCGCCTACGGTGTTGAGGAGTGATATTTCCCTGTAATTGTTTGTCTCTTCTGTCTTCCTTTTTCTTGTAAAGGGCAATTATGTTGGCGTCTCTCATGTCCTGATATACGCCCCATCATCCCAACACTGGCGTATACGCCTATAACTATTAGTATTAGACAGTGTCGCATGAACGAAGTTTGCTGTTTTCAGCATTGGACACAGTGTCAACTTTTTGAACGCGATAATCAGGAATTTGTATTTACTGATCGTATTTGAAGGTCAAAATATATATTTAAAAAACAGCACGTCTATGTACCGTTAACATGTTAAAATTATGTCCCATCCACGGACATTAATATAGACTACTGAATACATTTCTCAAAATACATCAAATTTCTTAGAGACTAAAATGTTTCCACAACGTCATGGATATTTTAAGACTGTGTGCGAAAAATCATTTGGATCTGACATGCAGTTTAGTTGAAAATTGCTTCTGACCTTGTTTATGAATTAAAAGACGGACTATCTTATCTTATCTTATCCCATCGATATCTAAGCATTCCATGTGAGATTTGGTTCAGCTTTCACACGAGTCTTACTGTTCTCACATTCCACGTGGCAATAATAACGTTGTCACGTCTTTTGAGTTTATGTCCGGTCGGGTTGATCTTAACGTTTTGAGAACGACACGTAACAACGTACGCTTACGTAAGCGAAAAAGACGAGTGTGAACGAACGCTTCTGTATGGCTTACTAAAAATAGTATCAGCCAATGAAATGATCTCTTTTTTTCTTTCCTTGTGCATTTATAGTGCATTAAATGACAGCCTCTTGAAAGTTTTCACAGGAGTTTGAGAATTAAATTGAATTTTTTGATATGTTGTTGTTCTTGAGCTAATTTGAAAATGAGATATTGAGTGATTTAGATTTAAATGTTTCTGTATCAAAAATTACTGACAGTGATATAAATGACAGTGAAAACACTACAGTGAGTAAACAGCAATCTGCAAGAATATATAATTTAGGTACTTTAGTGGAATTTTCAAATTGACTCTACAGCATTATAAATACAACTGTTAGAAAGCCCCAGAAAAATGCAATCCAATGATATATCAACCAAGTCTCTATGTCGACTGCCACGAAAGTTATGATTTTTTATATATTTAATTTAGCTTAAAAGTCCGCAAAGGGTTTATAGAGAAACATTAAAAATAAGGTCTATGAAAACTTGTATCCGAAAAGCAGAGTGGAGTGGATAATATGCCGATTATCTCAGCTAATAATAATAATTTTCTATCTATATGATTGACTTGAGTATATCACTATATGATGCATATTCCTTCCTTGTTATTATATTTTTTAGGTTTTTTTAAAAAAACATCACCCTTGCTACGTCTTTTAGGCAGTAAAACCATTATTAAGCTCCGTCTCCAAAGGCTATATACACCATTTCTCGCTTAGCAGCCTTAGATTAAATATCTGTTCTGTACTGTGCTTCTTCTCTGTCTGAACCCTGCCAGCAATGATGTTCTCTGCTTGGGGTTTCAATCTGTCAAGGATTAATCTAAGCATGACCTTGCTAGGGTGACTGATGAGGCTTATTGTTCTGTAATTTTGGCACATCTTTAGGTTTCCAGAAGAAGGTAACGGTATAACCATTGATTTTGTCCATAAGTCGGCCAGTTTCCTATCGCCAACATTTTGTTGCGATGTGGGGCAGGGCTTCCACCACTACCTCTCAACCTGTCTGTAAGAGCTCTGCTGGTATATTGTCCACGACGGCCGCCTTCCCTCTTCTCACTGTTTTTACCCCTGCAACTACCTCTTCATTCGTTATCAGTTAGTTATCCTCTATACTCTATAGTTGTTGGTGTTGGAGGGATTATTTTCTCAGATTCATTCCATCCTTCATAGTTGTATAACTCGAAACAGTATTCTGTCCATTAATACTAAGATCAACAACAGAAGTAATGTAAGGGAATTTATGCATTGAAATCCTGGTATTTAATCAATCAGATCAAGGCCTGATGCCAGGTAATCAAAAGCTATCCTTTTGTTCTAGAATCTTCTGGTCCGACCTTAGAAGGTACAGTCCCATGTCTTCCATGGTTTATCTTTTAGACTTTCATTTGGCTATTTGCATTGTTTTTGTGTGGTTTCTGCCTGGGAAAAGTGCAGATTTGTGATTTCCAGACACAGTATATTCAAATGAAAATTGTTAAAATAGGAAGTCACACAAATTGTCCATATTTAAAAAAAATCAGTTTTAAAACTGTAATAAACAATGTGGAGAGATGAAATTCACCATCTAAAAGTAACACTGGCACTATAACCATAAATGTTATTGGTTGAAGCCCACGGGCAACAGAAGCATGCAATCTCTGCTGTGGAACCCCATGGAAAAAGAGGCAAGAGAAGGCCAAAGACTACATTGAAAAGAGACCTGGAGGCCAAAACAAGAAAAATTGTGAGAAGCTGAAAAAAACTGAAGAAACTTTCATTGGATGGGACTACTTGGAGAAGATTTGGTCAACGACCTATGCTCATAAAGGTGATACGAGCATAAATGTCGACCAGCAGACACTGTCATGGGGGTGAATTGTTAGGGACATCAGCGTACTAGATTGCAGCTTTTGTCAAATGAGACCACTTAAGATAAAGATAGTCTTACATAGCGAGAGCATTTTTATTCTTGGGATACTCTACCACCGTGACAATTTTTAAAAATATTAACTGATTTTGAAGCTAAAACATCTCTTTCCGTCTTGTCAGACGATAGTAAATTGTGCTTTGGAAAAAAGAGATGTAACTACAGTCCATGGCAAAAATGAATGTGACTCATCAGATCAATGGGAGCATAGAAGCATCTTCCACGGTGTGTGCAAAGAAAGTTAGGACCGTTTGAGGCATCACATGGTGTGACGTATCTCAAACGTTGAGTCCTTAGCCTATCCGCAATCAGTATCGCCTTTGTCCGTATTCCATGCTTAATCATGATATCTCCAAGCAACAGGATCCATGGCATCCTATTCCCATGATTTCAAATCGATGCACATATAATTCAAATCCCACTTGCATACACCCTTATCCCGAAGTAGTGGTCGGCCCCTAGACTTTTCTCCAACTATAATTACCCATAAAGAAGATCCCTTCGTGCTCTGCCATCCTTCATCCAATCAGATCCTTCATCCAATCAGATCCTTCATCCAATCAGATAGTCAATAAAAACATAAATAAGTATGAATAGGTTATGCATTAGTACGTGCAGAGAAATCGTGGAGACGAACTCTACAAATGAAAATACAATCTTTCACAACAAAGCAAAGACAGCCTTTATAAAGAGAAGAAGAAGAGTATGAAAGAAAGCTGGCACACACTAACCAGCTCTTTAGATCTGGAAAAGGATAATACAAGACTGGAATCTCACCAAAACCCTAAACGGTGACAAGACAGACAAATTGAAAATTGTTACACACGACCGTAGGCAAGGTGACGGACAAGGCAGCTGCAGACCTTATGGCCAGAGCTTATCAGTCAGAAAGTAAGACGCAAGTTTCAAGAGATATTTAGAGTTAAATAAGTAAGAACATAGATTAGAGCTCTCTCAAAAAAAAACAAAAAAAAACAACCCCATATAGCACAGACACTCCAACAAAATGCATGGGAGTGAAATTAACCATACAAGAGCTAGAAGACAAAAATTAAAAAAAAACTGAAGGAGAACAAAGTACCGGGGGGGGGGGGGGGAGGGGGGGTGGGGGGGTGGGGGTGGGGGGGGAGGGGGGGGAAAGATGGTATCACAAATGAATTCCTCAAACATCTCGGCTCCAAAAGCAAAAGGTTTCTCTTTGGAATTTTTAACCAGAGCTGGTATTTGGGTACTGTTCTAGCACTCTGGAAGGAGGCTTACATTCATTCAACCTATTCCCAAACCGGGAAAAGACAAACACGATCCTAAAAACTACAGGCCCATCAGTCTCCTAAGCTGTGTGGGAAAACTGATGGAAAGAATGATAAATAAGATTCACATGGTATCTTGAGACCAACTCGCTACTCGTCTCAACTAAAACAGGATACAGGCAGCAAAGAAGCACAGAGGACCATTTAACATATCTAACACAGGGCATAGAAAATGCCTTTCAAGAGACAAAGAAAGTGTTAGCCATCTTCTTTGATCTCTCCCATGCCTTCGATACTGTCTGGAGAGAAGGCCTGAAGCTGAGAATCCTCCAAGTGGGAGTTACCAATAAAATGTTGTCTTGGATTAAAAGTTACCTTTTCTAAAGATCTGCTATATTAAATTGGACAACTATACCAGCAAGTCAGTCAGGCTGAGAGAGAGAGAGAGAGAGAGAGAGAAAGAGTGCTACAAGGAAGTGTAATAGCGCAAACTCTCTTCTTGATATATATAAACATCACTAAATGATGTCATCAGTGTGTCTCAAACAACTTACATGCAGATGACTTCGCTGTATGGACAGCCACAGAACATGCAACAATAGTGTCATACTTGCTCCAAAACTTCGCTGTATATACAGCCACAGAACATGCAACAATAGCCTCATACTTGCTCCAAAAGACGGTAGAGAAAGTGAACTGGACAAAAGAGTGGGTACACTGAAAATAAACCACACCAAAACCTCCACCACTCTTTTTACTCTCCCCAAAAAATAAACAATTACAATAAAGATAGAACACCAACAAATACACCAGTTGAACGCACATTCCTTTGAGTCACATTTGACTAAAGACTTATCTGGAAGTCAAATATAGAGAGAATCCAGACAAGGGCCATAAAAAGACTCTCAGTGATGAAAAAAAACTGGATTGTACTTTGTGGGGAGGGGGGAGGAAAAAAATCCTCAAGCAAGTCTATGCTGGTGCAATCAGACCAATATTGGAATATGCCTCTAGCACTTGGTCGACGGCGCCAAAAACAAACACTGGAAAACTAGACAGAGTTCAAAATATGGGTCTCAGAATTACCCTTGAGGTTTTGAAAAGCACTCCCTCCAATTACAGAGCTGGGAAAAACAGCAAATATTGAAACCCTTGAATTAAAGAGAAAATATAAATCCCTTACTCAGTTTGAAAAAAATAAGGAGATTACCTGATCATCCTCTGCACCAGAAGTTCCAAGAGAACAAAAAAAAACATACTAAGGAAAAGCCTCAACCATCTGGCCAGAGAAATCCATAGAAAACACACAGACATCATTGAGGCTGAACCAAAAAAGTGCGAAGCACTCATTCTAGAACTCTGGACACGGAGCCAGGATCGGTTCAAAATAATCTTGGAGGTTCCCTTCCAGGGTTAACGAAAAGTGAGTAGTCGGCAACAGAGCAAAAAATCCATGTTCTACAGAATCTCAGTGCCCTAAGCAACTTTTGGACATACGTGTACACAGATGGATCTGCCTCGGTTAGCGATCAAATTGGAGGCAGTGGAATCTACATCGAACACTCCAATGGCGAATTAGAAAATCACTCCTTACCAGCAGGAAAGACATACCAATTTCAAAGCTGAAGCAAGAGCTGTTCATGCAGCAACTCAAATTCTTGTTAGCTAAAACATAACTACAAGGAAAATGGTCATTCTGATAGACTCCAGGAGTGTACTCCAAGTCATCTTAAGCCCCAAACAAGATAGACTCTCACATGAAATAAAATACAACATAGGATTGCTGTCTCAAAAAAAAAACAAAAAAAAAAACATTGTCCTACAGTGAATTCCGGTCCACTGTGAGATCCCTGGAAAAGAGAAAGCAGATGAGCTCGCAAAAGCCAGAAGTGGCGGCACGCAGACTCCCCATCCACAGAACTATAAAGAAACAAAGACACTCGTCAAATGAAATGCGAAGACATAATGGAGAGACCAGCACAAAGAATACAGGCCAGAAAATGAGAATGAGACATTGTAGACTCTAGGCCCACCTCCACAGAATGGGTCAGAGACACTGCCACATGCCATTGTGAATCACTCAAAAATACACCAGAACATATTCTGAACGAATTCCCTACCTTTGCTGACTGACCAAAGGGAGGCAGTCTGGCCTTGGGAAGTGACCATGCTCGAAAAGTTGTGGGAGACCGGCAAAGACCTGAAACGCAGTCGACTTCGTGAATCTCACCGGACTAGAAGTATAGCATCAATTGATCGATGAAGAAAAAGGTTATGCATTGAGTAACGAATTAATTCCACAGTAATATATTATTTTGTTGTAGTATCTACCTCGCGTAATGATGTGTTATCTAGATCAATTTTGGCCATTTGCAGCACTCATAAGTAGTGGACTTGGACAACCCCAACCAATCAGTGATGGATGCTCTGTTACTAGCATTACTCATTTTGTGCTGTCATGTAGTAAGTTGGTAAAGACAATACCCGTAAAGACAACAGCTGACATTTGCTCCGTCAATCAGCCAATCAAAACCTTTTTAACTGCATGTGGAGCTAAGGTCTTCAACAAATACACACCATGTTCACAAATGTTGACACACATGCATCTATTGAAGTTTTTTGGCTCAAAGTTTCTACAGATTGGAGTAGCCAGTCCATTGCTCAATCCTGCTTAGCCCCTTGTTATGACATATCTGGCACGTGACATATTACTATTTTTTTCTTCCAATTAGGGCTCTGTTAACACTAGAGTGTCTGAGTTGTAGAGTGGTTAAAGTGCTAGCGAGACCCCGGTAACACTTGGCTGTCTGAGTTGTAGAGTGGCTACTGTGCTAGTCAGGCCCTGGTAACACTTGAGTGTCAAGTTGTAGAGTGGTTATTGTGCTAGCCAGATTCTGGTAACACCTGGGCATCTGAGATGTAGAGTGGTTAATGTGCTAGCCAGGCTCTGGTAACACCTGGGCATCTGAGATGTAGAGTGGTTAATGTGCTAGCCAGGCTTTGGTCACATTTTGACATCAGAGTTAACTAAGCGTTTTTATAATTGTTTAGAAGGCTCTGCAGAGTCTGTATACAACCAGTTTCTTTTACATTCACTTGATCTAAAAAATACCTATGCACATCCAATATATCCTACAATGCATCAATTGACCCTGACTCTACTATTTCCTGTGGCAATGTGGCCCCAAGCTTTCATCACTTGGTCTAAAAAATATTTCCTAGTATCTAATCTGGACCTTTAATTAATTTTTAATCTGTGTCCCTTTGTTATTGTAGGTGGCTGTACTTTGAACAACTTGTAATAGTCTAATTTATCATTTTTCTTGATTATCTTATAAACCTGTATAAAATCACATTGAGTTCTTCTCTTTTCTAGACACTGTAGACTGGTCTTTCTTTCCTCATAACTATAATTCCGGAATCCCACTATCAGTTCTGTTGCTCTTCTTTGTATCCTTTCTTGCATGTTTATATCCCGTCTATGACAAGGACTCTACACATGAACAGAGTACTCCAATCTAGGTCTAATGCTGTATAGAGTTTGACTATCAGTTCCTTGCTCCTATGTTTAAAATTTATTTTTGTCACACCTAACATTGTTGTTATACCTAACATTGTCCATAAGGGTTTTCTCTCTACCTTCTATGTACCATGATTTCAATATCGTGCACTTCTGATTTATGTTCCATTGTACATAATCCTCAAGCTAGAACTGACACCATACCATGTACATGCTGTAAACATCAGAACATCATCCATCTCCACACTGTCAGGGCCAACATTTTCTATCTTTTACATAGGCGTTCTCCTGTTCAGATGGCAACAAAAGCATCTGTATGGTGGGTGGGGTTTTCACATAGTTTAGCCTACATCATAATGCATGATCGATGGAATTTCCTGAACGTGTGCTCACGTTTGGTACCCAAATTATAGACTTCTATGCTGCAGGTTTTGATACACTGATAAAGCGATGGGAAACATGTATCAATATTGGTAGAAATTATATTGAGAAATAAGGGGCAAAGTAAGTGCAATAATAAATGGTTTTTAATTTCGTATCCCACTAACTAAAAATAAATAAATATAGCCATATGTGACCTATTTACTGACTTTCTCTCGTCTTTATTGTCTAGTTTGCTCTCCTTCACTTTCTTTAATAATATTCCAAGATCTTTGTGTATAAGACAAAAATAGCACCACTGCCCCACAGGGAGCATGTCAAAAGAGGCGACTAACTGTATGATATGGCATAACTCTGACCATGGTTAGGTGGTTTGTTAAGAGCAGTATATATGGCACCTAACAGGCTGCAGGTCTGCTTTGCTTTAGTGCTTGAGTCCATTTAGATGAACTCGCACCCTCTGTGGCACTTGTCCCAATGAAATGAAGTAATACGCTGCTCTAGCCTAGCCGACTAAGCAGGAAATCCTTCTCCCAGCAACATCCAGCTCACACCAGAGCTGGGACCTGCACAGGAGCATTTGCCCCTGTAGAAGTATAGGTCGACTAAGTAAGATGTACTTACCTACTCACTCATTCCTCTTCCACCATGGGGTATACAAGTTTTCTTTCTTTTTTATTGTGGCTTGTAGCTTCTACTAGAAGTGGTATTATGTCCTATGCACAGCTCTGCTTAGTCACCTTTTACTGACCTTTTACTAGTTATGGCGTAACTATGATTTGCTATTCTTGCATGTCCAGTAACACACAAGAAGTAGGAAATTATGGTTAAATTAATTTGTCAACATTAGTATTTTCATCATCCTAGTGGTTCTCAGGGCAACATAATAATACCACAGTTTTCTTTATGGCATATCGTAAGAGGTGAAAAAGGAAGGTTGTGTATGACGTTGGTAATCTCACAATGTAAAAACCGTTGCTGTAAAACTGTTCTGGCTAAGCCAAATGCAGGGTTGTATCTAAGCTTTAATAAATGGAGCGACAGTGTGATGTTTAATTCAATTCATGCAGTTAATTGTTCTTGCAATTATTAACATACATTATTGAAGCAACTTTATTTACGACATATATAAAACATGTCTCATGAAATTTGCATGGTTTTTATTGTGAACACTCCTTGTACTTTGTCCTTACCTACATAAACTTGTTCACAGAGAACACCATAAAACAAGACTGAAAACACGTTTTATTGTTGGGCAGCTACGGAAATTATATTACTGCCGCTTGGTATACAGCTAGATCTTACAATCTCCTCGTATGTGCTTGTGAAGTCACTTGCATGGTGAACTTTCATTAGGCAACATATGGTTTTAAAACAGAATTTGGTGAGTGTTGTTGTTGTAATTGTTGTTAGCCCTATTGCTGAGTTCTTTAACTTAGCTTAACAGCTTTATACTGGCTTAGAAGACTCTACAGAGTCTGTAAACAACCAGTTTCTTTTACATTCACTTGATCTAAAAATACCTATGCGCATCCAATCTCTTCTTGAATGCATTAATTGACCCTGCCTCCACTATTTCCTGTGGCAATGCATACTAAGCATTCACCACTCTCTAACTAAAAAAAATATTTCTAGACTTTTCTTTAATTTGTGGCTGTGCCCTTAAGTTCTTATAGGTGGCTGCATTTTGAAAAAAAAACTTGTTATAGTCTAATGTGTCTTATAAACCTGTATTAAATCATCTCAAATTCTTTTTTCTAGACAATGTAGGTCCGACAGAGAATTAAGCTTGTTTTTTAACAAGAATGTCCCCAAACATCCCACGCACAAGCACATAATAACAGACAGCAATGACTTTAGAGCAAGAGGAAGACCAAAAAAGAGATGAATTGATGGTGTTAAAGAAACACTGCAAAAGCATGGATTGAAAATATAAACAGCCGTACATATGGTACAGGAAAGAAGATTGCACTGCCTCATGTCAAAAGTGGGCCCCGATACAAGTGGTGAGATAATGATGCTGTGCTGGCAATTTTAGTTCTTGTCCAATTTTAGTTCTTGTCCAATTTTAGTTCTTGTCCAATTTTAGCTCCAGTTGGAGAGTAAAGCAACTGCTATAGTTGGCTCTCTTTAGGAAGCCTGTACCAAAGCACTGTTTGCTTTGCATTGGTGGGGTCTGTAGCTATTTCTTTTACAAAACGAGGCCGCTCTCTTTATTCATATATTACGACAAACATAGATGTGCTGTGGTCCAACTCTTTCTTCCTCAGTAAGGGAGCACCATATCCACTCGGGGAGCTGCAATTACTGCTAGCAGTAATATATATACATATATTATATAGTAGTCCCTTTCAGTCACAGACTATTGGATGATATGACATGGGGCGGTAAACAAAAAATATATCCCTTTTTTTGTGTGGTTATTTTTATCCTTGCGACATTGTCATTTCACTTCTCTGTGTTGAAGAGTTTTTCTTAACCAAGCGTGAGGTGGCCCTTCAGGGTACATCTCTACTTTGATCTGTCTGCAGCTTTGTCCTCCCAGGATGTCAAAATCATGTCCAGGGGCTTCATATCACGCTTACACACATCTTTGAACCAGAACTGTGGTCGGCCGACTTTTCATTTGTCATCCGCCAACTGCCCATAGAGGATATCTTTAGAAGTACAACTATCTTCCATGCAACTAACTTGACTAAGCCACAGTGGTCTTCACTGCATAGGGAGCGTGTACATGCTTGGAAGACCGGTTCGAGATAATAGTTGATATAGCATTAGTATTATTACTAATTGTAAAAGTATTACAAGCAATCTATGCTCTTCTTTAACTTCTAAGTGGACTTTGTGCTCTACAAAACACCATACCAACTTAACAGAAGCGTAAACAATATCAGACACGGAACAGGTCTTTGAGTTCAAGTACAAGGGAAGCATTTTTACAGAAGATGAGACTTGATTCAGAAATTCAAAGTTGATGTAAACAAGTTTCTTCTGTGAATATGCTGGCATTGATTTAAAGCCGAGCATCAGACTGCAGGTTGTATTTCTTACAGGTGCAATGTCAGTTCTGCAAGCCCTCATTAATGATAAGCTACCAGAGCTTAAAAAAGTCTTAAGCAACCTAAACGCAAAGAGTAGTGCTGAGTGGATACCATTACACTGGTGCTTCATATCAGGAAACGAGAGGGCGGTAATGTGAGCAAAGGAGGAACTAGAACAAAAAGAACACACAAGCAATTTCCAAGAAAATAACCCCTTTTCGAAGTCATGAAGTCGATCAAACAAGAGACAACTATCACTGTTTTGATCGAGCGGAGGAAGTGATCTTGTTCCACATAAGAACGGGACATAACATGTTGAATGTCCACTTACACAGGCTACAATTGACTCTATCACCCATATGTATGTGCGAGCAAGCAGCACAGACAGCCGAACATATTCTACAAGACTATTACATGCTTATACATATGCATAAAACAGTGCACTGACCCACGGAGAACAACTTTCACACAAAGCTGTTTGGAAGCCTTAAAGAACTCTTGACAACAGCAAACTTTATCATGAGAACTGAAATTCACATGTTAACATAATACAGAAAATGTGAAGAAGCTACTGATAAACAGTATATTTACTACCGGTGTTAGAATGTGGTGATTAACGAACGCCTAAAACAAGAAACTATAAACTTGTAAATAGAAATGCTTGTGAAAAATTCATCAACATACCCTGGGAAATGGAATGCGAAAAGATGATATTCGAAATGTTGTGAGAAAAATGGCAGGTTTGATCATCTAATGACAATGCAACATGATCCACTGCACATATACCCGAAGGCCCGGTTACATTGTACATGGAAGTCTACGGGACAGATGGATAGATATTGTAACATTAACTCTACATCAACACAGGAGTCACATATTTCGCTCCTTCTCAGCTGTTTGTGTCAAGATATTTCCAAAAAGTTCTTGCTTCATTGACTTGAAATTTTGCATGAATAATCTCCAGTATTTAAGAAATTAGCCTGATGATGTTTTGAATTAAAACTTAAAACTTTTGAGGTAAGGTGTAGGAAGCTGTACCCACACCCTTAAAATTAGACGTTGAAATTATCATCTAGCAATGAGTGGACTAAGATGGCTATTATAATATGATGGGAACAGGTTTTAGTCATATATGTTTCACTCTCTATGTGCAACTTCCTATCCAATTTTGAAATTAAAATCTTGTGTAGAAACTGAATTAACTTGCCATTTAATAATAGAACAACTATTTACATATTTTGTAGCAAAAATTGTTAATTTCATCCATGAGAAAAACTCAAACTATGGTATTTGGTACTGAAAACTTCATTCTTTTCATCATCCAATAGTTTGAGATGATTTTATAGTGAATATTTTTTCAATTTATTGGTTCAACCTGCCCTTAATACAATGTCGCAATACATTTGGCACACGAGACTAAACTTAAGCTCCCTGTAACTCTTAACTGTGCAAGTGGACGGAAAAATAATGTAATTGTGCGAATAAGACAATTTCTATGACATTTCTAAACTGAAGCAAGCCAATGCTTTGTTTTTGTTAACGCTAAATTAATAGCAGGGGAACTTCTATTGCACAAAAGATTACACAGAACGCACCATATACCGCTGTATGTTATATAGTCACTTCGTAGTTTGTCGCCGACGTGTTAAAACATTTGTGTACACTTTTTTCTTCTAATGCAGGTTTTAAATCAGGATATAAAAAAAAAACCCATCGGTGTTTGAAACAATGGCGAGTGCGCAACCAACAGGGAACATAAAATCAGAAACGGACAACAGTGCAAAAGAGAATACCAAGGAAGACTTTTACAATAAGGACTGCAGCTCCATAAGAGCAGTAACAAGTGAAAGAAGTTACGTGAAATCATTGGACCACATGTTTTACGACACCATTGATGGAGTTAATTACTACAGCGTCACAAAAAATGGTCGGGTGAAAAATCAGCTCCCAATAACTCTTGGCCTTGACCTTCGCTGTGACGATGTCATATTGTGTGGTTATCCCAAGTCTGGAAACCATTGGATTTTCGAGGTGTTGACGATGATCTTACACCAGAACACAGACTTCAACGAGCGAGTATTTCACCTGAACATGCTGGAGTTCTTGAATGAGGAGGTTCAGAGTGTGCTCAATGCAATCAAGTCCCCAAGACATTTAACTACTCACCTCAGATGTCATCGACTTCCGTTACAGGTCGCCGAGAAGCGATTGAAGATAGTGTATCTGTTGAGAAATCCCAAGGACATTGTGGTGTCTCTGTACTGTATGTTTAGCAATAACGAGCCACCCTACATGAGATACAACGGGACGTTTGACGAATTTTTCGATTTATACATTAAAGGCGAGTTCTTCTGGGGCTTCTGGTTTGATCACGTCTGGTCATACGAACATTTTTTAAATCAAAATTCTGATTATCCTGTATTTATTTTATCTTATGAGAGAATGAAGCAAGAACCAATTACAGTTATCAGAGATCTGTGCGCTTTTCTTCAAAAGCCAGACGTTCTCGCAGAAGATATTGTTAGAGCAACGGAATTTACTAACATGAAGAGCACACTTTTGAATGGAAAAATGAAACACATTGCAAAATTAGTGTTTCAAGTAGGCAAGGATTTTATTTTTAGAAAAGGGGAAATTGGAGATTGGAGAAACTGGTTTTCTGCACATCAAAGTGAAACATTTGACCTGCTGTTCGAGGAAAAAATGGCAGGTTCCAAACTAGCAGACAAGGTTAGGGAGTATATGTAAGAATTTTGGTTCAACAGAATGATATTTTATTCTACATGTTCAGATACCAGCAATAACAGAATTACATCTTATTCCATGTGTTCATACCTGTTCAGATAACAGCCATATGTATACACCGTTAATGAGGTCAAAGCAACTATGAAAGCTGCCTTTAAAAATCTACATTGGAGAAAATGAGCCTGAGTATTTAAAAAAAATGACCCATATCAGCTCTGTCAGTGTGATCAAGTGACCTTTTCAGATTCCACTCTAGATACAATAGACCGATGTCTTTACCGAAAATATGCAATTGGCCTGATAAATCTGCGCACTTGTGGAACTGGTACCATGACAGCTGAACACTTGTTGCAGAACGGTTCAATGTGCTCTAGCGAAAAGAGATGCACGTGATCGCAATCTCCCCAAGTGATCGTAAATTTGAAATTTTCATCGTCAGACGAGATCAAGATGTCGAACAGTGCTTGAACTTTAGAGGTCAGTGACCCAAAGCTGACTGCTAACGCAAGGGATAGCAACCCAGAGCTGTCAGGATCCTTCTCCATCCCCACGTAGTAATCCTGGATAACAGGGTGCAGCAGGGGTAGCTGGCTAATAATGGGAAAGAAGAAGTAAAGCTGACCCGGTACCCCAAAAAAGCTATGCTGAAGTGGGATGTAAAAAGTGCAAAAATCGCATTCAAGCAGTCCATTCTACAGATTACATCCTGCTGCTTGCAAAGCCCTTCTCAGAGTTTGGTAGCGGGAGTTTGAAAACAAACGACAAAGAAGAAGACTAGATCTCGTGGTAGACTTGACCATTGTTTGACTCTCCTCTTTAGCTACATATAGTCCATCTTTAAATTCATAACCAAGTCCCGAAGCAATTTTCAACAATACATGTCATATATAAATGATTTTTTGCATGCAACCTTAGAATATCGATGACGTTGAGTAAATATTTTTTACTCTAAGAAATGTGATGTATTTTGAAAAATGTATTCATTAGGCTATATCAAAAGCATACTCACTGAAATGGACATAATTTTAACATGTTTACGGTACACATTTCGTGCTGTTGAGCAAAAACAAGTTCTTTATTTTCTTGTGCGCCAATTAGACACTTTGTCGAGTGCGGGAAAACAGCCAAGGTCATTCATGCGAAACTGTCATTCAAATATTGGCCTATCACCGTATTAAAGTTTGTGGGGTTGTTGTTTTCGAATGTCCACAATGAGTAGATTACCCTTTTGTGCACACTGAAAAGGACATTAAGTGGTGAATTGCAGCAGCTTTCCTCGCATCTTGAGCGTCCTGATGAAGGTGGACAAGGGTCCTCCAGGGGCTTGTGCTGTGTTTGATTTCATCTGCGTGTCACTCACTATTACGGGGATCATGTCGATCCCTCACCACGTTAGCCAGGCTGCCATGAAAACAACCCATTTCCAGGGAGGGCTACTAGGAAGCCGAAGTGAGGGTCTTGGCCAGTGTGTTTTGCCAGACCCTGACTAGTATCTCTGATCAGTACATTTTGCCTGACCAGACGTTAGTCTTCCTCCCCTATGGAGGGTGAGGGTGGGGAGGCGGTTGGTGTTACTACTGTGACATATAGTTGCTTTTTCAAAGTTTACATTGTTATCAATTTCAAAATGAGTTTGAACTGTACATTTATAACGATGCAGATGGTTACTGTTTTACAATATAAGTCTTTCCGTAGGGAATTTAAGATGGGTCATTTATATTGCGATATTCATGACCCAGAGAAACGACGCAATTTGCCATCGGACTGGATATATCATCCTTTTACCGTTGGATTGGACATGATTCAGAGAGTGCGCTCATATCAAGCAAGGTTTAAGGGGACGGAATTGATTAGTGGTTAAGTGACACAGCTCACCATCCAAAGTTGTAGGGTTAACTCCCCATCACAGCACCGGCCGTTACCCGGGGGAAGCAAACTCTTAGAAAATGCAGGAGGAAGCAGACCCTTACATAAAATGCATGCCGAAGTCGGGTGCAATGGGCTGATAGGAGGAAAAATAAAGACAGTGCAACGCACATCACCTTAGGAAATAGAGAAATAAGGCGAACACACCAAAAAAATCAAGTAAGTTAGGAACTTTGACGATTTCCACAGAAATGTTATAAAATGGGAGATTTTCAAACTATTGAAGAACAATCAATTTATTACTCTCCGGAAACTAAACTTAACATTGCAATTCGACAGTAGAATACACATTTCCTAAGTACTTTGGAAAATTATAAGAGCCGCCGGCTTTACATTCAAGGAAACCAGGCGGCAGGAATAGTATGTGAAAAGCCACATTTGATTCCTGCCAGAAGCAAATACCTGAGACAGATATGTGAACGGCATAGGCATGGCTATGATATTGTATACTTGGATGAATCCTGGGTCAATGCTCACCACACCTGTGGTAAAGAATGGAAATCAGTTGACGGTGAACAGAAAATGCAAATTCCAAGCAGCAAAGGCCAGCGCATTATACTAACGTATGCCGGAAGCAATGATAAAGGACTTGTCCATGACACTGTGAACTTATTTTCAAATAAAAAAAAAACCGACGTTAGAGACTACCATACTGAAATGAATGAACACATTTTCAGGCACTGGATAACGAATAATCTGCTTCCAATTCTAGATAGACGGTCATGCCTAGTAATGGATAATGCATCCTATCCCAATGCAGTATCAGAGGGAGACAAAGTACCAACTGCATCAAATACAAAAGCTCAAATTAGGACATGGCTAGCTAAAGAAAAAGGGATTTTCGACAACACGTATTTGAAGCCCGAGTTGTTGCAGCTTGTGAGAAAGACAAATAAAAGAAAGGTGTATCATATTGACACAATCATTGAAGAGTACGGTCACACTTCTCTGCGACTACCTGCATATCATGCGCATCTAAACACTGTAGAGCAACGGAATTTACTAACATGAAGAGCACACTTTTGAATGGAAAAATGAAACACATTGCAAAATTAGTGTTTCAAGTAGGCAAGGATTTTATTTTTAGAAAAGGGGAAATTGGAGATAGGAGAAACTGGTTTTCTGCACATCAAAGTGAAACATTTGACCTGCTGTTCGAGGAAAAAATGGCAGGTTCCAAAGGACAAGTTGCCGAATAGAACAGGACACTTAAAACGTGTGATGTTGAAGTGCTGACACGTGAGTACCTTTTAAAAATAGAGATTCAGTTCTGGAAGAAGTGTGTTGAACATGTGTTCCGAGACGAAAAACAATACTGGCAACGAGATGGATTACAATTTGTCCATCCAGTAACAATTCTCAACCTCTTTGACTGGACAGATTGGGAATGATTAATATAATCTTTTGTGGACATACTGATTAGCAGAATTGGATGAATTAGTGTATGTTTATCAAAACAATTAGGTGTGCATACAATGACAACAAATACATTTCAATATTTAAATGCTTTAAGCAACATACAATTAGTAGCACAGTTGATACAACCTTGGGGTCTAATGATGACCGAAACGCTGTACTAACTGTTGCATATTGGTGTCATTTTCACGATTGTACATAAAGGACAACACAAACAATCAATTGATCTATCAAGACATTGAGATACACCTATGAACAAAATACGAGAAATTACGCTCCGTACTGTAAAATCTAAAAATATAATGCCATTTCTTTGCAATGGTCCTAAAAGACCAAAGGAATTCGCTGATGTGCCAAATTCTAAACTTCAATGGACTAAATAATAATGTTTTAGCATCATGGATATTACAAAGCTGCATGCGAAAAATCATCTGTATATGACATGCAGTTTTGCAGAAAATTGCTTCGGACCTTGTTCATGAATTAAAACGGACTATAGTTTTAGTGTAGTAAAGAATCATTGGGTCAGTGTTATCTCCCTTAACTAGCGCTACAAGACCAGTCATGTTGTGCATGTTTAACAGTTTACCCGTTTAGTCCAGATTCGTACATTTGTGACAGTTCAGCTTGCATGTGCATTTATTAAGTTTACGATTATTGTGTTGCCATGTTTGGATACATTTTTCATTCTTAAACTTAGCAATGTGTTGTCTTAGATTTTCACTTTTCATTGATTCTAAAATTAAATTACAATTTTAATTCGGTTCATCAATACAGGTAACGGGTATCTTTCAGCAGACTTAAACCACTGAATAGAAATGAAGTGTTAGAGACTTCAGTATACTAAACAACAGCTTGTGTGAGATGGGGGTGGCCAGTTCTTTTCCTAGCTACTTTTTCCTTCTTTAACCATAAGTCAGGTACTAAATTACAGCTAGGTCTACTAGGGCTTGAGGTTGTGGGCGTTGAACTCTGTACCTTTGCTTTTAAAAGCGAGTCTTCTTCTTCGTTCATTTTTAATCTCCTATTACCAAGCCCTGAAAATGACTTTGTAAGTAGCAGAATGTTATCAGGAGAACGGAATACGTCGTAGTTTACGGCTTGCATCTTTCGGTCCGACACATCCAACATCAGCATACATTTTTTGAATACCTGGTTAGCATTCCCTCTTCAATCCCTTCTCTTTAGACAGTCTGCTCTGTTGCAGCCTGTTATCCAGGATCACCGCGAATAGAAAGGTCTTGGCAGCACTGGTTCTCTGGCTCTGACGCTACCAGTCAACTATGGGTCGCTGACCGCAGCAGTTCTTGCACTGCTCAGTATATTGATTCCCAAAAGTGAGTGCTCGGCCACTACACTAATCAGACGCATGTTCACATATAGATGGCAAACTTAAAACAGTGACATAATATATACTGCCGTTTGGGATGAAGTGTAAGAGGCTATTGTGGGCGCACACACACACACACATTTAAGCTTTTCTTAGATTGGTTGGTTATTGATCCAGCAGCCGGTGGGCTCTTGACCTTTGGCCCAATGCCAAAAGTTGTATCTGGAATGTTTGTAAGCTGTTGTTTTGTTCCGTACAGAGTGTTCCATTTGCCTGGTCTAGGACGAAGGAGCTTTATCCTAACACAGTCAAGCGCTGGACACTCAAAAAGATAAGTGTTCAACAGTTTCACAAGGAAGTGTGCACAGCTGGCCCTCTGAAATATCTTGCTGCTTTACTTTCACAAACACATTCATATACCATTTACAGGTGGGTTAACCGGAGAGCTACGAAACTAGGTTCTAGTTACCTCACTGCTTTGCTTTCACAAACACTTTCATATACCATTTACAGATGGGTTCTACCTTCCCTCGATGCTTTGCTTATTAAATAAAACCAGGTACACATCAACAGCCGGGTATTGAAGAATATCACAAATAGAGTTGCTAATGCCATAACAAATTCCTATAAAATTCACCAACCCATAAATGTTGTACCTTGAGCTATTTTATGTAAGATAGACGGGACATGTTATTTGCATGCCATTTGAGTGTTGAGCTGTTCTCCGTCAGATAGACGGGACATGTTATTTGCATACTCGATGAGCGCCTCTTCAAACTTCTGCTTTTCGGTGAACTCAGAACAGAAAAACACTAATCAGGACAACAGAACAAACGCCACAGTGACATCTTTGAAAGTGTACAAAATATGTCAATATTAATTTCATCTCAATGGAAATGCTTGCACAGAACCGTTCCACTTGGCATACTTGCATCACGCAAGGTGTTCAGATAGCAGAGCGCAAGTTCATCACCAAGGCTCAGAGAAAGCGTGACGACCGAAATACCCGACTCCTCACACATGTGCCCCGGCTGTGGCAGGTTCTTCTGTGTCAGGATTTGTCTTTACAGTAATATGAGAATACATCTCGCAACCCAAGTCTTCGCTCGCGTTGAGGAGCTATTATTATGTACCAAACTTTGGCAGCCCATAGTGTAATTGTGTCTGTATCTGTTTTGTATGATTTCCAAATATCTTTCTTCCATCTAATTGAAAATGTACGAATTTAAAATAAAAGCTTTTAACACAAATGCTGTTTGTATGATAATGTTGTTTGTATGATAATGCTGTTTGTATGATAATGTTGTTTGTATGATAATGTTGTTTGTATGATAATGTTGTTTGTATGATAATGTTGCCATCTTCACTTGCGATAAGCAACTATTATTACTTACCAAACATTGGTAGCCCATAGTGTTATTGTGTCTGTATCTATTTTGTACGATTTCCAAATATATTTCTTCCATCTAATTGAAAATGTACGAATTTAAAATAAAAGCTTTTAACACAAATGCTGTTTGTATGATAATGTTGTTTGTATGATAATGCTGTTTGTATGATAATGTTGTTTGTATGATAATGTTGTTTGTATGATAATGTTGTTTGTATGATAATGCTGTTTGTATGATAATGTTGTTTGTATGATAATGTTGTTTGTATGATAATGTTGTTTGTATGATAATGTTGTTTGTATGATAATGTTGTTTGTATGATAATGTTGTTTGTATGATAATGTTGTTTGTATGATAAATGCACTCTCATATGATTAATAAATCTTCTATGACTATTGACACAATTACGACAAATGCATGTATCTAATATCGATGTTATGTTGCGACTAGCTTTGTTGTTTCCTATGTATGGTTGTATTGATCTCTGGTTTCCTTAATGCAGGGAAATAATAACAATGCAGCATACTGTGCATCACACAAGGTGTTCAGATAGCAGAGCGTAAGTTTATCGCCAAGACTCAGAGAAAGCGTGACGACCAAAATACCCGACTCCTCACATGTGCCCCGGGTGTGGCAGGTTCTTCTGACACAATAACACTATGGGCTGCTAAAGTTTGGTACGTAATAATAGCTGCTCATCGCAAGTGAAGATGGCAGCATTATCAGCAATTGAAATGTATTGTTAAGTAGTATTCCGTAAAGATTGGTTTGTTAACTAGAATATCTAGCATAACACATTTCCGACTCGCTAACAGATTTTTAACCAAAAATTACGGGAACAAGAAGTTTTAGAACCGAAATCAAGGCGTTGGACGATAGGTCAGTCGTAGAACCTTCGTGGTTATCATGCAACTTACACGGCTCACAACCGACGGTGCTGGTTTCGATCCCCCATCACAGCACCGGCAGTTACCCCGGGGAAGCAAACCCTTAGAAAATGCTGGAGGAAGCGCAGACCCTTACATAAAATGCATCCTGAAGTCGGATGCACTGGGCCGACAGACGCAAAATAAAAACCACAGTGTAACGCACACCGCCTTGCGGAATAGATAAACAAGGCAAACGCAAAAAAAAAACAAAAAACAAAACAATTATGCAACAAAAGCTCGGTTCTTTGATGTGCGAATACCCTGGGTCTCAATATGTAAATTAGGACGAGCGACCATCAGAGCATAAACACATAACAGTCCGTTGTTGATGTTCTCAACACTAACCTAATCAAGGTAGATGTCGACTAGAGATACAGTAACAGATCTATTGCCATAGATAGCACGTCTATGTGCCTCAGAGCGATATCCCCAATACAAACTTAAACGGCAGGCCTAAGTTGCGTAAAAAAATCCTTTGTCTCTGACGGTTAGTAAGTTAGCACGGAGAGATAGAGCGCGGTCAGTCTCCCATGAGAGAGAAAGTGATACAGATTGACTAGGCACAACACAAGTAAGTTAAGAAGTTTAAGACAAGCATTCAGTAGTCGAGAAAGGAAGAGAGCGGCCAGTCTCCCAGGATCAAGAGTGGAAGAAGAGATACAGATTGAACCTAAGCAAGTTCTGAGGTAGAAATTCGTAGTAGGAAAGTTAAAGACGATCATCCAGTGGTATAGAAGTGAAGAGAGCAATCAGACTCCCATGGCCAGGATATTTGACATTTGCCTCCAGTTTCCTCTTTCATAAGTGCCTCGGTCTTCCTCTACATCTCTTGCCATGTGGATTCCAGAACAGATAGAACAGAGCTTGTCCGGTCATGTTATTCACTGGTTTCCGTAATGTGTGGCCCATCCATCACCATCGTCTCCGTATTTCATGCTCCACTAGTATTTGTCCCATTTTCCACATCAATTCCACGTTGATGATCTTGTTGTACAATTTCCACTCTGTATTTTGCGCATGCAGCCATTTACGAAAGGTTTTTTAGTGCTGTAAACCATATTGTCACGAAACATAGAAACTCTGAAAATCAATGAATAAGAAGACCTTCGCTTATTCTTTACGTAAATCAAACAAGATATTCAACATGAAGTTGTTCAGCATCAGGCCCAAAGATCCCATCAAATAAAAAGTAAGTTGAATTAGTTTGTATTGTTTAATGTTGGGACATTTCTTCAATTTAGATTTCAGTAGACTAAGTACAATTCCGAGTTCGTGACCATTTGCTACAATCACAGATGTGAACCCTTCCGTTGTTATCAGTCATCAGCTTTGTTTTGTCTGCATTTATCTCCATGCCAAGCTCTGCGCCGCTCTGTGCGATCTATTAATCAGCTCCTGGAATTCCGTTTCCGTGTCTGCTAGCCCATCTATATAATCTGCAAATCGTATGTTTGCAATCGCCCTGTCACCTATTCTGACCGTACCAACATGTCCGTTCAGGGCCGCCTCCATTATTCTTTCGAAGAATACACTGAAGAGTGTGGGAGAGAGTATACAACCCTGTCTCACCCCAACAGACGTGTGGAACCATTCGCCTAGTATTTCGTCTACAGAAACTGCACTCATAAAGTTCCAAATTACCTTCACAATATTGCTATTGATTTTCTAATGTGTCCATAGCGCCTGCATGTAAGTCTGTCGAACGCCTTTTTGAAATCGACGAAGACGTGATATATGTAGCGTTGCTACTCTAAATATTTCTCATTCAATATCCGTAGATTAAGTATCTGTTCAGTGGTGCTTCTTCCCACTCGAAACCCTGCTTGCTTTTCGGCAATGATATTCTCTGTCTGTGGTTTTAATCTGTTGAGGATTATTCTTAAGAGAACTTTGCTAGGATGACAAATGAGGCTAATTTTTCTATAGTTCGGATACATCTTTAGATTCCCTGATTTAGGCAGCGGTAAAACCACTGATTTCGTCCAGATGGTTGGCCACTCTCCTGTCCGCCAAATTCTGTTACAAATGTATGTCAGAGCTTCAATTATTACCTCACCTCCCACTTGTAGGAGCTCTGCTAGGATATTATCCACATTCACAACTTTCCCCTTATTAGCATCATCACCGCTTCAGTTACTTCCTCTCTTGTTATCGGTTGATTCTCCTCTAACATATTCATTTCAGGGCGATTGCATTTCCTGGGTCACCTTAATCTTCATGCATATATATATATATATATGTAATTCAGAGCAGTACTCTGTCCAACGAGCCCGCATGTCTTGGACTTCTGTGAGACATTTCCCTTTCTTGTCCTGAATAGTTGTACTGCGACCTTGTATAGTTCTTACTAGGTCCTTGGCTATTGTATATGCACCCTTGACATAGTTTCTTCCTAGATTTTGTTCGATATCTGAGCACTGAGCAGTTATCCATTCTATCTTGGCCTTTTCATCTTGGCCTTTTTCATCTTGGCATTTGTTTCCATTTATCTCTCTGTATTTAGTAATCCTATCCAGGGTATTCTTCGACCTCTTCATTAGTCTTCTCTTGTCATATAACTCGAGCATTTCATTTGTAATCCATGTCTTCTTCTTTACCCTTCGCTCCCCTAAGACCTCAGTTGCCGTGGCTATCAATGTCGAATTCAGAGTGTCAGTCATCGTTGCAATATCTGCTTCTTCGTTAAGAACCAAGAGGGGTGCGAATCTTCCTCATATCATCGCTCCAAAAGCCTCTACTATCTCCGGGTGCTTCAGCTTCTCAAGGTCAAATCTTAGTCTAGTTACCTCTCTGTTCACAACTTTCTTAAGTCGGAGACGCATTGTCATCATCACTAAGTCGGATCGCTCCCTATATCGGCTCCTGGGGAAACTCCTCGTCCGTGGGCTATTCATGGGTTACGGGATGAACTAAACTGAACTGGCTTGATACCAATGTCACTGCTAGTGCTCATATGCTATCAACATAGTTTCTATCTTGTATGTGTTGATCTTCATATCATATTTGTTACAAGCGAAATTGAGATAGGTTAGGTGGTGTTGTAGGTCTTCTCCATTTTGGTAAAAGATGACCTTATCATCATCAATCAATAGCTCATTTAGGGACCTCTCATCGTGGTTAGCCAACGGTGTGATTTTATCCACTATTAATAATTATGAACTAAAGTGAAGAAAGAACATACTCCTATCGTTCACCACTCAGCACTGGAAACCAATTTGTCATACCGGCATTCGTTCGTACTGAACCTTCGTTGTTTACATACAAGGCATACATGCCGTCAAGTAATTGACCCTCCACACCATATTCCCACATTACCTTCCACAAACTACATCGGTTTACCTGATCAATGAAGGCCACTTGGAGATTCTAATTGTATTCTATGGCTTTTTTCACCAAACTGCCTGAGTCTAAGAACGGATATGCCCTTATGTTTCCAAATAGGTAGCACCACCGCCCTTTACCAATCACCAGGTATCTTACCTTCAATCCACGCCTGATTAAAGATCATTGTGAGCTATCTTATCTCTACATTGTGACAAGCTTTAATGTCATCTGCCAAGATGTTGTTTACAACTGGGGCATTGTATTTAGGACTTCTTCTAATTGCCTCTCTGACTTCTTACTCAAGTATCAATGTGTCGCAATGCTCAATAAGAAGAGCAAGCAGGGTTTAGACCGGGAAGTAGCACCACTGAACAGATATTTATTCTGCGGATATTAAATGAGAAATACTTATAGAGTACCAACACCACATATATAATGTCTTCATTGATTTCAAATAAGCGCTATGGACAAAAATGAAGCATTATACGATCAATCGTAATATTGTAAAGGTAATTGATAACCTGTCTGAGAAGGCGTCAAGTACAGTTTCTGTAGACGGAATACTAGGCGAATGGTTCCACACGTCTGTTGAGGTGAGACAGGGTTGTATACTCCTTCCAACACACTTCAGTGTATTCTTGGAAAGAATAACAGAGGAAGCCCTGGACGGACATGTTGGTACCGTCAGAATAGGCGACAAGACGATAACAAACCTACGATTTGCAGATGGTATTGATGGTCTGACAGGCACGGAAACTGATTAGTAGATTGGACAGAGCGGCGCAGAGCTGTGGCATTGAGATAAATGCAGACAAAACAAAGCTGATGACTAATAATGCGGAAGAGTTTACATCTGTGATAGAAGCAAATGGTCAGGAACTGGAAGTTGTACATCGGTTCAAGTATCTGGGATCACTGATCAGTGACAAGGAGTCGCAGCTTGAGATAGTTGTCAGAATAACACAGACAACAGTGACGCTTACGCGTTTGAAACCCAAATCGCAGGACAAGCAGCTCGTCCTCAGCATAAAAGTTAGACTAATGCGCTCATTGGTGCTCTCAATATTTGTGTATGCCTGTGGGACTTGAACCATTACTGCGGACATTCAGTGCAGAATACATGCAATGGAAATGAGGTGATTTAAAAGCCTCTTCAATGTTACATGTAAGGATCGTGTCACGAACGTAGAAATGCGAACTAAGAGTGGAAAACCCAATTTGGGCCTTTTGATTATCTGTTCACGGCTATCAAGAGGTGGAAGATGGCTTGGTATGGGCACGTAACGAGCTCCACGGGAATTACAAATTCGATACTGCATGGTTCTGTACCAGGAAAGAGATGGGCAGACATCACTGAGTGGTCAAACCTTCGTCCCGTGAGGTACGACTGACGGCAGCGGACAGAGAGAGCTGGCATGGGATTGTGGGAGTGTCTTCAAGTGTGTCCCAACGACTTGATGGGTTACGGGATGAACGGAAAGAGAGATAGGGCATGGGATTGTGGCAGTGTCTTCAAGTGTGTCCCAACGACTTGATGGGTTACGGAATGAACTCAACTGAACTGACACGGTAAAGACAATTTACTGTCATAAAAGTTAAAAAAGTGGGTACCAAGTAAAAAAAAGTTGAAGAGCACTGGTCTAAACATTCACTTTACTGTCATCTCGTTTTTTCTAATAATGTAATTTGTACATAATGTCATCCACCTTCGTCTAAACATTCACTTTACTGTCGTCTCGCTCGTTCTAATAATGTATCTTTTCTGAGGTAATTTCCTGATATTATTTAGTAGACCACTGGGCCACATAACTTATCTTAAATTAACTTAACGTATTTGCAAGTATACTGTTTTAGAAGACTCTACAAAGTCTGTATACAACCAGTTTTTTGGGAGGATGGTTTAACGAATGTGCTAGTCCATCTTGATAGACTCAAACACTAGAGCTAAGAATATCTGCAATTAGTTATGTGCCATCTCTTAACAAACCACCTGCAGAAAGGTACACATAACGGGAATATTTTTTAGATTTTTACATAGTGGAGATAAAACAATAGAACCAGTACATCCCCATGCACATTGTTAAAGGCTGATAAGAAGAGTTGTGGCTGGAGCTAGCAACCTCATCGTGTAACACAAACTGCTAGAGAAACCAGCGTAAAAACATGCAAAGCGTTTTGGCGCAAGATTGCTAAAATATCTAAGTCTTAGGCGACCTGTACTTCCACTGGGCCGGATATGCCCTAGTGCAGGTCCCAGCTCTGGCGTGAGATGTATGTGGCAGGGAGACGTATTTCTTGCTTAGCGGGCTAGGCTCGAGCAGCGTATTACTCCGTTGCGTTGGGACAAGTGTCGCGGCGGAGAGTAGTTATCCGAAGTGCGAGTCATCTTAATAGACTCAAATACTAAAGCAAAAGTAGACCCGCAGAGTGTTAGACGCCATCTATGCTGCTCTTAACAAATCACCTTCCCTGGTCGGTGATATGCAATGTCACACAGTTAGTCGCCTCTTACGACATGCTCTCTGTGGGACAGTGGTGTTATTCTTGTCCTTGTCATACATATAAACCGCGACGGACCACTCGGGAATGTTAAAGTATGCCAGATGTAATGGTGGACCTATACTCCAACTGGTGTGAAAAAGAAAAAAAAAGAAGAAAGAACAAGCCGTACGTCATATTACATATCTTGTGCTTGTATGTCGTCGTTAATGCGATATTTTACATTATATGCACGCACCTCGTAGCACCGCCGAGGATCTGGAAATAGATTGGGTAGATTTTTAACATTATTTTGAATTTTGCTCGGGTATCGTCGGTTAATCTTGCTCTTTTCGATTTCCTGCTGCCGGTGGCAATGCACAGACTGAACAGCCTGAAGAAATTAAGGCAGGGCACCAACAAAATTATAAAAGTAAAAGTCTTGAGAGCCTGTGTTTTTTCTGTACCAGCTTATGGCTGTGAATCATGGACGAATACCAAAACTTCTAGACAAAGAATCGAATCATTCGAGTCAAAATGTTACAGAAAGATCCTCAGAATACACTGAACAAAGAAAAAAAAAACAAATGTAGACATTCGGCAAGAGTTGAGCATAGAGGAGAACTGGTTTATCAATTCCATTTTGGCTAGAAAATGCAAATACTTTGGTCACATCAAGAGACACAACGGTCTTGAGAGTACGGTGATGGAAGGCATGGTGCCAGGCAAAAGAGGAAGGAGTAGACCAAGAAGACGATGGCACCAAGATATCCAGGAGTGCCTGAGTATGACTGGCGGAGGCTTGTGTTTTGGCAAGGGAACGAGTTTCTTTCAGACAGACTGATGGGAGCGACGTTCTACAAAGGACATGCCACATGATGATGGTGGATGTTTACGGATTTTTTTGGGTCCCGTGCGTGACACTGAACACAGGCGTCCGATCTAGGTCATACTTTGAGAAAGGAAACTGGTAGCATTTCTAGATGGTGAATGCACTGGAACCCAGTGGGAAAGAGAAAGATAGGTAGACCTCAACACATCTGGAGACGAGAAATTGAGGCAAATAGATAGCACTGGTCGGTTGTGTATAGAGTTGGAGCGGCTGACCGCTGATCGAACTTCATGGCGAATATTTGTTGGAGACCTATGCTCCGCATGGAGTTGAAGGGTTTTGAGTAATTGATTGTTCACACGAGCCCACATTCATACGCTCAATGGACGTCAGAAACTGCTAAATCGTGCTCAGTAGATCGTGAAATGTATGAATGGTAATTGTTGAAGTACCTAGTCTGGTGTACACATTCTTGATTTTCTCAGTCGCTCTCCTACATTTGGTTATCGGTAGTTCTGATTCATTGATTGTGGTATTATAACAAATTTTAAGGTTACTGAATAGCTATAGTATGCTCTTATTGAATGCATTCAGAATATATGCTTAATAAATTAGCATAACAGACGCTAATGCCCGCGTGACCAGGGCTATAACCCCACATCAGGTCAGGTCAGGTCATCCCGTAACCGGTGAGGTCGTTGGGGCACACATGAAGACAATACCACGCCACCCATCTCTGTCACATAAGTCCTTAATTATTTTAGACCTCTATCTATTCTAACTACTCATGTCGATGCCCTTCATCCAAAAAAGAACATAGTCATAATTGAAACTGCCATGTTTCTTAAGGTCTAATAAAAACTACACTACATTAAAGCTGCAGTAATTGCCTTATTTTCCATTCCCACAATTTAAATTGCTGGTGTAGACCGGTATTGACATGTAAATTATTAGTTTATCAGCGCCACAAAAAGGCATGTCTGATACAAATCACATCCATAGCTAATGTGGACAGAACTGTTCACAGTTTAGTCGGAAAATTAACACTGAAAGCTACATTTCTTTTACATTTCCCATGATTGTTATTGATTCCGGAATTTTAATATGCTCAAATATTACATTTTACATTATTGGTTTTGGTTAGTGAGGTGTTTTCTTTTGTGCTTTTTTGTTTATCAAGTCATTGGTAATAGTAGGAAGATACGCTATATTGTGTTTTTGTAGATGCATACGCCCGTTTCCCCATCTCAACCAACCGGGTTCGAGTCCCGGCGTGTCCAGTTTGGTACACACAGGCTTTTTTTTCTCAAGGTGCGATCGCTTCTCTATGTGCGGAAAGTAATGGCAACCTGCGGTACCCCACACCTGCCAAGAAACATATAACAACGAAATATGTTGGCAGTTGTAAGAAGCGACGTTCTGCAAAGGACAAGCTTCTTGGTTGATTTTTGAGGCAGTGTGTCCTAGGGGTGGAACGTCCGTTTCACAATCCCAGCGCACCAGGTTCAATTTCCCCCGTGTTCAATTTGGAAGGATAGGATTTTTTTCCTCCTCCGTGCGATCGCTCCTCTACGTACATAAAGTAATGGCAACCTACTATACTGCACGCCTGACAAGAAAATTGTAAGAAGCCAAATATTTGGCGGTTTAAGATGCGACGTTCTGCAAAGTGCATGCTACTTTCTTTATTTGACATGCTACAAAGTCTTTTAAAACCGTTGTTTATTTGTTTGTTGCTAATTAACCATTTTGGTATTTAACGTTAACTTATGTTATATATACACGAAAATAAAACACAACTATAACAAATACAGGCCTAACACAGAGCAGTAGTAGTAAAACATACCTCAATTGATATTCTCATGTTTGACAAGCCTAACTTTATAGACGATGCCTCGTACTCACGTTGCTACTTGCTATGTAAATACAGTCATGACTTTATTGACTTTGTCGATCATCCTCATTATTGTATGTCTTATCGAATGCCATTACACATTGTTTCAGAATTTAGAAGCTTTCATAAATGTTATCGATAATCTGTTTGAAACAACAATATTGACTGATAAAACAGGAACAAACTTGTAATTAATTCTTTACTGGTCAGATAGACTTACTGTGAGATTTATCTTCATTTATCAGTGTCATATTCGTATTCAAAATGTGTGCTAGTTGTATGCATTTACTAAATTCAAGTGGTTCTTAAACTGGGGTTCTCAGATTTGTATTCGAGGTACACAAATTAATGTAAATAACACAATAACACCTCCTCGTCCTACTCAAGTTTAAGAACCACGGCTGTAGTATGTGAACTGTGCATGTTGATTGTTTTTCTTTAAACTCTTGCCGTGTGCTCAGACCCACGTAGTCTGAGGGCGAATGTTTGCAAAGGATACATAAATTGATCAATCGTTTCTGCTTCTGGGATGATAGAAATTAATATTATTTCTCGTTTAGTGAAACAATTATATCTTCATGCACTATTATATATATATATACTATAGGTTCACAGCGGCAAGTAGTTACCATTATTCCCATGCAAACAAAACAACACTATTTCAGTTTGAAAGTATATGTTTTCACATATCTATTTTATTTGTTAATCAATTAAATGAATAGACGATGTTAAACATAACATTACAGATACAAATTTGGAAAAAATGGGCACACAGCTGGTGCTAGAAAGAAGATTTCGTCATCAAATGCTTTCTATCAACATAAGTGAATAATAAGAGAAATGAAAAGTGTTTAAAGCATAACCAGGAAACAAGAACTTGACGTATTAGTCTCATGTCACAACGTATTCTTTGATGGTCGCAGAAACAATGTATTTTTTGTCGGAGAAGATTACTAACAGGCTGTTGTTGTTATTTTGAACAGCAAAGGGGATCAAGATGCTGCAGTGGTCAACGACCCATAGCTGACTGCTAGCGTCAGGGCCAGCGAACCATAGCTGCCAAGACCCTTCTACACCTCCACGTGGTGATCCTGGATAACAGGCTGCAGCAGGGCAGACTGGCTTAGGAGAAGGGATCGAAGAGGGAATGCTAACCCGGTACTCAAAAAATGCTTGCTGAAGTCGGATGTGTTGGACCGAAAGGTGCAAATATCGCAGCCAAGCTGTAAACTACGACACAACGCATTCCGTTATCTGGACTACATTCTGCTACTTAAGCCCTATCAGAGTTTGGTAGCGGGAGATTGAGAACGAACGAAGAAGAAGTAGAAGAAGAAGAAGAAGAAGAACAGCAAAGATGGCCCCATAACTGGCTGAGAGTCTATATTGCTCTTCTGTTTTAGTTCATTATAGATGCCGCCACACCATGGATTTACCGGAAATTCACACTAGTCGACGACTTGTGTTTACGGAAACGTGTTGTTGTTTTCCCTTTGGACTGGTTAACTCGTTCATTGTGTGTGTTTTCTTCCGTTCGTTTATCCTGGAATGGACATCGGCTATATGGATAGCACTACGCTTAAACATGTGTTATATTTCACTGCTAGTTCACACAGCTGAACTTCACGAGATTGGCGCCCTTCGCCATAGCTAAAGACAGTGTCAGCTTTGTTGTGTGAAATGTAGACACAACTATAATGAATTATCACCTCGAGAGAGATGGGCTCCGTCAGGTGTGTAGCGGCCCAAGATCCACAACAGTATATCAGATGGTAGGAGAACACCCACAACAGTGTATCAGATGGTCGGAGAAGATCCACAATAGTGTATCAGATGGTCGGAGAAGATCCACAACAGTGTATCAGATGGTCGGAGAAGATCCACAATAATATATCAGATGGTCGGAGAAGACCTGCACCACATTTTCTCCTCAAATTTGGATACATATGAATTCTTTAGTTGAAGACCAGCAGAACACAAAGTATACCAGCAAGCAGAATAGGAAAGCAAATGCCTAGCACGCTATCTTTACTTCAGCTTTTTTTTCATACCGCAGTCAACAACCGTAGTGATAAAAACGCTAACGATACATATTGTGAAGATAGATAGATGATCAATAACGTCTTTTCGGCCGACATAACAAAGTAATGGTAGGAACACCGGTAATAGTGAATTACCTAACTTTTGTTTTTAATCCTTCATTGTTAATGTGAGAACGCTGGACAAAGAAATGTGTCCTTCTTTTTGTTTCCAAGCTGCATGAAGGTTATTTAAATATTTAAGAAAAAAAAACAAAAACTAGCACGCAGTGGAATATAAAAATTCAAAAAAAAGAAAAAAATGTCATGAAATAAACTTTGTAAACAAAATGAATAATACAATTTGGAAAGAGCGGCAAATTCAGATACTAAAAAAGGCGGGAAACGCAAAAAATTAAATTGTAGTTTCCTCTGTGCAACTTTCGTTTTGAAGTCCTTGAAAAAGATATATTTTCAACTGGAAACGTTGTTTCCCGTCATATACTGTTTGTACGCAAAGATGTTTTTGAGTTCTAGTCACGTAAAAATTGGGAAGACATAATGAATTCTAACAATACTATCAAAATATAGTGAACGTATTACACCACACATACTAGCAAATTACTTGTACATACATGCTTATCAAGTTTCGATTTCAACGATTGGTTTCGAATTTATGTACGGCTAACAAAGAATGCGTGAACATACCAGCTTCAGCGCACGCGTACTGAGCTTTCATCCAGTTGTGGTTCCCATTTATTATTTCGGGACTATCAAGTGAATATGTCCAACAGACATACGGTATTTGATTAGAACTATTGTGTGTTAGATATTTAGGTTTATCATACTGTATCCCGGGCAGCGACTTCCTTCTATGGGTTCTCTAACTACGGTTCACCTCTTGTAAGTTCTGCCGTTCCAGTTAATTGAAAGTAGGCATATGTTATAAATCTCTGGTGCAACTTCAAAGAAACTAAAGATTATTTTTCTTTATCCATTAAACACTGCTAAAACTATATGCACGTAGCTAGCATTAATTTATAGGTCAATACTAAATGGTTACCGTACGTTAATGTTTCTCTGAGTAAGCGAAAAATTTCTTTGCAATGTACTTTGTACTTAATTGTTTAAAACGATACCATTATTAAAAACAGAAATAATGTAATGTTTACCATAAGAAGACTATTGATGAGTTACATACATACATACGAGGGACATTCAAGTCAAGCAGGGACTTTTTTTTGTAAGGAATTTTATGTTTTTCAAGTAATCAAAATGCCATTTTTTAAACAATATAATCTCCTGCGACGTTTATGCACTTATCCCAGCGTTTAAGTAATGCTTGAAAAGCTTTAGCGTAGAAAGATTTCTCAGTATGCCTGAACCAGTCCAGGACAGATTATTTCACTTCGACATCGGAGCTGAAATGCTGAATTCCCAGGAATTCTTTCAGGGGCTCAAACAGGTAAACATAATTTGGATCGAGGTCTGAGTTGTAAGGTAGATATGGCAATACCTCCCAGCCGAGGTTCTGCAGATAGCTAATAGTCCGATGAGCCATATTAGGTCGAGCGTTATCTTGCAGGGACAGGACGTCACCAGGCCGTTTTTTTTCAGCATACGGTTATGCACATAACTAAAACTGAATATATACTGTTCACTGTTGATAGTGGCACAACGCGGTAGAAAATTATTATTATTATATTTATTATATTATTACTATATTAAACATAGGAGCAAGGACGTGATAGTTAAACTGTACAAAGCATTAGTTAGACCTAGATTGATGTACTGTGTACAGGTGTGAGTCCTTATCATAGAGGGGATATAAACATGCTGGAAAGAATACAAAAAAGAGCGACAAAGCTGATAGTTGGATTCCAGAATTACAGTTATGAGGAAAGACTCAGAAAAACAGGCCTACAGTGTCTAGAAGAGAGAAGAATTCGTGGTGACTTAATACAGGCTTACAAGATGATCAGAGGGATGGATAAATTAGACTATAACACGTTTTTTAAAATACAGCCACCCACAATAACAAGAAGGAATAGCTACAAGCTGACTAAAGAGAGGTCCAGATTAGATATTAGGAAATATTTCTTTAGTCAGAGAGTGGTGACTGCTTGGAATACATTGCCAGGGGAGGTAGTGGAGGCAGGGACAGTTAATGCATTTAAGAATACATTGGATGCGCATCGCTTTTAGAGCAACGTGATGTAAATGTAACTGGTTGTATACAGACTCTGCAGGGTCTTCTAAACCAGTATAAAGACGTTAAGTTAAGTTAGGTTAAAATAAACATGAATGATGTCGAGTTTGTCCAAGAAAACAATCGCAATCACTTTTTTATGTTGAGAACCACCACAACCGGGATAATCACTCACGGATGCACAGTCTTCTCTAAAACATTTTCACCATTCAAATGTCTTATTGAGGCCGAGTGTCTCATCACCGTATTGTGATTGCAGTCTTCTGTAAATTTCCGCAGGTTTCACGGTTTCTTTTTCTCAAGAAACTTCATCACACCACGCTAATAAAAATAAAAAAAAAACATAGTCAGCACACGACGTGGCGATAGCAGTGTCGAAACGACTTGTAGTTTTCAGCCTAAAAATAAATCAACTAATCAATAGATGGGAATAAAGTCGTAATAAATTACAGTACAAAAACCCGAATGGATTTAGACATAAATAAGAGCTGAACAGAGAAGCAGATTGGCTTTTCAATCAGACCATGCTTAATTAAGGAAACTTACATATTTTGACCTAATATGGAAAAAAAGCAGTGGTATTTTTGAAAGAACAATATTGGAGGGCGTAATTTCTGGCCTAGGGTGTGGGGGTGGGGGTGGGGCGAGGGGGGGGGGGAGGGGGGGGGGGCAGGTCGACCAAGAGGAAGGTCAACGCAGAAAATAACAGATGTCTTGACAATGATTTGGGAGAGGTTGGTTAAAAAGTACGGGATCGAGTCTTTTTCAAACGAACTGTCTTTAGTGCGACGTTCTGCGAAGGACCTGCTACATGATGATGATGATGTTCTAATAATGGTTGGTCTTGGTCCTTCTGGCTGTGGTATAATGTGGTGTACAATATTGATCCGTAAATAGTAAAAGAGGACTAAAGAGATGTGTGCATAAAGTTAACACATTAATCGTGTAAAACCAATTGCTACAGAAACCATCAAAAGCAGACAAAATGCTTTAACGCAGGCTTCCTAAAGACGGCAACTGTAGTGGCCGTCCATACTCTGGTTACAGTTAACAAGGAAATGGAAAAAACAAATTTACGCTTATCCGTAATAATTTATATTTATATTAAATACGCGATGTGTTGAAAAATTATCCAACCTTTGGGCCGGAAAAATACAATTACTCACCTTATGGTTTGAAACCCTAATCCCCTTCAAAATATTCTCCTTTGGACTCCACACACTTCACCAAGTGGTCCTGCCATTGTTGTAAGCATTTTAGAAAGTCCTCCTTGGAAATGCAGTACAGCTGGGTCGTCGCATTAAGCATACTATCTTCCCGTGACTCAAATTGGGTACCTTTCAGTGGAATTTTCAGCTTGTAGAACAGCATTTGTGCATCAAATGGCACCAAAGAGTACTGCCTGTAGTACTATCCGTCACCTTCGTGATGCAGTTTGACGCAAACTACCGGGCCTGTGGATAGCAGGAACTTGGAGCTCCACCATGACAGTGCACGCGCTCTTCTTCGTATCTGATTTACTTTTCTTGGCCAATCACAACATTTTTCTGGCTAGCCAGGTTACCCATACTCCCGCATCTTTCCTTGCGATTTTTGGCTGGTCCCCAGGCTGAAATTTCTGATGAAAGGAACCCGATTTGAGTCACCCTAAAACATTATACGAAATGCGACGACCCAGCTGTACTCAATTAACAAAGAGACCTCCCTGTAATGCTTCCAACATTTGGGGTAAATCTGGGAGAAGTGTGTGGATTCCCAAGGGGGAGTACTTTGAAGGGCATTAGGGTTTCAAACCTAAAGGTATGTAATTGTATTTATCCGGCCCAAAGGTCTGATACTTTTTAAATACACCTGGTATGTCTCTGCCTTTTGGGACTACAGGAGTGTCATTTCGATAGATTAAAAGGTCGCACTAGTATAGGCTGTGTACACAATTCCAGCCTATGTATGTGGAAGTTGGTTAAAATAGGAGAATTAGAAGTCCACGCAGACGGACAATTGTCATGTCATAAAAAAGCTAGTAACAAAAGGGGCAATAATAAAAGGACGTGTGACGCAACTTGGTTATCTACTTTGTTAGTCTAGCAGTAACAGATCTATCCACGTAACCACTATATAGGTCGATATGAATATTCTACACTTGTGTGTTTAAACTGGGACCCGAAAGGAGAGTATATAGTACACACACTGTAACGTGTCGGCATGTCGTAAGAGGCGACTATAGAGTGTTGGGCTTAAGGCAAAATTCGTTATGCTGTAGATATAATACACAACAAGCAAGAGAAAATTATACATTTACGCCTCTTGATAGAACACGATCCATTTAACACAGTCATGAAAATATTGTACTATCAACATCCCCCTTCTAGTAGTACGATCCAAGTCATGCGGATTGCACATGATGTGACAACAGTATGGATTATCATTGCGGAACTCATTCGCTACAGTCAAGGCCAGACGTACGCCAACACGAGGGCCATCTTCAAGGACAAGCTGAATCCAGATTACTATCACAGAGAGGTGCGTCCACTGCTAAACCAGTCCAAAGTCATTGACGTTGGTGTAACCTTTGAGTTAGTTTCCATTGTAGAGGTAAACGACGTGTCTCAGAGTTTCAGCTGCAATGGATTTGCTTGGATTTTCTGGATCACGAGGTAGGTAAATATTGTTACCCTTTTATCTCAGATGTATTGTGTTCTGTGTCTGAGTGTTTCGTGATGTGTATTCAGTGGATATAATATGTAAGGGAGCAGCGTAGCGCGCTGGCTTCGCATCTGAGTGGTCCTGGGTTCCCCAGGTCAGGTGGAAATGTTTTTTCAGACCGCAACGGATCCCGGGACGACACAGCCTTAAATGGGTACCGGCTCAGTGAGGGAAGTAAAAGCTGCGAGGCAGAGGAGATGGCTACCGCCCTCATTTAGCCGAGCCTTTAAAATCTGAGACCGCTAACACCTCACACCCCTACGGCAGTAATGCTATGGGATACTTTACTTTTGCTTTTATTCAGTGGAACATGAGATCCGGAAACTCCCATGATCAACATTTTTTTTACAGCTTTTAAATAAGTCTTCCTGCCCACATGCTCCAACTGAAACGTATACCTACTATAATAGTAGGCTGTCGTAAGTCCGAGTTGTAGAATTCATGTTATATTATCTATCCATCTGCTTTATGGTGTTCTTTGCTTATTGAACCTCGATCTTATTTTTCCATTGTTAATTCAATATCTTTGTTGTCTATTTCTGGAAAAGACATGCGGCGAGAATAGAACTTTCGATAACATTGATGAAAACATAAATGTACACATCAGAGTGTGAGCTATGATTCAAAGCGATTTTTGGAATGTTTAAAAAGATGCATCTTATTTTCCAGTCTAAACAAATGTTGATTAGTACGGACGACTCTTACAGGGAGGAAAAAAAGCAAAAATGTAAAAGACACGTTTGAAGAACTGTTCAATAATGTTGTACTAGCATCCTCATCATGTAAAGCAAAGTGCTATAGAAACTACCCCTGTCAGAGAACTCTCATTGCTGTACCACATACTTCATTATACAAATAGATTGTTGGGAACACAATCGAGAAGAAAAAGAATACGGAAATAGAGAACAAAACTCAGTATTTTAATGCAGGTAGAAAACAATGAGAAAGATCACTAGCAATACATAAATGTGTTCTTGTAGCTTACCAAATGGAATCCTGCAGAGTACGGAGGTCAGACTATTATCAGCCCTGAACCACATGAAATCTGGAAGCCAAGGATTGCTCTCTTGAACACTCTCAGAAAAAGAGATCTTTTCAAAGACGACCCCGCGTAAGTTTGATTGTAATATTTCTGCGTGTACTTCTGTTTTGATTGTAGTAATGCCGTGTGTACTTCTGTTTTGATTGTGATATCGTTGTGTGTACATTTGTTTTGGTTGTGATATTGTTGTGTGTACTTCTGTTTTGATTGAAATATTTCTGTGTCTACTTCTGTTTTCATTGGGATATTGTTGTGTGTACTACTGTTTTGAATAAATTATTTGTATACAAAACGTAATTCCCACCGTCAAAGACAGTGGTACCTTTTACCGTTTCTGTTTTTGTTGAAGAAATAATCCTAATTTAACTCAATCATTCCATTCTAACCAAAATGTTCTGATGAAGGCTAATGTGTCAGACCAAAAGATGCAAATATCGCAGTCAAGCTGTAAGTAGCGACACAACGCATTCCGTTCTCCGGACTACATCCTGCCCTGTTCAAGGCTTGGAAGCGAAGATTGAGAGCGAACGCAGAAGAAAAAGAAGAATAACACAAATTTGCCTCAGCCAATACTATCAAGTCATAAATATATCATTGTAATCTTAATTAGATTCCAACAATTATTTCTCATCCTATCTAAACTACATCATTCAATCGTCATCCTTAATAAATATCACAGTTTATTGCCATTTTATTTAGACTCAATTATTCAACTATAATCCTAGATGGAAAGAAACATTCTACTGTCATACTTTTCGTATAGAGGCTAATTCTTTCAACTGTCGTCCTAAATGCATTCGTACATTCCATTGTCATCTTATTTCGATTAAAAAATTAAATTAAATCGAAGCTGTGGCAGGGCTAAATACTCAGACATTCTACAAATGGCCACGACATGTATGCCTTCTTTCGCACGCGTCTCTATCCTGAAGTTGTCCTTTCCTTCAATTTTCAGCGCGTCATCCCTATCTCGGGTACTGATCCTTCACGCCTTCCCACCGTTCCCCATCTGTCAATGTGAAACTAGTTTTTAGTGTTCATCCTCACAGCTCCTTAGTCCGTGGCATCTTATTCTGACATCTCCTGATCCCTCGTACTGATCCTTCCCACTGTTCCCCATCTGTTCAAGTCAAACTAGTTTTTAGTGTTCATCCTTACAGCTCCTCAGTCCGTGAGATCTCAATCCACCATCTTCCGATCTTACCTACCGATCCTTTTCCCCTTGTGGTATTCCAAGAACCTCCATAGGTAGCCCACAGACGTGACATAAATTTGTGTGACCTGATGGGAAGCCGAAGAAGAACTCACATCGTGGCCTACCACGGTGATTTGCCTTGCGAGAACAAATGCGGCTGCGTAATGCGTCCCTACCTTATCCAGACACTTTCGGTGACTTTCCTTTACCAAGTTTTTGAGATAAAAGTATTGTTCACCTGCAATCACGTGACCTAATCAACACTTTTACTTATATTATAGTGACAAGAAACCATGTATGCAGATCAAAATAAAAGATCAACAACTTGAACAGGTATAGAGTTTCTCCTATCCAGGTTATATAACAACGGAAGATGGCAGCTGTGAAAAATAAATCAGAAAGAGAATAGGTATGGCTAAGATGGTATTCGGCAACATGTGACACATACTGACATCCAAACAGATAAATTAGAACTTGAAAATGAGAATTCTCAGGTGTTATGTATACTCGTCACTACTCTATGGCGCAGAAACATGGACACTGAATAACAAGTTGGAAAAAGAGTATTAAAACCTTTCAAATGTGGGTTTATAGAAGATTGGGTCGCATTTCTTGGAAAGAGAAGAAAACAAATTTAGAGGTATTGAAAAAGTTGGGGGGTGAAAAGGGAATTAATGACCGAAATCATGCTTAGACAGTTACGTTAGTTTAATCATATAACAAAACATACCCCTTGTTGAAGATCATCCTGGGGGTGGAAAAGGGGGATAAGGGTAGGGTGGAAGGAAGTCGCTAAAGAGGCAGACAACGTTTAAGTGGGCGGTTAACATCTGGAGATGGACTGGAAAAAGCCTCTCAGATTGCATCATTACGTCAAGAGATAGAGTACACTGGAGATCCATTGCAGCCGACCTTCGATGCGGAGATGGCACTTGAACTAAACTGAACTTGCAACAATTGCAATATGCAACACATCTCCACGACTTTTGCCAACGACTTTTGCTATTTCTATTAAGTTCAGCTCCATGACTAACCATTTCAATAGTGCTAGACACCAAAGCAAGGTCGATATCATAGTCAGTCACATAGTTTTGTGCTGCGTTGATGATCGACACCGGTTTGAGCTCGAGAAACGTTTAAACGTCCTTATAGGAAGCCCTAAACATCATGGTATGATACCATACCTTTGTGTACATTACTCTCTTTCGCGCCCCACTCTCTTAAAACTTAACATCTTTATACTGGTTTAGAAGACCCTGCAGAGTCTGTATACAACCAGTTACATTTACATCACCTTGCTCTAAAATCTATGCGCATCCAGTTTATTCTTAAATGCATTAACTGTCCCTGCCTCCACTACCTCCCCTGGCAATGCATTCCAAGCAGACACCACTCTCTGACTAAAAAAATATTTCCTAATATCTAACCTGGACCTTGTCTCTCTTTCCCCCTTTTTATTCTACAACTTCTGCCCATAATTATTTTATAATAATAACTAGGTTTATATAACAATGTATGTATATATAGGTGTCCGTATGTTATATATATATATATATATATATATATATATATATATATATATATATACATATATATATATATATATATTTACATTCATACATACATACATGTTTGTCTATGTCTATTTATATATTTATAAATGTAAGTGTACATATATGTACAAAGCCTTTTCACGATTTTCCGGGAATGCATTTTGTATGAGTGAATGAGTATACTTATCGGTGATTTTGTTTTATTTACTTCAAAGTAGTGCCCTTGTGATTGCATGCACTTAGCCCACGGTTCTTGCCAATGGCAGAAACACCCTCTATTAGGCACGTTTTGTAATATCCCTCATTTGTTTCGTCGCGTTGACTTGACTCTCTTCAATTTTTTTTCGGGGTTTCGTCGTTCATGGCCCTGACTAGCTTCCATAGCTTTTTCCCGTCGAATAATCAACCATCAATTTCGAAGAGCTCAATCAACACGTACCTGACATCGGACTTCACCTGTGCACATTCTTCGATCAAGGAGATAATGCCGTATGCCATTGGAAAGACATCTGCTGTGTTTCTGTTCCTGGTCATATGCGTATACCCAGCGTTAATCGCTAGTGATTATCGAAGACAGAGTTAGATCGTTCTTGGCTTGCTCCCGAACGTCAGTGCAAATTGACAAGCGATCGTTTTTCTTCTCCTGTGTCTGGAGTTGGGACACGCATTTCGCAGTCACTCGTCGCATGTGCAAAGCTTATGCACCTACCAATCGATATTGCAACATCATCTGCGACGTCTCTGATCGACACACATCGTCAGCACGTTATGTTTCATACCCTGTCTCGTCGGTGTGTGAGGTGGATGATCTACCCTGACTGTGGTCACCTTCAAAGGATCGACGTCCACTTGTGACGGCAAAAATCACTCAAATATCTTAGATCGACTTAGGCAGGACTGTCCTATAGCTGATTGCAGTGTTTCGAAAGTGTCAGAGCCAGTTTTTTTTGGAGGCAAATGCAGAAATCAATACACACACGTTGTTGAATATTGAAGTCCATTAAAAACAATCACACGAACACTTCAAGGGTGTATTCATTTATAAGTGTTCATACCGCGCATACGCGGAGATACCGGCTTCCGGTTTGGCACGTACTGTTGTACATAGCTATCACGTGCACTGTTGTGATGCCACTTTGCTATATATTATAGACATTTGAAAAAAAATCAAGTAACAGTGAACAACCCTAGAATTTGTGGGTATACTCATTGGTTTACTCTATTATCTTTTCTTGTTTTTCCAACTCTGTTATAAGTCTCATGTCGCGATTCACACATTCTTGGCCACTTCCTGGCTAATGATTTCGTCATACGTCATGTATTGGATGTCGACACCAATGTCTTTGTTATTTTTGGTTATAATTAAGTGTTTGCGTTTGTTCTTAGTCCCAGACGAAGGTCTTGTGCCTTTAACCGAAGTTTAGTTTTGTTTCTGTCCCACTGCAGTAACTGAGCCATGCCTATATATGATTTTTAAAAATCTAGTAATTCAAACCTGTTCATAAACATAAACAAAACAAAGATAATGACCACCGACAAAACACAATGTCAGCATCAATTTACAGTGGGTGGTGAGGAAATAGATCAGGTCACACATTTTGAATATCTGGACTCCAGAATTGACAAAAATGGCGACTGATCGAAAGGATCAGAAAAAGACTAGCTATGGCAATGCAGAGACTGAACAGCCTGAAGAAATTATGGCAGAGCACCAACAAAATGATAAAAGTAAAAGTCTTGAGATCCTGTGTTTTTCCTGTGGCAGCTTATGACTGTGAATCATGGACGATTACCAAAACTTCTAGGCAAAGTATCGAATCCATCGAGTTAAAATGTTCCAGAAAGATCTTCAGAATACCCTGGACAGAGAAAAAAACAAATGTAGACATTCGGCAAGAGTTGAGTATAGAGGAGAACTGGTTTATCAATTTCATTTTGACCAGAAAATGCAAATACTTTGGTCACATCAAGAAGCACAACGGTCTCGAGAGAACAGTGATGGAAGGTATGGTGCCAGTGAAAAGAGGAAGGGGTAGACCAAGACGACGATGGCACCAAGATATCCAGAAATGACTGGGTATGACTGTGGCGGAGGCTGGAGTTTTGGCAAGGGAACGAGTTTCTTTCAGACAGACTGTGATGGGAGCGACGTTCTACAAAGGACATGCTACATGATGATGATGAGTCATTCAATTAAAAAAAAACGCACTTGCTGAAAGGGAATGCAATAATAATGAACTCCTTCAACTCCGTTTGTTTTGTAAAGCAGTGTCCAGTTTCATGTCTGGCTACATTATATTTGCAAATGAAGGAAATGTGACCTATTACAAGAAATGACTAGAAAACATACATAGTAAGTTTTGTTGTGACACAATTGCTTTATGTGCTGTGCCAGTCGGAAGTTCTTCTTCTTCGTTCGTTCTCAATCTCCCATTACCAAATCCTGAAAGGGCTTAAGTAGCAGAATGTAGTACAGAGAACGGAATGCGTTGTGTCGTAGTTTACAGCTTGGCTGCGATATTTGCACCATCCGACTTTAGCAAGCATTTTTTGAGTACCGGGTTAGCATTCCCTCTTCGAACCCTTCTCCTTAGCCAGTCTGCCCTGCTGTAGCCTGTTATCCAGGATCACCGCGTGGAGGGTGTAGAAGGGTCTTGGCAGCTATGGTTCGCTGGCCCTGACGCTAGCAGTCAGCTATGGGTCGCTAACCACTGCAGCTCATGTGCTGCTCCGCATCTTGATCCCAGGTCGGAAGTTCAATATCGTATGTATTCAATAATACAAAGTCTGATCCTTGGCGTCGGATAGGAAGATAGAAAGATAGAAAGATAGGAAGATAGAAAGATAGGAAGATAGGAAGATAGGAAGACAGGAAGATAGGAAGATAGAAAGATATGAAGATAGAAAGATAGGAAGATAGAAAGATAGGAAGATAGAAATATAGGAAGATAGAAAGATAGGAAGATAGAAAGATAGAAAGATAGGAAGATTGAAAGATAGGAAGATAGAAAGATAGAAAGATAGGAAGATAGAAAGAAAGGAAGATAGGAAGATAGAAAGATAGGAAGATAGAAAGATAGGAAGATAGAAAGATAGGAAGATAGAAAGATAGGAAGATAGAAAGATAGAAAGATAGGAAGATAGGAAGATAGAAAGATAGGAAGATAGGAAGATAGAAAGATAGGAAGATAGAAAGATAGGAAGATAGAAAGATAGAAAGATAGAAAGATAGAAAGATAGGAAGATAGAAAGATAGAAATATAGAAAGATATGAAGATAGAAAGATAGGAAGATAGAAAGATAGAAAGATAGGAAGATAGAAAGATAGGAAGATAGGAAGATAGAAAGATAGGAAGATAGGAAGATAGGAAGATAGGAAGATAGAAAGATAGAAAGATAGAAAGATATGAAGATAGAAAGATAGGAAGATAGAAAGATAGAAAGATAGGAAGATAGAAAGATAGGAAGATAGGAAGATAGAAAGATAGAAAGATAGAAAGATATGAAGATAGAAAGATAGGAAGATAGAAAGATAGAAAGATAGGAAGATAGAAAGATAGGAAGATAGGAAGATAGAAAGATAGGAAGATAGGAAGATAGGAAGATAGGAAGACAAATGCAGAGGTACATTTTCGCATCGGTCTTCCAAGTATGTACACATTCCTTCGACAACAAAAAATGCGAAGCTTGGTCATGTTCGTCGCATGGAAGAGCAGTCGCTTCGCTAAATATATTTTTTATGGTCAGCTGATGTATGGTAAAATAACAGCTAGACGATGACAGCTGAGGTTCAAATTCGCATGTAACCGGAACATGACATTTCTAGATATAGATCTGAAATCTTGGGAAGACAGCTGCAGACCGATTCAAATGGAGATGCGGAGATCAAGATGCTGAGCAGTGCATGCGCTGAGGTGGTCAGCGACCCATAGCTGACTGCTAGCGTCAGGGCCAGCGAACCAGAGCTTCCAAGACCCTTCTACACCTCCACACGACGATCCTGCATAACAGGCTGGAGCAGGGCAGACTGGCTAAGGAGAAGGGATCGAAGAGGGAATGCTAAACCGGTAATAAAAAATGCTTGCTGAAGTCGGATGTGTTGGACCGAAAGGTGTAAATATCGCAGTCAAGATATAAACTACGACACAACGCATTCCGTTCTCTGGACTACATTCTGCTACATAAGCTCTTTCAGGGTTTGGTAGCGGGAGATTGAGAACGAACGAAGCCAAGCCAAGCCGAATGGAGATGCAACCCGAAGAACCACCTCATACTGGACGAAAATACGCTGATGCAACACATGGAAGTGAAAAGGAAAATAAAAACCAAAATCTTAGAAGAGGGATGCATCTTCAAGGTCGTATCAACTTACAGTCAGACATGACTGAAAAGGGGCTACTTAATTACTTACTTACAAAATCTTAGAAGAGGGATGCATCTTCAAGGTCGTATCAACTTACAGTCAGACATGACTGAAAAGGGGCTACTTAATTACTTACTTACAAAATCTTAGAAGAGGGATGCATCTTCAAGGTCGTATCAACTTACAGTCAGACATGACTGAAAAGGGGCTACTTAATTACTTACTTACAAAATCTTAGAAGAGGGATGCATCTTCAAGGTCGTATCAACTTACAGTCAGACATGACTGAAAAGGGGCTACTTAATTACTTACTTACAAAATCTTAGAAGAGGGATGCATCTTCAAGGTCGTATCAACTTACAGTCAGACATGACTGAAAAGGGGCTACTTAATTACTTACTTACAAAATCTTAGAAGAGGGATGCATCTTCAAGGTCGTATCAACTTACAGTCAGACATGACTGAAAAGGGGCTACTTAATTACTTACTTACAAAATCTTAGAAGAGGGATGCATCTTCAAGGTCGTATCAACTTACAGTCAGACATGACTGAAAAGGGGCTACTTAATTACTTACTTACAAAATCTTAGAAGAGGGATGCATCTTCAAGGTCGTATCAACTTACAGTCAGACATGACTGAAAAGGGGCTACTTAATTACTTACTTACAAAATCTTAGAAGAGGGATGCATCTTCAAGGTCGTATCAACTTACAGTCAGACATGACTGAAAAGGGGCTACTTAATTACTTACTTACAAAATCTTAGAAGAGGGATGCATCTTCAAGGTCGTATCAACTTACAGTCAGACATGACTGAAAAGGGGCTACTTAATTACTTACTTACAAAATCTTAGAAGAGGGATGCATCTTCAAGGTCGTATCAACTTACAGTCAGACATGACTGAAAAGGGGCTACTTAATTACTTACTTACAAAATCGGGGAAGAAAAAAAATGAACCGGCAACAGGAAGATATCATTTGAAACTCAAGTTAAAAATGACGGAATTTCTGATTCAAGGTCAAGGTGATGATATTTGGCAGTCAATGGCCGAGTGGTTTGGGGACCGATCTTCTAACCAATGAGGTACCTGTTCAAATAAACGATAAATCATATGTTTAAACTGTAGTAAAGTAAAATGTTAGCATATGTGCTATACTGCGTGATTGCGCAAGGCCAAGCAGTCTTTGTTCCTCACCATATAAATAATACCATGGACCCATGGAATGAAATAAAAAACACACTGTAGTTTGTGCACATGAGTTTTTAAGATGTAGATTTGTCATGTAGGGTTATCCATTTGAGTATCAAGAAGATAACGAACTAAAATAATTGTTTTTCTTTTTATTTGCTCTTATCACCATGGAGTGCATAGACCAACCAACTCTCACTTTACACCATAATCTCTCTGGAGTGCATAGACCATCAACCAACTCTCACTTTACACCATAATCTCTCTGGAGTGCATAGACCATCAACCAACTCTCACTTTACACCATAATCTCTCTGGAGTGCATAGACCATCAACCAACTCTCACTTTACACCATAATCTCTCTGGAGTGCATAGACCATCAACCAACTCTCACTTTACACCATAATCTCTCTGGAGTGCATAGACCATCAACCAACTCTCACTTTACACCATAATCTCTCTGGAGTGCACAGACGATCAACCAACTATTTCTTTCTCTATTCGTTATTATCACTCTGGAATGCATAGGACATCAACCAATTATCACTCTCTCCACGCCCTTATCACTCTGGGATGCATATACCTTACACCATACTTCTCTTTACGCCCTTATCAAACTGGGATGCATAGGCCATCAACCACCCTTCTCTCTCAGCCGTTTTTACACTGGAGTGCATAGATTATCAACCAGCTCTTTTCTAAGAAACTTGTCTTTCCTTATTTTATCAAGTTCAGCTTCTCCACGTGTATCTTGTATCTACTTCTAGATTCTTTTACAATTCTTTTTCGGTTTTCTTTTGCTTTTATTTCCATCGCCCCTTTAACGGTATAGGTTGCCTGGTGATAGAAACTATGTGTTTTAAAATATGTGTGACCTATTTAACTTCACAGGGTTCTAAGAAACATCTGTTAGGTGATGGAACATTTCTTTGGATATATTGTGTCATGTTACAATGCTTATTAGTGGTTTCTTGTCGCTAGCATCAGAGTCAAGTGCAGCATTCTATTCAAGGCACCACCTCACGTCTACGCAGTGTAACTCTAAACATGAGGTGTTACAGGAGCCTTACCAACAAGGTAAAGATCAACACTCTGATACCATAGTGGCGAGGCTACGGAGACGCTGTGCATTTAGCTACGCCTAAAGGTTCCATGATCACGTTCTTCTGAATGCCTGTGATATAGAAAAAGCCATTTCAACTTGCTAACAGATACAACATACGCCAAGAGTGATGAGCTAATTCAACAACAACAACAGTAACAACAAAAACAACAGCAAAATCAACAACACCACTGCTTTGTATAGTTTCCTATTACTGTTATTATTAATCGAATTATAATTTTCTCAGCCGTGTGCGAGTTCTTCATGATGGAACAACTCACTGGGTCGCAGGCTGCCTGTTCCCAGGCCTCTTGCAAGCTTGACTTGACTTACTTCCCTTTCGACCGACAGGTCTGCTACATTCAGGTATGTTCTCATCCAAACCTTTGTTATCATACCACGTCCCGTCGTTGGCAATGGTGAAATGAAAATACTTCTTATTATTGTCCAGTTTTTCAGGTTCTTTATCATTTTTTCAGTACCTAAGGTTTATAGTAATTTTTGAATAACATAAAGAAATAGAAACAAAAAAGATGGTGTTGTTTGTAGAACATTAACAATTCAATAATAGATTCCTAGATTTGAGCAAATGCAAAAACCCTATATATCTTTGTTGACGGACAACTACCAAATTTGTTATAAATTATTGGAAATTACTCTAACAACTGAATTTCACGCAATGAGCAGTACTGACGCTACTTACTAACACGTAGTTTCAATACATTTAATACGTCACTTGCAATCAGCTCAGCTGTTTCCATTTGATCTTTAAAAATGAGCGAACTCAGCGTTCTTGGGACCTTGAACTGCAAACAGAGTTTCTTCTTCTGGACTGTTATAAATGGAGCATTACAATCTTCAATGTATCTTAAAAACAAAATTAGCTTATTATTATGAGAGGGGCGGGGGAGGTAGGAGTGGAGTGTCGGCGGATGATGTGAAGCAGGCGAAGGGTGCGGGAAGGAGGGGATTCTTTAATTGTGGGGTTAGCGCTTTTAAACGCTGTACAAGAGTTCAGGCGTAGATGCCTACTACTTTGTATGGCTCATGTGATTTGATATTACCAACACAATCTGTTTTATAATGAAAGGGGTACTACTTCGACAAAGACAGGTTAAACCTTGATTGTCATAGATTGAGATGTTATAGTAAATGAAACATGATACCTTTTGCTTTCATCATACGAGGTGTGTTAAAAAATGATCCGACCTTTGGCAACAACAAAATACAATTACTCCCCTGGAGATTTGAAACGCTAATCCACTGCAAAGTACTCTCCTTGGGCCTCCTAACATTTCTCCCAGATGTACCACCATTGTTTGAAGCATTTCTGGAAGGCTTCTTTGGGAATGGAGTGCAGCTGGGTTGTCACATTCCTCATAATGTCTTCTCGTTACTTGTCTTGGCTTGGCTTCGTTCGTTCTCAATCTCACGCTACCAAACCCTGAAAGGGCTTAAGCAGCAGAATGTAGTCAAGAGAACGGAATGCGCTGTGTCGTAGTTTACAGCTTGACTGCGATATTTGCACCTTCGGTCCAACACATCCGACACCAGCAAGCATTTTTTTAGTACCGGTTTAGCATTCCCTCTTCGATACCTTCTCCTTAGCCAGTCTGCCCTGCTGCAGCCTGTTATCCAAGATCACCCCGTGGAGGTATAGAAGGGTCTTGGCAGCTCTGGTTTGCTGGCCCTGACTCTAGCAGTCAGCTATGGGTCGCTGACCACTGTAGCTCATGCGTTGCTCTTCTCGTGGCTTAAATCGGATACCTTTCAGTGTAATCTTCAGCTTGGGGAACAACCTACAATCTCCAGGAGTCATGCCGGCAGAACAGGGAACCTGGCAAACCAGAGGAATGTTGTGTTTGGCCAAGAAAGTCTGAATCAGATTCCTTGGTATACGTACTCGGGATGCACAATCTCACGAGTGTCAAAGAAAACGGTTAACATGACTTTGATATCGTTGGGCACCTGTCTCGCCTTTTTAGGTGCCGTGTATGATGTTGTTTATCAATTCCATTTTGGCTAGAAAATGCAAATACTTTGGTCACATCAAGAGACACAACGGTCTTGAGAGAACGGTGATGGAAGGTATGGTGCCAGGCAAAAGAGGAAGGGATAGACCAAGAAGACGATGGCACCAAGATATCCAGGAATGCCTGAGTATGACTGTGGCGGAGGCTGGAGTTTTGGCAAGAGAACAAGTTTCTTTCAAACAGACTGTGATGGGAGCGACGTTCTACAAAGGACATGCTACATGATGATGATGATAATGATGGATGATGAATATCTTCACTGTGACGACTGACGCAATCTGCGGGCGGCAACACATTCACGCATGTTCGTGAAGGTCCTCTATACCTCCCTGCCGAACGAGAACACCCATGTTTCATTTATTTACACAGAAAAAAAAACACGATACTTTTTGAACACACCTCGTAAGCCTTCTTTAACTGCTGTGTGGATTACACTACGCGATAATGAACGTCCTTAACTTCCTTCCACATAGTGTTTACTTGCTATTGGTTCTGCTGTTCACATTTTATGATTATAACTGTCCATGTATCGCAGCCGTATGCTGCCGCAGAACAAAACCCAGGTTTTCAAAATTGTCACGTGTTAGTTTGCTGGTATTCTGCACTAGTTTCTCCAGGTTGTGTAAGTAAGTAAGTAAGTTGCCCATCGCAAGCAAAGATGGCGACATCATCAGACTGTCCTCGTCCTGAAGATGTAACTTGCGCTGAATTTGGATTATATCCAGAAAGAAGCGGTGCTGGATATCAATCCCACTCTCACGCCCTGAGGGACCAGGACATACATTCAAGAGGACTGGAAGTAGCTCAAGATGCAGCCATTCAGGTCGTACAATCCGCGAGACCAGGGTCTCTTGAAACTTGGGGGAGTCGATCGGCCACCATTTCCTTGACGATTTGAGAGGTGAATGTCGTACCTCTCGATAGCAGCCGCCCTCACGCATAGACTGCTGCTGACCAGCGCCGACACCTGTAGGTCTAGGTGAGGGACCATTAACTCATGGCTGAGGGGAGATTTCGGTCGTTGCATGCAATGAAATGGACGCAATTTTCACTAGGTCGTGCACATCAACCAAGGACGGTGCGCAATCCGTAGTGACGTCCTATCCAACAACGTATATTCTATAACACACGAAGGACAGATTGTTTTTTCTCCAAATTCCTAGGAAAATTACACACATATTCTTCCTGTGAATAGCGTAAGACGTGTTAGAAAATGATCGCCACACAACAATGCGCTCCATTCATTATTGGAGCTAACAAACCACACGAAAATCGCAGACCATGAGACCAGCTGTTGCTTGGTCGCCAGGTTGTGTAGCCTCTCCATTGCCACTGCAGATCTCCTTCTGATATATTTTGAACAGTCGCCGTTTCTGTCAATTCTGGATCCCAGATACTCGAATTGGTCCTTTTTGACCTATTATTCTCAGAAGACATGAGCTGTTTCTGTAATATATATTACTGTTATGATAAACAGTTCTCATTTTGGACTGGCTTGTCATTAAGACAATCACGTTAAATCTTAATCTGGCTGTATTTGTGAACTTCGGGTCGTATTCAGTTTAACAAACTAGGTCAGCTACATATTTTTTTCACGGTATGAGCGCTTCTCACAAGCGACCCAGCTATAAATGGGTACCTGACGAAGCCAGGGGACAATTTCGGAGCCACCGCGGAAACTACGGAGTTCGTACTCTGTCCTTGGAACTTTCAGTAATGAGAGCACATGCCAGGGCGCTCAATTTATACTAGTAATTTTCAAATTGTCAAGCTATAGCAGTCTTAAAATTATTTTGAAAAATCACACCTTCGTGACGTCTGTGGCCTCTGCAAGTTTCTACAAGACAGCTTGTGCTCATTGTCAACTTCATAATAAATCTATTATCGACAGCAGCCACTGCAGGAAGTATTTGATGAAGTATCGATGTTCACTTGCAGCAGTGGTATCTGTTACAATTTGGCCTCGAGGATGAAGTTGACATCGTTACACATTTATCGGTAATGGACTTTCCTTCATATCACATCTGTACAGCGTTATATTTCCTTATTTCACAATACGGTGCCTGTTAATTCAGACGACGGTTTGATCGCACGTTCAAGGTCAACTGTTTTCATTAAATGAATAATATACAAACTGTCATTTTTCAGATGGCTGCAATATACTACACGTCAAGCGAGCTCAGGTTTTTCGTACGCAATGCCGCTGTTGGAACAATGTTTTATACTGTCAACGGCGAATGGGAACTTCTCGATTCTTAAGTGTTTACCTTCATTCAGAACATTCGTATTGAAATGCTACCGACAATACAGATATGTCTCCAGTTAACTGATATGTACATGATATATATATATATATATATATATATATATATATATATATATATATATATATATATATATATATATATATATATATTTCTCTGTATGACCGATTCTCCATGTACAGATAGGATTGGAAAAAAACTGCTGCCATAGTGAAACACACACAGAGATACACACACGAATGTACACGCAAGCATCCATTCACTGAAAATAAGTCGTTTTACGAGTATAATCTAAGACTATGGTCTCAGGTTGAAAGAGCTGGTCCTTCGTCAGTAGAATCCCGAAAGACATACCTTAAAAAATGGTGTAAAGAAAAGCAAAGAAATTCAGTGGTATTGGAAAGTTACGTTTTAAAAGAGAATTACTGAACAATATCACAGTCGGATAGTTAATATATTTTTTGTCATATCAAACACCTTTGTTGTTGTTGTTGTTATTGCTGTTAAAGCTGTTGTGTTTTTTTTTTGTTTTTTTGCGTTTGCCTCATTTCTTTATTCCCCAAGGCGGGTGTGCGTTGCACTGTGGTTTTTATTTTGCGCCTGTCGGCCCAGTGCATCCGACTTCAGCATGCATTTTATGAAAGGGTCTACTTCCTCCTGCATTTTTTAAGGGTTTGCTTTCCCGGGGTAATTTTTTGAATCATGGGAACAGGACGCCATGGATCATGTTACATGGAATGGCATGATTAAGCATGGAATACATACAAAGGAGATACTGATTGCTGATATGCTAAAGACTCAGAGTTTGAGAAGACACGCCACACCATGCGATGCCGCAAACGGCCCTGATTTTTCTTGCACACACTGTGGAATATGCTTCTCCATCCGGATTGGTCTTATGAGTCATATTCGTTACCGTCAAGGACTGTAGTTGCATAACTTTTCAAAGCACAATTACTATCGTCTGACAAGACGGAAAGAGCTAATGATGATGATGATACAAAATTAGATGTACACAAATACTGCAAAGCGGACTCTTATCGTGAACACAGCCATAGTTCATTGCTTGCATAGTTAAACATGAGATCTGCGAAAGACAATAAATGTCCTGCTAAATGTGAGCACGTTTCAACATTGTATCTCCGGGTTTCATTTCACCTGAAGAGACGGCCAACTTTCGACATTGTTGTACCGGTTGTTCTGCTCATGTTTTTGAACATCCTAGTCTTCTTGATACCAGCGGGTTCTGGAGAGATGGTAAGCTACGGTAGGCGCTATTTTTTAAATTCACACCAACAAATTCTAGAGAGCTCATGTTAGTTTTGTAGTTTGCAGAGAAGAGAAGCTTTGGAAGTGATTGTATGTCTTGTAGGGGCTTATTGTGTGCTATGTGGAAATAAATAGATCAACGCTGTAGAGGCACTAAGTGTAAAAAGTATATATAAACATATATAGGTAAGGGCACTGTGACACCAGGACTAAAAGAAAACGACACAACAGTAACGACTTTAAGGCCTTCGTCAGGAACAAATCACAAACGAAAACAACTAACACATCACTAATAAATATAAGACAAAACATAGCATAAGCGATATGATAGCTTACTTAATCATCTCATTTTACATCGTGTCTTGTTTTTTGTTGTCGCAAAAACAATGCCTAACAATATAGCAAAACGTTCAGAAGGGTAAACATGGAAGGAAACACACATACAGACATGCAAAATATAACCTAGGTCTTCGGAGCCTGCTACAGAGTATTACACACATAAGTAAACACACACAAACTCACCAATGACGAACAATTAAACCTAGATTCCGAAAAAAAAATAGTTTTACATAATGCAAACAGACAGATCACTGGGACCCAATCACTTCTACTAAAAATCTAAATCTTTTCAGGGAAACCAACTTACTCCTAGCCTAATTCTATTATACGTCATCCTAATCTCAAAAGACAGCACATATTTAACAAATTACCAATATTACCCACATTACTTTTAAACGTAGATTATATAATGTTATTGAAAATTAAAACAAATATACTCAATCCATGTATACCAACACTCAACAAAGAAGATCAACATTGCAGTACACAGGAAATACATAATTTATTGAAGATATAAACTAGAAAAAAAGAGAAAATAAAATCAATAATAAATTATATTATATCACCCAATTGCTGAAACGTTTTGCAGATTGAGGGCAAGAACACCAGGAGCATAAAAAAATGTTTTGGGAACAGACTTCGACTGAAAGAATTAACAATCAAGTGGGAGAATATAAACAGATAAAAAGGGTTGTGTTCTGTTCCCCAATCTGTTCTTTCTATACAGCGAGTTTATCTTGAGAGACATACAGACAATGTCAGGAATATCAATTGGCGGACAGAACATTAACAATCTACGATATGCTGATGATAGCGTATTGATAGCATAGAATGAAACCGACTTGCAGGTAATGGTTAACATGGTAGTTATGCAAAGTGAAAACAGAGACCTCAGTTTAAATAAAAAGTAATCGGAGGTGATGGTAGTGATCGATAAACGAAACTCTCCAAAATACGTTTAAATACATATCTAACATCAGATGGAAGATGGATACCTGGGCACATATCTAACAACTGATGGAAAATGAATACCTGGGCACACACCTAACATCAGATAGCAGATGGATACCTGGGCACATACCTAATATCAGATGGAAGATGGATACCTGGGCACATACCTAACATCAGATGGAAGATAGATACCTGGGCAGGAATCGCAAATCGCAGACATTTGGTCCACGTGCTAGGCTGATAAGCCAACGGCGCGAGGCTACCATAGGAAGGATTACGGCTGAACGCCTCTAAACCGGAATCCCGCCCTAAATCTCAGCACCACTGCGATGGGAGGCTACGATAGGGTTGGGACCTGGGGTCGTGTCCCAGCCCGACCCGGTCGAGCCGCAGAAAGAGGTCTCTGCCGTCCGCCAATCAAAGCGGGCGGGGACCTGTCCGATATTCACCCCATGCGGCGTGGAGGTGTGAAACCCCTAGTAGAAGACTTAGTTCTTGGTCGGGGTGTCGTAAGCAGTAGAGCAGCCACCTCACTGCGAACTGTTAAGACGCAACCCTTGATCATGAGATATGTCCGCACACCAGGCGAACAAGATCTCCGTGCCATTACCAGGCTTGTCCCCTGGTTAAATGCACTCCTTCGAGAGGAATCACAGGTCGCTGACATTTGGTCCACGTGCTTGGCGGATAAGCCAATGGTGCGAAGCTACCACCTGAGGGACTACGGCAGAACGCCTCTAAGCCAGAATCCCGCCCTAAATCTCAGCACCGCTGTGATGGGAGGCCACGATATGGTTGGGACCTGGAGCTCACGTCTCAGCCCGGCCCGGTCGAGCCGCAGAAATGCACCTGGCCAAATGCACTCCTGCCTCGCTCTTTACCTCTATCTGCTATCAGCCATCCAATTGGACGCAGAAGAGATGCAGTCCAGGGGACATTGCACCTCTGCCCTATTGTGACAACGTCCCAGGTGGCGGGGAATGCTAGGCGTGCCATCACTGCAGATGAGCCGAGAAAATAAAGGGAGCAAAGAGATACCTCTCACATGCATATGCTACGTTTCTGGCAGGACGTGACGATCCTGAGACACAGTCACACTGGACTGCCTCTCTTCCGGAATAGTACAAACTAGTACATAGTCCATCATATCATTTCATATCATTGCCAAACTCCATAGAAACGTGTGGAGAACACTCGTTAGTCCTGCAAGATAACTTCCCTAAGAGAGACAACTCTGACCAAAAACAACTGCTGCCTTGCAGATAGGCTGGGGACAGCCAAAGGCTAAGGAGGGCATCCCTACAGAAACGCCTGTTGAAATCGGATGCACTGAGCCACAGGCTTAACAAAATAAAACAGTGCAACGTAAATATCGCTGTAAACAGCGTACGATGAAGAAGAAGAAGAAGAAGATACCCGGGCACATACCTAACAACAGATAGAAAATTAATACCTGGGCACATACCTAACATCAGATGGAAGATGGATACCTGGGCACATACATAACATCAGATGGAAACCTGCGCACATACCTAACATCAGATGGAAGATGGATACCTGGGCACATACCTAACATCAGATGGAAGATGGATACCTGTGCACATACATACCATGCCATGGACCGGATCATAAGTCAGCTGAGAAATTACAAACCGTATTGGTCACCTGAAGTGCAACAGATGGAACTTCAACTAAAAGAGGCAAGAGAAAGAGCGAAAACTAGCCACAATCAAGAAAGCAACATCGCACTGTACGATATATATATGACTCTAGTCGTCGACAAGACCCACCTTGTCCAGGATGTTCCGGCTCATCATCTCTTAAATCAAAGTATGGACATTGACGTCGGTGGATCGAAGGAGTCTCTGGCACTCTCAGGAACTTACACCTAACCACAGCACAAGCCGACCACTTGGCGAAAACAAGAAATCTATGCATCCTGTTTTTCTGTCACGCCCCATGACAAAAGCAGCAGGACACAAGAAAAAAACAGAAGAGAGACATCAAGGATGGGAAGCAAACCTCTCCCTCATGTCTTCGACCCCGCGGCGCCCACACACCACCTAGTTAGGAAAGATATCATCCTCATTGTATGCGGCCTTAGACCCAGCCACTCACCGTGTTCACGGACGGGTGGAACGACGGCTATTGTCGACTAAGCTGATTGTCTATCTATATTCATGGACGGCTATTGTCGACTAAGCTGATTGCTTATCTATGTTCATGGACGGCTATTGTCGACTAAGCTGATTGCTTATCTGTGTTTATGAACGGCTATTGTCGACTAAGCTGATTGCCTATCAATGTTTATGATCGGCTATTGTCGACTAAGCTGATTACCTATCTATGTTCATGGACGGCTATTGTCGACTAAGCTGATTACTTATCTATGTTCATGGACGGCTATTGTCGACTAAGCTGATTGTCTATCTATGTTCATGGACGGCTATTGTCGACTAAGCTGATTACCTTTCTATGTTCATGGACGGCTATTGTCGACTAAGCTGATTACCTATCTATGTTCATGGACGGCTATTGTCGACTAAACTGATTGCCTATCTATGTAGATGGACGGCAATTGTCCACTAAGCTGATTGTCTATCTATATTCATGGATGGCTATTGTCGACTAAGCTGATTGCCTATCTATGTTCATGGACGGCTATTGTCAACTCAGCTGAATGCCTATCTACCTATATTTAATGTGATTTTAAAACTTGTTTAATCTATTCATGTACGATATATTTGACTCTAACACTCAGGTTTATTCTCAACCCCGTATCATAACTGCGATTTAAAACCTAACGTTTATTCTCACACCTGCATTGTAACTGGGATTTCTTCATCTTTTTCGTTCGTTCTCAATCTCCCACTACCAAACCCCGAAAGGGCTTAAGTAGCAGAATGTAGTCCAGAGAACGGAATGCGTTGTGTCGTAGTTTACAGCTTGGCTGCGATATTTGCACCTTTCGGTCCAACACATCCGACTTCAGCAATCATTTTTTTGAGTACCGGGTTAGCATTCCCTCTTCGATCCCTTCTCCTTAGCCAGTCTGCCCTGCTGCAGCCTGTTATCCAGGATCACCGCGTGGAGGTGTAGAAGGGTCTTGGCAGCTATGGTTCTCTAGCCCTGACGCTAGCAGTCAGCTATGGGTCGCTGACCACTGCAGCTCATGCGCTCCTCAGCATCTTGATCCCGTAACTGGGATTTAAAAACTGATGTTTATTATTAAAACAAAATTGTAACTGAGATTTAAAACATCTTGTTTATTCTGATCAATGTATTATAACTGACATTTATAAACTCAGGTTAATTTTCACGACCTTTTAGTATAAATATGATTTGTCAGTTTTATTCTCTGCTCCGAATAATAAATATGATTCTCTCAGTTTTATTCTTTGCTCTGTGTTATAAATATGATACTCTCAGCTTTATTATATGCTGTGTATTATAAATATGATTCTCTTAGTTGTATTCTTTACTCTGTGTTATAAATATGATACTCCTAGTTTTATTATCTGATCTGTATTATTAATATGATTCTCTTAGTTTTATTCTCTGCCTTGTATTTTAAATATGATTCTCTCAGTTGTATTCTCTATTCTAATAGTTGTCCATCACAAGTGATGAAGACCACTCTCTTTGTTCAGCCGTGTGGACAGTCGTAGCTCTTGCTGTGTCCGCTGAAATGGGTGACTTGCGCGGTGATTTGGATTAAAGTGAGGAAGAAACTGCGCCTTTTGTCAACCTCACTCACAGAGCCTAAGCTACCTTTTGCCAGTGGCAAGACATTCATCGAGACGACTGGAGATAGCATAGGATGCATATTTTGCCTCATGGTAACCACCGAAGCCTTTCCGTAAACATGTAACCCGCAGGGTAGAAAGGTGGGATGGCATCTAACGCAGTTTGTCGTGCCTTTTCGATAACCACAAGAGGTCGTATTGACAACACTCAGCGAGTGAGTGAGTCTGGCATCTCTCCCCAGCTGTATTCAGCTCATCATACTAGCATCTAAAATTTTCATACGCCAAATTCGTGAAGGTGAACCGGCAGAACTAACCCGTGAAATACGACACAGGTATAAGCGTAGTTCCATTCAGCCGGCGTCCAGACCAGGATAAACGGATGGAAGAAATCACAAAAAAAGAACGAAATAACAAGTCCCGACGGAAAACAACACCACGTTTCCGTGAACACAAGTGTAAGTCGTCGACTAGTGTGAATTCCAGGCAAATCCGTGGTCTGGCGGCATCCATAATGATCCAAAACAGTAGAGAAATGTAGACTCGCAGCCAGTTATGGCGCCATCCTTGCCAGATTCTCTATTCTATATTATAAATATCTATCTATCTATCTTCAGTCCACTTTTGTCGTTAGACGTCGTGGGGAAGTGCGACCTCCTTTATTTAATATTTTGAAAAAAAAAATAATTATCTTTTATTCTCTATTAGTGTAATGTAAATATGATGCTCTTAGTTTTATTCTCTGTCCGTGTAATATAAATGTTATACTCTTAGTTTTATTCTCTGTTTATGTAATATAAATATGATTCTCTTAGTTTTATTCTCTGTCCGTGTATAATACATATGATTCTGTTAGTTTTATTCTCTGCCCTGTTTTAAAATAAGATATTCTCAGTTTTATTCTCTATATTGTATTTCACATATGATACTCTCAGCTTTATTATCTGCCCAGTATTATAAATATGATACTCTTAGCTTTATTATCTGCCCAGTATTATAAATATGATACTCTTAGCTTTATTATGTGCCTACGGATACCACATTTTGCTCGAACAGGTATCACATTTCAGCTGGCCTTGACTTTATTCATGAGTGTCGATCAGCGAAATGCTGCCCAGAGTATCAGATCCAATGCCCAGCGTCATGATCTACCTCTTCATCATTTTCATCCTCTCCATCCTCACAGTCATCGATACTATCATTATTGTGTTTCTTCACAACATGGAAGACGACGTCAAAGTATTTATTACAGCATTGGTGTGGCGACACTTTTTACATTAAACCCTCTAATTAGCGTAGTTATCAAGCGAACGATTTTCAACTGCAAAGATACCAGTTCCGTTTCTCGTTATTGGCATACTACAAAACTGTCAATGCAAACCTGATTTCCTGTTTAGGTTGTTAACCAGTGTCTCCAACTGTCTCCAACACCACTCATGCATTTGTACAGGGGGTGACATATATTTTCAGCATCTAGGAATCAAGTAAAAAATGTGGGAGCTAGGCAGAATGTTGAATGCAAATTAGGGTTGTCCAACGTGTATCGGAGAATTGGTGAATTGTTCTTGAAAATCATATTTCTAATTGTGAACATTTAAGTTAACTTTTCCAAGTAATACATACTTCGGCTATTCCTTACTTGTGTTAAGCCTGGCAAAGGCAAAGGCCGCCACCCATCGTAGACGACGATGGCATAATTAATTTTGCTAGCGATATTTTTAGTAAAGATTAACTGCGATACTTTTTATCCTCAATCTCTCGTCTATAGCTGCGCGACCCCAGTGGCAAGTCAAGGACAAGACGACTAGGGGGCGACTAAGAGATGCAGGGGACTCCGCATCAAGCACCCGTGAAAAAGACGGCGGAGTCAGGAGTCGAACCCACACCACCTGATCACGAGGCCGACGGCTTAACGACTTCGCCACGGAATACACTGTTAAGCCTTAGATGCCATGTAACATGATTTTGTCAGTCTGACCCTGAAAGTCGACGGCAATAGAGAACTTAACGCTGAAAGCTATAACATTTTGTCAATTTTCAAAGTAATAAATATTTCCACTATTCCTTATCTGTGTTAATGTAATATGATTCTGCCAGTCTGATCTTGAAAGTAAAAGCAAATAGAGGACATTACGTGGGAAGCTTTCGTTGTTGATGTTGTTTAATGCCTGCAATGAGCGAGCTAATTCTTTTGTTCGTCGTTATTTGACGGGTTGTAGTAGCTTTTCTCACATCATGAGCCTCCTGGTGAAGCTGGATCGCGGTTCTCCAGACGACTGTGCAATGCTTGACTTCATCTGCATGACACTCACTACTGCAGAGATCACATCGATCCACATCTGGTCAGCCAGACTTACTTAAAATTAACATGTTTCTATGGAACGTAACATGGAAGAGAGATAGTGGATTTGGTCAGTAAATTGTGTCTGACCCCGACGCGGCGTCCTGGTCAGTATGTTGTGCGGACATGAGTAGTGTCTCAGTTCCCATCACTGGAAGCTATAGCATTTTGTGTCCCTTAACACTTAGGACGAATTTAAGTGATGCGGAACATTGTGCAAATAAATACAACGTAAGTCTTGAAATGTTATGCGTCAAAACATCACTACTAGGTGCCATGGCGAAATGTGGCTTGGGATTTGTCGTGTCCTGTACGAATGAAATAATGGAGAACATGGGTGCATGTATTTTGCCAATTTAACACACTAACACATATGAGACGCGCACAACGCCGTCATCATCATCATGTAGTCCATACATTCCATCACTGTTCTCTCAAGACCGTTATGTCTCTTGATGCGACCAAAGTATTTTTATTTTCTAGCTAAAATGAAATTGATAAACCAGTTCTCCTCTATGCTCAACTCTTGCCGAATGTCTACATTTGTTTTGTTTTTCTCTGTCCAGGGTATTTTGAGGATCTTTCTGTAACATTTTGACTCGAAGGATTGGATTGTTTGTCTATGTTTTGGTAATCGTCCATGATTCGCAGCCATAAGCTGCCACATGAAAAACACAGGCTCTCAAGACTTTTACTTTTATAATTTTGTTGGTGCTCTGCCATAATTTCTTCAGGCTGTTCAGTCTCTGCATTGCCATAGCTAGTCTTCTTCTGATGTCTTTCGAGCAGTCATCGTTTTTGTCAATTCTGGAGCCCAGATATTCAAAATATGTGACCTGATCTATTTCCTCACCACCCACTGTAAATGTATGCTGACATTGTGTTTTGTCGGTGGTCATTATTTTTGTTTTATTAATGTTTATGAACAGATTTTGATCTTTACTGTGCCCATTAACGGCTGAAAGTAGCTGCTCTAGCCCTTCTGCACTTCTTGATAGTATCACTGTGTCATCTGCGTATCGTAACTCTGGAATCTCGTACCCCCCAATCGTATATGGGTCGAAACTTTCAATGTTATCGTCTTCTAGAACATTTCTCATTATAAATTCTGCAAATATGTTGTACAGATAAGGTGAGAGGATACATCCCTGTCGGACTCCCTTTTATACTGCAAACCAATCGATGTTTGCCCAGATACTCGGACAGCGGCTTGTTGATCTTGGTATAATGTTTCAATGAGATGGACTATATGCAAGGGAAACCCCATTTACTTCATGATTGTCCACAGATTTTGATTTTTTACCGTGTCGAAGACCATGGTGTAATCAACGAATCATATGAGCAGGTCTACATTAAACTCTCTACATTTTTCGTAGATATTCCTTAAATTGAATATGTGGTCTCTCGTCCTTTGTCTTTCTTAAAACCTGCCTGGACTATGTGAATTTCAGATTCAAACCTTTTCTCTATCCTTCTTAATAGTATTCGCAAGAGTATCTTGCTAGCGTGGCTGATCAGCACGATAGTTCGGTAGTTCATGCACTGCTTCAGATTGCCTTTTCAAATATTACTAAAATAAGTTACTACAGCTCAGTTTTTACATTCATATTGGAGTGAAACAAGTTTAACAACAGTTATTCCTACCACACGGTTTTAATTCCATCGTTCATGTGTGAATATCACCATGAAACGCCTATAGTGCTTTAACAGCCGGACAAACCGTGACAATTACCACAGAAGAAATAATTTTTCTATAATTATTTCAAAGTACATGAATGAAAGAAACATTTAATGTCGTCACATATATGGGTAACTCTACACTTCACGGTAGAACAGGAGCGACTAAGTAAGTAAGTAAGTACAGATAGGGGTTATATAGTTCAATACGGATGAAGAAATCAAGGCATGATCATGTTTCAAGGATGTTACTGCCACTTAGATGGTGTTGTTATAATATATTTGAATGTATCCGTTGCCCGGATGACTATGCTTAGTACCGCATTTACCAAAATGTTTAGAATTTGGACAGCAGATAGCACAGACATTAGACATGTTGGAATGTTAATGTATGAAAAAAGGAACATTTAGAGATTGTCAAGTATATAACGCATTTGTATGTAACATGCGCTAAGCCGATTCAAAAGCTCTGCGAACAATTACAAAAAATGAGATCCAATATAAAAACTCGTCAGGGTTAATCAGTTATTCTTTAAATGACTGTTTTCACATCCTCAGATTTTGTAGTCTGTCGATTCAAACATTAATTCATCATCAACATGATTATCAGCTTAGTCTGTCCCGATCCTGATGTTAAAGTCTTCTGATCATGTCACGCCACTGCCTTCTGTTCCTAGCAGAGATCTTCTGCTCAGTACAAGTCTTCACTCCTCTGTTTTTGCCTGTGTGATGTAATTATACTAAATATTGCTTTCTAGTCTTCTAAATAGTAAGCCCTTATGTCTCATGTTATGACCAAGCCAAGACATTCTTTCTTTATGTATACTCTTATTTAGTTGTCTATGTGACCTTATATATCTATGCAGTTGTTCGATTGCCCTTTTGTTATGTCTAGTTCGCTCTTTGCCTTATGAGATAGCACCACATCTCAGAAGCTTCTAATGTCTTTTCATCGTTGTTGTTTAGAGTCCATATTTCAGAGCTGTTCAATGCTACGTGCTAGACATGAGTTGATTATTCTTTTCCAAAGCTTAATATTGATGTTATTTGTTGTTATTTGTTGATGTTTCCCACGGGATGTCTTTTTTGTCCTTGTTCTAATGTGAACCTCACAGCGAGCATTCCCCATTATAATTTAGTTCAAATACGAAAATCTCTTCACTTGTTCAATTGTCTGCCCCTCTATGTGGATATGTACTCGTTGGGTTCATTTGTCCATTACCATCGTTTTAGCTTTGATATCATTTATCTTCATACCAAATGCCTTGGCTGTGTCGTTGATCTTGATGAGTAGTTTGTTTAATGTTTCTTCTGTGTTAGCTTGATCATCAGCAAATTTGATGGCACTTCGCCCATGCATACACCGACGGTTCTGTAACAAACACTACACAGAACGGAGGGGCAGGAGCATTCCTGAACCTACCAAATGGCAGAAAAATAACACTGTCATTCGCTACTGGTAAGTACACAAGCAATTTCAGAGCGGAGGCAGAGGCACTGAGGGCGGCAGTGGAAGAAATGGTGACACACAGTGAAAATGAGAGCCATATAGTCCTGCTGACAGATGCTCTCGCCGTAGTCACAGCGCTAAAAAGCCAGAAAAACACTGAGCTTAATTACTTAAGAGCAGCACTCTGCAAACTGTGCCAGCAGTCCGCACCAAAAAGGGTAGTGGTACAGTGGGTCCCGTCACACTGCAACATCCAAGGCAACGAGGAGGCAGATAGACTGGCAAAAGAAGGTGCAAGACTACCACAAACAGATACCATTATGACGTACGAAGAGTCAAAACGGCTTATCAAAGCCAGATACATGACCAAATGGGAAACCGAACATACTGGTTACACCAAAAACGATGCCTATTACCAGTTGAACCGAAGAGAGCAGGTCGTTGTCTTCAGACTTCGCACTGGCCACAACAGACTGAGGTACCACCTATTCAACAAATTGAAGATAGGGTGTACCGCCGAATGCCCGTGCGGTACCGGTAAAATGACCACTGAACATCTGCTGCAGAACTGCCCGACATACGAGGATCAGAGAGAGCAGATGTGGCCATCACCAGTGGAACTGCAAGACAAGCTCTATGGCAGTAGCGAGAGCATCAGGATGACCGCCGCTTTTTTCGAAAAAATAATGGTTACTGTCTGACTGTGTACGCAGAAGAAGAAGAAGAAGATGGCACTTTGATCTGCCTTGACCCTATGTTGCAATTTCTGGGATTGTACTGCCCTTCCCTGAGAGTTTTATTAACTGTTTGGTTTTCATACACGTTCAGTTTAAGTTAAATTATTGCTCTATCCTCCCTAAGCTGTTCTAAGATAAGAAAACGATTGTTCTACGCCACTACTTCAAAGGACTTTTCATATCCAATAAAGCAGACCAAGAGAGCTCCATCCTGTTTCATCATTCGCTCTGCAAACAATCTTATTCTTCAAGCTGCATATATAGTGCCTCTATCCTTTCGAAATCCAAACTAGTTTTAATTTAGCACAGATTATATCTTGCTATCGATTCGCCTCTTAATTATTTTCAGTAGAACTTTCGAAGCATGTGATATGATATTTTATAGAAGCTTGCAAATCAATAGGGTCCCACGTAATGGAAACGGAAGAGTTCATTCTTTTTACTGCATGGCTGCGGAGATGATATCAAATTATTTTATATCGTTTGAAATTTTGTATTGACAACGTCTAAGTGTGAACAATTAGCTAAAAAAAGAAACTGATACACGATGCTGAAAAATTTACAGGAGGAGATGGAGAACCAGCTCCGAGCCAAACACACCAATGCAGCATCAGTGGTCAAGAAAGTAAAACTACCCAGAAACGCTGTTGCCCCCGTAAACCAAGAGACATGTTTGACGGATAGCGTTACAAACGTTGATCTTTCCATTAATGGGCCTTCTACGTCTTTGAAGTCCCGTCAGAGTACAACGACACAAACAAGGACATAAAAGTCTCAATCGGCGGGGAAATCAAACAAGTACAAGAATCTTAGCAAAAGTATCAATTATGTGTCGTTTTATTTGTTTCACTCTGTCTGGCTCACTCTGACACTTGGCTTCCTGTTGCATGCCTCGGGAACAGTCAAATTGATTTAAGCAATCATCCTGCACACATTTTTTACTTTTCATGCCAAGTTGTATAATATAAAATGCTTAAAAAACTCATCAATACTGTTTTGTGATTCTTAATTATTAAAAAAAGACATTATAGCCACTGAATGTTCTCGCTCGAGGTAAGACGTTGGCCTTGGGTGCTGGATTTCGCGGTTTAAATCACGGTGGAGACCGTGATTTTTTTCACGTGGACCTTCTGTTATTTCACCGGATCTCTGTACAGTAGAGATAAGAAACCCATGTGCAGTGTTCCATACATTAAAAATCCATCGGCACTTGGAAGTAAAAAAAAAGTATAAGGCACAATTCAAAATTATGTAAAAATCTACCAATTATATGACGGGATCCTCGCCGGTGCTACGGAGCAAGTGCATTGTGCTAAGATTCTCTAAAAAATTTGGAAAAGAACAGAGAATTAAGGGGTCAAACCATCGCCATCTATAGTTTATATTCTAAACTATAGATGGCCATGGTCAAACCGTGTGCAATGACGTTGATCCTTCGACTAAACTTGAACTGAAAAAAGACAAAAGTAGTCATATATCAGATGACACTGCTGTAGAGATGAAATGTTAAAGACAATATTATCTAAGGTCTCTGCTATTTGTTAGAGAAGGTGGCCAATTATCTTCCTTGTCGTATTGCCTTCACCAACTAGCCCTACACACACAGTTAACATTATAACACTCCAAACGGCAGAGTGACTGGAAAGTGGAATTTATATTATTTCTTGTGATATATTGACATGGGCAGTAACATTAATTTCAATGCATGTGGGAACCGGGCATGAGGAAAAAATTACATAAGTTGCGATCGACCGAACTCCTGATATGGAGAAACTTGGAGGAATAGGTGAACACTTAAGATTTTGAACTCCTTATATGGAGAAACTTGGAGGAATAGGTGAACAATTAAGATTGTTTCTTTGTACATAGATTGAAATTTTGTCACAAACGGAAATGGCTTGGCTTGGCTTCGTTTGTTCTCAATCTCCCGCTACCAAACCATAAAAGGGCTTAAGTAGCAGAACGTAATCCAGAGATCGGAATGCGTTGTGTCCTAGTTTACAGCTTGACTGCGATATTTGCACCTTTCGGTCCAACACATCCGACTTCAGCAAGCATTTTTTTAGTACCGGGTTAGCATTCCCTCTTCAATCCCTTTTCCTTAGCCAGTCTGTCCTGCTGCAGCCTGTTATCCAGTATCACCGCGTAGAGGCATAGAAGGGTCTTGGCAGCTCTGGTTCGCTGGCCCTGACGCTAGCAGTCAGCTATGGATCGCTGACCAATGCAGCTCATGCGCTGCTCAGCATCTTAATCCCACATACGAAAATGATTCTTGGAAAGATGAGACCTGAATGAATCCAATGATATACATATCATAGGGGCGTAAGCATGTTTGATATCTGGAAATATGGCTCAAATATTGATGAAGTATACAACCTTTTAGGAAAATATCGCAGTACCATATTGTCATCAAAGTCAAAATACGCTGTTTTAGAAGCTTTCTTCCTCGTAAATGTTTGTATAATTGTATTCATGAGATGTCCATTTATCCGAAAATAGTCAAAAATAATGATAACCCAGATTTGATATTTTTGTCGATTTTAATGATATTATCAATCAGCACCCCCTCAACCCCGCCCCCTCTCCCTTGTCTCCACCATCCCTCATCCTCCTTATATTTTAACATTACGGTAGTAGTTCAGGGTGACGAATAGAAAACATAATATTGTTTATAGCTTCAATTTGACATTAATTAAAAAAATATTGTATTTCAAAAATAAATATTTGACAAATATATTAAACATAATATTTCTATAATTTCAAATTGACATAACCACTAAAAATAATATTATTTACAACTACAATTTAACATAAAGACTATAAATACTGTTATTTATAGTTATGATTTGAATTACCACTAGTTATTTCTACAGCTTGAAATGGCAACTAGAAATATGGTGTTTGTTAGATAGTCAAGAAATAACATAATTTTTAGTTAGTTTCAAATGGTGACTAAAATGGCATCATTTGTCGTGACAGTTTAACACGGAGACTAGAAAGGACATTATTTATAGCTAGTTTAAAAAGATAACGATAAATACATTAGTTACAGTTAGTTTCATATGGTGGATAAAAATTACACTATTTATACATATTTTCATATGGGGGCTAGAAATGATATTATTTATAATTAGTTTCACATGGTTGCTAGAAAGTTAACCAACTTTTAGCACCTTAACACTATTTTCCAATTTAATATAATTCTTTTTGCATTGATTATTTTATCAAAGTTAATGAACTTTAATCCCTCAACACTTTTTTCTAATTTAATATATTCCTTTTGCTTTGATATCCTTATTTAAGTTGCTAAACTTTCAGCACATTAACATTCTTATCTAATTTAATGTATTCTTTATGCATGGATACGCTTTTCTAAGTTAATTTACTTTTATCCCCTTAGCACTCTAATCTAAATTAATACACTTTCAATACACTGACACTCTTATCCAATTGTACGTACATTTAGTGCCCTGGCACTCTTATCTAGATTAATGTACTTTATAAATCATTGACACTCTTATCAAAGTTAATATGCTACTATTACCTTTGTGTCTTTATACATGTTAATGTAGCTGTAATACATTGACACCTTTATTTAAATTAATATACGTTTGAATATACGTGCCTTGTTAATCTTATCTAATTTGATGTTCTTTTTTTTGCCTGGAAACTTTTCACTGATCATACATATTTTTAATACCGTAACACGTTTATTATTGCGAATGTAGTTTTGTACTTTGCAATGTTATCGATGTTGATCCACTTGTAATACCTTGACACCTTTATCAATGTTGATGTACATTTAATACATTCAATACCATCACACCAGTTTCAATGTTTATGTGCATTCAATACCATCAATGAGATCACGTACCAGTCTTATCGGAGATAAAACATTTCCTCCTCAACTGGGCAACGAACCCAGAACCACTCAGATGCGAAGCTAGCTCGCTAACCACGGAAAAATGAAAATCTGTGAGCGAGTATCACTTGGGTGTATATATCTTTATTTCGGATGTTTAAAATCGGACTAAAATGTACCAAGTTGATGGCTAGCATTCAGGACCGTTTTCTGGGGAAGCTGTGTGCACTTAGCTAGTTTTTCCGCTGCATTGTATCTTATGACAATTTTCATTAAACAATGCTCACAGTTAACACGGTGGTAAATCGAGTCGCCTTGGTGGATAGAGCCTCACTGGGTAACGGCCCAGAGGTCAGTTCAGCTAAGAAATACTCAAGGGTCATCCTCCTCGTGCTGATAACGTTTCGCTCAACACCCCCCCCCCCCATTCCCCCCCCCCTACCATTATAAGTTTCACTTAAACTCTACCTTCTCCGTATCTTCAGATGAGGCATTCTAACCCGAGGAAGTACACAATCCAAAGGTCAGAGAAAGGAAAATAGAGAAAGCCAGATACAAACACGGACCAACAATCCGAGAACGGTATTTCCTGTATAAACACATTCCTCGCGGACCTTGTCCCAAAGCAGGGGAGTACTCGACTCCCATCGAGGATTCTGCAGGAACTTCATTCGACACACTCACCATGAAACCACGAAGCGTTCTTTGAACACTGACAGGGCTGCTCTAAGCCTACTCAACGACAGTTGACAGACTCTCCTTCAGCTCTGTATAGGGCCTGGAAACAAGCTGCAGGACATGGCCATGGCAGTTGTGGATTCACACAACGGGCCAGTGACGCTTATGTGAACATTATTATTACCATGAAAAGTTAGCATGGCGAACACACGAAGAGCGAACAGCGTACAATCAGTAAATGAAATAGATACTGCAAAAACTAAAACTCCCCCCTTCTATATGACAATCTTGACTCACTATCACGTATTTGGGACGGAAGATAAACGTCTTGTCAGGCACAACATACTGATCAGACATGTTAGTCAGGGTCATCAGGCAAAATATACTGGCCAAGACCTTCACCTCGGCTTCCACGCAGCCTTTCCTGGAAACGGTCTGTTTTCACGACAGCCTGGCTAACGTGGGAATTTGTACCGTGAATTTGTTAAATTTATCTGTTTGGAGCATGGATTGATTATAAACCTTGGCACAATATGATTTCCGTCATTTAGTAGGCGGTAGAATGTGACGTTTCAAGGGATTTTCTCAAGAACTGGCATATCTAACGTGTAATGACCTTGATCTTTCGACTAAACTAAACTAAACTAAACTAAACTAAACTAAACTAAACTAACCTAAACTACATTACATATGTTGTATTGTTCATATCAATTGCAAGCAGCAATGTTTAAATGTAATCTTAAATGAAGCTGTGTAGTATGCACAGCAAGACTGTCTTTTAGAATGTGGTGAAGTGGACGCAGAGACATTTCTTTTCTTTTCTTTTGTTAAAGGTTTGCCTTTCTGGATTCTCATGGTGAAGGCACGGCCCTATCAACACCAGACCTTATCTTAGTCTTTTAGGTTATATCATGACTATATGGCCTGTATATGGATGGGTGTGTATATCTGTTTTTAGTATGTTGGTGTGTGTGTTCCACTATGGCAGTTTTACAGTACAGTAGATTTGCGATTACTTTCTGTACTGGGAGAAGTTGAAAGATCCCCAAAATGGTCAGTAAAACTGAACACGAAGTAATTTCAATTCCCATGTGTTGGGATTGAAAACCAAGCTTGCTATTGACAAACACCACTGCACCCCGTGCTCCTCTAAGAGACATACATTTGTAGTATTCACACATATATAACAAAGGAGAGCAGCAATATGTACTGGGTATTCGGATTATGTATATCCTACATATATCAATATGCACTGGTTATTCGGACTAGGTATATCCTGCATATATCAATATGCACTGGTTATTCGGACTAGGTATATCCTGCATATATCAATATGTACTGGTTATTCGGACTAGATATATCCTGCATATATCAATATGCACTGGTTATTCGGACTAGGTATATCCTGCATATATCAATATGCACTGGTTAATCGGACTAGGTATATCCTGCATATATCAATATGCACTGTATATTCGGACTAGTATGTATATCCTGCATATATCAATATCTCGCTGCAAGGAAGATGATTGTTTCGAAGTTTTACAACGTAATTGCAATTCAGTCTCATCAGTCAAGTTTAACACGGGAAACAAATTATACATTTCTTTCTTTAACATCACTTTTACGTGGTTACGTCCCGTGTATCAGTTTAATCGATCAATACCAATCAACTTTTACAGCCCTACCAACCATATCAATCAGAACAGTAGAAAGAACTGTTCTATAGTTATTTAAAAGTATGTGAATGAAAGAAACATTTAATGGCATCACAGATGTAGATATAAATACAGAAATCAAGAGCTCGTATTTGAAAGATGATTGTTGCCAATAATACGGTATTGTACCGATGACTAAATCCATTTGTACGAGGCGTGTTCAAATGAAACTGGACCTAACTGCACCAAGTGAACTTACGTACGATGCGTATGACGATGTCACTTTAGGTGTAAACAGCACATACAAACCGTCAAGTTTGCAAAATTTAATTATCCTCCGACTGATAGTTTCCTCAGCAGACAGTTGAAAACATCGCGAGCATGATACTGAATCCGTCCAGAGTAGATCAGCGAGCGGTGATTCGGTGTCTAACAGCTGAAGGATTTCGACCAGTTGACATTCATTGTAGAATGCAGGCAGTGTATGGTAACAAAAGAGTGTCAAAGACAACAGTGAAAAACTGGACAACGATGTTTAAAGAAGGACGTGAGTTAACGAAAGATCTTCCGTGACCAGGTCAGACGCATTTTGTTGCGTTCGTAGATGTCATCGCCAAAATTGATTCAGCAATTCGGGTGGACCGTCGCTTAACTTACGTTCGCAATCAGAGGAATTCGTTGTGTTAAGTTAAGAATGTAGGAAATATTAACTATAGGTAGCATGCGCGTTCTTCATCCCTGCCTGATACAGCTAGGCACAGATTTATACTTCCCGATATTTTTTTAAACTACTCGTATTCTGCCAGGTCGTAAGTTTTTATCAACAAATCATGTTGTTTTATGAGGCTATTGTCAAAGAGATCAGTTCACCATCACGTCTTCAATTGAAGAAACAAACTTTCTCCAATTCACTTGGTGGCTATACTTCGAACGGTGCCGAGTTCTGGTTGATGATTTTCATTTTCAGATTCTGTGAGATCTTTCCATATTTTTTTAGGTCGGCATATTTTTAACCTTACCTCTAGAACCCACTGTATCGCGATCTCACAGTCTTTTCTGAAAAAAATTGTCCATTCAGCGTGAATTATTCATTCATTATTCTCTTCTTCAGGATGGGGTTGGTCATCGTCTACGACAGCAGCTCTCAGACTTACTGGTCTCCAGAGACCTTTACATTACTGCAGGACTACCACTAGATTTTAAGTTTATACGAGGTTTACTTCACCTTTATACATACACAGAAACATTTCGTAAATAACTTGTTTATGGGGACGCGTATTCTATCAAAGTGAATTAAAATAACTATTTAAAAACAGCACATACTTTCTCAATATGTACATGTGGTGTCACTGAGGGGGTCAAGTGTACATTAAGACTCCGGGAGCCACACACAGCTGACTACGCCACTGAGTACACGGGGGAGAGGAAGGTAGTTTTATTTTTTTCAGCGTTATCTGTCTTTTTCTATTCACCACCTCCTGTTTTTCGCATAATTTTCTTCTCGACACATTTACTTGTTCAGAAAGGACCGCATTCTGTTGCATTTGATTTTTTGTGTGTGCAAAAGAATGAACATTGAAGTTGTGTAATATTCTGATCATGTTTCATTGTTGTAAATGTTATTAACGTGTTGAAAAAGTAAATTATATAAAGTCTCTCCCACTGCTTTGAGTAGCTCGATAGGTAACTCCTCTACCTCTGGCGTTTTGATGTTCGGATTAAAGACAATGTCTTATTCAATTCTTCTCTGGTTAACAGATAATTTCTTTTCTGTCAATAACATGCCATTTAGTGGTATGTTATCAAATGCAATAGAATGCGGTCAATTTCAAACGATAAGTTTCGTAACGCATGTATTTAAAAATGTTTTGAAGATAACTATGATAAAAATTGATGAAAAGATAGATGGGGTACTGCAAAATAAACATTTAGAATTTCGCAAGGCCAAAGGTACACGGGATGCCATCGGATCATTGCGACTTCTCGCAGAAAGAAAGATCACCATTTATCTGCTTTATTGACTACGAGAAAGTCTTTGATCGAATGACCATGTTAACCACCATCCGTTAGCGATTGTCCCAACGCAGTGGAGTATTAAGCTACTCTAGCCTAGCCCGCTAAGTTGGAAACCATTTTCTCGGCTACATCCCGGCTCATACCAGAGCTGGGACCTGCACAAGGGCAACTGCCCCTGTAGAAGTACAGGTCGAGTACGAACTACAAACTAAGAGCCTGGAGCAAACATTTTTCAGATGCTGCGACAAATAGGTATAACAAGAACACTCAATAAGTTAATCCAGAACCTATATTAAAATCTGGAGACAATTATTTCAATCACATAATGTCTCATGAATTCAGTTTCCATAGGTGTCTCTTTAACTCATAATCTGAGATGATGTGAGACAAGGGTATGCGGAGTTGTAATAAGAGTATCAAAGTTAATGGTATGAAAGTTAATGCCATGAAATTTGTCAATGATCAAGCGATAGTGGGAGGATCAGTAGGAATGATGCAAATGCTGCTAGCAGAAATGAATAACACAGCCAAGGTGTTTGGCATGAAAAGGTAACATCAAAGATAAAGTCTGAGAAATAAGATTAGAAATTAAGACAAGGATTGCAATGACATAAAAAGGGCTTCAGAGAAAACCATTAACTGTTCATTTCAAAGAATATCAGGATAGAACTGAGGACAAGAATAATCGCAACTCATTTATGGCGAATTGCACTGTATGGTGCTGAAACATGGACACCAGCAAAAAAGGATGAAAACAGATTGGAAGCGTTTGAAATGGGGTGCTATCGTAGAATGGAAAAAGTCAGTTGGACAGAAAGATCCAATGACAATTTACTCACCAAGTGGGCGCAGAAAGACAAATATTGCATGTGATACAAAAACGTCGGTTGAGTTGGCTGGATCTCAATATGAGGTTTTGATTGATTGCCACATTTTTTTCGATATGAACCATTTACATAGGAATAATTAACCGCACTTAAATAATGATGTTAGCGTAATCTTTGACTTCAAATACCGTTCAAGAAAATCGTAAACTCTCCCGGACCTAGAAGATGCAAATCTGTTTACTTCCCAGTTCACTGTGTCCAGAATATTTAATTAATCGATGATATAGCCACATTTGAACTTTGGTGTTCGCATGGCGGAATAGGTGCAGGATGTTGTGTATAGGTCAGGCGCTAACCACGTCTAGACAAATTAGCAACTAATCCTATATTGTCGATAAATGGTTTTGTCTAGTTAGCACTATTGCTACTGAACTGATTACACAAACCGGCAATGACATTTAATAATTACAATCATAGTACAAGAGTTGATAGAATAAAATAAATATACATAACATAGATATACTATATTTTTGTGGTACTGCAGTATCATCCTTACTATCGTCTTCATCGCCATTAGAAAGTTACATTCGGACTGGCAAACATGAGCAGGCCTCTAGTTCTGTTTAGCAATTCGTTTATGACACTAGAAAGAGATAGAAAATGAGAGATATGAGGGGGGGGGGGTGGGGAGGGAGGAAGGGGGAAGGCGTGTTTTCGTCAGAATAGATCCTGTGTAGAGTAAATAGGTACCCTGCAGATACATGTCGAAGAAAGTGTGGAAGGGCACTCATCCCTTTATATTTGTGGCATTTGGCAGTTAAGACCGAGAATCACTCTGGACATTCCTGAGGCCCCATGGAGTACCTGTAAAGTTCACTAACATAGCGAAAAAAACGTACAACAATCTGAAGTCTAGTGTTCTACACGATGGAAAACTTTTGAAGTATATTGAGAAAATAGCTGAATTGCGATAGTGCTATCTCTAATCACCATTTATATCGCTGATGGCTATGGACTGAATTTTGAAGAAGAAGACTACTACATACGAAAATGAAACTCAATGGCTTTTAATAAAAAGGTTTGATGATCTGGACTAGACTGATGACATAACTCATGCCTCACAGCCGCAACCAAATACAAAATAAAATAAATATACTTACTGAATGGTCACTGAAATTAGGTCTGAGGGTACAAAAAGAAAAAAAAACAGATAATGAAAATAAAAACACCTAACGGCTGTTAGATTGTACTGGGATACACGGAGCAACAAAAGGGACAAATGTTCATATATCTTGGTTGCAATTCAGACAAGGTCTTATGTTGCTAATAGAGATACCAAATTAGGAATACAAAATGCGAGAGGGGCCTTTAATGCTTTAGGGAATGTGTGGAAATCGAAAGAAAGTAAGTCCACTACAAAAAGAAAGATCTTCAACTCTAACGCTAAGTCTGCCACATTTTACAGTACTGTGACCAGTCCGTCTATGTTTTGCCTTGTCTGCATAAATTTTCACATCATTCACCAAGGACGGGATCAAGATTCTGAGCAGCGCATGAGCTGCAGTGGTTAGCGACCCATAGCTGACTGCTAGCGTCAGGGCCAGCAAACCAGAGCTGCCAAGACCCTTCTACACCTCCACGCGGTAATCCTGGATAACATGCTGCAGCGGGGCAGACTGGCTAAGGCGAAGGGATCGAAGAGGGAATGCTAACCCGGTACTCAAAAAATGGTTGCTGAAGTCGGAAGTGTTCGACCGAAAGGTGCAAATATCGCAGTCAAGCTGTAAACTACGACACAACGCATTCCGTTCTCTGGACTACATTCTGCTACTTAAGCCCTTTTAGGATTTGGTAGCGGGAGATTGAGAACGAACGAAGCCAAGCCACGAAGCCATTCACCAAGGACAATCGTCGTGTGTCAGAAATGTGGAGATTATGCATGCGTTAGTTTCCGAGAGTGATTCTAACCAAGCGTTTTTTAAGACCGGCCTGGGTCACTCTCAATTTGTCTTCCAGTAATTGTGCTAGTCTCTATGTCTCAGCACCGTAGCACATCGCAACTTTGACTGTATGTTTGATCACTGTCGATGACAGCCCATCTTTCCTCAAAACTAACTAGAAACAGATGCTGTATTCTTGTAGAGTATGTTCGTAGCGAGGGCGTGGAGGTAGACTGGGGCTACTTAGAGACAGTTATTGTCGGATATCCACTAGGAGCGGCTATTCGGTGGTGTTCGTACACCCCGAGGCGAACGAAGAGGGTGAAAATAGGTTCTCGTCGCTGTGGTGCTATGCAAGACTTTTCAGCATGCTCACCCCAATGGGAATCACAGTGCTAATCCCCATTGCTTTGGCAAGGCTGCTGTAGTATAACCTGATTCTAAGATTAGGGTTTTCACCCCGCTAGCAAGATTTAAGTCACATCTATGTACATAATTATCGAAGCGTTAAGGGGGTTACTCGGAATCTAGAAGAACGCAGCTCACACCTTCGTCCTTCCGTGTAATGGCTCTCGTTTAAGATATGTACATTGTGTACATTTTGCCATAAATAAGTTTTGTATGATATGAGTGCTCGCGGCAAACAGGTAATAATTGTCGCCTCGCTATAGCTGGAAGGGTCCAGGCTTGTGGTTTCTTTCGCACAGCCGTGCAGGTACATGTATGCCCATACCAGACAATGCGGACGGGGATAAAGTTTTGAAAACGTCATTGTACTAGACCTTCGCTGTTATGCGGTGGGCTAATTTGTTTCTTTCTTGCCTCTTTTCCTACGCTAACAGTATGCAGTTTTCAATTGAAGCTGGGTTGACTAAAGCGTGTTGATAGCTCAACAGACTTCGAAACAGGCATCTATGCCCCGAGAAGGAGCACTCTGTTACAGCTACTCTGACTTTCATGCCTCTCTACATAATTTAATAAGAACACAACTGACCTCTCTCTAGGGAACGAAGAGTAACCAGGGTCTGGTCAAAGATATTAAGTGAGACCCCACTTTCGGTCTTGGCTTGTGATCCTGAAAACGGGCTTGGTCCCAGCTGTCTTGACACTGATGTGTAATCTCAATAGTGGTGAGCTCTCTGATGAGCCTGGTATTGCACTTACAACAGCAACCACGACGCCGGTCCACTTTCACAAGCACGCCTAGTTGTTTTAGAAGGACTACACTAACCTACTAAAACATGTTGTCAATTGTTAACTCAACTCACCAAGAGTAGAACAATAACATCTCCCTCTCCCTCTCTCTCTCTCTCTCTCTCTCTCTCTCTCTATATATATATATATATATATATATATATATATATATATATATATATATGTGTATGTGTGTGTGTGTGTTTCTTCTTCTTGCCTTTCCACTCCAATTGAATCTCATAGGCGTAACCGCAGTTGGCTTCCTTAAAATACCAATGTTGTATACCATGTTTGTGCTCTTAAAATAGTGGTTTTTGTAGAGTGTTATAATCATTCAAACACATTATCTCTTCCGTTTCTTGGGAATATCAATAAACTCCTGTAATTAACCGATTAATTCCCTTTCGTATAATTTATGGTTTTGTTTTAAAAGAGATTTCTTTAGAAGTCAGTAGATTGTCCCTAGACTACTATGTGTGTACATCCAAATTTTGGGGAATCGTATGTATTTACTTAAACGAAGATGACAATGTATTCGTGAAAATGACAGTGTACTCATGAAAATGACAATGTACTAATTCAAGAGACCGCACAAAGACAAATATTGCATATGATACAAAAACGTCTGTTGAATTGGTTGGGTCACAATATAAGACACGAAAGTCTTCTACACAAGATCCTGAGAGGGTAAGATTCTAGAGGGTAAGATTCTAGAGGGTAAGATTCAAGAGAAAAGAAGACCCGGCGTCCAAGACTCACCTTTACATAACTGGCGTGAAGGGACATTAAAGTACGAACTTATGCTAAAATAAAGAGAAATGCAGAGAATAGAGTCAAATGGATAGACATACTCAGGCAACCTTACAACTAGTCTCAGGACTGATCAACCAGATGATGATGATTATTCTTGTCGAACATTTCTTTGGCTAATTAGAAAAAACTAAAAGTTACTAGCCGCGTTTAATTAGACTAAATTTAATTCGCTTAGGTCACAGTGTTAATCCACACAGAGCGTCTGTCTCAGTTTCCGGGTGTTCCTCTTGTTGTGGTCATCTCACAACGTATAGCAATTGATAAATCTGTCAGAAATACGGGCCAAGTTTTAAAATAATATATCTAAGCAATTGTGAGATATACATTGATGACAATTTATATTTTTAGTTATCGCAAGATCGACTAATATCATATTTTTCTTTGTTTTAATAATTCTTTTCAATTTGTAAAGGTATAACACACACACACACACACACACACACACACTCACATACACACACACATGCACACACTCACATACACACACACATGCACACACGAACGCACGCACGCACGCACACACACACACACATACACACACACACACACACACACACACACACACACATATATATATATATATATATATATATATATATATAAAATGCCGGTATAATTTGAGTGCCGCTAAAAGTTAAATTGTTACACAAAAACATAACAAAAAAGTTGTGTAAATATTTCTAATGTGAGATGCTGTACGTGGAATTCGGTTTAATTGAATTTCAAACCTAGGAAAAATACATTGCGTGTCTTTTGTATTAGCTGCAGGTCATTCTCACGCTGGACATTAGAACATGATAGTATACCTATAAACACAAATGAGAATGAACAACGGCATCATATCTCCAAAAGTGCATTATGGAAAACAGCAAAGTGAAGCTGGCTTCACATTTGGCAAGCATACAAGCGATAGATATAATATTTGTGAAAAACCTCACATTTTAGCCCTTAGAAATAAATAGGTTTGGGAAATTAGAGAAATGCGTAATGAAAATTACGATATTGTGTATGCAGACGAAACATTGATAAATGCAAACTATACTAACGGTAAGGAATTGTAGTCTGTAGATGGAACTATAAAGAGAATTGTGCCAAGTAATAAAAGGCAGTGATTCGTAACAGACAATGGATGTAGCAGATGTAATGGACTTGTTGAGAAATGGTTTCCAAATCTTCCAACGATCGTAATTTTCTTTCAGAGATGAATGGTAACTTATTTAGAGAGGGGATTGAGAAAGCTTTACTTACGTTATTATATAGACCTAGTTAAATGGATAATGCTCTCTACCATAATGCAGTAGCACTGTAATACAAGGTTATGCCACCAGCAAGTACTAAGGACTAGATTACACTTTGGCTAACAAAGGAACACATTCAATTTTATAAAAATGCAGGTTAAACCTGAATTGTTATCACTTGTAAATAACACACAAACACAGGACAAAGACGCTTCATATTGGCATAGTATTCCAGGAGCATCATCGTAAGTTGATTAAGATTGCTACCGTACAATTCACAATTAAATCATATACAACGAGTTTGGGCAAGGAGGAAACGCCAGATGGCAGGTGACAATACATCCTAAAAACTATCAGATGTAAAGAAAACTGCATATGCTGCCCTCTCATACATTGTTAAACAATTCGGAAGGAAATGTGAGGACCATGCAATGAAAGAAGAATATGGTTATTGACAGAAAGGTAGTTTGCCACTCATTCAGCCTGCAAGAAAGATCAATCTCTTTGAATTATCTGATTCCCCTTGGGTGAGTACGGTCCACGTACAAGTACATGTAAAGCAAAAAAATTACATTAATTAATACATGCTTAAATTTATCGTTTAACTTGGAACGAGCCATTTAATTAAAAATAAATTCTGACACAAAAATATCAACAGTAGTCATATCATATCATTCAGTACACAGCTCGTAATGGAAGTTCATATATTACAAATGAATGTATATTTATAAGTAATTTTTTTAAATCTTGCCGTATGTAGAAATAAAGATTTGCCGAGGCTCTTAATCTACTATCAATTAACGAAGAACTGTAAAATGTGTTATGCGTATACATAATAACCATATAGCTCCTGAATGTAACAAACAGAAAACACATGTTTTTATAAATTCGTCAAAATAATATTTCTGCTTAACACATTAACATCGTAATGAAAATAGAGGAACATGCGAATATTCTAGTTGATTTGTTATTGAATTAATAAAACAAATTATGTATTCCAAAGTCAGGTATTTGGGAATGCACTATAGAGTGCTGTTTTTGTAAGCATCATGCAGATACAAGGATATATCTGTTTTAGTCAGGGTTGTAAATGCTTGGAATGCATTGCCACGGGAAATATTGAGAACATAGTCAGGTAATGCATTCAAGAATATATTGGATGCGCATAGTTCATTTTAAATAAAGTCAATTTAGAAGAAACTGGTTGTTTACAGACCGTGCAGTCTTCTAAACCAGTATAAAGAGATTAAGTTCAGGTAAGTTATGTCCTTTGCAGAACGTCGCTCCCATTACAGCAAGTCTGAATGAAAGTCGATTTTTGCCAAATCCTCCGGCTGATCCAGAGTCATGCCCATAAATTCTTAGCAACTTGAGGTCATCGCCTTCTTGGATTGCCTCTGCTTTCCTTGTCCGACACTACACATTCCATTGTGGTTTCTGATTGGGTCAAAGTATTTCAATTTTATGTTCATGATGGAAATTAGGAGCCAGATCTCCTCTATGCCCAACTCTTGTCGAATGTCAGTACCCCTATTTTTTTCGGTCCATAGTATTCTGATGAACATTCTATAACATTTCGACTCGATTATCTTTATTGAGGCTTGTGTAACTGGCTATTTTTCGCTGCCGTATGCTGGCATGTGAAAAACACAGGTTTCTAAAGTGTTCCCATCGTATGGTTTGTAAGTATTCTGCCATAGTTTCCTCAAGCTGTATAGCCTCTGCATTGCCATTTCCAAACTCCTTCTGATTTTCTTTCAGCAGTCGCTTTTGTATTTTTAAAAGTACATATTTCTAAAAGGTAATTTAGCAAATTCATTTCAACCAACAATAACGTGATCCAGCTTAACACTTCATTCATGTATGACAACGATATTAAAAAAACAGTGTTTCTCTTTCTAATTTTGCACATTCAAATTAAGTATCTGTGTCGGGAAAATTCGAGGGAAATACGTTGTATCAGCTTTAATGTAAGTTAAGGCGTAGACTTTCCTTTATGATGAAAGCTTCATCAATATTTAAGGGTATTAAACGTAAAAAATGATGACGTCGATAGAACGTACAGTTAACTGCACCAACTTACTATAATATGCTCATTCGTGACTCGCAGTTCAAAACGTCACATCAATATACTTACAATCGTATGGTCAACTCCAATAGGTTGCTTTAATATACTCTTAGCCGTGATTAGCACTTCAAACCTTCCCCTAAATCAACTTACAAACAGCTTCAGTTGAGAAAGAACGCAAAATCAGCCCAGCTTCAATTAATATGAAGAGAAGCATATTGACTCCCCAAAAACACTATCAACTTAAAAAGTGAATCTATATCTGCTCAAAGTAAGGACGCAAAAGCCTTCCATACACAATTGTAGCATTTCATAGAACTGTCATCCCGGGCAAGTTTTCATGACAAGTCATTTATCGTTTGAAATAAAGCAAAATTGGCAAACCTCATATATTTGCACTCTTTAAAGTTTCAAATTCAAGCTTCTGGCTTCAATGAAGACCCCGTCAATATGTAGTCTGCCATTTCATTGGGCAATTAATAAGGCTGGGCTTGGTTTTGAAGCTGGAAACAATCTTTGTGAAAGAGGCGACAGTTGAATACAAATGATGTTGGCATTATTTCTGTATTTGTTGCACAAATATTGGTTTTCTTTCAGGGACGAAGCATCTAGAAGAGATAAGATTGGAATGTGCTTATGATAGTAGACAAGCCTACTTGAGGGTCGCTATAGTCAAGAGGTTAAGGCATACGCCTCTCACAGTGATGAACGGAAACGGTGGGTGATAGAATCACGCAAGTTTCAAGCGACCCCCTAGTCTCACGGGAGGTAAGACCAGACTGCCTGCATCCCGAGTTACCTTTAGTCTTCTCGACCAATAGTCTTGGCACTGATCCAAGGTAACTCGGGATAAGAGAGATTGATGACCAGCTCATATTCTTCCTCACTATAATCCAATCACATCACATTATTAGGACAAAACCGTCTGATGTTGTGACCATCATCGCTTCGCGATGGGCGATAATATATTATATAGACAAACCTACTGGGTACCAACGTGGAAGGGATCTTCATCTCCCACACCCTATTCCCCCTCCCACAATCAATATCTACAAAGTAAACGTTTGCCTGATTTAAGGGCTGTCTGATCGTAGTTTTTCAAATGATGTGAGATTTTGGTTGAGAGGTTAAGTCAACAGTATCCAAGTCAGGAGCATATGGGTTCTAATCCTGGTATCTAGAACTTTCTTTAACCTATCTGGTGTGAAATAACAAATGCTGTACACTGCGCTGCGACTGTCATAATTATTTGCCTTTATTCATCAGATCCGAAAACGTCCAAATACAAATACAACATAGTAAATGGCAAACGTCTGATAAATATTGATTTAAGCGAATGGTTTTCTCTACCAGCTCAGTTGAACTAGAAAATAATGATATCGTCGCTATGCAGGAGAACATTGTATCAATCTTGGACAACCATTAGAATACTTTACGTTGAAGGAGAAAATAAGATTGTCTTTAATTAAAAAAGCCCAACGATCTGGTTAAGCCAGCAAGTTCCACCATGCAAAATGTTCAAGTTATATTGACAGAATGAAGCCGAATTAATTTAATGTTTTGATTCATCAATGGGACACAACCTCTTTAACAATCTGTTTTTGTGAGTAATTTGTAACTGCACAAAGAAATGTAAATTGTTGACAGTGCAATAATTAAATGACCAAATACGCAAACCCACGTATTAATATCTTCATTGAGAAAATGAGATTACACGAGCCTTCAAAAATCTTAGATGAATACAGTTAACGACTTTGTTTGTAACATTCCATCATATCCAACATGTAGCTGGATCAACATTGTGCATTAGCGACTTGGAAATATTGTTGCCGCGAGGCTGAAAACGATAAACCTACACAGCTTCACATCGTCCATCTCAGGAGCATGTGATAGTAGTTAACATCGCTAGACCAACGAGGACCCCATGACAAAGGTCAGTGTTTACATTAAGTCTCGTCTGCTATTTCAATTTTTCTTAAAGAATAACACGTTTTTTTACGAAGACGGGTAATCCAGACCTGATGGCACATCAAAAAAGATTGTAAACACGTCTGGATATAGCAAAGTAGACTCCATCTGGCATTTTAAGAACCGTGTTTTGTCAATACTCTGCCTTCGGATGCTAGCAGAAAAGTTCCTGAAGTACAAAAGAGTGTCTATGTGTTTCATAGACTATAGTAAAGTCTTTGACAGAGTCCAATACGGAAAGTTAATTTAGTGTTAACAAGAAATGAATCTGGATGGTAAAGACATTATGCTTGTCAGAAACCTGTAGCGGAAACAAGTGAGGGCGAGACATGGATGTATTAACCTTCACACAGATACAATCTTCAGACAGGTTGACGGAGTGTTTGGACTAAACATGGATGTATAAGAGTGATCAACAATCTGAGAGATACTGATGACATTGTATTGCTGACTTAAAGTGAGAAAGTGTTGCAAGATCTTGAGGAAATAGTCAGCATCAGACGTATTGAATATTGTTTAGACATTAACGTTAACATTAATAAAACTAAGTTATGTTGTTTAACAAAAACAAATGTGCAGCCCAAAACTAAAATCTGAGTAAACTTCGTGATACTAGAACAGGTAGACAGCTACTTATATATTGTGACAGATAATTACAAGTGATGGTAGATGTGAAAGAGAAGTGAACAGGAGCATAGGAATGGTCAAACATATTTAATATCATGAGGAATATATTGCCATCCAGGCAAATAACTAATACATTAAAAATGAGACTCATCAGTTGCTTTATAAATGCAACATTATAACACGCTTTAGCAACATTGTCTTGGAACAGAGAACAATGATGTCGTCAAAATTTTGGTTATAAGGTAGAATGTGTAGCGTCTAGTGGAAAGAGTACTATTCACAAACATGACCATTAGGTAAGTCACATTTTTTGGACAATTGAACCGACACGATACTTTATTGAAAATAATACTGTAGGGGAACAGTAAATGTCGGCGGACAAGAGGCGGGCAGACTTATATGGGTGAAAAGCAACATCGAAAGATGGACTGTAATGTTCGTCCGTCACGTATGGTGAAGACCAACCTCTCCGCTCAGCCGTATTCAGTCAGATTTTCCTTTTGCTCTGTCCACAGAAATTGGTGACTTGTGCAGTGATTTGGATTAAAGTGAGAAATTTAGCCTGATGTGTCAACTTTACTCTCTCGTCCTGAGCCAAGTGGGCAGTGGCAAAACATTCATGAGACGACTGAAGGTAGCACATGATGCATATTAATTATTTGTCAAGGTTTATTCCAGAAGTCTTTCCTGTAAACAGATATCCTGCAAGGGAGCTGGGGTGTAACATCCAATAGGTTGAGAATGTAGAATGACCGGGAATAAATCTCTCTATGTTCACAACAAATGACACAGGTAACTTGTCTTGTCTTGTCTTATCCACTTGTGCCGTGAGGCGGCGTGGGTGGCCGTAGTTTTCTGACCAGGGCCAGACGCGTCGCTGAAATAGTCGTCATCTCATGTTGATTTAGAATATCCGCAAAATTTCTTATCCATCTAGTTCTCGATCTGCCATGGTTGCGAAAACCCGAACGACGTACGTTATTGGTGCACAGGAGTAGTTGGTTAGGATGCATTCTCGTAAGGTGGTCGAACCAACTGATTCTCTCTTCATCAATATATTCAGAGCAGGGTCTTGCATCATTTATTATTCTCACATCTTCATTGCGCATTCTGTCTCTTCTAGTTACGTTGATTTTTTTCTGGAGGAATTTCATCTCACATGTCGTGATCTTTCTGTTTAGAGTTTTTGTAAGAGTCCACGTTTGGCGCTGGTAACAGAGAGTTGGCATGAATGTTGATCAGTATTATTTTTGTGGACATGTTTATGTTAGGGTGTTTCAATAATTGTGACAGTTGGTATGCAATTACATTTGCTTTTTAGCATCTAATCGCGACCTCTCTATCTAAACCTTCATTCTTTGTGAAAACACTGCCCAAGTACTTGAACTCGTGCACTTGTTTCATCTTGGTCCCGTTTACCACAATGTTCATGTTTTCAGTTGATCTGCTTATCTGCATAGTTTTTTGTTTTGGATGTGTTAATTATCATACTGTATCTTTCACATTCAGAGTTGAGCGCAGTCAGATGTTGCTGCAGATCATCTTCACTCTCGTAAAGTAGACATTGATCACGTGCAAAAAAAATATATGTGTTGAAGAGTAGTGACGACAACATAGACCCTTGTCTCACCCCGGTTATCTCCCTTGTTTCGATCAGACCATCTGTTGTTCTTACTATACTTTGACACCCTTGGTACAGTGCTCTAATATTCTCTAATAGCTGCTCCTGTACTTCGTAGTCGTCTAGGATGGCCCATAGTTTATTTCTGTCAACTTTAACGAAAGCCTTTTCCTGTTCTATGAAAGCCACGTCGAGTTTCCGATCGTATTCGATGTTTGTTTTGCTTAGTTGTCTCAACAGTTGTCTTAGTTTTTTGACAACAGATCTGAAAACATCAACGTTTATAACACTCCTGAAAACATCTACGTTTATAACACTCCTGAAAACATCTACGTTTAAAACACTCCTGAAAAAATCTACGTTTATAACACCCTTGAAAACATTTACGTTTATAACACTCTTGAAAACATCTACGTTTATAACACTCCCGTAAAAACCTCAAAAACCGCAAATACTAAATGTTCAGACTTTAGAACAATAAGTCTAATGAGTGACACAATTAAAATACTACCAAGATCATACACGAAAGAATAAGAGGTAAAGTAGAAAGGGAAGTTTCAGAAGAACAATTTGGTTTTCGAAAGTTTAATGAAACAATGGAAGCAATGTTCTGCTTGCGAACTTTGACAGAAAAATAAATAGAAATACATACTGACATTTATATTTGCTTTATAGACTACCAGAAGGCTTTTAACAGAGTCCACATAAAAAAATTAAATGTCTCAAAGAAATAGGTCTAGATGTTAAATATATAAGACTGCTCTGTAATCTGTACTGGTAACAAACTGCTACAGTAAAATTAGGAAAGTTATGCTTTCCAAGTATAGAGGAAAAAAGAGGAGTGAGACAGAGATGTGTATTATCCCCTTGTCTTTTTAATATCTACATAGAACACATATTAAAACAGATAAAGAGGATGCCAGGGTTTGTCTTTGGATGAGTAGCAATGAAAATCTATGATACAGTTTTGATGGCAAAAAGTGAGCAAGAATTGTAATTCTTGCTCACTTTTTGCCATCAAAACTGTATCAAAGCTTGTGAAAACAATATACACAATAAGTCAAGAGTTTGTATTAGACATAAACATAAAGAAAACAAAGACTATGATAATTTGGAAAAGTGACAAGAACAATGTGTGCAGATACAAATAAAAGATCAATGACTTGAACAGGTACAGCTTCTCCTATCTAGGTCATATAATAACGGAAGGAGGCAGCTGTGAAAAAAGAAGTCAGAAAGACAATAGGTATGACCAAGATGGTATTCGACAACAATAAAACACCTGTGCAGCTCCTAGCTCGTCCGAAATCAAATTGAACCCCACTCAGCTGTGGTTCTAGAATCAGCCGAATTCTCTGCTCCAGGATTTTCGCGTGCAGTTTTTCTGTGTGGCTTAGATGTGATATCCCCCCGTTAGGTATCGCACTCTTTTTTTGTTGCCTTTGTTTTTTCCAATTTGGCACAATAATAGCTTTCTGCCAGTCTTCGGGAATTTACTTTGCTCCCAAGCTGCTGAGAATATTATATGTAACCATTTTACTCCTACGTATCCACAAGCTTTTATTGTCTCGCAGGTTATTCTGTCCGCACCTGCAGCTTTACGATTTTGGTTTTTTTAAGGACTTCCTCAATTTCCTGGATTAACGTTTTAGGCTATGTATTTCCTGTGTTCAAACTCGTATGAGTGGAGTGCCTTCGCGTATCATTTGATTTTAGGAGTTCTAGGAAATACCCTCTCTATCGTGCCTTTATTTGTTCTGGATATAAAATTGGCGTCCCGTGTTTGTCGTTTATAATTGTGTTGGGGTTAAAGCTGTCGTTTCTAACTCTCATTGCTCTGTCACTTTTACAGAAACCTCTCGGTATCTTGCGACACATGAGCGCTAATTGTTCGCCGTATTTATTCCATGCGTTTGCTTTTGAATTTGCTTTTGCTCACGGTTTTCGAATGCATTCTTGCGAGCTCGTAGGTTGCGTAATCTTTTTGTGACTTCGATTTCAACCACTTCTTGAATAATTTTTTCTTAGCTTGTATTGCTTCTTGTACCAGTTGATTCCACAACGCTGTTCTTTTTTGGAATTGTCAAAGTTTACAGGTAACTGTAAGTACGAAATAATGTTCCAGATAATCGCAAAGTGTTATCACAGAGTGAAAGTCAAAGCCACCCACAGAATGAAAGTCAAAGCCACCCGCAGAGTGAATGTCAAAGCCACCCATATAGTGAAAGTCAAAGCCACCCACATAGTGAAAGTCATAGCCAACCACAGAGTGAAAGTCAAAGCCACCCTCAGAGGGAAAGTCAATGCCACCCACATAGTGAAAGTCAAAACCACCCACAGAGTAAAAGTCAAAGCCACCCACATAGTAAAAGACGCACTATGGTTAATCCGTCTTTCATGAAACCCAGATTAGACAAGGGAGGTAATCCAGCCAAATTGTGATAATGTGCGTCAACCAAAGATACAGGTTACAAAAATGTCATCAACGGCAATGACAACAGAATAACTAATCGATAGTTGCTGGAAATCCATTTGCGCCACTTTAACTATGAAGTGTGAAACAATATGAGGACGACAAATATCACAGATAAGTTAAACAGCCTTACAATAGAACAGCAGTCCAATCCTCACATCATTGCCAAATGCATTAATCCTGCTTGCCACCAGATGACGACGTATACAGTAATTGGTAATAACAAGCTTCCACATATCTTAAACACAAGTAGAATAATTCCAGAGCTTCGATTTAAAGACATATTAATGTCAGTCTGGCAGAATGTACCGTCAAGACAAGAGAGAGAGGACATTGTAGATCTATTGCAGTCAACCTTCCTTGTGGAGACGGCAATAGAATTGAATTGTCTAGTCAGTATGAGGAAAATTTACCCAACATTACCTAACAGCGAACACGTGTTAAGCAAGAAATATATATATATAAGTAGCATGTCCTTAGCAGAACGTCGTTTCTTACAACTGTCAACCTATTTAACTGTTATAAGTTATTTTAGCAAGTGTAAAGTTCGGTAGATTACCATTACTATCCGCACATAGAGGAGCGAATAAAATCCATGTCTGCCAACTGGACAGAAGCGTGATTCAAACAGGGTGCGTTGGGTTTGTGAAACGGACGCTTCACCCTTAGGCTGTGCTGCCTTATATATATATATATATATATATATATATATATATGCATTTACATAGGATCCGTCACCACCTCCTCCAGACTACACAACCAATTAAAGAAGCTGGCTTTCGGCGCTCCTACACCACAATGGACCCCATCGCAACCTGCTACCGCCTAATTGAGACAGCCGGAGATTTGCAAACGCCCTTGATCTTTACTTTTATCGACTACTAGAAGGCAGTTGACCCTGGCACTCTCTGCTGGACAAAGGTATTTACCCCGGCTATGTCAGAATTACTGCTAACTGCTACACAAATTGTACGACAACCCTCCAGCCATTCCAAAAGCCAGCAATAGTATCCGTCCAGAAAGGTGTTCGCCAGGGGTATCCGATTTCACCAAGTCTCTTTTCCTCATGCCTGGAGTTCATCATCAGTCAATGCGATTGAACTGTCTTTGGCATCAGCATCAATGGCAAGCAACTTAACCACATCTGCTTCGCAGATGACATAGTACGCATCACAGGCAGTCAAAGACGCCAACCTTCTTCTTCGTCTTCTTTGCGTTCGGTTTCGTATTCTCATTTTATGCCACCAGATGGGCTGCATCCATGAAGTGACACGTCAGTCGCAGGTCCTCAATGGCTCCCCACAGTTTGTCTTGTATGTTTCTCTCCTCGTGCCATGTCTTCTCACGGGAGTCTTGGTGCAGTGGACATGTTTGCAGGATGTGTTCTTGAGTCTGGGGTCCTCTCTGACATGTACATTGTGCAGTCTGTGCTGCTTTCATTTTATGCATGTGTGCATTTAGTCTGCAATGACCTGTTCTGAGGCGAAATATTGTGGTATACTGTTTCCTATTCAGTCTATTGATTGGGTCCTGTGGCTATTTATTGTTCGTTCTCTCTATCCACTGTTGTTTATATTTTTAAAAATGTTTGCCTTGACTTCTGGCAGTGGCACTGGGTGGGTGAATTGTTCTCTTTGTCTTCCCTCCCTGGCTAGCCTCTCCGTCCATTCATTCCCAGGTATGCCGCAGTGAGCTGGAATCCACTGGAGGGTGATTTTACTGTGGTCTGAGAGTTTGTTTAGCTGGCATATCAGTTCCCTTTCCATACTATTTCGTGGTTCTCTTTGTGTGGCCTGCAAAATTTCCATGCAGTCGCACAAAAACACTATTCTGTTATCCTTTAACCCCTTTTCATCCAAAAGTTTGACTGCTTCAATTATTCCCTGTTGCTCTGTTCTTAGATTTGTCGAGGGCTTCCCGGCAGCACTTGCTTTTTCTATAACGGTTCCATCCTGTAGAAATATGACGAGTCCCGCCCCTCCTTTTCTCAATGCTTCATCTGATGATCCATATGTGTAGACGTGGGTCCACATCAGTTGAGGATAAGAGACGCCAACCAAATGGTAGCTATACTTCTCAGAGTAGAAAGAAAAACGAACCTCAAGATGAACACTTCCAAGACCAAAGTCATGCGTAACCGTTCGCTACAAATCTCATCATCCAGTCTTCCTCAATGGCCAGAATCTGGAGGATGGTAGAGGTGTATAGCTGCATTGGACGCCTATTGAACATGCAAAATGACATAAACACAGAACGAACAAAACGTCGTCGCTCGGGCTTGGCGGCTTTCTCGTCTATAAAGTCCAGACCAGAGTTTGCGCGTCTCCCCATTCAAATCCACAGTTCTACCTGCAATGTGTTATGCCGAGAAACATGGTCTTTTACAAAAAATATGGAGTCCAAACTCAAAGTGACCCAAGCGTTCCCCGAGAGACCTATGATCGGTCTCACGCTGCACAACCAACGTTTGGCTTGGCTTCGTTCGTTCTCAATCTCCCGCTATCAAGCCCTGAAAGGGCTCAAGTAGCAGAATGTAGTTCAGAAAACGGAATGTGTTGTGTCGTAGTTTACAGCTTGACTGTGATATTTGCACCTTTTGGTCCTTCTTCTTCTTCTTCTTTTTCTTCGTACGCTGTCAGACGTCAACCTTTATTTTTTCGGTCCAACACATCCGACTTCAGCAAGCATTTTTTGAGTTCCGGTTAGCATTCCCTCTTCGATCCCTTCTCCCTAGCCAGTCTACCCTGCTGCAGCCTGTTATCCAGGATCACCGCGTGGAGTTGTAGAAGGGTCTTGGCAGCTCTGGTTCGCTGGCCCTGACTCTAGCAGTCAGCTATGGGTCGCTGACCACTGCTGCTCCGCATCTTAATGCCAACCAACGTTTGAAGCGTCTTCACTACAGCGACAGACGGCGAACGTCCTTAGTGAAGGATGCAGTTACCAACACAGACAAGGCAGAGCATTACTCGGATAGTCATCTGCTTCGAAGAACGGGTGCCTGTTGGAGCACAGCGACAACTGCCTGGTACCCACGAAACAGAAAACCACCACGGGGAAGACTACCTACGCGCTGGTCTGATTCCCTAGAACTAAGAAACAACATCTACCATGCTACAGACGGGAAATTATCACCCACTAGTCCACAGTGGTCCAAGACAGAAGATCATGGAAACGAATTTGGGACTCACAGCGGCGTTACCCCCTCTGAGGAACGGGTCGTCCAGTAATCCAGTAATACATACATATACACATACATAGATATATATATACATATATATATATATATATATATATATATATATATATATATATATATATATATATATATAAACCTACACATAATTTTTAAATAGCTGTCTTGTTAGCTACGATTGCCTTTCTTCTTTCTTGTCCTATGTTATCTTTGGCATTTGTCAATATGTTTGTTATGATACTTTTTTATGGTACTCATTTTGAAATAAAAAAATAAAAATCGCGGCACGCATATTTGTCACACCCTTAACTAGACCAATTTTTGTTCTCTTTTAATATCCACTCGTGTCTATTTCTCCTATAACCAGCGACTACGCTTGGAAATAAGGGTTATCCTTTGCACTGTATCCACTATGTCAGGATAGTATTTGCTTGTTTTTGACGTAGGAAGTGATAAGTTAGTGATTATTAGCGTCTTACACCCACCTAAGCTACAAAGTTGTAAATTGCCAAATTGCGGTACCTTTAAGATGATTAGTTCTGGGATCCCCTTGTTATATCCTGTCATTGCACGTGAACCTGGCAGTGAAGGATGCCTGGCAATTAATATCTTATTGGTTAGTTCTGAGAAACGTCCTCCACCGAGCACGACCTGTTGTCCTATATTCCAGGATATTGACAGCTTTTACGCTTATAATACGATAATGATACTCCCCTTCCTCCAATTTATATTAAACGTTGTTGCTATATTTGTGTATACCGTGTCGTTTTTTCCCCCTAATTCGCCCCCAATTGGACAGGAGAATGTTATGTATTACATTTCTTGAAGTAAACCTACCTTGATGTTGGCCCACGTACAGAAAATGTGAACTAAAGCAGCTCAAGTAGATTTGCAGAGGCGGTGAAAGGCAAGGTCGTTCCTATAGCACATACAGCCGACGAACACGCCTTTCATATTTCATATTTGTTTGCTTCTTTCTGGCTTTCAACTTCAGACATCTATATTTAGGTTATATCAGGACGTATCAGCAAATCTGTCGATGTGTATGTGTATGTATGTGTGTGTGTATTTCTGCAGAGCTATAGTGCTTCTAATGTCGTGGGTCAGCTGTGTGGCCGCGACATTTCATTGCTGTAATTTTCAGGACAACCTTTTGTCCGTTCATGATCCTTTTGGTTTAATTAACAACTCAATTTGTTCCTTTAGTACCTACTTTTGTCCCTTCCAAGACTCCCTTTTATCTCATACATGACCCCCCTATGTCCCTTTCACGAATCGATTTTTGTCCCTTTTCACGATCCAATTTTGTCCCTACCAAGACCATTTTCTCATATCTATGACCCACCTTTGTCCCTTTCACCACCCTCTTTTTGTCCCTTCCATGTCCCAGACTTGCCCCTTCCACGACCCACTTTTGTCCCATATATGACCCACTTTGGTCCTTTTCACGACCTACTTTTTTGTCCTTCGATGACCCCCAATTTCCTCATCCAGTACCTACTTTTGACACTTCCATATATGACGCATGGCCTTTCAGGCCCTACCGTTTAATAAGAACATTTTGGGAGATGGGGGAGAGATGGGTCATGGGAAGGAGTAGAGTACAATGACAAAAAAGGTGAGAGGGACTTCGTGGAACGGGTTAATGGTCGGATAATCGGTAGGTTGATGGCTCTTTGAAACTGTTCTGATCTTGTATGAGAATTGTCGGAAGATGGGGGAGGGGAATGGGTTGAAAAACAAATTTGAATAAAGTGCAAGTGTAAGTACTTACATTGCATGAGGAGAAAGACTAACGTCTGGTCAGGCAAAATATACTGATCAGACATATTAGTCAGGGTAGGCAAAATATACTAATCAGACATATTAGTCAGGGTAGGCAAAACATACTGGCCAAGACCCTCACATCGGATTCCTAGTAGTCCTCTCTGGAAACGCGCTATTTCAATGACAGTCTGGCTAACGAGGTGAGGGACCGACGTGATCCCCGTAGTAGTGAGTGACACGCAAATGAAGCCAAGCATAGCACAACCACCTGGAGGACCCCGGTCTACCTTCATCAGCACGCTCAGGATGTGAGAAAAGCTACTGCAACCCGCCACTTAACGTCCTTATCAGGGCGCACACAAGAGTAACCTACTCATTTTGGGCATTCGCAAACAACAACAACTCACATGCCATAGAAATAAATCGCAACATCATCAAGGGCCGTCTGCGCATCGGAGGTTGACGGTAATGGATTTCTAGCTGTCTTTGTCCAGTACCAGGTTCGTACACTTAGTCAAACTGTATCCTGACCACTTCTTGATGTTGTCTGTCCATCTGTACCTATGCCGACCTCCGACTCTCTCGCCCTCTACCCTTCCCTCCAATATAACTTTCAGTAGACTGTCATGACCCATGACATGACCAAAATGTAATATTATTCTGCAATTTATGTTCTACAGAAGTATCTTGTCTACCTTGAGTTGTTCCAGAACTTCACTATTGTTTCCTTTCGTTCCAAGAAAGACATCCAAGTCTTCTCAATACCCACACTTCAAAGGCGTTTATTGACCGAGGTTAAAATCGTTCAACCGCGAAGGTAAATTTGACCTAGGGTCTTCGCTGACGGACGGTTTGCTAGGTCAACGTGTGTCGCTGTGCGTGCCCAGGGTGGCGCTGATCAGTTATAGGCTGAGATAACAAGCACGCTAGATTGTGTATTAAACAAGTGATACACGGACGGAGGGACTGGCAGCTGTGCTCCACCCATTGTCTCGTGGAATAGCACGGGTGTGCATACGTCGACCCGTACGGTAATGTGACACCGCGATGAAAATAGCGGAGACAACCGACCACAAACCGAGTAGAGGAGACGCGTTAGCCCCGCAGGCAACTCTTCTAGAAGGAAAACTCTGATGACAAACCACACATAAGAGTCATGGCGGGAGCAACGGAGGTCGTGCTCTGACGTCGATGTCTCCAGCAAATGGCGTTAAGGAAGGTGGACGCAAAAGGAGAGGAAGGGGAGACAAGAGGAGAGAAAGAAAGAAAAGAGCCGGAAAGAGAAAATGTCGAAGAAAGTCAGATAGACTCGGGTTAAAATATGTACTGATATGCTACTGGAATTGCCGCAGCGCTACCCAACGCGAAGTGATTCTCCAAAAATTGATGTACAGTTTCGACATATTCATGATCCAGGAGATCTGCTTGAAGGAGAATGTTACCATCAAGTGTCCAGGATACAGGTGCTACAATAATCCTTGTGGGCCACCAGGTGCTAGAATAATCCATGCGGGCCCGGTAAGCGGGGACTGGCGATGTACGTGAAGCAAGAACTTCCCCATACATGGATAGATACTAGCACCTGTAAAATTGAGGATGTTGAGCTACAAGGGATTGAAGTAACAATCAACCACCAAGAATGGAGAATCTACAACGTATACTCTCACGTAGATCACCTCTTCTATGAGATAAAGTGGGAATTTTTGTCGGACTTGTCAGATTCGCAGAGCAAAATGTGCCTCACTGCAGGTGACTTTAATGCTAGGTCAAAGGAGTCGGGAAATGTCACTTAAAATAGGCAAGGGTTCGTCTTGAGCCAGGCATTAGTCCACACATACCTCACTGTCGTGAATGACGGACGTCCAACTAGAATAGCTACTCGACCGGGAGATACAGACGGGGTCATCGACCTCGCTCTTATATCCAGTGATGTTGCTCCATCCACACGCTGGGACATATTAGGGGCACAAGAGAGCGACCACCTGCCGTGTGTCGTACTTATACCCAGAGGAAAACACACCAGACTCCACAATGATGACAGAAACTTTTCCCCTTCTTACCTCACTCATTTGACTCTGTCCAACAGTCAGACTCTTGCACAACTTTCATACGCGTCCTTAGGTTGAGGCCCTTCCATTGCACTTTGGTGGGGCTAGCTTCTGATGGCGCACAAACCTAGAATAGGTACATACAGACACACACATGCATCCTAGCACTGGTTTATGCGTCCTGATATCGCCCAATGGACTGCGGTCTGGGGTGGAATGGGCGCGCCTCCGCCAGTAGAAACTAGTAAGGCAAACATCTAAGCAAAAATAAAAACAAAAAAAACCAGACTCCGGAAAGCCAAACAGGTGTTCAGATACAACTACGAACAGGATATTGTAGTGAACAAGCTGCGCCAGACGATCGGACGAAGGACCACTATATCCCCTTTTGTCCAACCACCCTGGTGGACTCAAGCGGTTGATACGGCCTGGAGAGAAAGGGGCGGCAACAAAGGATTGGCGTAAAACCAGAAAGAGAGCTGGTATTAATGTCGACGCATTGAACGAGAAGGAGGAGGAAAAACGCAAAGCTACCAATTCTTTTAAAGCGTTAGCTAAGGAGTCCAAAAGCGAGCAATGGGAGGAGTTCATCACAGGAGTGGGTAATGATAATACCCACCAGAAGTTCTGGCACATGCATCGAAAGATGAATGGACAAACTACAAGCCAGCTTATCTCCAACATTCAAGACACCACAGGAAGGCTCCTGAAAACAGATAAAGAGAAGGGTCTAAGTTTTTTTCAGTCGAAATGTTGCCCAGACTGACACAGGCGACAGAGATGCCCGTCAGGAAACTCGGAAACGTATCTTAGACGCAGCCGTCAGGGGAGAGGCTTATGTAGACCTTATCACCGAGGCGGATGTCGTAAATAGCCTACGTACAAGCAAAAACACTGCCCAGGTCCTGATGGAGAACAGTATTGCCACATCAAGCAGTTGGATGAGACAGAGATAAGAAAAATGGTGAAGGAGTTCAACCACACTATAGAGAAGGCATATGTGCCTGAGGACTGGCTTCATAGCTATATGTGCCCACTGCCTAAACCTGGTAAGGACCCCACGCTTCTCGGCAGCTATCGAATAATCGCCATACAGAATGTATATGGCAAATTGCTCGAGAAGATAGGGGCCATGAAAATAATGGCCTACCTTGAAAGGAAGCAGATTCTACCTAATACGCTGGGCAGCTATAGAACAGCGAAGGAGACCTGGGCTAACTCTGGAACTTTCGCGTATGATGTGTACGAGGGGTTTCAGTCAAAGCAAGAAACAGTCGCCGTGGTACTCGATCTGGAAGACGCATACAACCGTGTCGATTTTGGGACCTTAATTACCTGTCTGCAGCAGTGTGGTTTAAACCGTTGGCTGGTTAGTTGGATATCAGCTGCCCTGATGGAAAGAACAGTTGCGCAATACGTGGGATCGTGGACATCAGAACCGCGGCGAATATGTCCAGGACTGCCTCAAGGGTCTCCACTCTCACCGGTGCTGTTCAACATTTACACAGTAAAAGTGGCCAATATTCAACCCACAAGGACAGGGCGAACGTTGACATTTGCCGATGACATCCTAACGTACAGGACTGGCTCAGACAGGCAAGAGTTGGTCAAAGACATCCAGGACACCTTGCAAGCAATCTGACAGTGGTGCGGAGACTCAAGCTCCAAGATCAATACGAACAAGGCCTGCATGATGTGGTGCTCTTTGAATAATTCGATAGTAAAGGCTGAGCTCCCGGGCATTACTTTTGATGGTTGCACCATTAACAGATGCGACAGGTTGAAATACCTCGGAGTGACTTTTGATCGCAGTCTTTCCTATAACTGCCATGTTGACCACATCGTACAAAGATGCAAGAGAGGGATAGGAGCACTCAAGACCATGCCTGCTGCCGACTTGGAACAACGCCTTCTGTTCATCCTATTTCGTCAGGTCGTGTTGTCTGTCATTGATTACGGACTAGGCATCCTCACACTATCAAGAACACAGTGTGGAAGATTGGAACGCATCCAGAATGAAGGTATGCGTCTGGTTCTGGGCTACACTAGAGATACCCCGATTGTGATGATGCGGTACATGTTGGGATTGTTATCGGTGACATCCAGACATAAACTGGCACAAGTCAAAGCCTATATGCGTGTCACGACAGACACGCGGCACCCTCTGCACAGTGGTATCTCAGACATCAAGGGATCAAGAATCAAGAGAGGGTCGTCATGGATGGCACAGGCTGAGACAACAATCGGATACGTCACTCCAGCTGAGACGATAGCCAAAGGGGAAGAATGGGTCAACACTCGTGAAAGAATGATAGAGTACCAGAGAGTCATCATAACCTTAGGCAATAAATGCAGAGAACGGAGCAACGGGAGAGCAGAGCACGAGGTAAATCATCTGATTGGGAACACCCAGGACAGTGACGCTGTCATATACACCGACGGATCAGTCGTGCGCAGTGGGACATCAGGCTGGGGTTTCTCGGCTAGAGTGAGAGGAGAGGTCGTTGCTGAGCCCAGTAGGGCATACATGTCAACAACCTCCAGTATGAGAATGGAGACGGAAGAAGTGACCTCAGCACTGAAATGGATATCTGAGACTGCTATAACAAGGGCAGTGACAGACGCGCAAGCCATACTTCAGAAAGTACAGAAGGGATGGCTTAGGTACGAGTGGATAGCTGCTGTTAAGGCCTCAAATATCCAGGCGTTGACCTGGATCTACTGTCCTGCTGATGCCGGGGTTCATGGCAATGAAAGAGCTGACATCTTGGCTTCACGGGCTCCCATCATGGGCACATTGGTGATGGACAGAAGTGAAATTTTGAAATCAATCAATGACCGTCTGCTGGATGAGGACACCGCAATAGATGAAGCAGCAATCCACAGACTGCAAAGTTTCGACATTAAACGAGGTTCAAGCGGAGTGGGGTGCATGAGAGGACAGGGCAGGAAAGTGTACAACCAGCGAGCTACAGGGACCATCAGCATCCATACCGTACGCTATTTGATGAGTGAGACTGAGCACCTATAAGTATGCCCGGAGTGCAGTGACGTCGATTTTTAGAAACAGAAACAGAAAGGCGTTAATACTTTTCTCCATTTTCTTGGTCAGGGTCCCGGTTTCTACTCTATACCATAAAAGTGAATGAACATAGCATTTAATGATTCTCATATTTTAGTTCTGAGATATCTGCTTGAGCAGAAGTGTATATCTCATACTTTTGAATGTGTTCTTTGCCATTGCAAATATCTTAATGATCTCCGTTTCTCATGTGAAATCCTCCGTTATTTCCTGACCAGGCTATAAATAGCTTGACACTTGCTCCAGAAATTCTCCATTTATGTGGATGTCAACTTATGGACTTTCTTTTCTTCTGGTGAACCTCTAGTGTTTTCATGTTGATTTCCAACCCACATAGCTGGCTCTCGCTGTTTATCTAATCCATTAGGTTCTGCAGATGTACTTGATCGTCTACCATTAACACTGTATCATCGGTATATCTGATATTATGGATACTTCGTCCTCCTATATTCAATCCATGCATTTCTTCTATTTCATTGGCAATTTTATTCTGTGCAGAAATTAAATAGGCCAGAGTAGAGCACACACCCTTATTTAAGCCATTTTTATATTTATACATCTCTATTTCTCAAACATACTGATTCATCCCAGTACACGTTTGAGATTAGTTAGATATTCTTACTGTCAAGATTTATATCCTCCAAACATTTTATTAGCTGTTCACGCTTCAAATCCTTTAGCGTAATCAATGAAGCAAGAATAATCGTCCTTTTGCATCTCCATGTATTTTTCCACAATCATTCTAACACAGAAAATGCCTTTCTCTTGTTCCGCTGTTCTGCTTTAAACCAAACTGTTCTGCACTGACTTCTTGGCAAATCTTCCCTTTAATTCTTTCTAGTATGATTGTAAATAAATGGAAATAGAAAAATACATATACTTCATTTTATGATGTGTTCTTTATTTACACTAGGAGTGTCCAGATCCTTGTTGTTACCTTGCATTTCATAGCTTTATGTACGGTTTTCACCTGCAATTGGGTAGATTTACGCATCCGAAAAGCGAAACCGTATACCAGTTAGACATTCAAAACAAAACCACACTATTCCCTCAAAAAATAAATCAGTTCATTAAACTTTTCTGTTTATCTAATTTAGTTGTCTTTAAAAAAATGCAACTTAAATAACGATGCAATTTTTACATCTTGAAAGCTTTAATGTTAAGTTTGCATTATTTCTTCATCTGAGTAATACTCGGTGTTTCATGCACTACTGAGTTACTTTATCTAAATAATTAAACACCTGGGTGGATTACTTCAGGTCGTAAAAATATGATCAAAACTTATACTACCGATTATACTACGCTACATTGATAATTTAATGTGTTTCTGCTGCGGAAATAGTATGTTTCTGTCACAATAGACACTTCTTACTTCTGTTGTATCAGTAACAAAGTACGGAGATAGAATTAGATAGATTTGAAATCAGGTCAGGTCATCCCTTAACCGGTGAGGTTGTTGGGGCACACATGAAGACATCCTCACAACCCCAGGCTACCCCTCTCTGTCAGATGCCGCTGCCTGTGACTCTTCTGATCGGAGACTGGTCCATTCTTTTATGTTGCCCTCCCATCTCTTTTTGAGTCGGCCTCTTCGTCGTCTGCCATGCACCTTTCTGTGGAGGATTGTATTTGCAAGACCATTTGATCTCGTTATGTGACAGTACCAAGTGAGTTTCCTTCTTTTGACAGTTCCCAAGATGTCTTCGAAAGGCCCTATTGCTGTTGTAATTATATCTCGCATTTCCTCATTTGTAACTCGATCTTTGTACGTGACGTTTAAAAGTTTTCGGAAACATCTCATCTCCAAGGCCTGTACAGATTTGAAATAGCCAGCAACAATTATGCATTGATTATTGAATATTGTTGTTGATTAACTAGATCTGACGGGTTGTTCGCGTTAATTCTCTGTCAATACCAAGTTACAGAAAGTGCAGATGTTTTGTATCTGGTTAGTGGGGTTGACATTCAAAGTATTCATGCACTTTTGCAAAAATCCCAATTGAGATGGGCTGTCCACCTTGCCCGAATGACAAACGAAAGGCTTTCAAAGAGGCTTCTGTACAACGAACTGAGTGAAGGAGAACGACCACAAGGACGTCTAAAAAGTGTTTCAATGACAGTCTGCAGGAGATCCTTAATGCTGTAAAATAGACATAAAGACCTGGGAGAAACTAGCTCAAAATTGTTCAACATGGAAGAGCATGGTCACAGACAGCGTATAACTCCGCCGTATCCAGGCATCCCAGGATAGACGTGAAATCATGAAGTCAAGAGCAGAGAAAATAGCAGAGACATCTGCTGATTACGTTTGCCAGTCGTGTCACAGACGTTTGCCAGTCGTGTCACAGACGTTTGCCAGTCGTGTCACAGACGTTTGCCAGTCGTGTCACAGACGTTTGCCAGTCGTGTCACAGACGTTTGCCAGTCGTGTCACAGACGTTTGCCAGTCGTGTCACAGACGTTTGCCAGTCGTGTCACAGACGTTTGCCAGTCGTGTCACAGACGTTTGCCAGTCGTGTCACAGACGTTTGCCAGTCGTGTCACAGACGTTTGCCAGTCGTGTCACAGACGTTTGCCAGTCGTGTCACAGAAGTTTCCAGGCTCAAACTAGCTTAATCAGTCATTAACATTCTCAAGGTTGCATTATGAAATGTGATGATTTTGGGGGTCCTCATCTGCGACGTTAACGAATTATTATAATTAGTGGAGTTGAAGCAGGCGTTAATTGGTGGAGTGTCCGGCAATAGCTTTAGTGGAGTGTCCTGAATAGCTTTGGTGGAGTCTCCGGCAATAGCTTTTATCTTTCTGCAGCAATTTCTTGCCAAAGGGACCAGTACATGCTCCACTGGCTCAAATTGGTGTGGCAATAACGACATGTTGGTTCGTTCGCAAGGTCTAACTTGTTTATGAATTTGTTAAGTTCAATATGTTCTGTTTTACAGTGCAGGATTATTCTCTGTTCTCAGCTTTGCAATTTGTTAATGTTGTCATTTTTTCAAATGACGAGTGAAAAATATCGTCTGATCGCGTAAAACATACTGATCGGACATTATTAGGTTTGGTCAGGTAAAATATACCAGTCAAGGACTGCACCTCGTTTGTCCCTGAAAACTGACTTACAAGGCAGTCTGACTAACAGGGTGGGGGATTGACGTGCTCCCGGTAATAGTGAGCGAGACACTGATGAAGTCAAGCATAGAACAACATCTAGTCCAACCCCGGTTCACTTTCATTTTATTCCTTGTGATGCGAGGAAAGCTACTTGAACACGCCACCTAACATAACTTAACTTAACTTAACTTAACTTAACTCAGCATCACTTTATGTTGGTTTAGAAAACCCCGCAGAGTCTGTATAGAACCAGTTTATTTTACATTCATTTTATTAAAAATACCAGGATGCATCCAATCTGTTCTTGAATGCATTAATTGATCCTGTCTCCACTATTGCATGTGACAATGCATTCCAAACATTTCCCACTCTGACTAAAAAATATTGCCTAGTATCTAATCTGGACCTTTCTTTAATGAATTTGTGATTGTGCCCACTTGTTCATGTAAAAAGTAAAGTATTACTGCCGTAGGGTGTGAGGTGTTAGCGATCTCACATTTCAAAGGCTCGGCTATATGAGGATGGTAGTAGCCATCTCCTCTCCCTCGCCGCTTTTACTTCCCGGTCTGAAACGGTACCCATTTAAAGCTGGGTCGACCCGGGAGCGATTGCGGTCTGAAAAAAACATTACCGCCTCAACTGGGGAATGAACCCAGGACCACTCAGATGCGAAGCCAGCGAGCTAACCACGGCGCTACGCGGCTCCATGTAGGCGGATTTATTTTGAAAACTTGTTATATTCTAATTTATACTTAACGTTGATTATGTTTTGAACCTGTATTAAATCACCTCGAATTCTTCTCTTTTTCTAGAAAATGTAAGCCGATTTTTCTGTCTTTCCTCATAACTAAATTTCTGGAATCCCACGATATGTTTTGTTGCTTTGTATCCTTTCCATCATGTTTATATCACCTCTATGCTAAGGACTCCACACCTGTACACAGCACTCCAATCTAGAGTTAACTAACGTGTCATACAGTTTGACTATCTCCTCCATGCTCCTATGTTTAATATTTCTTTTTAGCATTCCCAACATTGCATTTGTCTTTTCACTGCTATCTGGACTTGCTCGCTTCCCTTATCTGTTTGCTCTATTATAACTCCTAGGTCCTTTTCCTTTTCTATCATTATAATATTGTTCTTGCTCATTCTGTAATTATGTTCCATATTGGATCTACCCATGTGGATGACTGTACATTTATCTACATTAAAATCCATTTGCCAAATCTCAGAGCATTCCCTAATTTTTCAAGGTGCGCAGAAGAGTAAAATGCTCATTGTGGGCATTCGACAACAACATCCTCATTTACAATAACAACAACAGCAACAACAACATAGCAATATACTTCTCAAAATTGGAATCTACTTATAAGTGATTTAAACTCCTTCCCGGTGAAAAAAATGGGTATTATCGTGTTCTTTCCCGTATTTGTGGGAGATAAGTTTATTCTACTAAGGTTTTTTGCTACTGCTATGGAGATCTTTGTTTGAATATGTTAACTGGGTTCTAATTGTCTATTTGGGTTTTCTTGTCTCATTATTCAATATCTTTCTGTGGTCTTAAGTACGGTACGTTTTCCATTCAGGTCCATATGTTCTTTATTGACATAAATTTCTCAGGCATCTGATTTTATCCAATTTTTCTGGGTTGTTTTGCTGATTGTGATTTACAATGCCAGTTTGCAGTTCATAACTATCGGAAGACAACCCAAATTGTCTTTATCTATTCCCCAGGTGGGCCTTGCAAGATAGTTGACCAAGTCCGTGTGTCTGCTTGTCGTGTTTTTCATTTTGTGCGCACACGTGTGATCAATAGCTATGTGGCAATCTCGACTTTCAAGTCTGATATAGCTTTTCCTATGGTCAGTAACTATACATTGAGTTTAGAGTTAGTCAATGGGGACACTATTCTCGCATACATAAGTGTACGTTTGGTCACTTGGTGCTGACGATATGGGAATACTGGGAACTACATCGATCATTTAACATAATTTCAGGACGTGGCGATAAAGAGAATAGCAAAAAATGACCAGACCCGCTCTCAGGGACTGACAATAAAACTCCATTAAAAAAAACAATAGCGGATAGGAGAAATATGCACCAAATTCAACGCAATTAAAGACAGAGGCTAATATCAAACACAATTTAAAGATTACATTTGAAATTTATGAGTTATAATAGATCATAATTGTAAGGTGAGTGAGCAAGTCCAGGAAGCAGGGACAGAGGCAAATGTTATGTTTGATATAAAAAAATATTAAACATAGCAGCATGGAAGTGATTGTCAAACTGTAAAGCATTAGTTAGACCTAGATTGGAGTACTGTGTACAGGTGTGGAGTCCTTATCGTAGAGGGGACATAAACATGCTGGAAAGGGTATAAAGAAGAGCGACAAAGCTGATAGTTGGATTCCAGAGGTCTCTGCCGTCCGCCGATCAAAGCGGGCGGACAGCTGCTTGATACTCACCTTATACAGCGATGGGGTGCGAAACCACCAACATAAGACTTAGTTCCTGGTCGGGGTGTCGAAAACAGTAGAGCAGCCACCTCACTGTGAACTGTCGAGACTCAACCAATGACCATGAGATCTGTCCGCACACTAGGCGAACAACATCTCTGTGACCAGGCTTGTCCTCTGGTTAAATGCACTTCTGCTTCGATATCTACCTCTGTACGAAATCAGCCATATAGCTATCATGCTGGACGCAGAAGAGATGCAGACCAGCGGACATTGCACACCTGCCCCACTGTGCCAACATCCCAGGTGGCGGGGAATGCTAGGCGTACCATCTCTGCATAGAAGCCAAGAAAATAAAGGGAGATAGAGATACCCCACTCACATGCAAATGCTACGTTTCTGGCAGGACGTGACGATCCTGGGGTATAGACACACTGGACTGCCTCTCTTCCGGGTAAACCAGTCCATATCATATATCTCATATATCATCTCACATATCATCATCGCACCCTATAGACACGAGTAGTGAAGACTCGATAGTCTGGTAAGACAACTTCCATAAGAGAGACAGCTCTGATCATAAACAACTGCTGCCTTGCAGATAGGCTGGGGACAGCCAAAGGCTAAGGAGGGCATCCCTACAGAAACGCCTGTTGAAATCGGATGCACGGGGCCGCAAGCCTAACAAAACAGTGCAACGTAAATCGCAGCATGATGACAGTACAACCGATTAGAAAAACGCATGGCGCTCATCCTGCGGAGTCCCGCCAGGCAGCGATAGTGCCGGGCCTCACGCCTCGAAGGGGCCCACACTTGACTACTGGTGGTCACCCACCCATGTGTCGTGGAGTCAAGGCACATGGCTATGGGGCAACCTTTATTGACCAAAAACTCAAGAGCCTCAAAATACTACAGTGGAATGCGGAGGGACTCATTAACAAAAAACGTTCTCTAACACATCACCTGCATGAAGGTAAGATTGACGTGGCATGTATCCAGGAAAAGCACCTCAACAATAATCATAAATTCTCAATCAGAGGATACCAGACCTTCCGTCTCGATAGAGAAGGCCACAAAGGAGTGGTCCTGATACTGACCAGAAACTGCATACCGAGTAGCGCAGTATCTGTCAATCACACCGGACAAGCAGAAATTGTAGGAGTTGACATAATGGCTCAAGAGACGAAGCTCCGCATTTTCAATCTGTACGGACCACCAAATAGAGACCTATTGCTCTCGAGTATGGAGGTCAGAGACTCCAACTGCATAGTAGTTGGAGATTTCAACAGCCACTCGGAGAGATGGGGATACTCTGACACAGACAGCAGAGGTGACGAAGTGGAAGATTGGGAGATAGATGCAAATCTCTCCCTAATCAATAGGCCGGAGGATAGCCCTAGCTTCTTTTCAAGAACATGGCATACCACCTCGACTCCAGACTTGGCCTTCTCCACACAGGACATACACCATAAAATAGACCGCCAGGTGCTAAACCAACTGGCAGGTAGCGACCACAGGCCGATCAGGCTAACCATTGACATGGAAGTAGGCCCACAGGAAACAAAACCGCTCCCAAGTTAGAATTACAAACGAGCCGACTGGGACAGATTTGCAATCCTGACAGATGGGCTGTGTGAAACCATCAACACACGAAACAACAAAATGAAGCCCATGGTGGAAAGTCTAAGCAAGGCAATAATGCAAGCCGCCACTGAAACCATCCCAAGTGGAGCTAGGAAAAACTATAAGCCCTACTGGAATGATGAATTGCAGAAAGCGGAAGATGCAGTAACAAATGCTAGGAACATTGCAGAGCGAGAACAATCCATGGAGGCAAAGCCGCCACGGCGAAATACAAACACACTCTTAAGCAAACAGCAAGAGAAAGCTGGAAAAAAAAAACGGAAAGCCTAAACCTGGACAAAGACGGGAACAAGCTACGGAAGCTAGTCAGAGCCATGAATGACGAAACCCCGTCAAATAAACAAATTACCATCAAGCAGGGCGAGAACTTGATCACAGGTAAGAAAGCCGCAAACGCCTTTGTCGATCACTATGCCAGAGCAAACCACATCGAGGTCCCTGCAGATAAGCATACAGACATTAGCGAAGAGCTAAAGGGGCACGACAACATGAATACGGCACCTGAAGAGCACATGATGGCCAAATTAACAATGCGCGAAATGGAGGAGGCTATGAGAACATTAAAGAAAAGGAAATCTCCCGGAAAAGACGGGATAACAAACGAAATGCTGATGGGGCTGGGCCTAACAGCGAAGAGGAAACTGCTATCGGTCCTGAACCAAAGCTGGAAAAGGGGAATTGTACCCCAGGCATGGAAAGACGCAATACTGGTACCAGTACCAAAAACAGGAAAAGACAAAACAGATCCAAATGGATACAGGCCCATCAGCCTACTGAGCTGTGTCGGCAAGCTGATGGAACGCATGATAAACACCAGACTGATGTGGCATCTGGAAGAAAAACGAATACTAATTCCACAGCAAGCCGGCTTTAGACAGCACAGATCCACTGAGGACCAGGTCATCCTCATAGCCCAGGAGATAGAAGATGCCTACCAGGCACAGAAACACACAGTAGCTGTTTGGGTGGATCTGGAAAAGGCATTTGACAAAGTCTGGAAAGACGGACTCAGAGCCAAGCTAAGAAGAAGTGATGTTTGTGGGAAAATGTACAAGTGGATCAACCACTACCTCAAACAAAGAACGGCCAGAGTCCAAGTACAAGGGCAGATGAGCAAAAAGGTGACACTCGAGCAGGGAGTACCCTAAGAGGGAGTACTGTCACCCACACTCTTCCTGGTATATATAAACGATATTACAGAGAATATACCAAGACGAGTCCATAGCTCAATGTTTGCAGACGATCTGGCTATGTGGACCTCTGAAAAGAATCTCAACATAGCAAGAAATCGGATGCAGACGGCCCTAACATCGCTTGAGGAGTGGGCGAACTCATGGCTGGTCAAAATAAACGAGGAGAAAACCACATGCACAATATTCTCGCTTTCATTAAAACCCCAAAATACCAAATTAAGTCTAAATGGCAAATTCCTGCAGTCCAACGACAACCCAACCTATCTAGGAGTCACATTTGATCGGCGCATGACATGGAAAAGTCAGATTGAGAGAAACCGAATGAAAGCCAGAGAAAGAATGGCAATCATGAGGAAACTTGCTGGCACAAGCTGGGGAGCAGACGAAGGCATACTAAAGAAACTGTACACTGGAAGAGTGAGACCAGTTCTCGAGTATGGCATTGCGGCATGGACAACAGCAGCGAAGGCGAACTTCGATAAAGTTAGCAAACTTCAAAACTAAGCCATGAGAATTATAACAGAAGGCATGAAGTCAACGCCAATTGTAGAACTTGAAAAGATTACAAAACTGCAATCCATGATCGACAGAAGAGACTGCAGAGCCCAGCTGCAGTCAGAGAAACTCCGAAGACTGACCGACCATCCAATGCACCAGAGACTTAACAATTTCGGAAATGGGAAACTAAAGCGGAGAAACTTTGCAGAAATAGCCAAAGCAAAGATGCACGAAGATCCAATAAACGCACTAACAACACCAAAACCCATCACTACTGTACGAAAACCTACCTGGAGGCAGGATATATTTCCAGAGGTGGTAGAAAATATACCAGGTATTGGAAACAAAAACTGCCAGACTGAAAAAGAAAGGAGAGATACTACCCTAAGCTTTATATCGAAAAGCTACCCAAGCATGGACTGGACCCATGCATACACCGACGGTTCTATAACAAAAACTACACAGAACGGAGGGGCAGGAGCATTCCTGAACCTACCAAATGGCAGAAAAATAACACTGTCCTTCGCTACTGGTAAGTACACAAGCAATTTCAGAGAGGAGGCAGAGGCACTGAGGGTGGCAGTGGAAGAAATGGTGACACAAAATGAAAATGAAAGCCATATAGTCCTGCTTACAGATGCTCTCGCCGTAGTCACAGCGCTAAAAAGCCAGAAAAACACTGAGCTTAATGACTTAAGAGCAGCACTCTGCAAACTGTGCCAGCAGTCCGCACCAAAAAGGGTAGTGGTACAGTGGGTCCCATCACACTGCAACATCCAAGGCAACGAGGAGGCAGAC